>CAWUFW010001997.1:1757482-2467464 GCA_963921515.1 Calotriton arnoldi
CAAACACCGCAGGGCCGCAACAACACACCACACACACCAGCCCCACCCTGAAGGCACAAGTCACGTGGTCCCCTACGTCAACCATGACCACAACCGAAAACTCACAGTTGCCAAAACGTAGGCACACAAGTGTGCCGAACAGGGGAGCAAAGTGACGTCGGAAGAGGACACACACCTGTGTGCAAAGCATGGAGAAGCACACGGCAGCTGCCACAGAACTGCACAAACAATGGACATTGACCGCAAAAGGCACGCCAGTCACAACAAACAACAGCTATACCATCCTGCATGCAACAACAAGCCATGCCATGTCCAAAATTGAGGAATGCTGCTGCCTGCGAACAGGTGTTCACAATCACGGCACCCACACACCAGTCCCAATGCACAGCGGGAAAGAAGTGACACACCCACACACGCGAGAGCAGATAGCAGTGAATGTCCTTCCATTCCCACAGCCAAATCACATTGCAACATATCCCGCAGGAGAACGGAGCCATTGGAACAACCACAACCCAAACATAGCCATGCTGAGTCAACCATCCACTGGCAGATAAGGCTGAACATGAAAGAAAGATAAAACTACAAAATACAATCATACCACTGTGCCTTGTGGCTCAAATGCAAGTAATCAGGAAGAAGTCAGACACCACTGGCCTTGACCATTCATAGGAGCATGTGGGATGAGGGCCTGTGGCCGCCTCCCAAGCCATACACAAAGTCCTGCCACCTAACATCCATACAAGAACACACAGCAACGTCGGAGGTTGAACGCAGCAGACAGCCCAGACAGACGGAGCACGACATCCCAGCACACCGCAGCAAAATGGACGGGGCACCAGCACTATACACCTACGCCAGACAGATGCAGCTGTACAGCAATAGCTTGCAACAGATACTAGGCAGTGCAAATCTGGCCATGCTGAACGTAAGTTATCGAGTAACTTACCGCATTGAAATGTTCAGCTGCGTCAAGCCCGTTTTCTACTGTCGGAGGTGCCCGTACCACTGGCCTGTGGATGTATGTCTCTCCAACCCAGCATGTCCAATCGGGGACCTGGTACAACTGTTCTCACCCCTGGACGCCCACGACAGGAACTGTTCAGTGTATGGGGGCATGGTGTTCGTGGCTGCAATAGGACACACACTGCAATGGAACCAGTGTGCCTCCGCACAACGTATGCTGGATCACAGTTTCATCGAATGTCACCCGACATGTCCCATCAGGATCATACAAGGGACAACTTACGAGGAACACGTTGCAACACACCATCCGCTTCATTGGATGTCAGCCACAAATACCACCAATGCGAGGGATGCTCTGCAGGAAGGTATCGCATACCTGACAACCTGTCAATTCATGGGTCCCCAAATCAATACCCACAACTGAACATTCATGTGCAACACCCCACCCATGCTTGCCGTCCGCACACAGTGGCCAGTCAGCTGTGCAACAACTACACCATGCACTCGGAAAGAAACGCCTCACCATCAACTCCACCGTCATGACACCTGACAGTTCCGGGACATGCACCCTGTCCATCACCAAATCCCCTGTCCCTGCATGAACACAGGGAGGCTGGAGAATGGGACCTGTGTACAGTGACCACATGGCCAACATTGCATGCACCACAATGCTACAACATGCATACCGCGCACCTGAACACATGCTCCTGTATGTGCACGCTTATCTGTCTGCTGAACAACTTGAGAACTGTCATCTCACCTCCCTCTGAACGTCCGTGCCAGGACATTTGCATGGACAACAAATGCAACACCCCACAACATGTCCCCGGGCAGTGAGTCATGTACAGTAGCCACCATATCTCAACAACATGACAGGCTATGCTGCATGCATGTAGGCACATGCTCTGATGACACCTCTGACGCAGGTGTGTCGGGGTCACAATTGTCGTAAACCTGTGCCATGGGACTCAGATGTACTGTGCACATGATGTAAAGTTGTCTGATAGGGTAAACCAAAACTGTCTGTGTCACAGCCAAGGGCACCTCAGTAATGAGCTAATGAACTGTAGCATAGCAAGGGCAGGGCATTCTGAACTCTGAAGCCCCATCTCCACAATTAACGACTCATACCATCTACCTGTACCCCCTTATGTATATGTAATCATGCTAAGTATATCCTCCACATGCATAACGCTGCCAGTAGTGTCCACATCCTGCATCACAGGGGTGGTAAGCTCAAATACATGCCTTAAAGCCAATACCTGACTCTGGAGAATTATTGATCGTAGACAAGTACGAATGAGAGAGGATGAGGGTGTGTGAAGTACACGGGACATGTGAGATAACCATGTAGTCAAGTGACATTGGATGTCAATGCATATGATTCGTTGCCACTGTGGACCCGGTTAAATACCACAGGTCGTGGGCCTTGGCATGTCAGAGTCTGACGTGGCCCAACAGATCTTCACATCAACACTGACGGCCTGGTCACTACAAAGCACAGTCCTACAAATGTGTACAATGACCTTCACAGTCTGACATCACACTCAACAAGCAAATATAGGAGCCACGCCAGTTGCACGCCACATCAATGCATGCCAAAACACACACGACATCAGTGTGGGTGGGCAGGGCTGCACAGTGAGTACGAACCGCCGAGATGTACAGACATGCACAATTGAACAAGCCACAATCTACACATTCACACACCCTGCAGACCCACAATGGCCAATACACATCAAGTAGGAGTCCACCTGAACTGCAAGGACACACCCACACACTGTGCAACAGACAATACACACATGTGCCCACATGAACAGACCCGAACAAGGACACAAACACTGACAATGCCTCTGTGTAACACATGTGTGTAGTCGACATTGCCAGAGCGCACACACACACACCAACAGCACCCCAAAGTCACACCACATACACCACACACACACCTCCCAAATGCACACATTAACAGTAAGCCATGTTCCCTGGCTTGAAGTTCATCACAAGATACACATACACGTACACTGCTGGCCAGCCAGCCAGTAAGCTCACACAAACCTGCACACTCTGCACATGCCACCTGTCATCCTGTGGCCAGACACACACCCTGTGCTGTGCATGCACATAAACATGACATGTACACATCAACACAGAAATAGCACAACATACATGCAGACAATCCGTGTAACAGACACACGTCAACATCACACACACAAGTAGCTGAGTCTGTAAGAAGTGAAGTCACAACCACGCATCATACACATAGGAATGTGTGACCAGACATTGCAATTGTTGAGGTACCATTCACGGCATGTGCCTCACCTAACTATGCACACACAGGAACAACAGCAAACAGCAACTTCACAGACACAACGCACTACAGGAACCACAGCATCCAGTCACAGAATACATGGACAGTTGGCAACAATGAACTACACCAGGGTCAGTGGCCACTCCGCTGTGCAGAGTACTGATAGGATAAGCTACGTATGCATTGTGTGTGGGTGTACCCTGCCATGGACAGCAACACTGCCATGTCAGTCACGATAGCCAGCACAGCCACCACTGTGGCACAGGTAGGTGTGTGAGGGTGCCCAACATTCAAACAAGATGCCAGTCCGACTGGCTGCAGGCTGTATGCTACGGGACAATTGGATGTCCGCCCCTGAGAGAGAAGCACAACTGTGGAATACACACATGTGGCATGTGAAGCGGGAGGGCTACTTGGCACAGGTGGGTCTGTGACATGGGTGGGTGCACACATGAAGTGTCGAAACAGACTGTGTGGGTACAAACCCGGCGGGGTAGACTACCACTGTTCTGGGAATGTGGTACGACCAGCTGTCTGGGGACGAATGTGGACTAGTGGGTGCACAACAGGCGGGCACACGATCCATGCTGCATCAGGTGTGGACGTTGGCTCCCCCTCTGGGGACATGCTGGATACTGATGTGCACAGCCAGGCCCCTGCCGAGACATTTACACCCCTGGCCTTCAGGTGTACTCCCACATCGTCCACCTGCACAGGCTACCCAGGGCATGGGATGGCAGTGGAGCTTGGTGGGTGGGATGCCATGGCACCCTGCTCCTGGTCACATCTCGCAGGCAATACATTCTCAGTGTGCAGCAGGGCCAAGTCCCGAACAAGATGTGGGGGACGCAGACGACATGACAGGTAGTGACATCACGGAAGCTGGCTTGCACCATCAGACTCATCGCCACCCCTCGCCCACCCCACAGATGCGATTGCATCATAGGAGCACGCGCGTGAGCAGCAGCTCCAAACTCACCCCAGAGAGGCCAAAGAGGGAATGTGTGGCTCCACATGCTCCAGTCACCGAGCCCATGGTAAAATAAGTGGTGGGACGCCGTACACCCGCATAGTACCCGGACTCATGCCCTGGTGTGCAGGCATAGCTACCTAATGGTTTTGCGAAGTGTGTGATTTGCATGACACCCGTTGGCGGGGGATGGCTCGGAGGCTCTACACCATGGGTACTCACAAACCTTCTCTCGGGGGCCAAATCCACAGCGTGGTTTGTGGCCGAGGGCCGCACCGGTGGGGGCGGGGTCAGTGGGGGAGGGGGCGGGGCTAGTGCAGAAGAACTATGACCATGAGGTTGAACACAGGCCCCTGCAGCGGACGCCTTCGTCCACTGAGCCACCAGACCCAGCATACACACATCTCTCTCTCTCCATCTATCTCTCTCTCTCTCTCTCCCTCCGTCTCCCTCTGTCTCCCTCTGTCTGTCGCCCTCCTCCCTCTGTCTGTCGCCCTCCTCCCTCCCCATGTCTCCCTCTCTCTCACTGTGTCCCTCCCTCTGTCTGTCTCCCTCCCTCTGTCACCCTCTGTCACCTCACCCCGCCTGTGAGTCAGCCCGGGCTGAGACAGCTTCCCGGGCACACACACAGCTGCACCGAGTATTTCACAGGTCTTCAAAAGACCATTCACTTGTTATTGATGCTTCGTTGCATTACACCTCTACTTAGCGCCCCTGCATCTCCACTCAGAGATGCAGGGGCGCTGAGAAGAGGTGAAATACAACACAGCCTCATTAACAAGTGGATGGTCTTTCAAAGCATCGCCCGGCCCCCATTGAGCCCTGCTGCAACCGGCGCAGTTTGCTGACACTTACAGTAAGTACACAGGTAGGATATCTGCAAGGTCCACGGGCCGCCAAGGATGGCCTTGCCGAGCCGCTGGCGGCCCGCGGCCCATACTATGAGTACCCGTGCTCTACACCATGAGGCACATATCACACCCCATGGGTCCCTTGCCAATGTCAGCGGATGCTATGACATTGCGCGCCGGGGTGTGTCTACATGTCGTCTGGGATGGTGTTTGCAGAATGGCCCGCTAGGGCAGCTACAGCTCCCGTGTGTGGTATGTGGTGTATCCGGACTACGGAGACAGCCATGCTTTGTCACTGTTGTCCAGGGCACGACTCGGGGTACCATGCGGCTGTACGGCGTCCCCCCACCCATTTACCCGTGCGCTCGATGACTGGAGCGACTGGAGCCACACATTCCCTCTTTGGCCTCTCTGGGGAGAGATTGGTGCTGCTGCACACGCGTGTGATCCCATGATGCAATCGCATCAGTGGGGTGAGCGAGGGGAGGCAATGAGTCTGATGGTGCAAGCCATCTCCTGTGCATGTTGGGACCCCACAGGCTCAGTATCATTGTGCTGCGAATGACCGACATGTGTGTCCCCCACATGCACTCCTACACACTGTAGTTGTCTTACACACACATGACTTTTGCCGGTATTCGCCTTGGGCAGTGTGCGTGGAGCTCGGATTCCAGGGACTGCAGCTCCTCGCCGGTGAGTGGGCATGGACATGTCCTCTGAGTCGTCGACATTAAGGTGGACAGGTGGCAGCAGCAGCAGGTGTTGTCGTGGGGTGGCAGTCAGCAGTCCCTGGTAGCTGTGGTAATGCCTGTCTCCCTCCCACACTGATATAGCCCCCTTGGGGCTGATTCTGCGTGACCAAGCTGCTGCGCTTGGTGTACCGCTCAGCCTGTGTACGTTGTGTTGTTGGTGCGTGCCATACTCACCCAGCCTCGGAAGAGGTGTCAGGCACAGCAGCTAGGTATAATGCCGTGGTGTTGCCGCTACTCACATATGCAGTCTGACTCCATCATCATGCCTATCAAGCTGATATGGCCTCAATCCCCATGTGTCTGCTCATGGCAATGGTATGTGTCAGTGGTCCTTGCTACTGGTAAGGGGATCTGTGTAAGAGTAATGTTGCTGTGCTGTCCCTACTTGTCAGCTGTTCGTTGATACTATTGCTTTGACGGTGTTCTTTGTGTTGTGTATGTGTAGATGCCATGTTGTGTGTTGCATTGACATGTGTCCACTTCCATCTGTCCTAGGAGGAGACCAAACATACATCGCCCCTACCAATTGCTGTCGGCCATGGAGGATGTGGAGGTCATCAGGAAGTTCCGTCTGGACTGGCCCACCCTGCATCGCCTATGTGCCATGTTGGAACCCCACCTTCGTCCTCGCAGGGTGTATCCAACTGCATTCACCCCCATGGCCAAGGTGATGGCTGCACTGCATTTCTTCGCCACCGGGTCATTCCAACACACGGTGGGCAGTGGAGGTGGGATGTCCCAGTCCATGTTCAGCAAGGTGCTATGGGATGTCCTGTCGGCTATGATGCAGTACAGGAACCGGTACATCAGATTCCCCAGGGCCCGTGATTTGCCTGCGGTGAAGGGTGCATTCTATGCACTCGGACGCATCCCCCAGGTTGTTGGTGCAATTGATTGCACCCATGTTGGCCTTGTTGCACCACAGGCCACTGAGCACATCTACAGGAACCGGAAACATTTCCACTCCCTGAATGTGCAAGTGGTGTGCCTGGCGGACATGATCATTACCCACGTGTGTGCGAAGTTTCCCGGGTCCACCCATGACTCGCATGTCATGCGCCACAGCATCCTCCCACGTCTGATGACCAATCTTCAACCGGACCGTGCGTGGATTGTTGGTGACTCTGCATATCCTAATGGCCCTTGGCTTTTGAGTCCACTACGCAATCCTCGTACACCAGCGGATGTCAGGTACAATGAGGCACATGGGAGGACCAGACGTGTGGTGGAGCGGACATTTGGACTCCTGAAATCCAGATTCAGGTGCCTGGATCGCACCGGGGGTGCACTGGCATACTCCCCACAGAAGGTGTGCCAGATTGTTGTGGCATGCTGCATGCTGCACAACCTCGCTATTCGCAGGCGGATCCCACTGATAGTGGATGACGGTGATCAGCCAGGGGCCCCGCCTGCAGGCCAAGCCGTGTCCAGTGACGAGGACAATGGAGAGGAGGAAGCAGTGAATGAGCGTCAGCAGCTCATCGCCCGCTACTTCACCTGACGGTGAGTGACCATGTACGACGGCTGATGTCGCTGTAGTTGTGTATGTGTATGTGTGCATTGTCAGGGCGGCCTATTGTTGACTGAGTGCTGTGTGGCAATGGTCCTTGTCCAGGGTAGTATGCCACTGAGGGTGGCTGTGACATTGTGCCCTGTTGCTCTGTGAGATGTGTGTACATTGCTTAGGCCTGATGAGAAGTACTGTGTGATGAGTGTGTGACACACACAGTCAATGGACTCTTGTTCTGTTTGTCACCCCTAGGTCCCTACAGCCTCTCATGCCCTATCGACAGGACACAGTACAGATGATTTTCTGAACATGCTGACGTTTGTGCACCATTGCTAATAAACATAGCAGATGACATAGGATGTGATACAGGTGTATTTATTTAAAAGCTGACATGTGATTGTGGGGAAGGTGATCAAGGAGGTGGTGCATGCTGTACAATGAGTGGACGGTCATGTCCGCGTGATGGTCAAGGTGTACCCATGTAGTCCTGGGTCCGCAGTCCAACAGACATTTGCCACTCGACTGGCTTTGTGGGGTAGGATGGTAGTCCAAGTGAATGCAGGGGGTGGCCACCATGGCTGGCTGACTCACTGGCGTTTGGTGCGTGCGAAGTCCTCCCTGGACATTTGTTTCCTCTTTGGATGGCCCCTTCCACGTTTGGGAGGGGGGGGGTGTGTTTGTGGGCTGCTGGTGGTGGCTGTGGATTGCCCACTCGCTGTGGACGCCGGGGAACTGGATGTGGCACGTCCCTGCGCCCCAGCAGGTGGTGTCGTAGGTGTTGTGGTTGGCCTTCTGTGGGCCCTCACCTCCACCACTAGCTGGCCCATGAGGTCCACAAGTCGGCCCATGTGGGCGTCCATGGATCTCAACACACCAAGGACTTCCCTTGTGTCGGAAGCTGACCTGGCCCATTGTCCCTGGGCCTCTTCATAGGCCCCAAGGACTCTGGCTATTTGCGGCAGGGCTTGGCTCCCAGGCTCTGTTGGCGTTGGCCTGACCCTGCTCCTCCCACCTGGACTGCTGCCACCGGCCTGCCCACTAGCCACATTGCTCAATCGGGTCCTCCTCTTGGCTCCCAGGGTAGATGTTGTGGTTCGCGCCACCTCTTGGGATGGCTGCGTG
This sequence comes from Calotriton arnoldi, assembly GCA_963921515.1. Classification (NCBI taxonomy): domain Eukaryota; kingdom Metazoa; phylum Chordata; class Amphibia; order Caudata; family Salamandridae; genus Calotriton; species Calotriton arnoldi. The sequence continues at coordinate 1,765,959 of CAWUFW010001997.1, forward strand.
GTCAGGGAGGCCGTGGTGGTGGTGATGGTGGTGGTGGTTGCGGCGGTGGTTGTGGTTGCGGCGGTGGTGGTGGCCGCTATGACCGTGGCAGCAGGGGCCTGGGACTGGTCACCAGCCCTGGGAGATGGGTTGGTGGGTAGGAGAGGCCCTGGGGAGCGGTTGGGCCCTGCCACACCAGATGGGCCTGCTCGGTGGACCTCGTCCGAAGAGGTGTCTGGGTCTTCTACATCCGTGAGTCCATGTGGGGGGCTTGTGGACTGGCTGTGATGGCTGGTGTCTCCATCCTCAGCATCCTGCTGGTCGTCACCTGTGGGGCGGAGACGAAACGTTATTGTGTTGCACCTTGCAGGGTTTGTGTTAGATGTCTGCTATGCACAGTTTGTGCACTGATTTGCAGGATGCGTGTGTATGTCTCTCCAATGTGTGTGCGTGATCAAGTCACTGGAATAGTGTGATGGGTGCATCTGGCATGGGACGGATTTGAATTGCCAATTGGTGTGTGTTGCAGTGCCCCTACATTTTGTGGCTTTGGTGGGAACGGTGTACAGCCCCATGGACGGTTTGGTGTTGGAATATGGTACTGTGGTACATACAGTGACATATGGGTGCAGAGGGAGACATGTGTTTTGGACACACGACACTACAGGGACAGAGGTGTGTGTATGTCTGTCTTAGCCAGCATATCTGCTCACCGTTGTCATTTATGGGCATTCCACAGCAGGCATTGTAGTGGGTGAGTAATGGTTGTATGCCACATGACGTATTGCAGATGGTACGATTCCTTGGTGTGCGTGCTACTCTCACCCATGTGCAGCAGTGCAGTGCTCTTGGAGTGTTGATTGCATTCTGTATGTTGTTACGCACAGTGTGACGAGCGCTTCAGACACAGCAGATACATTATTGGTCATCGGCAGGACTCTTTGCTGTACTACCGTCTATGGGGCAACTGTTGGGATGATATACCTTTCCTGTCACTGGGGCTGGAAGATGGGATTGATGGGATCTTAAATGTGCATTGTGTAGCTGTGTGGTTCATGGGTCCAGTGGTGTATGTGACATTACTGGGGTTCCACTATGTTTCATTTGGACGAGATAGTCTTACATGGTTGATGTTGTACTATGTCAAGGATAGAAGCAGACACGACTACATGGACAAGACCTGGATGGTGTTGCTGTTGTGTGTGATGACTGACACAGTGCACGCCATGTGGGTCAGTACTCCAGTTAGACCTGTGCATGCTGACGTGACTTGTTACGTGTTTCTGCATTTGTGATGGCTCATGTGGGATGTGACTCTGTGATTGCTGTCCGTGTGCACATTGGTCAGATGTTTGTGGCAGGGAGCAGTGCTACCTGTCGCTCTGCTAGGTGACATGTCCCACATGTTGATCGTAGTACAGTCCACATGACTACAGACACCCCACCCTATACAGTTGTCTACCCAATTGTTGGTTCTGAGGGTGAGATGCAATGGCTACCACATGGTTGTGGGAGGGAGGGGTGCTCCATCTTGCTGGTCTGTGGGTGTGGGGGCCATGTTGTGAGTCGTGGTGATGGTTTACCATCAACAGATAGCCCTCCATGTAGAGTGACATGTCTACTTGTCGGGTGTGGGTGTGCACTGCTATGGCTGTGACATGGGTGTGGGGAGTGCTCCATCTTGCTGCGCTGTAGGGGTGGGGGCCTGGGTGGGGGGGACTTCTGCTGTCCCCCCTCCGATACTCGGAGATTGTGTTACGGCTCCTTCCCTGTTACTTGTTGGTTGGTGCAGCTATGGCTGACACATGGGTGTGGGTGTGGGTAGTGCTCCTTCCCGCACTTCTGGGGGACAGAGGGACCTGGTGGGAGTTGTGGTGCTGGCTGCCTGTGCACATGCCCCCATGGTTTTGTTTGTTGGTACCTTTGGGCTGTGGGTGTGGGTGTGTCTGTTGCATGTGTGAGAGATGTCTGGTGTGCTGTGTGCTGGACATGGGGGTGTTTGGGCCTGGGTGCTATGGCATTGTGTTAGTGCATGTCAGTACAAAGCGGTGTGCTGGTATACATTTGTTTGTACTTACCAGCCTCCACTCCCCCTGGTATTCCGATGAGACTTTCCGGATGTAGTATGCCTCGCACCTTCTCCTCCCACGCCTTGAAGGTCTTGAATGGCGCGGGTGGTCCGCTGCCAGTCCTGGCAGCCAGCTCCCGGTTCTTGGCCTCCTTCTTCCTGACAAGGGTTTTCAAGTCCTGCCACCTCTTGGTGATTTCCCCCCGGTTGCGTGGCACGTTCCCGACTGCATTCACCTGGTCTACGATCCTTTTCCACATCCTGTTTCTGGTGGCTTTTGGTGTCTGTTGGACCTGGTTCCCATAGATTTGTGGGTGCACCTTGATGACCTCGTCGACCATGACCGTCAACTCTGTGGCAGTGAACTTGGGCATTCGTTGTGTTGCCATGGTGCGTAGTGTGGTTGTTGTGGATGCTGGTGTGGTGTGTTTGGTGTGTGATGTGCGGGGGGTTTGTGGTGCCGGTGTTTAGGTGGTGGTTGTGGTGGTTGTGGTGATGGATGTGATGTGTGTGTGCGTGTGGTATGCTGCTTTCCTCTGTGTCTCTCTGTATTCTCTGCTGTGGTATTGGCTTTGTCATGGTGCAAGGGTTTGTGGTCTGTGAGGGGGCTGCTTTTGTACTCACCTATGTGGGTGTGTCATGATGGTCTATCGTTTTCAGGTGTGTTGGGCGTGGTGTCCTGGGATTTATGCTAAATCTATATTTTGACAGGGAGATGTGTCTTTGGGATGGGTTCTGTGTCTGTGTATTTTGGCGTCGTTTACTGTGTGTACTTGTTGGCTGTGTTGTGTGTATTTGTTTGTGCCGCCACTGATTCCTGTGCACGGACGTGGCCGCCAGGCCTTCCGCATTGTCAGTTCTTCATTTCTGTTGTTCGTCGTAGCGGGCGGAATTTGTGTTGGTTTCCTGCCTTCATGTCGGGGAGATCATAATTTGACGTGCGGTGTGTGGTCCGTCCACGCGGTCGTCTTTTGCTTTTTCGGGCGGTATTGCGTCCGTGGAGGGCGGTTTGTCTTGGACTCTGTCGTGGACGGGCGGTATTCTGTTATTTTTTTCCACTGCGGGCGGTGGTTGTTTCGCGTCATCATAATAGCTCGGTCGCTATTTCAATGTTGCAGGCGGGCGGTAGTTTCAGGCTATGGCGGTTAACGGTATTTTTACCGCCGGTTATCGTAATGGACCCCTAGATAAAATGATTAAATGTTTGTTATAAATGTATATAATTTGTAAATATATGGAATTATAATATTAAATATTATGTTTAATAATATTTATTATTATAATTTTAAAAGGCAGAAAAAATGAAAAATACATTTAAATTTTAAACAAATAAGTTATAACTGTAAGGGGCACATTACGATACCCGGCGTAAAAAAATCCGCCAGGCATGGAAGCGGCAAAAATCCGCCCGCACACACCGCCTGAACACCGACCACGCTATTATGAGTACACAAACTGAAAACCGCCATCGGCGGAAAAATCATACAAAATACCGCCCACCATCGTCCGAGTCGGAGTCAAACCGCCCGCCACGGACGGAAACACGCACGACAACACAAAACCGCCCGCCCACACGGCCGACACACCGCACGTGAAATTACGATCGCACCGCCATGAGCGCGGAAAAACAACAAATATACCGCCCGCTAGCGCAAACAACGCCGATGAGAATCGACACGGCAGAAGCCATGGCGCCCACGTACCTGCACAGAAACCATCCGCACACAAAACCAATAGCACACAACATGGCCAACAAGTCCACACAGCAAGGCACACACAAATACACAAGCACAGTACACATCCCGAAAACACCCCCCGGACAAACAAAAAATACAAAGGCCAGAACCCCAGACACAACACACCTGAAAACAACAGACCATGAGGACACACCCACATAGGTGAGTACAAAAGCAGCACTCCCACAGACCACAACCCCTTGCTACATTGCAAACCAGAGAGGAGAGGAGAGGACACAGTGACACAGCAAGGACAGCAGCACACCACAGAAACGCACACATCACAACCACCACCACCACCACCACCAAACACCTGCACCACAAACCCCCTGCACATTACACAACACACACCGCACCAGCACCACAAACACCATGGCACCACAAAGAATGCCCAAGTTCACGCCCATGGAGCTGACGGTCATGGTCGACGAGATCATCAAGGTGCACCCACAAATCTATGGGAACATGGTCCAGCACACACCACTAGCCACCAGAAACAGAATGTGGAACCGGATCGTAGACCAGGTCAATGCAGTCGGGACCCTGCCCAGGAACAGAGTCGAGATAAACAAACGTTGGAATGACGTAAAGAGCCTGGTCAAGAAGAAGGAGGGCAAAAACAGAGAGCTGGCTGCCGTCACTGGCGGAGGGAATCCCGCGCTCTTTAAGACCTTCAAAGCGTGGGAGGAGAAGGTGCGAGTCGTAATACATCCGGAGATCCTCGCCGGATTAGCAGGGGGAGTGGAGGCTGGTAAGTACAAACTAATGTATACCAGCACACCGCTATGTACTCACATGCACTACCACCATGCCACAGCTCCCAGGGACAAACACCCCCATGTCCAGCACACAATACACAACACATCACACACACATGCAACAGACACCACCACACACAGCCCAAACCGAACAACTGTAACATACGTGGGGACATGTGTACACTCAGCCAGCCACGTAACCACCAACAGGTCCCCAAATATGCCAGAAGCGCCACAACGAGCACCCACCACACCCATGTGTCCGCCACAGCTGCACCAACTGACAAGTAACAGGTAAGTGGCAGGAACACAAAGTGCAGTGGGTCGGAGGGGGGACAGCTGAAGTACAACACCCACCAGGCCCCCACTCCCACAGACCAGCAAGGTGGAGCACTCCCCACACCCATGTGTCAGGCACAGCTGCACCAACCGACAAGTAACAGGTAAGTGGCAGGAACACAAAGTGCAGTGGGTGGGACGGTGGACAGCCCAAGTACAACACACACCAGGCCCCAGTCCCACAGCACAGCAAGGAGGAGCATCCCCCACACCCCACAGCCACGTGTCAGCCACCGCAGTGCACAACGACAGCCGAAAGGCAGACATCACGGTCCACAGCAATCGGTGTCAGTGGGTGTACAGCCACCCCCACGACCCACTACACCCCCCCACCCCCACAGACCTGCAACATGGAGCACCCCCGCTAAGAGCCATGTGGCATCCAGTACAGTGCACGCACGAACAACTTGCAGGTGGGAAACTGGACAGGGCTGGATTACTGGAGGCATGAGGACCATAACACCACCAACACATGGGACATGTCACGTAGCACACGAACACGCAGCACCGCCCACCGTCACGAACAAGTGAACAATGTGCACACAGACATGAACAGCAGACTCACACCCCACATGACCCATCACAGACATAGCAACACCCAAGGAGCCACGTCTGCATGCACAAGCCACACTGAACATAGTCCCACACGGCAGCCACTGTGCAACTCATCACACACAACCGAAACACCATTGAAGTCCTGTCCATGTAGCCCCTACTGCCTGTCAACCACACACCCCACAACTACGCCTATGTAAGACAAACAACACTAGACGCAACAGAGCGGAACAACAGAAATGCACACGAACACCACTGAACCCATCAAACACACAGACACACCATGCACATACAACATACCATCCATCCCATCCGTCATCCCCAGTCTCATGAAAGGCATGTCATCCGCACAGCTGCCACACATACAGCAGTCACGCTAAGACACATGCCCATGACCAACCATGTGCCAGAAGTCAATTAAGCGCACGACACACTGTGAGCAACAACACACAACATGGGCCACACCCCCCCGAGCACTGCAGTGATGCACATGGCACAGGGCAGCACGCACACCAAGGAGATGGGACAACTGCAATACGTTGGCTGGCACACAACTATCACTCACTCATAACGATGCGTCCAATGCCATGTCCAGTAACCACAACAGACAGCAAATATGCAGGGCATGTCAGGCATGCACACACCTCAGACCATGCACTGTCATGCTGCCACAACACATGTCACGTTCGGCACCCATGGCTCACAGCATGTACCCCAAAAGCATATACCCTCCCAAATGCGAATCTGGGGCATGGCCCCCATGTTGCCATATGCGTTCCTAAGCGTTCCATTTGAACCCCAAAAGCAAAGTACAAACCAGACCCAGGATGGGCCAGGAGCCCGCATACACCAGAGTCACAATGAGTAGGGGCAAAGCAACACACCCATCGGCATGGCCAATCCGTCCCATGCCACATGTGCACAGCACACAGTCCCATTGCCTAGCACACACACCTACAGATGCCACAGCCACACACTCGCCTCCGGGAAACCCATGTACGAGATTGCACGAACTGCCAATGTCAGACGACTAATACATACTTCGCCAGGTGCAACACAATAACAAATCTCATTCTCTCCACAGGTGACGAACTGCTGGACGCTGGGGATGGAGACAGCAGCCAGCACAGCCAGCCTACAAGCCCCCAACGAGGACACACGGATCTGGAGGATCTGTCCACCTCTTCGGACACGGACCACCAAGCTGGCCCATCTGGCGTGGCAGGGCCCAGCCGCTCCCCAGGACCCCTCCTACCCACCAACCCATCATCCAGGGATGCTGAACAGTCCCAGTCCCCTGCTGCCACTGTCGTTGCGGCCACACCCACGGTCATTGCGGCCACTACCACTGCCGCAACCGCCACCATCGCCGCACCGACCACCACCGCCTCCACCACCACCACGTCTTCGCTGGCACCAGCCCCAGCGCAGGTGGTGGCCCGGCCGACTGGATCCACCCTGGGAGCCACAGCGAGGACCGTGGTGAGCAATGTGGCTAGTGGGCATGCCGGTGGCAGCAGGACTGGTAGGAGGAGCAGGGTCAGGGAAACGCCAGCCTCCCCTGGGAGCCATGCCCTGCCTCAAATGGACAGAGTCCTTGGGGCCTATGAAGAGGCCCAAGGACAATGGGCCAGGTCTGCTACTGACACGCGGGAGGTGCTGGGGGTGCTGAGGTCCATGGACGCCCATATGGGCCAATTCGTGTCCCGTATGGACCAACTCGTGGACCTCATGGGCCAGCTGGTGGTGGCGGTGGGGTCACAGGCAAGGCCAGCAACACCACCTCCGCCACCACCTGCTAGGGCGCAGGGTCGGGCAGCAGTGTCCACTTCCCCTGCGTCCACAGCCAGTGAGCACACCTCACCCACCACCAGCAGGTCGCCACCACACACCCCCCTCCCAAACGTGGAAGGGGCCGTCCGAAGAGGAAACAGATCTCCCGGGAGGACTTCGCACGCTCCAGTCGCAAGTGAGGCAGCCAGCCAGCCTTCCGCCAGCCTTCCTTGACCAGCCACTGCATTGACTTGCTCTACGATCCCACTCCACACAGCCATCTGGATGGCATGTGTGTGTTGGACTATGGACATAGAACCAGTGGGTACACCCTGATCATCACGCAGCCATGACCGACAGCTCATTGTCACTGCACGCACCACTTTTGTCATCACCTTACACACAATCACATGTCACAGTTTGGAATAAATGCACCTTTTTCACTAACTGCTGTTTGTGCCCTGTGTCTTTATTGTACGGAATACAACGGCCACCTTGGGCGGAAAGGCACCTGATGCGTGGCATGGAAATGGAATCCGGAGGGCCTGTAGGGACCTAGGGGTGGGAGACAGAACAGGAGCACATTCAATGAGTGTGTCACACACCCATCACACAGTACATGTCAACAACTACAAGCAATGTACACACATCGCACAGAGCAATAGGGCACAATGCCACAGTCACCAACAGTGGCATACTACCCTGGCCATGGAGCGTTGACACACTGCACGCAGTGAACATAGGGCCACCCTGACACAGCACACACACACCTGCATAGATACAGACACATCATCCGTCGTACATGGACACTCACCGTCAAGTGAAGTAGCGGGCGATGAGCTGCTGGCGCACATTCCCAGCTTCCTCCTCTCCGCTGTCCACCTCACTCGAGCTGTCCTGGTCTGCGGGCTGGGGCCCTGGTTGATCTCCGTCATCCACAATGAGGGGGATCTGCTTCCGAATGGCCAGATTGTGCAGCATGCAGCACGCCACCACTATCTGGCACACCTTCTGTGGGGAGTACGCCAGTGCACCCCCGGTGCGGTCCAGGCACCTGAACCTGGACTTGAGGAGGCCAAAGGTACGCTCGACCACACGTCTGGTCCTCCCATGTGCCTCATTGTATCGATCGTCTGCTGGGGTGCGAGGATTCCTCAATGGACTGAGCAGCCATGCCCCATTCGGATACGCAGAGTCACCTGGGTGTGAGGGACACAGAGAACCGTTGCTATTCCAACTGGACAGGGGACAGCATCGCACAACCAGCACGCTACACCACTCCACATACTCACCGACAATACAGCCACGATCCTGTTGCAGATTGGCCATCAGTCGTGGCAAGATGCTGTTGCGCATTATGTGTGCGTCATGGGCCGAGCCTGGAAACTTTGCACACACGTGGGTGATCACCATGTCCGCAAGGCACACCACTTGCACATTCAGGGAGTGCGTGTGCTTCCTGTTGCGGTACAGGTGCTCAGTGGCCTGTGGTGGAACAAGGCCAACATGAGTGCAGTCAATGGCTCCCACGACGTGTGGGATTCTGCCAAGGGCATAGAATGCACCCTTCACTGCCGCCAATTCACGAGCCCTGGGGAAGCGGATGTACCTGTTCCGGTACAGCATCATGGCTGCCAGTACATCCCTCAGCACCTTGCTGAACATGGGCTGGGACATCCCTCCTCCACTGCCCACTGTGTGCTGGAATGACCCAGTGGCGAAGAAATGCATGGCGGCCATCACCTTAGCCGTGGGGGTGGCAGCAGTCGGATACACCCTGCGGGGACGGAGATGGGGCTCTAACATGGCACACAGTCGATGCAGAGTTGGCCTGTCCAGCCGAAACTTCCTGATTACCTCTGTATCGTCCATGTCCGCCAGCAATTGGTATGGGCGGTCAATGTTCGGTCTCCGCCTGGGTTAAATGGCAGAGGACACATGTCAAAGCAACACGGCACATAGCAATTTCGCATACACATCACTGACATGACTGAGCAAGCACATGGGCCACAGCCCAGCTGTCAAGCTGGGACGGCACGGCCACAATACACTTACACAGGTCTCCCAACAATGGCAATGGCAAGTGAGACATACCACTGCCATGTGCATGCACATGGGGATCTAGGCCCCAATGACTTGCGGGGCGTGCTGATGGGGACTGACTGCATATTCGTCAAGCGGCAACGCCACGGCAACATGAGTGTCTGCTGAGCATGGTACTGCTTCCGAGGCTGGATGAGTATGGCACACGACGACGACGATGTGGGCACGGGCTGAGCGGCCAATACAAGTGGGACCTGTGGCACGAGGGGATATGAGACAGTAGTAGGTGTCAGCACTGCACCCTATGTACAGCACTGTACGGATCACAGCTCCCGAAACATTGACTGGTGTCCACATTGACAGCCCCATGCCAAGACGGCTGTGTGCTTGCAGTCACACGTCACAGGTGAGAGGTTACATTGCACGTGCCAGGTGGCAGTCGTACATAGTGGGAGCTGGCATGTGTGTGCATGTGTCTCCTGTTCAGGATCCACCAGATGGGCGCTGACTCTGTACTGACCATTGGACACAGCATGTTCCGTGGAAGGCTTGTGTGTGTGGGATGGTGGCACTGGATGTGCCTCCTTGGGTGGGGGGCCATGCACAGGGCGGGTACGTCGATGATTGCGCATTGTTGGTCACGGTGGGTGCACCAGCTAAGATGTGTTGCCCTGTGTTCAATTCCTATGTCCGCATGATGATGGACTGTGGATGTGGGCAGACTACACATTGGTCGATGTGCTGTCTATATGCATGTGCCTTCACACCAGGCACAGCTGCCCCTGCACATGTGACCCCTGCTGGACTCGCTGCTGGGTCTGTGGAGCTGATGCACCTTCTGCGCGTGGGGCGGACAGCTCTCCTCACTTCCCTCATTGCGCATGTCATGTCTTTGCCGCAGGTGACATGGATCATGGAGGGCCCACATGTACGCGTGGGTAGGCTACACATGATTGTTCACTGGTCGCCACCCCCAGTCAGTGTTTCGAATGGGAAGGTAGTCGTGCTGGTGGTATGTTCGATGTGGCGGATGGGCGGGCCTAGGTGCGGGCTTACATTCCGGACATGGGGGTAGTTGGATTGGCGACTAGTTGCAGTACACACGGGACACGTCTCTTCCTTTCCACATCTGGGTCATCCCTTGTACTAACTGACAGTGATACAGTCATCTTCGCCCCAGCCCTCATGTCCTCCCCTCGCCCCCCAATATGCATGCTCACCTGCGAGGCTAGCGCTTGCACAGGCAGCCCCAAGCTCGCACCAGAGAGGGCAACGAGTGTATGTGTGGGTCCAGTTGCACGAGTGGGCTGTCTCAGGGTATGATGTGTGGCGGGACGCCGTCCACCTGCGTGGTGCCCCAAATGGAGACCCGGCCTGCATGGACTATGCATCACAGTCTTCGCCTTCCGGATCCGCCACCTGCGACACCCAGTGGCTGTGGCTGCCCTTGCGGCCATGCCGCGTCCGTCTGTGGCTGATGGCCCACACATTCACTCTTTGGCCTCTCTGGGGAGGGCTCAGGGGTGGTGGCGCACGCGCTTGCACTTAGTCGCAATGGCATGTGGCGTGGTTGGTATGATGGGCAATGGATGGGATGGTGCGAGCCACCTCCCGTGACGTCAGTGCTGCTCGTGCTGTGGTGCGTCCCCCTACACTTCCATTTGACTTTTTGCCATGCTGGACGTTGAGGTTCTATTGCCTGCGTGATATGACCAGGAGGAGCGCGAGGAGACCTCTCACACACCATGCTCCACTGCCATCCCGTGCCCTGTATCGCCTGTGCGGATTGACTATGTTGGGGTTACACCTGGTCGACTGGGGCTGTGTGTGCCTTGTCAAGGGGCATGGCGGGCGCACAACAGGATCCAGCTTGTCCACAGAGGGTGGGCTGAGGTGCGCCTGGTACCGCTTCGTACGTGTGCCCGGCTGCTGTGCACACACGTGTTCACTCCCCCCGACAGGTGTCCTCTCACAATGCCCAGGGAAGCGGTGGTGTACTGTTCATGAGCCCTCCCAACACGGCGTGCTCCAACTTGGCATGTGCGCATCTACCCGTCGCACCCACCCACCTGAGCACTGCGTCCATACGACTTCACACGACACATGTGTGTCTTCCACAGTAGTGCTACTCATTTGCGTTGACATCCAATACCAGTGGACTACATGGTCATGTCACGACTGCCGTGTACTTCACATACTCTCATCCTCTCTCATTCGTACTTGTGAAATGAGTCAGCGGAGACAGTTCTGGTTTCAAACATTATATTGAGTCTTCTGTCCTCTGTGATGCAGTATAGTGGACACTACTGGCAGCGGAATACATGTTGAGGATATACTGAGCATGATTACAAATGGGATAGGGTGTGGGGTTACATCTGCTTGGCCAAGGCTGTGCTAATGTACATTTACGTATAGCTGCGGAGCTGCGGACTTTGACACAGACGGTATACATGTAGCCTACCAGACCGCTCGGCATCATGGGCACAGTCCATCTCAGTTCCATGTGACAGGTTTGCTGCGGTTGTTCCTCATGCACGCGTGCATGTGAGATGACATCAGGGCATGTGCTTGCGTGCATGCAGCGGCGTGCCACTTGTTGTTGCACTGTGGTGGTTACTGGACATGTCACAGTCACTGGGGTCGTGTTGTTGTTGTATGCACTTGTCGTCCATGCAAAGGTCCTGGTATGGGATTCCCGGGGCGGGGGTGGGAGGGGTGCAGCACCCACAGACTCCAGGCGACCTATTCATGTCCACTGAGCGGTGTGTGTGTCCATGTGCGCTGGATCCATGTCGTGTCCTGGTTGTTCGTGCAGTTCCGTCCATGTGGGTGCGATGCACAGAGCCCATGCCACTGCCTCCCACGATGCATGCGGTGTTCCTGGATGTGATGGGGAACAGTGTGCATGTCCCGGTCATATCCGATGTCATGGCGATGTCGTTGATGGTGTGGTTACAGTTGCCGGTCGTTTGGTATGGCTGTTGTGGTGGTGACTGGCCAGTCCGTGCGGAAGCTGAGCATGGGTGCGGGGTTGGACTTCATAGGTCACTCGGGGAACCTGCGTTGTGGTCCGACGTATTTACAGGTTGTCAGGTATGCGATGCCGTCCAGCAGGGCTTCCATGTCATTGGTGGTGTACATGTTTGCCAGCCAATGAAGCGGATGGTGGCTGTCAAGGTGTTGTTCGTAGGTTGTCCCTTGGAGGACCATGATGGGGCATGCTGGGTGACATTCGATGTAGCTGTTCTCGATGATCCGTCGTGTGGAGGCACAGTGGTTCCATTTCAGTGCGCGTGCGATGTTGGCCACATACGCCATGCCCCCATAGGCAGAGCAGGCCCTGTCGTGTGCGTCCAGAGGGAGGAGTAGTGGTAGCAGGTCCGCCTTCAGACATGCCGGGTTGGAGAGGCATATCTCGACTGGATGCTGGTAGGGACACCTCCGACAGTAGAAGACGGGCATGACGCAGCTGAACAATGTGATGCGGTAAGTCAGTCGGTAACTTACGTTCAGCAGGGACAGGAGATCGCATCCCAATGTATGTATCGTGCTGGTTTGGTACAGCTTGAGCTCTTCGGCGTAGTTGGGTAGGTGTGTTGCGGTTGCCATTTCGCAGCGGTTCGTAGAGGTGGCGTGCTCCGGCTGTGTGTGCAGTCTGCAATGTGCACGCTCCGGGGTTGCTGTGAGCTCTGTGTAGTCGTGGGGAGACAGGACTTGTGTTCTGTTGGCTTGTTTGGAGGACACGGGCCCTCTTCCCACATGCTTCTCAGACAGTTCAAGGTCGGTGCTGTGTGACTCCTTCCAATTAACTTGCATGTGGCCGACATGGGGGAGTGTTTTCTTCTTTCTTCCCCGTCCGTTGTGTGCTTCTGTGATATGCGCTATCTGCCGTGTGGTCGGTCTCCTCGGCATGCCTGTGTTGGTCTATTCTTCGACAATGGCTGTATTCACCGGCTTCTGTCGTAGGGCTGTGGTTTCGGTGTTGGAATGGAAGGTCATTCAGTGCTGTCTGCTCTCCCTTGTGTGGGCGGCAGGCTGCCTTTCCGCTCTGCGTTGGGCCTTGTGTGTGGATGTAATTCTTGGGCCACCTGTTGTCGGTCCCCGGGTTCTTTGGTGTTCCGTTTCATGTGTCTTGTTCATATGTGCAGGGTGGTATGGGTTTTTCAGTGTGGTACTGGCGTTCCTCTTCCCGAAGGGGCCCTGCTTCTCCTAGTTGGTGTTGCCGCCGCTGTGTGCTTCGCCATGTTTGTTACACTGGGGTGTGTCCTGCTGTTGCGTGACTTCACTGACATGTGTGCGTCGTTTGTGTGGCATTGGGTGTTGTCCGTGAATTGGGCGTTGGGGACATGTCTGTGGCCGGCCTGTCACGTGTCATGTGCGTTCGGGGTGGGGCTGGTGTGTGTGCTGCTTGGTTGTGTCCCTGTGTCTGTGTGCGACGCATGCATGGCGCTGCGGTTGGCCTCTGCGTTGTGCGCATGTGTGGCGGCGTCATCGGCGCTTTGGGGCCGTGACGGGGTGGTTGGTTCCTAGTCCCAGGTGGTGTGTACACATGTGTTCCGCGATGTTAGGATTTGGCCTGTGTGTCATATGTGGATGCAATGGTGGATGTGTAGTGTGCACGCGCTGGTGGGGGGTTGTCCGCTTTATCCGCCCTTGCACTGTGTGCGCTGTTTGCGTGCACTTGTTGTGTGTGTGCCTACCTGCGTCTCCGCGGTACGTTGCGTCCTTGGTGGTGCATCAGCAGAAGCATGGGAAGGGCCTGCAGTGCTGGATTCATGCCCGGGGTGCCGCTTCTTCGTTGTCCGTGCTCTGCGTCCGTGTTTCCGCCTCTCTTTCACGTGCGGTGTCTCTTTGCCGTGGGAGCCGTTTGTTTGCGGCATCGTAATTTATGCGCCGGGCGGGACGTGTTTCGTCGGACGGTGTGTGTCAGTTGTACTGCGCCGCTACGTGTGCGGGCGCACTTTGATGGCGGACGGTGTTGCTGGCTTGCCGGCGGTGTTTGGCCTGCTTTTCGCATCGTAATTGGGCGGGCGTGTGGACTGCTGCGTGCTGGCGGTAACTGGTGGTTTTTGCATCCGCCAGCACGGCGGTAGTGCTTCCGCCCGCCATCATAATGGGCCCCTAAGTATTTTAATTTAACATTTAAGTAATTTATATATAATGTAATAACATTTTTGTAAACAAATTACATTTGTTTTATATGTTTAAAGTTGCCATATTTGATTGGGGCTTGTATTTTGTAACCGCTCGCAGTTGTTTTGGGTTATTTCGAAGGGGAGAAGCTCACGGTCGGGAGCTGCTTCGGGTCGAGGAAGGTAAGATTACTTTTCTTTATTTAAACTACATTTTTAATTAAATTTGTAGGTAGTTAGGTTGTAGTTAGTGTGTGTAGAGTTAGGTTTTTGGAGTTATGGCGTTTTTTATGCGTACGTTAGGTTTTAGCGATTTATGTATTGTTATTTTTTTCAGACCTAGTTTAGAAATATTAAAGTATGTTAGAATATGTATGAATATGGTGTGTATAATGTTTGTAATACTGTTATATTGTACATTATGGGGCCGATTCCGATTCGGGCCGGAAAACGTACCGACCGATTCGGTCCGGGAATAAAGTCCGACCGAAACGTACCGGCGCCGTCCGACCCGGGGAGTACGATGAAATGCATGGGAAACACGACCGACTCGTACGGAACTCAAGGCGAACGACCGACCCGGACGGAAACAAGCTATCCGGCCGGTAAAACACGCAAATCGAACCGACCGACACGCACCAGGAAATAACCCGAACGAAACGTACCCGCGAACTCCGACCCGCGCAGTACGATGCAATGGGTACAAATTCAGACCGATTCGCACGGAGCCCAAGCCGTACGACCGACACGCATAAAAAAGCCAGCCGGACAAACACAATACTTCGCGACCGACGCGTACGCCGCATATGAAACTGAGCTGAAACACAGCGGGAACGACTCGGAGAGGCGTGCACGAGACAACTGCAACGTCCTACTCGGTCAGAAGAAAGACTCCTACATGCACAATAATCACAAATGAAAAAATACAAAAAAAAAGGGCCAAACAGCAATGACAAAGCCAATAAATACGGGGGGTGAAAAAAATGGAACAAGGACACACCCCCAACTCCACCTACATAAAGGCCACAAATCCCTACCATGATCCTTTGCAAATTCCACTGACCTGCCAGCAGAGAACACCATCACACAGCAAACACAGACACACACACAGCCCATCCAACACAAAAGCCACACACCAGTAGCACCTCAACAAATAGCACCCTCTCACACACCCAGCAAAACCTACACTTACACACCCTCACTTGCACACACACACACATCAATCACCACCACCACCCATCACCATGCCCCTAAAGAAAAATCCAAAGTTCCTAGATAGTGAATTGGAAGTCATGGTAGACGAGATCCTGAGGGTAGAGCCACAGTTGTTTGGCACATTGGTCCAACAGACCCCCATGTCGCAGAAAACCAAGATGTGGGCGAGGATCGTCGACAGGGTGAACGCACAATCACCATGTTTGCGCACAAAGGAAGACATCCAGAAGAGGTGGTATGATGTGCGCAGGAGGGTCAGGGACCTACTGAAGAAGGATTACCTCCTGAGCCAGCACACCGGCAGTGGCCCTCCTGCCAAACCAGTATACCTCAGGCCCTGGGAGGAGAAGGTGCGGGCCATCCTACCACCAGTGAGCGTATATGGACTAACAAACATCCCAGAGCCTGGTGAGTACACAACTAATATACACAATATTGTGTGCCAATACATACACATAACTGTCAAGGGGACAGTCAAACCATGCACCCCTAGCATATCAACAGCAACCAAAAGATAATCATCCCAAGAAGTGTATGTTAGTCAGATAAACACAATACATGCCATGTCATAGTGATATGTAACTGTGTCATGACATGTACAAATCCAATACCAAATTGAGCAAGGCAGTGGCACAAATCTAACCAACAAACACTGTCAGATATTAAGCCACCACTAGAACACCACCTCACAGGGAAGCTCACAGAAAGGAAGGAATCCTGTGTATGCTGGTGAAGTCAGTGTAACCAAGAGCATGATGGGACTCGTAGTAACAGATAATGGGCAACCTCACATTTGGACCATCAACACCACTCTGAACCATGCTCACATCACAGGGAGTGGATAAGGACTGACAAGATGGCTGACACTGGGTACTGCTGTGGGGTGCACAAGGCCCTGCTGGGAACTGTGCACCAACCAACAGCAGGACACCACTGACTGACATCCTGAAAGAAAACTTGCACTCCCTGCAATGCAAGCACGTTGCATGGTGGGATATCTGGCTGGATGGGAAGGAGGACTCACAGCACTGACCATAGTTACAAGCAGCTCACCTCACACACACCCTCAACACAAACTCCACATAACCCACCTGGGAGAATGCAATGCCTCACATACCAAATGAAGATCCCACAAAGAACCACCACCCTGGGTAATGCTGTGTGAAGCACAGGGACACTCTTGGGACTTGTAGCCAAACAAACGCAAGGACAACACTGTCAGCCTTCCTGTCAGCACAGGCACACTACCCCACAGGGAAGCAGAGTCAAAAGGAAGGAAGTACGGGCATGCTGGGAAGGGGGGTGTAGTCAATAGCATGATGGGAGTTGTAGTCACAGATACTGCTCAGCCTCACAATTGGCCCATCAACACCACTCTGAACCATGCTCACATCACAGGGAGTGGATAAGGACTGACAAGATGGCTGACACTGGGTACTGCTGTGGGGTGCACAAGGCCCTGCTGGGAACTGTGCAACAACCAACAGCAAGACACCACTGAATGACATCCTGAGAGTCAACCTGAACCCACTGCAAGGGTGGCATGCATCATGGTGGGATAACTGGGCTAGGTGGAGAAGGATGGCCGGATGTCCACCAAATACAACCAATGCTGGCCATGCACACACCTCAACATTCACATTGAAATGCCCCAGGTATACATGACAATGTGCCACACCAATATCAACCTCTTACTGTGACAACTTAAGACAATGCAATGTACATGCCTGCATCCAGAGGTACAGTCACAACTGTCAGGTATGTGAACCATTGATGCCTGTAGAAACATAACATACAATGTATGTCTCTTACAAATGCAGGTGATGATGATGGGGACACAGCAGCAGGCGAGGAGGAGTCCCTGTCCCAGGCTCCGGGGGACACAGAGCTCACTGGTGTGGAACAGCCTCTGCCCTCCTCGGATGGCGAAGACCTACCTGGCACCTCCGGTGTGAGTCATCATGCAGCACCAGCTGGAACAACATCTGCACCCCCTGCACCCACCCCTCCAACAACTGCCAACACACAGACCACCCCCGCCGACACGGACAGACCAAGGACCACCGATGACAACAGCATAGGGCCCCAGGCCCACCGTGGAGCAACGGACGACAACACCACTAACAACCCCCAAGGGGGCCTCAGGTCACCTGTGCGTGCCATCGCAGGTCCTGCACGTGTCGCCAGGGGTGGTAGACATAGGTCGCTGCTTGCAGAGGGGTCTGGACTGCATGATGACCCACAACTGGCACGCATCGCTGATGCGTACCAGGATAGCACCGGAGAGGTCAGACAGGTAGTGGGGATCCTCAAGGACCTACAACAGCAGCAGGCTGCCCATCATGCCCGCTTGGACTCCCACATGTCCCGTGTGGAGACACACATGTCCCGTGTGGAGACACACATGTCTGGCATGGAGTCCAAGAGGGACACATTGCAAGAACTCACAGCGGTGCATAGGGACATATTGACATGCCTCCGCCAGATTAGCGCCAACATGCCCACACCTCCCTGTGTGCCCACAACATCTTGTGCTGCAACAACTGACACCGCCACAGGGAGGGAGGAGGACTCTGGTGGAGACTCCCCTGCACCGCAGCAGCCTGCACGTGAGGGTCCCCCCCAAAGAAGAGGGGTCGTCCGAGGAAGGAAAACTGAGATGTTGATGGCCACGTACATCCCCCAGGAAGCCAACACCTGTTCCGGAAATTCTCCTTTCTGTGCAAACGTTTCACCCTGTCGAATGCAACACTACTCTCCCACATGACATGGGGAGTTCAAGTTGGACTAATGTATCATATGACTGTGGACTTCACTCAGGACATTTCTACAACCAAGACTTCCAACTCATCTGGGAACTTTGGATCACAATCCCAATTTACAGCACCCACCATCCTGTGCACTATACACACACACATTTCTGTAAATAAAATCACTAGTACACCATACTTGCCTCTGTTGTTATTCAAATGTGGATACTGTTATGGTGATGATGATCTGCTAAATTACACTGTGTATGCTAACTGCCACAGCAAGTACAACACCGTCGTGTGAGTCATGGTGACGTGACACATATGAGGGAGACACACCACTAGGGCTACACAACACAGAGACACCAGGGCCATCGGACTCATCGCCCACAGTGATGTTGCCAGGAAATACAGTGGAATGCACAGACACCACACCTATTCAGAGTCTGTGGCAACTAGCCCACAGGTGCAGTAAGCAAATGTCAGACAGATGTGTGACCACAGACAACGCACATCCCAAAGTGAAGCACAGGTTTATTACACATTTGCAACATGTTGTTTCCACTACAGATGCAAGGTTTACCCACGTGGCAGTGGCCACACAGTCAACAAGTGCAGAAGATATGAAGTCCAGGGGTGTGTGGCACATCACTTGTAGGCAAACTACTGCTGCCACCCTGAAAGCACAATCATGGTGTCGGGGGATCCAAGTTGACCAAAGTACTCAGTAAGCACCCTGTGAGGGACAGACATGACACACAGTTAAAACCACTGAAGAACAGGACAGAACTGCAATACTCATGCCCAATACATGTCACAAGACAACTACACAAAACCAAGTTAGCATGTCAAAACTGTTGGGGAGTACAGACTACCTGTAAGGACACATTGCTGCACGCATCCAGTCAAGTAGCACATGGCCACACTCAAACAGCACCAGAGCACCACCCACACATATCATGCAAACTCACATCATTCACATTACATCTCCCTGGATACTCACATTCAGCTGAAGAAGTTGGTGATGAGCTGTGTGCGGACATCACCATCATCATCATCATCATCACTGGCATTGTGGTCCAGGCCAGGATCCTCCACAGGTGGCGGACGTTGGTCATCGTCATCCAGGATGAGAGGCAACTCCTTCCGCACTGCCAGGTTGTGTAGCATGCAGCAGACGATGACAATCTTGCACACCTTTGCTGGGGCATATGGGAGGGCCCCTCCTGTCTTGTCCAGGCAGCGGAAGCGTCTCTTCAGGAGACCAAAGGTCCGCTCAATCACTCTCCTGGTCTGACCATGTGCCTCATTGTAGCGCATCTGGGCTGGTGTCACAGGGTTCCTGAGGGGTGTCAGCAACCACGGCATTTTGGGGTATCCGGAGTCACCTACGGACAGACAAGTGCACATTAGCTGAGTTGGAAAAGTGGGTGGAATACTACAGATCAGAACACACACAATGGTACAAAGTCAGTATACACTGACAAGCCAGGCACGCTGGTTCTGCATCTGTGCCATCATCCTCGGGATGCGACTACTCCTCATCACGTAGGCATCGTGTGCTGAACCAGGGAAACGGGCACACACATGTGTGATGCTCATATCTGCAAGACATACCACCAGAGCATTGATCGAATGGTAATGTTTACGGTTCCGGTATGCCTGCTCATGTGCCTGTGGTGGTATCAAAGCCACATGTGTCCCATCAATGGAGCCAATGACATGTGGCATCATCCCCAGGGCATAGAAGTCACTCTTGACGTCAGTGAGTTGTTGACGTGTAGGGAAATAGATGTACTGGTTCAGGCATCTCAACATTGCCTCCAAAACATCGCGTAGCACACGGCTGAGCATAGTCTGTGACATCCCACCGGCAGTCGCCACAGTGTGTTGAAAGGTACCGGTGGCAAAGAAGTGTAGGGCTGCCATTACTTTCACCTTGGGGGTCAGCGCCGTAGGGTACGGCCGGCCAGGTTGCAAATGTGGTGCCAAGCGCACTGCCAAATCCTCAATCAGCTGCCTGGTGAAGCGGTACCGTCGGATGCTGTCACGTTCCACCATCGTTGCCAGGTCAGGGAATGGTCTATGGACAGCTGGAGCCCTGCAGTACATAGGTTGAAGAAAGAAAGATTGTCAGTCACCCCACATATGTGCCATTCACCATACTCAATTTCACATGATACATCATTACGAGACACAAGTACTTGATGTGTGTGCCGTTCTGTTCGGACATAACTCGCACCTACATGCCCATCATCTAACTTCTCAGTACAACATGTGTGCACAACTGGTACCAGGTTGTGCTATGGGAAACCATTAGGCTGTGTCACAGTACCCATTTACTGCTGTCACGTTCACACACACACCACAGTGACATGTCTGGACAGATGCGCCACAGGCATCACAGCTCAATGACAGGTAGATTCCCAGTGACCCTGTCTTGCCACATGGACACTGGCATGACATGGCGTATCATGTACACGTCAGAAAAACAAACATGACTCCCACAGGTAGTGGCCCCTGTCGCCTCCGCAGGACAGACATGGACGCCAGTGACGCACAACATCAAAGTCCATGCACAAACAACGTTGATGTGGAGACTGTCTCCCATCGTGCACATGGAATCAGAGACATGGGAAACACAACATGCACACAGACTGTGGAGGGACATCACTATTGTGGCAATGGGTCACCCTGTGATGTACATGCCTTCCCCCATGGGAATGTGACCATGCCACATGCTCCGAAATGAACTGTTGCACATCACAGTGGTCATGTGCACAACACACAAAGGACCCTGTCCCCATGAACACATGCACAGCCTGGGTGTGGCTGCCCACAAGTGCCACCACAGAAACCACATGTTAACCCCCATACACAGAAAAGGTAATGCAGCCTTACATGCCTTAGGAAACAGTGTGGACTGGGTGTGGTGTTGTAGGTGTGCCCCATGGTCTCTGGCAGGTGTATGTGGCTGGCATACGTTCACCAGTGACAAGCATGGTGACATATGCGACTGACCTGTACAGGTACGCGTTGTACAGCAATGGGCCGATCGGTGTGCCCGGCCGGCCCATTGCATCTGTTGTGAGCGGGTATGCGTTGTATCCCAAAATACGCGTTGTACAGCAATGGACCGATTGGTGTGCACGGCCGGCCCATTGCATCTGTTGTGAGTGGGTACGCGTTGTACAGCAATGGACCGATCGGTGTGCCCGGCCGGCCCACTGCATCTGTTGTGAGCGGGTACGCGTTGTACAGCAATGGACCGATCGGTGTGCCCGGCCAGCCCATTGCATCTGTTGTGAGCGGGTACGCGTTGTACAGCAATGGACCGATCGGTGTGCACGGCTGGCCCATTGCATCTGTTGTGAGCGGGTACGCGTTGTATCCCGAAATACGCGTTGTACAGCAATGGATTGATCGGTGTGCACGCATTGGCTGGGGCCTGGCATGGCAACGGACGCGTTTTTGAAGCTCCAATGAGTCTGATGCAGTGAATTCAGTTGGCCAGCCACAACAATGTTGCAAAATCATGGGTGTCATGAAGTTGAAGATTTGAAGGATGCTGTGGGCGTGTATTAGTGCTGCTATTCCATGGATTGGTCAGATTCAGAAGATGCAAACGACTTGGACCTATCACTTTGGACACATGGGACAGTATCTGCCTCTGCAGCACACATATAATGCTGGCTGTTCCCCTGAGAGCTCACTTGCCTGCACTACATGCTCCAGGACGACATCTGCCACCAACACTGCTGCTGTCTCTGCATCCTCTGGCTACTGCAATGGCACGTACTGTGGAGAGAGCCCCAGCCTTCAGCCTTGAGGAGAACCAGGCCCTGCTGGACAACCTCCTTCCACAGTACAGCAAGCTGTATGGGAAACCAGGGGAGCAGGTGAGTGTGCTGTCCACTGCCTTACTAATTGTGCATGTTGTCTGACTAGCAGGACTTACAGTGTGCACACCACTGGCTAGCATGCTCACTGAGTAGTTGTCACACCCCAAAGTGTGTAGTTACATGCACTGAACAGGTACAGTGCAGTAACAGTGCTTTCCAACAAGGTTTACTTCCCATGCAATGATACCATGTAGTGACTGCTGGCAAACTGTTCATAGCCATTGTTGCACTGCCTATGTACATCATATGCCCCTGTGATTGAGACATGTATCTCCAACTGTGTGATGCACGTATATGTTGCATGTGTAGTAATGGCCTTTTCACTTTGTCATCCTCACAGGTTGATGCCCACCAGAAGCAGGAAATCTGGCTGACCATTGCCCGGGCAGTAATATCCGTGGGGGTCTACAGGCGCAGGATCCGCAACTGCCAGAAGAGGTGGCAGGACCTTCGGGGCTGGACCCGGAGGATCGCAAGGGTCCAGCTGAAGCTGTCGCCTCCTCGCAGGAGGGGCGGACACCGGACCCTGACCCCCCACATGCTCCGGATCCTGGCGGTGGTCTTCCCTGACCTGGATGGGCAGCTGAAGGGCAGACAGCAGCAAGGAGGGGGTGAGTCCATGACTGCACTGTGCACTTTGTCTGACATGCTATGTGCCCTCCTCTGGCCTGGTTAAACTTCCACAGTACATCAGTTATGTGGTCCAGGACCCATGTCCCTCATTTATGACATGCCCACTTCTCCTCTGATATGTATATGTGTGGCCCTTACAGTCAGGAACTTGTGTCACTTGGGGACTGTGTCATTGCATTTAGCTTCGCTCAAGGTGGGGGACAGAATTGTTCCCGTGACTATGTTGTGCGATTCATGGGTGGGTCAATTGCTTACACAATGCCTAAGTTCTGACATGTAATCTGGGTGTAACTTTGATATGTGATCCACTTGCTGATCTGAATCACCACATGTCCCTGGGGAATTTGGCACACACCCATGCTGCCGGTGGGAACAATGTTTGGGCCTCAGGAGTATGTGTATCAAGTGTGTCACACATGCTTAGCCACCTGCCTAATGTCCATGACTCATCCCTCTTACAGGTGGAGCTGGACAGTCATGCCTACTCCAGGGCATACAATACACTCTGTACTCCCACTCCCGTGTATCATCTGGCATGTTGTGATCAGTGAAATGTACCCTCAGGTGTCTGCCTCTGTCTCATTGTGCTGTGTCTTCGTTGTCAGGACTATTGGTATGTTTATCGGTTAGGGCTCAGCATGCCATCGGAGATGTGACCATGATAGACGATACTACTGTGACTTATAGGTGTCTGATCACTTGACTGTGCACACAGGTGTATGCGACTGTGACTTTCAGCCAGCTGTTTTTCATTCACAGCACACTGTGAGGTGCTCATGTTCAGAGAGTTGTGTTTCATGTCCCCCATATGTCCGATTGGTATGACGTAGACAAATAGTAGTTCAGATGATGTGGTTTTTGGGGGATGGACATGTGCACTTGTCAGTTACATAACTTGCATTCCCCATGTCCTAGGATTGTGACACAGTGCAGACTGTTGTTGGCTGGCTGCCATGGCCATGTGACAGGAGACAGTGATGTATGACTTTGCACGCATGCCTGTGTCATGGCATTAAACTTCCTAAGACTGATCCTGCAGGGGAGTGACATGTGCAACATGCACCCCATTGTGGCATTGACTATCCGGACATGGGTGCATCATGGTGTCTGGTGCTGGTATGCATCACATGCATTTCTATTTAGACTCTGGCCATCCCTTTATCCGGACACCTGCACTGACTCAGTGGCAAGAGATGTGATGTAAGCATGTTCACATACTTCACCGTGTTCCCTGCAATGTCCAACAACTGTGTAGGTGGTGCATGTGTCCACACTGGGGTCTTACCATCAGACAGGCACCAGACAGATGGGTGCAAGGGCAGGAGGGGTGTGAGTCCCATGGTTGACCATCAGACTGACAATTGGCTTCCCCGAATCTGTGTGAGGACTTTAGGCAATGTTCAACTAAGGATGCCAGGGCTTGCGCTGTGATGTGCTGTACTTACTGTGGTGTGTGCGGTCAGTGCAGGTGACTGATGTTTGTCTGTTTCCCTAATTGTTTGCAGATACATCCACGGCCACAGGAGGGGACAGCTCCATGGACCAGGAGGAGCAGCGGAGCCAGACTGGGTCAGCATCCGACGAGCGGTCAGAGGGACCCAGTGGCACAGAGGGCGAGGGGAGCCACACCGGGGTGTCCTCAGCACCATCCACCTCAGCTGAGGACCACAGAAGCTCGGAGGATGACTCCCTTGTGGAGGCGGGTCTCAGCAGCCACCAAAGGCCAGCTAGTCTGTCTGTCCCCGCCACCACCACCACCACCACCACCACCGCCCTCCCATTGGCTCCCATTCCTGAGGTCCATGGAGGCTCCCGTGCTCGGGATCGTGTCTCCTTCATGCCAGGCACCGCACCCCCTGCCCCTGTGTTCCCTGCTGCCCTGAGTGAGGAGTCTGTGTACCTCCTTCGGCAGCTCCATGTAGGGCAGACAGCATTGCTGAGTGTCCTCCATGCACACACCACTCTGTTGACACAGCTGGTGTCGTTCATGGAGGGCATCTCGACGGGTATGTCTGCCCTACAGAGGAGCAATAAGTCCATGGACTCCTCCCTGACGGCAGCCGTGTCCCTCCTCCAACAGTCCCTCACCCCTCCCACCTCTGCCCCATCCACACTTCCTGCCACCCTACCTGTCCAAAGCACATGCACACCTGCACAATCACCCAAACACACAGACACGAGCAGCACAGACACACCCAAGAGAAAGGCAAGACGTGCACACAAGCATCCTCAGGGGACTGATACCACACACACAGGGGATGGGGAACAGACACACACACAGGCATCCACAGTCACTCCGCAGTCCTCCAAATCCTCTCCCTCCAAGAACCCTTCCCTTGCCTCACCTGCTACCCCACCTACACAGCAGATCTTCCTCTGTGACCTCGGCCTCTTCCCCTCCGATCTTGCTGATCCAGCATACCGGGGGAAGAGGAAGTCCACCCACAAAGAGGGGAGTGCCCCTCGCCCCCGGACACCCTCCCCCAGGTGCAGGCAGACACAGGACCCCATTCGGAAGTCCCCCCGGACCAGGAAGAGCAAGACCCCACCACCACCACGCAGCTCTACCACCCAGTCTCTCTCCTCCATCCCCCAGGCCACCACTCCACAGGTTCCCCCGCCACACCCTGCCCCAGGTTCCTCCACACACCGATACCGCATCCCCAGACTGCTTAGGCCCTCCCCCCCTGCCACTTGCTCTTCCACCCCCAACCCAGACGCTCTGCCTGTTAGTGCCACTGGTGTGGAGACCGGGTCCCCTCCCTCTGTCCTGCCCACCTCATCTGCCCACCCTTCCACTCCCTTGGAGTCATGCACTGCAGTGGAGTCCACAACCACCCCGTCTGACTCGGGCACTGCAGTGGGGACCCAGTCCACTACATCAGACCAGCCCACTGCAGTGGTTGCAGCACCCACACCAACTGACTTGTGTACCACAGTGGTGCCGGCCCCCCTGAGTCAGACACCTCCACTGCAGTTGCCGGTGACACTCCTGCACCCACCACCCCTTCACTGCCTCACTCTGCCATCCCCTGATCCTGTCCCTGCGGTGCCTGGCCTGCCCCTTGTATGCCCCTCCAAGGGGGATGTCCCCTGTCCGTACCAGTGCAGGCAAGCAATGGGTGACCAGTTGTCACTTATCACCCTGTTGGGACTGTGATTTTGGACTGGCCATTGGCGTTAGTTTCTTTTGGACTTCAGAGTTTTCCTTGACATTTGCTGAATAAAGCCTCTTTTTGTTTAATTGTGGGTTTTCTTTTGATGTACATGATGTGGATGAGTAGCATCCTGCATTTGCAGTTGTAATAGTGCTCATATCAGGTAAATGAAGTGTTGCTGTGATGGACTCCATGTGGTCCATGGGATATGTGTCCTGTTGTAGTCTGGATCTATGGCATCCTTTGCTGCAGTCTGAGGGTGTAATGTTCAGCATTTGACACAGGGATGAACGTTTTGCATTTGTAAATGAACATCTTTGTCTTACACTGATGCACATCTGGTGGGCTTACCACTGTTCAATGTTCCGATTTCCCTGACTGTGTGCCCAGCTCCACTGGACATGCAGTTTTGCACATCAATGTCGAAGGACTCATCTGTGTATACAGTGCAACTTGCTTGACACGTGTTTTGGGTGTATGCAGATGACTGACGTGACACTCCCGTACCCAGGCTGATGTGAGCAGAGCCTTCTGTGTGTTGTAGTTGTTGACTCACTGACGGAGTGTTCTGCTGACATGTTTGGGTCGTGCACAGACAAGGTTTGGCACAGCGGACCTTCCACAGGAGTGGAGTGCCCTCATGGGAGTGTGTAATCCGGTGACATTGCGT
Source organism: Calotriton arnoldi (assembly GCA_963921515.1). Lineage (NCBI taxonomy): Eukaryota > Metazoa > Chordata > Amphibia > Caudata > Salamandridae > Calotriton > Calotriton arnoldi. The sequence continues at coordinate 1,792,670 of CAWUFW010001997.1, forward strand.
GGGCCTGTGTTGTGTGTTGTGTAAGCATGTCTGTGCATGTTCCCTTCCCTTTTCCTACACAGGCTGTGTCCCTAGGGATGTTCCCGTTTGTGATGCTTGCTGAGTTGTTCTGTGTTCATCCAGCATCTTGGACCTGGTTTCTCCGTGATGTGGATGCATGGCAAACTAATGTTCATGAGGTTGTCATCCCAGGTTGTCTTTGTTGTCAGGGCTGGGGATGTGGTCAAACGCAGATGGGACACATTCAGGATTCCCCTTGGCACTCGTTGTTTACACAAGTCATGTGATTTACAGTTTGTGGTAGCTTTCAGTGATTGTGACACGTTGTGTGTGTGACTGCTGCCACTCCTCAGGGTCAGAGCTGCAATGTTGGAAGTTGTGTACGTGTGTTCTTAGTGTGTCACCTAGGCTTCTTCGTTGGTGTGTGACTATGGCCAGGATCCCATTGATTGTGGTGGATTTCACATCATGCCCATGTACGGTGTACTGTGCTGTGTGTCAGACATTGACGAGTCTTGTTGACTGGCCATGTGTGATGGGTTTCTGCACCTTAGTTCCCACCACCACCCCTGGGATTGTCATGGGTGCATGTGCAATGTCACCAGTCCATGTGAGCTTCACTGCTCCACATTGGTGGAGATCAGGGTGTGTGGTGTTGAGTGTGTGCAAATGTGAGTTGTTGCACGGCTAGACCCCTACCTCCATATTGGCCTTGGCTGGCAGGCCATGCTGATTGATTAGAGCTTGTGTAGGTGTGATGGTAGTTTGTTGCTCAGGACACATGGCTGTGGTTCACAGTGTGAACGACATCTACCTTTGTCATCACAGTGGGATTATCATGCAGGCTAGTGTCAGCACAATGTGGGGTCCCTGGGGGTAGTGCTGTGGTGTGTCTGTCTCTTGCTGTGTTAGTTGCTATTCCTACAAGCTTGTGTGACATGTGTAATTTGGGCTCCCTCTCATCTAACAATGCCTGATTCCCCACATAGGGGTATCCGATCCATGAGTAACTCTTGTATGGCACTGTATACACATCTGTGTGGTTGGAATTCAGGCATCCTCATGTGTTGTGTGGTTGCCTGGGGACACTGGCACACACCCCCATCACCTGTTGTGTTTGATATGCAGTGTGAGTCTGCCTGTTTGTGTTTGTGCCTTTGCACCACTGCATTGGCATATCTTGAGTGTGCCATTGGCTGTATGTTGTTTGGTGGCTTTCCCCTGCTGTCCCTGGGACTCCTAGGTCATCAGTCAGCACAATAATCATGGTTTGTATGTCTCATTGCTGCCATGGTATGGTATTTGTTCACCTGACATCTACAGTCTCCACAGGATATCTACATTTGTGTGTCCATTGGTGCAGATATGTGGGTCAGCATTATGATGGTCACTTCTGTCATTGTGTTATTTGTGAATGTTGACAATGTGGGCCCCCATGGGTGATGTTTGTATGCACATGGCCAAAACGATGTTTCAGTGACACTGCACTGTTTGCCTCGACCAATCTATGTTGCTATGGGACACAAGCACTACTATGCCACTGATGTGTTTGTTGTTGTGTGACCAGGATTCATCCATGCAGTTTGGCTTTGGCAGCTTTTACCATGACTACACTTACCTTATGATCACTGTGGTGATGGGGCTTTAGGCCCCATTGCCACACTGTTCAAAAAGTGCATCAGCTATGGAACCCATACTTCCCTTTTGGTCACTGTGGTGATGGGGCTTTAGGCCCCATTGCCACACTGTTCAAAAAGTGCATCAGCTATGGACCCCACACTTGCCTTTTGGTCACTGTGGTGATGGGGCTTTAGGCCCCATTGCCACACTTTTCAAAAAGTGCATCAGCTATGGACCCCACACTTGCCTTTTGGTCACTGTGGTGATGGGGCTTTAGGCCCCATTGCCACACTGTTCAAAAAGTGCATCAGCTATGGACCCCACACTTCCCTTTTGGTCACTGTGGTGAAGGGGCTTTAGGCCCCATTGCCACACTGTTCAAAAAGTGCATCAGCTATGGACACCACACTTCCCTTTTGGTCACTGTGGTGATGGGGCTTTAGGCCCCATTGCCACAATGTTCAAAATGTGCATCAGCTATGGACACCACACTTACCTTTTGGTCACTGTGGTGATGGGGTGTTCGTGCCCATTGCCACAGTGGCCATGGTCGGCTTGCATTGTGGAGGCCACACATATTTATGTGTGACACATGTGATAGGGGGTCACATTGTATGTTCAATGTCATGTTCAGTCTTGTAGGCATTTAACACAGACTACACACGCTTGTCATGGCGTTGGGGGGGTGTCATTTTCTGTCATTGCTTATGTGCGTGTATGCTGGTTATGTCATGCATTACCCGTCCTATGAGTAGGGGTGGTGTTAGTGGTAGGCATCCAGGCCCCCATGAGTGGGATGGTAGTAGTGACAGGCATCTAGCCCCCCATGAGTAGGGGTGGTGGTAGTGGTAGGCATCCATCCCCCCATGAGTGGGGATGGTAGTAGTGACAGGCATCCAGCCCCCCCTGAGTGGGGGTGGTGGTAGTGACAGGCATCCAGCCCCCCCTGGATAGGGGTGGTGGTAGTGGCAGGCATCCATCCCCCTAAGGGTGGGGATGGTAGTAGTGACAGGCATCCATGCCCCCCTGAGTAGGGGTGGTGGTAGTGACAGGCATCCAGGCCCCCCTGAGTAGGGGTGGTAGTAGTGGCATGCATCCAGCTCCCTAAGGGTGGGTATGGTAGTAATAACAGGCATCCAGGCACCCATGATTAGGGGTGGTGGTAGTGGTAGGCATCCATCCCCCCATGAGTGGGGATGGTAGTAGTGACAGGCATCCAGCCCCCTAAGGGTGGGTATGGTAGTAGTGACAGGCATCCAGGCCCCCCTGAGTAGGGGTGGTGGTAGTGGCAGGCATCCATCCCCCTGAGGATGGGGATGGTAGTAGTGTCAGGCAGCCAGCCCCCCCTGGATAGGGGTGGTGGTAGTGGCAGGCAGCCATACCCCTAAGGGTGGGTATGGTAGTAGTGACAGGCATCCATGCCCCCCTGAGTAGGGGTGGTGGTAGTGACAGGCATCCAGGCCCCCCTGAGTAGGGGTGGTAGTAGTGGCAGGCATCCAGCCCCCTAAGGGTGGGTATGGTAGTAGTGACAGGCATCCAGGCCCCCTGAGTAGGGGTGGTGGTAGTGGTAGGCATCCAGCCCCCTGAGTAGGGGTGGTGGTGGTGGCAGGCATCTAGCCCCCATGAGTAGGGGTGGTGGTAGGGTGGTGTTGGTGGTAGGCATCCATCCCCCTATGGGTGTGTATGGCACTGGTGTTGGCCATCCCACCCCTATGGTTCTGCTGTTGCTTGTGTACGTCATTTGTGCATCCCTATGTGTGTGTGACATATTTCGGGTACGTGTAGTTTGTTTGCATTGTTGGTGTTTGACTTACCGTCTGCGCCGTTCGCGTCCGTGCCGGTCCCGGTAATAGATGTAGAGTATAGGTAGGACCTGCGCAATGGGATTCATGCTTGGATCGTCTCGTTCGGGTTTCTCGTGTCTTCGACTCGTACTCGTCGCTGGCTTGTTCGCCTCGTAGCCGTGGATCGTCTTGTGGCGCACAACGGAACTTATGTACGGCTCGCCCGGATGCTCAAACGTGCCGGACGTAGCGACGGGTTCGGCGCGTACGGAATGCGCATCGTACTAGTCCGGCCGGAAGGTGCTGTGTATCTTGTTCCGTGCGGCTCGAATCGGCGTTTACGGATCCGGCTCGGGCGGGGAACAGGAGCTGGATTAGGTGAGTACGGCTCGCTCGGAAACTGGGTTGTTATACGCATCGTACTTGTTCGTCCGGACGAGTGTACGAATCGGTCGGGAAACACGCATTCAGCTTGTATTTTTTCCGGACGAATACTGTTAGGTGCGCTTCCGGCCGAGATCGGAATCGACCCCTATGTGTATATTTGTGTGGGTGGGAATGCTTGTGTGTTTTTTACAGGTTTTGTTCGATAGAAATTGCGGTTACCAGAAGATTGCGTTTTTTTTAATTAACGATGTGTATATTAGTTTAAGTACCTAATAATTATTTTACACTTCCTTAATTTTTCGGGTTTTCATGGAGCGTTTCTCTTTTTAAAACACTTTTTCGGGTTTTTTATGGTTTATCGATTGTGGATTTATGGACGGAGGATTACTTTTTGGATCAGTTGCATTTTTACATTTTTGGGGGGGAATTTTTTTTCTATTTGGATTATAAATTACCTGGATTGTTTTACAAGATGTGGGATTTTCTATCTACAGCTACGGAAATGGTAAGTTAATTTAATAATTTATTGTGGGAGGGAATTGCTAAGAGAGTTTGTGTTATTGTTGTTTACATTTTTATATATTTAATTAATATGTCTATATATATATTTATTTATTAATAAAAATATATTAGACAAATTAATTAATTATGTGAAAATATATAATTTATTTGTATGCATTTTAATAATTTTAACAGAAAAGTATTATACATTTTAAACTGCTTTGAGGATTTAGAGTAGGTTTTTGGCAATTATTGCTAAGTATTCTAGGCCTCTTGTTGTTGGGTATAGTCTGACTTGTTGTTGTAGGTATTCAAACATTTGTTTCGTTTGTTTGGATAGTTTAGGCCTGATTTGTGTTACAGATTGCTCCATTCTTAGCTGTTGGTAGCTTTGTTCTTTTTGGAGGGAGAGTAGGAGTTTGTGTATAGTAGGTGTACCTCGTCCTGTTGTTGCTTGGAAGGCATTATGTCAACCTTCAACAGCATTGTTTGTTTTTGCCTCTTGGTTTAGTGTGCTAAGGTAGACATTCCACCAAGGAATTTGGTATTTTGGTTGTCTCCTATGTCCTGATCTATGGAGTCTTCCCACCCAGGAATCTTCAAAATAGTCTAGGAGGGGACTTAATTTTTGTTCGTGTTGCTGGCAGTAAGGACTTTCGATTAAAAGGCTGTAATGTTCGGCCACAACAGTAACTGGGACGTAGGCCAGTGCAATACGTTTTTTTATTTGGTATCAAATGAACTGTTTGTTGCATATTCAACACTTAGGGGCTCATTACGATGGTGGGCGGACATGAGTCCGCCAACCATCATTGCGGTGGCGGGGACCGCCTGCCAGTAATGCGGCGGTCCCACCACACATACTGGTGGGCGCATCCCGGGCCTTTAACATTGCGGACGGTGCTGCAGGCTGCAGTACCGTTCGCAATGTTAAAACGGCATGCACTGCATTTCCTTGCACTGCGTGGCAGGCACCACATGGTGCTTGCCACGCAGTGCAGGGAAATGCAGAGGGGTACCATGGGTACCCCCCCAGTGCAGCAACACCTACCCCCGGAACAAGGGGGGCCTGCAACGGGCCCCCAAACCCCATCCCTCCCAGCCTTTACATGGCGGCATCGCCGCCATGGAAAGGCCTTTTCCCCACAACATCCAAATTTGGTGGACGGTGCCTGCTAGGCACCGCCACCATTTTTGGCACCATGCACCATCCCCCAGGCAATCGGTACGATTGCCTTTGGCGGTGTAGTGGCGGGCAGACTTTGCATCCACCGCGGTACCCACCGCCATCCTAATTGGGCGGTGGGTAAAACGCTTAGTGATGGCGGAAGGACCGCCACCGCCGGCCCAGCGGTGGCGGGCCTTCCGCCATCCTAATCGGCCCCTTAGTGTTGATTTCTGAAGGTGTCTCCATAGACACTGATTGAAATGATAGTAACAACCCTGAATTGATGTGTGTGGGTAGGATTTTAGATTTGCACCTATGATTGCCTGCTCAAAATCTATAATTATTTTCTGTGGAAAATAATTATTTGTTTCTTGTTTAATTTTACTTAGTACTTCCATATCGGTGGAGTTTTGTTTATTGGGTAGTAATGCGTAAATAAAGGGGATGTTAGTGTTCTGATATAGGGCATGGACAGTGTATAATTGATAGAATGGTTTGGGACAGATTTTAAATGTCCCGTCCATCATCCATGTTTCTGATTGTTGTATCTTTATTAAATTGTTTGCAGTTGCAAACATAATTATTCTTTTTTCTTTGCATTTGTTGTCATAAAGAACAAAGGGTTCTTCATTATGAGTTATAGATAGTTCTGGGGGAATTACCACCTCTTCAAATGTATTTGGATTAGGTGTGGTAGTTGTGGCTTTTTATTGCAAGCTATGGTTCTTTTTAATGAAGAAATAGAGGGCATTTGCCCAGTAGCATGTTTGGGTACTCTAGGCAGCAGCTCTTTAAGTATTTGAGTGGTAGGTTTTTGTGAGCTAGTGCTAGCTTCTTTAATGTTTTCAAAGGCATCCCTAACCTCGATTTCAAGTAATGTTTGGAGGGTGGTTATGCTCCCTTGTATACAAAACAGTTGTTTCTCTAGTTGTTGCCCGACCATAACATTTATTTGAATAGTACTTGCTACATTTCCAATTTACTTTTAGTCCACTTTGCTTTTCCTGGGTATACACATACCCCATGTAACATAGCAACATTTTTCCTTTTTGGGATGTGATAAATTGGGCGCCTTCTGTCATTGTGATTTGTTAAATTCTACAAAAAATGTATATAACAATTATTAAAATGAATATTGTACATGTTTTTGTCTTAATTAATACATATTGCTATTAATATACTTACAATGTTGATTTTGAATGGAGATGTTCTGTCTTTGTTGGTTGAATTCTGTTAAGTTGCTGATGTTTCTGTTGGAAGAGCAAAACATATTTTTACTTATTTTGTTAAATATGTATATGGGGTGGGGTGGGTATTTGGGATGGAGTTGGGGTTTTGTTGTGTGTTTTACATGTTTTTAAAATGCGTTTTGCTGAATACTTACTTTATTAGTTAGATGATTTTAGAAGCTGATCTGTAATTTTCTGGATGCTTTGAGAATTATCTGTAGAGGAGACATAATTTAAAAAAGATATATATTAATTATTTGAGTTTGATAAATAGTTGTTTTTGAAGATTAGCTTTACTGTTATTTTATAAATGGTAATTTACTTACTTTTTGAATTATGCAAAAGATTTTTCTTTGATGAAGTCCTTGCTTGTGGTCGAAATCCGGCAGAGTTTCGCCTTCTTTATTGTTTTTGGTTTAAGGTGTAACATAAGAATAAGTTTTTGTTCTTTATATAGTGTTTAATTCATTGTTTGGTTCACCTTATTGGTTTATTTTAATATTGTGTGTTTTTTATTGGTTGATATTTATTGTTTTAATTGTTTTGGTAGTTGTTTTCCAGATATGGAAAACGCTAATTAAGAGTTAGTTACTTTTTCATTTTTTTTTCCACAGGTTGAATTATTTAATTGTGTATTATATTATATGTGATGTTAAATAATGTTTGATTATAATCAAAATATAAAATTGAAATGGTTATTAATAGTGTATTTATGATTTAATGTTTTAAAATATGTTTTACTATTTTCAAAATTTATGATATATAATGTATTTTATATGCAGTGTATGTTTATTTATTTAAATATATTTATGGTGTTTAAATTTGTTTGTTTTATCTGTTTTTAAGTTGCCGATATTTGAACCAAAACGATAATATTGCTGTCTATATTATTGTGATCGATATTTTGGATATGTTGTTTATTTTTAAAGGATGTTCACTATTTTGAATAACGATATTTATGTGTTCGATAATACTGTAATCGATAATAATGTATGACGATATTTTGTGGTCGATAGTGTATTTTTTTAATTAAGTATAGGGTATCGATATTAGTGTCGTCGATATTTTTGTGTCGATAAAAATGTGGGTCGATATTGTATCTGTCGATATTATGTCAGTGATTCCTGAGTTTGTTGCAGAGGTCCTGGGAAGGGGTGATGTCCGTGGCCTCGCTGGGGGGTTTGGTGAATTCTTGGATGATGCTGAAGAGTTCTTTCGAGTTGCCAGCACTGGCGGAGATTTTGTTCTGGATGAAGGTCCTTTTGGTGGTTCTGATGCGTTGATGGTATTCCTTCATAGTGTCCTTGTAGGCGGTGTAGTTTTCTGGTGTCTTGCTGTTTCTCCAGTTCTTCTCCAGGTGTCTGCAGGTGGTTGATCTGATGAGATGGTGGTATTCCGTCATGGCGTTCCGGTATGTGGTGCGGTCTTCCGGCATTTTGCTGTTTCACCAATTCTTCTCTAGATGTCTGCATGTGCGCCTGGATTCCTGGAGATCGGCGATGAACCAGGGGCCTTCCTGGGGCGTTGTCTGTCGGGGTTGCAGAGGGGGGCGAGTTCGTATGAGCAGTTGGAGATCCATCTGTGTAGTTCTTTGGCAGCGAGATTGGCGTCTGTCGAAGTGGAGGGGGCATCGCATTTGAGGGTGGAGTTCAGGTGCTCCTCGGTGACTTTGCTCCAGTTCCTTCACGGTGGGCGGGGTGCAGGCTTGGGGGCAGTAGGTTTGTCGACATGGAAGTGTACGCAGTGGTGGTCCGTCCTGAGGGGTTGCGTGGTATTGCTGAAGTGGATTTTGTTCCCTCCTGCGAAGATGGGGTCGAGGATGTGTCCTACCTTGTGGGTGGGGGTGGAGACAAGCTGTTTTAGTCTGAGGTTTGCGAGGTTGTCCAGGTGGGTGGAGGAGTTGGGGTCGTTGAGGTTGTCGAGGTGGAAGTTGAGGTCTCCGATGAGTATGTAGTTGGTGGAGGCGATGGCATGGAGTGCGACGAGGTCGGCGATGGTAGTGGTGAACGCAGTACGAGGTCCAGGTAGTGTGGAACTGGGGATGGTCTGTATCTGGAAGTGGAGGTGTTTGTTGGTGGACGGGGAGTCGCTCGTAGCGGAGGTGGTGAGTCAGAGGGAGCTCTTGTGTGCAATGGCGAGTCCTCCTCCTGCGTGGTTGGGGCAGCTCCTCTGGAACTTGTATCCGTCAGGGATGGCGGTGGCGATGTCGGGGGTGGAGGCGGCATTGGTCCAGGTTTCTGTGAAGAAGGCGACGTCTGGCGATAGGGTGTCGAGGAGGTCCCAGATCTCTACGGCGTGTCTGTGCAGAGAGCGCACGCTGAGGAGGATGCATTTCAGGGCTTCGGTGGTGTTGGCGTCCGATGTGGGGGTGGTGCCTGTGGGAGTGCGGAGGATGGTGAAGATCTGGCGGCAGTGACGGCAGGAGAACTGGCCGTGGGTGGTGTTCAGCGTGGACAGCTCGCAGTTGTTGTTTCTTCCGGGGTTGAGTGCGCAGAGGGCAGCTGGGTCATAGGGGTGGATGCTCGGAGATCCAGGGTCCCTGGCGCTGGTTGTGGTCGGGTCACGGATGGGCACAGACGGGCACAGATGGGCTTGCCTTTGGTGCACCTTTGGCACGCCAGTGGCACGCCCGCTGCACGCCAGCGGCACTCCAGCGGCACGCCCACTGTGCGGCCGCACAGCTGCCGCCATTAATAGGGAAGGGGGAGGGAAGCTCAGGTGGGAGGCGGGGACAGCAGGGGGAGGGGCCACGGGTGAGCAGTGGCGAGAAAAAGGGATGCGAGAGAACAGGCACAGAAAAGCAAGGGTACAGATGACAGGCACAGCAGTTAGAATTACAAATAACTACAATAAAGACAGCCAAGATAGCCAAAGACACAAGGATAAAGCACAAGGATAAAATGGATAAAATGGGCACTATGAGGCACAGTAACAATTACAATTACAGAAAATTACAAAAAAGACAGCCAGAGTCACAAGGATAAAACGGGCACAACGAGGCACAGCAACCACAATTTACAAATAATTACAAAAAAGACAGCCAAAGTCACAAGGATGAAACGAGCACAACGAGGCAGACGGGCAACAGTGGACACAGCAGAGGCAAGGCTCGAACACTTACCAGCCACCTCTCAGTGGCAGCGGCACAACAGCGGAGCTGCTGGGGGGGAGAGCAGGTACCTGACCAGAGGTCACGGCTTGGACTGCTGCAGTCCATGCCGTGCAGGTACTATGGTGCAGGCACACAGGGGGGCATATGTTGTTCCCCCTGTGTGCATCCATATGGCATGAGGCACCAAGGGGCTCTGTAGGGCCCCTCTGTTTCTTCTCCGCCACAGTTTTCATGGCGTGCTCAACGCAATGAAAACCGTGGTGGAGAGGAAACTGGTAATATGCTTCCCGCCAAGCATATTGCGGCCTCAGGACTGCCACGCAACCACCAGGGAATGGCGAACCTGGCGGTTGCAGCGGTCCCAGGGCGACCTGACTGTCCTAGTGGTAATAGGGCGGTCGGGAGATTGCCACCATGAGTTTGGCGGTCTTTTGGACGGCCAGCCTCATAATAAGGACCTAAGTCCCCATGCCTCACCCGGATGAGTTATCTGGGCCCCCTCTACACCACAGATGGTATGGGGTCAGTGTTAATCACCTCCTCTCACTGATCTCTCTTTCCATCTGTCTTTCATTCTCTCAGTTTCTGTGTCTTGCTCTCTCTATCCCTTGCTCTCCTTTTTTCACTTCACCCTCTCTCCCATTTTCATAGTCTGGTTTGACAGCACAGTTATTGACAAACAAGTATGTGAGCATCACTAGAGATGGGTTTTGGCACTGCCCACATGTTGGGAGCCGCGAGCACATGTTTTGATTAGACAGAAGTTGAGTGCGTCCACAAAAAAAGTGCTTGCCTTCCACCAGCTGTGATCATTTTGTTGATTCATCCAGCTGCCTGGGCTTGAACTTTCAGGGGCACACACATGACATTGTAATGCTATTAAAGTGTCTTAGATGTGTCTTAGATGACTAGTAATTTACAGCTTTTTTTCTCTAACATCAGCATAGATGGGAGCAGGGCAGACATTAACCTATTTGGACCTGTTGGTCTGGCTTGACAATCTGTCATTTGACCTTTTAACCTACACCAAATACATATCCATTCCCATGCTATTTACTGGTAATGCCATTGCTAGTCTATTTCCACACTCTGTCTCTCACACACTCTCACACACCTGTCTCGCTGCAGTGTCCTTGACTTTTCTCCCTTCCTGTACCTTGTGTGCCTTTCTTCCCTACACTTTCCTGTCTATCTCCCCCGTTTACAGCATTCTCTTCTTTCCGACTGAGTTTCTCCTTTCTCTACTCCCATATGCCTTGTCTCTCTCTTTCTTTCTCCTGTGCTAGGTTGCTCAGCTGGGCAAAGTGACATGCCCTTTTCATCGGGACGGGCCTTCCAGCAAGAAGAACGCTTTAAAGTTGCAAGTTTTTGTTATTGTCCTTTTTAGGTCTTGCGCCTAGCGTTGCAGTGCACAGCACTGCTCGCGCAGCGCGAGACCTTTAGAAAGGGCTTCTGAAAGCTACCTACACGCTCGTGCGTGTGGTTTTGCTTTGGGAAGCCCACATTGGCTGGAGCGTGTGTTTTTTTTACCGAGACGGCATGCGATTGGGCAAAGGCGGGCGCATGTCCCGCCTCTGCTCCTCCCATTCCCGACGGTGGCCAGAACGCGCAGCAGCGCGCGTTCGTCTCGCTGCCGCGCTCTCTCCCCCCGCTCCTCTGTGGTGTGCGCGCACCACTGTTTATTATTTTTATTTTTTACTGCGCAGCCGCCATTTCAGGGTCTGTCTCTCCGCTCGCTTGATGGTGTGAGTTGTTCTTAAGGCAGGTGGCGGTTCAGCAATAAGTGGGGTCAGGGACACATGAGTTGGGGGCGGGGGGTGGAGGAGTCCATGGCAGAGCTGTGACAGATGGTTGTCTGCGGGTCAGTAGGGTTGCCTCGGTGCCGGGGCTCCCCCTTGTTATGTTAGTTGCTTTCTCTAAAGCAGAGAGGTGTGTGTATATAGCTTTACCACAAGGCAGCGTGAGCAAGCGGAGAATGGCTTGAAAACATGAGGCGTTGCACCCTATCACTTCCAGCCTCTGTCGGCATGTTGCTGGGTGACCGAGTACACCGCCTGCACTCCCAGGTGAAACATTTACACCCTTGCTTGTGTGTGAGCGCCTGAACAGCACTGTGCTGCCACAAGGCACCGTGACCAAGCAGACAATGGAGTTGTACTACTTTTACAGAGTTCGGGATGACTTTAGAATATATTTATGAGTGCTTTTCACAAGCGCAACTGTTTATCGTAAAGTCGCTTTTCACGACCGCTACTGTGTGCCCCGCCCTCTGTTTGTGCATGCCGCACTGTACCTTTCCTCCCTCCTCTTGTACTATGCGTCCCTTCTGCCAATTACCAGCCCCCGCCATTTGCTCTGCCATGACAGTGCCCGTTCAGTGTGTGTGCGTCAAAGCGAAGGGCACAGGAGAATCAGCCGTGACGCACCTGCCCTCTCTTGTTCAGTGAGTGGGTTGTGGCCGTAGCGGTTCCACTAAACAGCCCCTCCCGTTGGCTCCGTTATTGCAGCCCCGTTCCCTGTGTGTGCTCGGTCAAGTAGGTGTTACTGAGCAGTTTCCACTTGTTTGCCCAAACTCATCAGTTTCAAGTTGAATATACACATTCCTCATACCCCCCGGACTCACAAGTCCAAGATGCAAGATGTCCATTAACTTAATTAAGTTTCTCTAATTGCAACTGATTGGCACATGCAGTGGTAGTGCGGTGAACTTCAGGCAAGCAGAGAGGCAATATTAATAGAGATGTTTTTTTCTGCTTGTGTCACGGCGCGAGGTATTAAACGGCTATAACGTCCATGTACGAGGTCAGGACACAGAGTCACTGTAGGTGATGTACAGCTGCCTGTTTATTATCTCCATTTTTGGGGCAAGTTAGCATCAAAGTGGACAGCTTCTTGACACAAGGTTTGTTCTGAATGGACAGATGACGCGTTTCTCCCTTAAGTGATGAAGTCACTTTGCGGCAATTTACACAGCTTTATTAGTTGCTCTGATAGACTGATTCATTTTTACCATGCACAAGTGACCTCTGAGTGCCTGCCAATGGTGGTTTAGGGATCATAATGAAAGACTCGTTCAGAAGGGGTAAAGGTTCGAATCCCTGCGATCCACTCTGTTTATCAATAGCTTTGATTGCAACAATTTGACTACCAGGCATTGGCACCTCTTGCAAGCTCTTACTGACCTGTGGCTGTTCACAGATTCAGCTGTGGGCAGAATCATATACGTCAATACATCAAAATGGCAGGGGTAGCGGAAGTGACATCACACATCCTTTTGCCTTAATGACATCACATTAGGGAACACATATGACTGCTTCTGACTCCAAGGCATGGTGATTAGTGGCAGGGCACTGCTATGGATCTCATGGTCCCCCAAGCTAATTCAACACCATGTAAAGGGAAACAGTGGCTTGGCACTCTCCAGCTGTGATAATTGAGAACACGCAAGATGGTGAAGGGAAAAAAAACACAGCCTACTCTTTCAAGGATCTTTTTTCTTTGTTCATGCAGTACGCAATGCAGGGAATGGACGTGCAACCCATCTCTGTGTGGGTGTGCAACTCTGATCATGCCTCTGTCCACAATCCTTCGTCCATGTATTCCATCTCCCAGACTGCTCACGCTAGTGCCTATTCCAATATGGGCTCTTGGCCAGAATTTCCCTGACGCACAGTTAGAAGCGTCTTTAAATGGATTAGAGGTGCTGTGTATTGGGTCGTTAGCCGTCATTTCCTGTAGCCCAGCTTTTGCTGTCCTCTGAGTCTTATCTCTGACGAGGTCGGGCACCCCTTGTTTTGATTAGTTACGGATCTCATCGCGAGATTTGGTCCATTTGAAAACGAGTACGTGAAACACTCCCGGCGTACTGCTTCCCGGCGTACTGCTTCCCGTTGTACTGCTTCCCTTTGCAGCTGTAGGAAACGAGAGTTACAGATAGACGGTAAGAAGACACAGCAATCGGTATAATAGAATTTAAATGGGTAAACCTTCTCCTTACGATGATGGTATAGTAATTGAACCTCCTTTTCTCAGAATAGACACAAGACCTTGAAACGCGGCTACGAGTGATAGAACCTACTATGAAGCCCAATTAGCAATAGCAGCAGGTAGGAACTTTATTCTTTTGTTGTGGAATGGTAAACTCAGAGCTCTTTGAAGGAAACACATTTGACTAGTGACTGTTGACTAGTATTCGTGTATTACACTGTCCTTAGGTTTTGGAATATTCTGGTGAGCCAGGAAGCACTCTGTGTCTAGTGGATGTCTGATGCCTGATGTCTGATGCTGGTGGATGCCGTTTAAGTTGCTTGCAGGAGCCATTCATTTTGCGGATGATGCACATGCGGCAGGGTTAGCCAAAGCATGAGCTGTAGCTCAGAGACACAGACTTTTGCTTTGGGTGTCCAGGCCCCTCCAAAGCGAGGCTCAAGTGCTGGAGGTGGCAGTCAGTTCATCTTTCTGTAAAGGTTGCATAATGGCAGATTACGCAATGCCATGTAAAGGAGAGCCTGGTTGATGTTCTTTCACAAACAGCCTTTTGGGGTGCCATATGCACTAGGCTTCCTGGTTGCACTGCGTCGAAACGTTACTGTAAACTTGAGGAGAAATATGGGAATGGGGTGTGTTTACCATTCTTCGTCTATGCAGTCTCAGCGAGAGGGGACGATGTGGCTTCCTGCTTTCCTTGCCAGTTTCGAGGGTTGTGGTTGTTTTGTCTGGCCTCTGTCTCGCCTTTTATCCTTGCTTCACTCCTCCAAAATCAAGCAAAATGGAATGTTACACTCCATAACACACAATCACACAACTAATAATACCAGTACACGCGATGCCACATAACTACTCCATAACACACAATCCCACTCCACATAATCCATGTAATTACTACATAATCCATATAATTACTATCCACATAATACCACTGCATGCCATGCCACATAATTCCATTACACATAACTCCACTCAACACCACACATTCCATGCCACACAATTACACAACAAACAATTCCAATCCAACCCACATAATTCCAATCCACACCACATACATACACGCCACTAAACGCAAAGCTATCCACACATTTCCATACCACACAATTCAACTCTACACATTTACAATCCACACCACATAATTCGACACCAAACCACATAATACAACTCAACAATTCAATTACACAACACACCAAATACATCCAGTATGCTCCACACAATTCCACATCCTGTCACAACATTCAACTGCACACCACATAATTAATCTCCACTACATACCACTCCACAACACAAAATACCATTCCTTATAATTACACTCCAGAACACACAATCCCACTCCACATAATTCCAAAACATGCAATACCATATCATTAATATCCACATAATTCTACATCACACCATCCCACATAATTCCACAACACAACTCCACGCCACACAATTACATAACTAACTAATCCAATCCCTCTCACAGAATTCCAGTACACACCACATTCATACACTACGTAACACATAGGTAAAAGACATTGCCATTTACAATGCCAATAGCACTAACTTAAAAAAATGCAAGACCTATTGCATTTCCAATGCTTTTTTTTCTTTTAACACTACTAATTGTATTTGTGTGTAGCTTTGAACACGTAAGGCCCCTCCTCTTCAGCTCTGCTCTAGCTCAGAAAGTGGCAGGCAGCTGGACAGGGTAGGGTGACAGTTTATGGGTTTCTAGCAAGGCCAGACTGTTATACTGGTGGGCTGGGCTGGCATGGTGGAGGCTGTTTATGCAGCTAGTGGGGGCCGGTTTTATTACTGGGGGACGGGCTGGCCACATTTCCTGCTTGTTCTTTTTCCTCAACGCAGTGTTGTGTGGTATGTTAGTATCCCTCGAATGCACACGCCAGACTGTGACTAAAGGACACAGCATCATTTTTTTTAAAAACATCCCACTGTACAACTAGATATGTATAACTGTACATCTGTACAACTAGAATCAATAAATGCGTTTTCTAGAAGTGTCCCACTCCATAATTGTAAGCTATGGCTTTTGCAAGTCGAGTGATCGCCATTCAGATGCCGAGAGGAGCCATCCTGTGCATGTGCATTTTGTATGAACATCTTTATGTTGCAAGTGCCTTATGCTGCTAGCATAATGTAAAACTTTTTTTGCAAGCTCAAACAGAGCTGTCATTTTGGCTCGATGTTAGAATCTTTATTGCTGCCTTTACTGAAGAGATAACATGATGTCTGTTTGACCCTGCATTCCTTTCAGATCTGCCAGAACACTGAACAGAAATACTCAAAGCTGTCCGGTACTTGCTTCTTATGCTGCTGTTAAAAGTTTCAGTAGCAAAGTCGTTTTCCGGTCCTACCTTTGTCTTTTAAAGAAACAAGGGGACCGTAATTTAAAAAAATAAATAAATAAAAACAGGGGAAAGGTGAAGGGCTGCCTTCTTCAATGACCGTTGAATATTGTTTTCTTTTTCTTACTTTTTTAAAGAGAACAAATATGGAGTTTTTTCTTTATTGTATATGTCTGCAGCTGGTTGCTTTACTTACTTATACATTTTATGCTATTTTGTATTTGTATGCATTTCAAGGTGAAGCTTCTTTACCTGAGGTCCTTTGCTGGAGTTATATGCAGTGCCTCGCTTTTTCCCTCACTCTCCTTCCTTCTGCCTCACACTTCTCTCCTCCTCACTCTCCGTCCTTGTGCCTCATGCTGCTCTTCTCCTCTCGCTCCTTCCTTGTGCCTCGCACTGCTCTTCACTTCCTCACTTTCCATTCTTGTGCCTCACGCTGCTGTTTTCCTCACTCTCCGTCCTTGTGCCTCACGCTGCTCTTCTCATTCCTTGTGCGTCATGCTGCTCTCTTTCTCACTCTCCTTCCTTGTGCCTCACTCTTCTCTTCTCCTCACTCGCCTTACTTTTGCATCATACTGCTCTTCTCCTCCTCTCCTTCCTAGTGCTCCAAAAATAACAATTCCAATCCAACCCAAAATATTCCCCTACACACCACATACAAACACTCCATAACACACGGGTACAAAACATTGCCATTTACAACGTCAAAAGCTCGAAATCAAACAAATGCGAGACCTATTGCATTTCCAATGCTTGTTATATTTTGCTTTTAACTGGAGGTAAACATCAGAGGGTTTCCTGCACTGATAATTACACACTACACACACATCACACTAAGTGCAAAGTGGACTGAGGGGCCCCTCCAGTGTGGAGAAGCCTGGTGGCCCCCATCCGCTGAAGGGGATGAAGGAAACAAAAAGCAGGAAGAGCGTTGGATAAAAATCTTGAACTGCCAAGGCTCACTTGCACTTTTGTTTGAAGAGTAGTAATTTTTGATAAATCCTAGATTATTATGGGCAGCAAACAACTTGAGAACTCATTCTCATTCACATGGGCTCCAGTTCAATCTATTCTGAGTACTGGAAGAAACAAAAAGACCCAGACTCCCGTGAATATCCAAAGCAAGTGGGCAGAGTTCAGTATCAATTGGACTATCAACACAATGTTTAGGGATACATTTACTGAATAGTTTCTGAAGTTCGGACTTCACACTTTAAATTTCTTATTTATTGCACATAACTGACAGAACAGCTCTAACACATCTGAGTCTGATAATGTTCATTCACCTTCCAAAATGATGAACTTTCTTTGTGTATAAATAAAGATGGGGAACCTACACCTGTTATCAATGATAATGCAAAATCAGCACATAGTGTATCTGGCAAGTGGTCAAAAAACTTCTAAACCAATCAGTCAGTTCAGAGGGAGACTGAGTCAGAAGAAGCACCAGAGTACAGCAGAGTAGGCCATAAGGGCCTTGCATAAAGGTCACCATTATATGAATAGAAATGAATGTCCATGTTTTAAGAAGGTTTGAAATAAGGGACTTAGAGCAGAGCAATTGAAAACCGAACAGAACACATCTTGAAAGCATATTAAATGTGCCTAATCAAAGTGACAAGCTCAGAGAGTGCAAACTTTAGAGCTGGAATATAAGGAAGTACATGGGTCAAAACAGAGTCTAAATGGCCATAGGAGACCTGTGCCTCGAGCAGCAATATTTTGCCATCCACACTAGCAACCATTTTTCTTAAAAGGCCCAAATTCAGATCCATAAAGCTTTCAATGTGAATATAAAAGTGACACAACACACACCATATCAGTACTTAAAACCATTCAAAGATTAGCAAAAAGTGAGCTTCCCCTTTGACCTAGGACAGAAGAAAGCTTCAGCATCAAAGGGGAGCACAGCAGGCATAGATGTCATGCACAAAGAGCATAGGTTTAGTGCCAACCACATGCTTATCCATATTGCAACTAGGCCTGAAGGCAGAGCCTCAGAGGTGTTCATATGCCACTATGCAATACTCCTTCAAAGCCATCTTGCCCACATATTGATGTACAGATCCTAAGATTCCAACAGCAGCTGACATGCTGATTCCTGTCCTGACATGTTTGGATAACAAAGGGCTTTTGCCAGACACTGTGCTCCGAATCACTTTTCCAGTCCAACGTCCAGATCTCTCTGTGGCCTAAGCACTGTGAGAAATCATGCCTTTCTTCTCCCTGTGCTGCTTGCCCGGAATATGGCACGTTAGTCCGCATGCGTTTACAACGCATGCCATTACAACGCGGTTGTTACAACGACTGCGTTGTTACATCGCATAGCTTTACAACGCAAATCGGAACAACGACTTGCTGTATTACAACATTTAGCGCCCCACTGGATGTTTGAATAGTATAATTTACTATTCCAACTCCAGTCTGTGCAACAGTAGGGAAGGTGTTGGATTTTAAATCCAACATCTTCTGCCCCCTGACGCAAGTTGTTGTTCCGACTTGCGTTGTAAAGGTATGTGATGTAACAACGCGGTCGTTGTAACGACCGCGTTGTAATGGCATGCGTTTTCTTGCATGCGTGGTAAACGCTGTTTACCCTTGCAGCATTGATCACAGAACTAACCCTGTACTGCAACATGTTTTATCCATGTGGTCAACCTCATTTTTTACTGACTAGTATTGTTGGTTTTGCAAACAGTGCACACTTGACACTGCCGTCCAGGTCCCACTGTATGTGCTCTGACACTTCAAACATTGTAAATCTGGCAAATACCCAATTGTTGTATTTTACTATGCATTAAGGCTATTGTATATGGTGCAGGAAAATACACCAATGGCAAGAAAAGTTGATATCACCTAGTGGACTTTAGCACGTATTGTGCCATCCGCTAGATTGGCAAACAAAACATGATTTCAGGCCTACTTGTGTAGCCTGATTCTTGCAGCTTTTAAAACTGCAGGTACACTTGTCACAGTAACCCTTTTGACAGGATAGAACCCTACTTTTAAGTATTCAATAAATTACCCTCTATGTAGCCCTTATAGCCCACAAGGTAGGGTACCTAGTATTTAAAAGTGGTACTTGCAAAAATGTAATGTTGGCATATACCTACAGTGATTAGCTACCAAAAGTTTTTTTTTTCACTGTGAAAGGATGTAACTGCCCTATAAGAAAGATTAAAGTGTAGAATATGATCCTAAGACTGATAATTTTTGATTTGGATTAGCTACAGAGGTGATTAAACCACTATTTTTATTATTTATAAAAAAATCCATTAATCTGATGTCAGATTTGACTTTTAAAAAGTTGCATTCTATCAACCTGAATCTCCAGTGCACTAAGGAGTATTAGCCAACAGCTCGGTCCTGTGACTCTCCTGAATGAATTGTGAAAACTGCTCCCAGAGCAAGAACAAAGGCCTAGTCCTAGTGTGAAGACAGACCTGAAAAATGGTAAATGTTTGTTAATTCGGCCATTTGTCAAAAAAATGCCACCGGTTGAGGGGGAGAAGGTGCTTGTCCCAAAACCAGTTGGATGCAGCTGACGAGGAGGGGATTGCTCATTTTCCTAAACACACCCCTAGCGGGCGCACATGTTCCCTCTAAGCACAGAGAGATGCCACTATAGTGGATTTGCCTTGGTATAGTGCACTGTGGGTTAATTTGCAATAAGGCAAACAGGATATTTTACAAAATTGGAATGGTTTTCCCTTGGAAAATCTGTCCTCGTTGGTTGAGGAGTGCCCAAAAGTCACCCCCACCCACTGGTGAGTAAATGCTACACAATTGGCACCTCATCCAAAGGTCATCAAAACACTGTTTGGACCTATGAACAGAAGAGGACAGGACCTTCTGTTTGAGACCTATGAAGAGATCTGAATAGCTGGACCTGCACCCACTTGCACCCAGGACTAAGAAGTAGACTCCAGGGGCCAGTTGGCTGACTTCCTCTGTGGCTGAAGAGACACAACAAGTTGACAGAGGCCTTTTTTCCTGAAGTGCCCAGCTGACTAGTTGCAACTAGAAATTGATTTGACCCTTCTGGTGGCTAAGTGCTGTCCTTCAGATCCTGTGAGCCTTAGAAGTGACCAAGAGGAGCTGGTCCAGAAACTCAGAAAAGTTGGGACTTCGAAAATTGTGGACATCCAAGACCTTTAGAGCATGAGTAGGAGTTCATGGGAAAGGTGTTTAATTTTGAAGTGACTTTGTCAAACACAACTTCAGAGTTGCTCAGTTACAGGATTTTGAGCTCCATTAAAAGATGTAGGGCCTGATTACGATCTTTGCGGACTGGAAACTTCGTCACAACTGGGACGGATATCCCATCCACCGAAATCTAAATCCTTTTGGATATGATGGGATTTATATTTTGGCGGAAGGGAAATCCACCACAGTTTTGATGGAGTAGCCTGTCCGCAAAGATCATAATCAGGCCCTTAGCTCAAAGGCAGAAATCTTGATCGTGTGAAGGTCAAAAAAGTACCCATCCAACGCAAGGATTTTGGCAGCCACAACATTTAAATTTCTCCTGCTTCGAGTTTTTCCCACTGTAATCAATTTCTTCAGTGGGACCTTGTCCAAGTGGCAATCTTGCTCTGAGAGTACTTTGGCAGATACAGCCAATAATCTTGACACACTGGAGGATTTTAACTTCCATTTCAGAGGGGAAAATCTTTGAACCCTCATTGTTTATCCAACCCATGCTCTATTGAGGTCAGCCTGAAATTGCATCTATGTCCCGGTCAATCATGAACAATGACTACTGATTGGTGCTTTAGTTTTTAATGGCACTTTGTTTTACCTGAAATCATTAAAAAATATCATATCTCTTGTTCCCCTTATTGTATTTTTCTTTTTAGGAGTAATTTTCCTCATTATATTTCCCTTTAATAAATAAATTAGTTGTGGGATTTTTATAGTGTTGCATTTTGACTTTTTAACTGTTTTATTTCTGCTAAATACTTTACACATTTTTCTAAACGAATCCTGTCGGCTCTGTGCAGTAACTGCCAGGCAATTGAGCCTGGGTTTAAACTACTGAAAATATGTTTTACTTCATCAGGATTGTGGCCTCATTCCTTCCGGTGGGCTGACATTCATTCCAATTAAAAACCCACTCACTTATACGAACCATGACCCTCTTAGAATAGAACCTAGTTCTTCTGCTTCAAACTTAGAACTGCTATCACAAAAATCAAAATCTATTTACAATTCTCTGAAATGTTATGAAATGTTGCTCAAATATGAATTTACCTTGAGAAAACAAAGACAAGAGGCATGTGGTAAAACAGGAACAGTTGGTTTAATTAAACACTTCAGCCAGAAGCACAGTTGCAGAAGCAGGTCTAGGGACTGTCTCAAAGTACAATCAATCATAAAAGGGGTTTATACATTGGGTATCATAAAGTACTTGCGTAGATCCTTTTTTGGCATGCCTTGTCTGTGGAGTCATAAATAAGGCCCCTGATAACAAATACAGGTGGGCCTCGACTTTGCATGGACACAACGTGGGCCAGTGGGTAACATGTCCAGATGTCCGGTATGAGGGGCACGTGATCACTGCGTGAACTGTGTGTGCTGTGTCCTGATTGGCTGTGTGTTCCTAACTTCATGTGGTATATTACTTTATAGTGTTTTGGGAATGTGCACACCCCTCTCGCCATGCGTGCTTTACTGGGGCTAATTTCCCTGGACCATTGTGGTGTCACTGGGGGATTGCCCTGAGTTTCCTGTTTGCGTGTTTTTCTGCGGGCTATGTGCCACCCAACCTGTGACCTGTCAATCAGTAACCTCAGGCCTAGGTCACAGAGCCTGCCTGACCACTTATTTCTGAGTTGGAGTTGATGGATAGTTCATGACAGGCAAATTTGATAATAGTGATGAGATTTTGTTCTTATATATGATTGCATCTTTATAAACATTGGCATCGATTTTATCAATATTATCAGTAAATAATGCCATCAGATATGCAGATCACTTACACAAACTGCCTCATGGTTAAACCTTTCATCCATGCCGACAGAAATTTCTGGGCCTGACGGGTGATGAATCCTGATCAGCAGAAGCAACCACAACATCTCCTGCTTTCAAATCCACCCAAAATGCATGAAAATGTGTTCTTTTTAGTTTTGAAAATGCATTCTCCACTAAGGCTTTTTTTAACAAATACATTGTCCAGAAAGAGAAATAACAGATAAGAAGTGTGATGAGGAGAGTGAGGGTAAGTGAGAATAAAGTGGGAAACAGCATCATAGCAGATCCAAAAATAAAATGAATCCTTTTATAACATCAGAATCAAAATCGGTCTTAGGGCCTGACTTAGATCTAGGTGGATGGGTTACTCTGTCACAACGGTAACGGATATCCCATCCACTGAAATATAAATCCTATTCTATCCTATGCGATTTATATTTCATCAGATGGGATATCCGTCACCGTTGTGATGGAGTAACCCGTACGCCAAGATCTAAATCAGGCCCTATGTCTAGTTCGTTTCCACCAACATATCATACACGAGCCACTGTGATCCAGGGCATAAAGTATGTATATATGATTTCACTGAAGAATCAAAAGGTCACA
Source organism: Calotriton arnoldi (assembly GCA_963921515.1). Taxonomy (NCBI): domain Eukaryota; kingdom Metazoa; phylum Chordata; class Amphibia; order Caudata; family Salamandridae; genus Calotriton; species Calotriton arnoldi. The sequence goes on from CAWUFW010001997.1 coordinate 1,815,388, forward strand.
GAAAACATTATAGATAGGTGACAATTTCAGTGTCAACGTAATGTTTTAACTAAAAAACCAAACACTGATATTCACCAGTTATACTTATCTCAAGTAACTATTACTTGTGCCCCAATGTAACTATAACTCACGCCCCCGCCATGCACAGTTTTCTCATCAATAATTTAATTGCAAATGTTGCAGTGATATTGCCAATGATGTCTCAGAAGATCGCATGAGTGATGTAATATGTGGGTTAATTAGCAGTGCATGGCGAGTGCACAAGTACCGTTGTCACTGAAATTTTTACCTAACTATAGTGTTACTTTAAACTTTGTTTTTTTCAGTGAAATTATAGGGTTTTTTTAAAGTAAAGTAGCTGGCAGTCATCCCCATGCCAATCAGTCAACTCCCGCAGGCAGCCAAGCCTGCACTGTACACAGCCTTTGGCCATGTGCAGAGTGGGTTTGGCTGCAGGGCATGGCCTGTGGCCAGGCTCTGCATCCAACACTCATGGGCAAACAAACCCACACCATGCATAGCCTTTGGCCATGCTCATTATGGAGCTGATCGCAGGGCCTGGCCTTTAGCCAGTCTCTGTGTCCAACCCATTGGGGCAGCCCCCTCTCCAAGCCACTTCAGACCCCATGGATATATGTTAAGGGGAGGAGCGCCCACGTCCCTCGTACCCGAATATATGTCTTTACTACGCATGCTTTACATCGCATGCCATTACAACGCGGTCATTACAACGACCGCGTTGTTACATCCCGAACCATTACATCGCAAGTCGTTACAACGACTTGCTGTAGGGGGTGCGCTGGACTTAGGAATAGTATAATTTACTATTCCTACTCCAGTTTGTGCAACAGCAGGGAAGGTGTTGGATTGCAAATCCAACACCTTCTGCCCCCTACAGCAAGTCAATGTAATGATTTGCGATGTAATGGTTCGCGATGTAACAACGCGGTCGTTGTAACGACCACGTTGTAATGGCATGCGATGTAAAGCATGCGATGTAAACACTGTTTCCCCTCGTCCCCAAGCCTTAATAGACTCCTGAGACCCCTTCCCCGAGGGTCGAATTCCTTTGAAAAGAAGAAGGGGACACATGTCCTCCCCCCAAAGCTTAATACACCCCAGGAACTGCAAGGACCCCATCCCCTATGTTTATTTTAGGAGGGTGCCCTGTCGCCCACAAGGGACACTCACAAAACCGTAAGTTGTGGACCACAGGGAAACCCGAGGACCCCGCGGCTCCAGCCAGCTTTCCGCATGCTGCGGAAGCAGGCATTGCTCCTGCCTGACGGGAGCAGCTGTTCCTTACTTGCTCCTGGCGAGCAGGAACAATATGTGTTTCCCTGCCTGCAGGACTGTGGTTGGATCACTTTTAAATCTGCTGGCGGGTCGAAGCAGACATTTCTTCCCTGTCCGCGCTCCTGCAAGCAGGGAAGGCGTGTTTGCTCCCACCAGGTGGGATATTTAAAAATGCTCCCACCAGGCTGGAGAAACATGTTTTCCTGCCCACATTCTTACGGGGTGGGCTCGCAGGGACACAGTCATTGAGCCGGCCCTAGGGGATTGGGTCCCTGGGGCTTTAGCAGGCTCAGGGAGGGTAGTCGCATAGGCCCCTCCCTTTCAGTTTAATTCAGCCCCAGGGGATGGGATCCACATGCTTATTAAGGCTTTAGGAGGGGGACAGCACAGCCCCCTCCCCTTTTTTAATGAATTCGTCCCAGGGGAAGGAGCACCTGTGGCCTATTAAGGCTCGGGAGGGGTACTGTGCTTCCCCTCTCCTTAATTAATGTAGCGAGCATCAAGGAATGGAGTCGCCGGTGTGGCTAGCAGCTCAGGGAGGGGGACTGCATGGCCCCTCCCCTTAATTAAAGTACCCTGCCCCGTGGCATGGGATCACCAGGGCCAAAAAGGGTTCCAGGAGCCACATTCCCGAATAATTTGTAAAGATATGTCAGGTGGCCATTTTCTTTCTTTCCATGCTCCCGCGTGAGTCATGTGGGATCACGGCAAAAATGGATGTTTCTTTTTTTTCCATTTTTAGACCTGGGGGGATTTGGGACCCCCCTCAAGGGCAATGGGGGCAGGATATGCCTACCCAGCCTCCTTATATTTTTTAAACAAAAATATTGCAGGACAGGGAACTAGGGGATTGATTACATGTTCGACGGTCCATTGGACTGCGGAACTTGTGGTGGCGTTCCCTGAACCACCGGACTGGTTGTCCACCCCCCATATTATGACTATGGCAGTGGGACCACCACAGGACCACTGCTACCGCCGGGATCCTTGATTCTGTGTCAGTGACACAACGGTCAGAGGCCACAATATGCTGGTGTTACGGCTCATGCACCGGCAAGCATAAAATGAGTTTCCTCACTGCCATAGTTTTCATGGTGATGAGCCATCCATGAGAACTGGTGGTGAGGAGACTAATGGGGCCCTACGGGGCCCTACAGGGCCCTCTGGTGCCTCAGGGCCATGTGGATGAATGCAGGGGGGCACATTGTACTGTTAAGTCCATGCCGTGCAGGAACTTGCTTTGGCGTTCCCATTGCGGTGCCTTTTTGAAGCTCACTGCCTGAGACTTCCAAAACACTGCCCGCCAGACCAGGAGAAAACTCCTTACCTGGCCGGCGGTATCAGTTTGACTTTGGCGGTGTGCCAGAGAGGCGCTGGTGTGGCAGCCCGCTGCCAGACTGCCAAAGTCGTAATCAAGCCGTAAGTCGCGGAGTCCTGTAATGGCTGCCTGCAGCATTTTTCTTTATGTTGCAGGCAGGCAATCAAAGTGGTTGCTCCTGTGAAGGCGTATCTCACATGGGAGCCAATTAGCCCAAGGGAAAAAAAGCTAGAACACTCTATTTTACTAAATTGGTTACGAAGGACTCTCACAAGAGTCCCTCGAACCCAACCATCCATATAAATAAATATTTTTCTTCCGGAAATATCTAAAAACCTACTAAACAGATTTACAACAAATCACAACAACATGCTTTCTGGACCATGATCTAGCTTCCTGCCAAATCTGGTGTAATTCCATTCAGCAGTTTTTACGGTAGCGATGTTCAAAAAGTCTATGAAAAATGCATTGAGATTTTGCAGTTTGGGACCCTGATTTTTTCTCAGCCCTTGATTGATGGACCACCCTGAAACATTCTAGGCACAATCTAGGAATAATGTAGCAGCGTTTGGAAAAGTTTCATGAAGATTCGTCAAACTGAGCCCAACTTATTAGCAAAACAAAAAAGGCATTTCCTATCTTTCTATAACTACCAAGTGACGATGGCCGCTGGGTAATGTATAGGGTAACTGTATAGCAATATCCTAGGCAAAGAAGAGTACTATATGGATACATGATTGGGCATCCTGAACCAGTGCTTAATATGTAAAGGAATAAGTGCCGAACCCCAAAGTTTTGCTTAGAAGCCCACAGATTGTTGGGGGTGACACATACAAATGCTGACTAGTCTTGATTCTGCGTTGTGTCTCTTTCATCCACCATTAGTTACTACCTGTTCCCTTATTTCCATCTTGCAGTTTTTTTCTCATCCCTGCTTTCTCCATTTGTCACTGTTTTTCAGGCATTCTGCTCCTCCTTCTGTCGCCCTTTTGCATTTTCTCTTGCTTGCTCTGGGTCGAATGACAAAAAAAGTGTTGAGGGGCCACATAGGCAAACACCAGTTCAAATGAAATACTGTCCGGAGAAATCAAGGGAACTTGCCAGCAAGGTTTAGCTCTACTTTTGGAGCAGTCAGCAACACTCTGGAACTTTGGTTCAGAGAAACAAAATGATATTTGCCTGATACGGCCATCTAGGCAGGAATAACTAAACCATTCCCTCCTTTCAATCAAAATGTTCTGAATTATCAAAGTTTGCTTATGAATATGACTTGATTGAACATGCATATTTTAGCACAGATTATAATAATGCCTGTTACCTGTTATAAAAATAAATTTTACATGAAGTTTAGCAACAGGAAAACATACGCATTAAGGCCCAGATTTACCGAAAAGTCACGGAACGCAGCACAGCACCCAAAAATGCTGCGCTACATTGCGTGACATGGAGGGTGCAGAAGAGCATCATATCTACAGAGATGTGGCTCTCTCCTCCCCTCTCCCTAGCACCGGTGCTGATTACTGCTGCCGTGCCCCAGGTACACACCTTAGTGCCATAATGCTAGGGTGCGTGCATGAGTCTACCATAGGTTTTGTACTGGAAGGGTACCCTTCCTCTACAAAATACTACATGTAGACACAATTTAAAACGTTTCATACTTTGCATGTGTCCTGCACAGTGCAGCACACATGCAAATTCGGAAAAGAAAAGGGAAATAAATACATTTCTCCTCTTAAAACCTACTTTTACATGGCGTTAACATTTGGCACTAAACCGTGTCTACTGTTGTTTGTCGATAGGGTTTTGCATCAAGAGGCATGGGCAGTAGTATGGGAACGCCCATGTACCATGATGTAATGCCCCCTTGGCACTAAGTAATGCAAGCAGTGCTTCGCGCTACTTTGCATTATTTTCAGGGTACAAGTTTTGCACTGGAAAGAAAATTAGGAAAAAAACATTTTGTGCTGGTTGGAATTACGTTTGTGATGCTAACCCAGCCCAAAATGTTAGCAAATCTACCCCCATGTGTAATGTGAAGTAAAGTAATATTGATGAAAACATGAATAGATCCTATCTGCATGGTGTTGATCCCTCATACAATTTCCTTTCTCTGCGACTCAAATTAAGCTTCAAATGTAGACTGAGACCTGTATTTTCCCTGAGCACTTGTTAGCTTCTCTTAGTGAATCCAGCTTTTCGTTCCTAACCAATCCTCATCTACCAGTGGGGGCTTGCCTTTTCATATGTATAACATTTGCTGCCTATATGTCTTGCGTCTAATAAAGCTCTGACTAGTGGTTTTGAAATCTCCCTGGTGAGAGGTGCTGACAGCAAAAGATTGTTCTACTAAATATCGACACCAAAATGTTTGTGGTACAGTACTAATGAGGACAGAATATCAAGGGAGAAAAATATCCAAAGATAACTGCATATAGGGAAGTGTAGATTTACGAATCCTTACTCCACATCTACGTACCTTGAAGATATATGTCCCCAGTAGGTACATATATGTGAAGTTAAGTATAGACAATTTAGACTTACTTAGGGGCATATTATCAAGGCCAACAACGCCGCTTTAACGGCCGTTTACGGCCGAAAAGCGGCGATTGAATTACCTCACTATTAGCAAGGACACGCTATTAGGCATCAGCGCGTGTTTCCTTGTGTCAGCCGCCGCTCCACTAACGCCTCGCATCGCATCTCTAATGAGATGCAAAGAAGGCGTTTCTCTCTAAACAACATGGGAAATATCGCTAACTGCACTACTCTGTATCAGCAAGCTGACCCAGAACACCCATAGCGATATAAAAGCAGCGCTAACCGCGGTTATCGCCATCAGCTACCGTCTGCAAAATTTCAGACTTAGCTATATTTATAAAGGAGTGTGGATTATAAGCCTAAGTCCACATCTCCCTATCACCAAGGATTCCCTTAGCGCTGTAGTTGTATCGCTGGATTTCCAGCGATGTTCCTCATTTTGCCGCTATCGCCGGATTTTCCATCGCCGTGGAGATAAGCGTTGATGATAATGCGTTATCTCGGCGATCACATCCGGCGATAGCCGGCGTTACACAAATTCGCGCTAAGTGCGCTCTGCGATGTTTATCGCAGTTTGTTGGTGATATGCCCCTAACTTGTTTATATTTTCTTTCTATAGTCTTCCTCGATATATGTGTTCCATCAATATTGTGGTTTCGATACTTAGGGGGCACACCCCTGCAAAATAAGGTAAATATTTAATTAACTTTTGAAAAAACCTCCTAATCTGAAATTATGGTGGAAACATCTTGCTTCTAAATCATATATTTATCAATGTAGGGGTGGGGGTATGTTTATTTCTCCATTCCTCTCCATTTCTATCCAATACCTGCCTTGTTAATAAATAGACCAACTATCTACATGCCATGCACTCTCACAAGAAGAGGGATGGGATTGGAGTTTATGTATGAGCTTGTAACAAATCATGAACTCTAAGCTCAGTGTTATGAATATCGTTTTTTACTTCAAAGGCACTTTTCTGGCATCTGAGTAAATCTCTTGCTAACATCAAATATATTTTCAGGTGCCAATTTTAGAGCCACATCCCAGGCTGTGCAAGTGATGTCTTTACCAGACAGCAAGCATGATGGGAACGATGGGTCATTGCAAGTTAGAACAAACATCATTGAGTAAACACAAGAGAGAAGGCATTGTGGAACCCATGCAAACATTACCATAATCCAAAATCGATAGGGAAATAGTCACTCACTGGCACACCCTTAGCTCATTGTGCCTTATACTTGCAACTTGAGGAGCTATGTCACTGTAAGGTCATATGAGATTTTAAGTGAACCAGAATTGAGTTTTGGATAGCACTTAGAAGGTGGCCTTGGCTGAAGAAACCTAATGAACATAACTCTACATCTCATAAGTGCCACTGATTCTAAAGCTAAGATAGTCAAGAAAAAGCAGAAACACAGCACATGCAAGTGGGTATGAAGGGTCTATGATTTACCAGACCTATATTCCTGCTTGAACAACGTGAAGGAATATAATTACAAGCTCTCGGAAATAAACTGAATTACAAGATGGTAAAGCACCACTGATACATTTAAGAAGCCGAACGTTGCAAAAATGTTGCAGATCTGTGCGTTACTTTTGCCCACTTATTAAGAGATACAACTGCAAATAGAGGTAGAAACACATATAAAAGTGACCAAATGTGTAATCTGTGAATAAACGAAACTCAAAGTAGTTACATTTGTATTTACCATTGCAGTGTTTATCTCAATTTACTGTGATAGCATAGTGAGTGGGTGATGTCTCTCCATTTGTGCCTTAGGCAACAAGAAATGCCCACCAGTGAATGGCAGTTGGTTGGCAAACTGTTTGGTATATGCCCTCCTTATTCATACATCCTCTGTCAAAATTTGCACCCTACTTACTACATTATTCTTTTGGTTTGTTGAGATCAGGTCTCTGTGACAATTCTAAAACCCGGATGACGGTCATAATATTGATGCACACAATATCGAAACACAAAATTATAAGAAAATAAATATTGTCAGCAAAAATATTGCCTTCCTATACTTAACTAATAAAAACACAAATATGGAGAACACAAATATCATTGTTAAACATATCAATTTTTACATATGTCCAAAACACAAATATCAGAAACAAATATATTGTTACCTTTAAATAAACATATATTTCAAAAATATCTCCTCACCCAATATGGACTGCAATAATATTGCCAAACTAATTACATTAACTACTTTTTACATTAAGCAAATGCTTACAATAAACATTAAACAATATATACACATTGAATTCTAATGCAAGGGTGCACCATATGTTGATTCAATAATTTCATTAAAAATAACCAAAGCAGTCCAAAATGATTCTTGAGAAAGTGCATATGAATCTTCCTTTATTCTGTTGTTGCTTTTATATAACATGTATGTATAGCATAAAAACAGCCAACGTGTTTCGTGCAAAACATTGGACTTCTTCAGGGCTGTAAAGATAACATATATAAACATCATAAATATACATTGATAGGAGTCGGACAAATATACACAAGAAATGGAGACATACCAATTTTGTGGCAAATACATGGTAAATGCCTCAATGTAATCCAAAACAGTACAACAAAAAAGCATTACAATATATTTGAAATAGATATTAGAACTATTGACCAAACATACACAGACAAGTTGTGTCCTAATGAAACAAACCATATGGTTCTGGATGTTAAAACCCATGCACTGTTCCAATCACCCAGGCAGTACCCATGCACTCAGCCATTCACCCAGGCACTACCCATGCGCTCCTCTATTCACCCAGCCACTACCTATGCACTCATGGATTTACCCAGGGACTACCCATGCACTCATGCAACAAAAAAGGCAACATGCATGCACTCATCCGATCACACAGGCACTACCCATACACTCATTCGTTCACCCAGGTACTATCCATGCACTCATGGAATCACCCAGACACTGCTCTTGCACTCACCCATTCATCCAGGCACTACCCATGCACTCATTGATTCACTCAGGCACTGCCCATGCAGCCATGCAATCATCGAGGCATTACCCATGCATTCATCCAATCACTCAGACACTACCCATGCACTCATCCAATGAGCCAGGCACTACCCTTGCACTCAACCATTCACTCAGCCACTACCCATGCACTCCCCTATTCACTCAGGCACTATCCTTGTACTCAACTATTTACTAAACCACTACCCATGCACTCATCCAATCACTCAGGCACTATCCTTCAACTCAACTATTAACTCATGCAGTACTCATGCACTCATCCAATAATCCAGGCACTAGCCATGCACTCATGCAATCACCCAGACACTACCTTTACACTCATGCATTCACTGAGACACAGCCCATGCACTCATCTAATCATTCAAACACTAACCTTGTACTCATTCATTCACTCAGGCACTATGCATTCACTCATCCAATCACCCAGATACTACCCATGCACTGTTCCAATAACCCAGGCAGTACCCATGCACTCAGCCATTCACCCAGGCACTACCCATGCACTCCTCTATTCACCCAGCCACTACCTATGCACTCATGGAATTACCCAGGGACTACCAATGCACTCATGCAACCAAACATGCACTACTCATGCACTTATCCACTCACTCAGGCACTACCCATACACTCATTCATTCACCTAGGTACTATCCATGCATTCATGGAATCACTCAGACAATGCTCTTCCACTAACCCATTCATCCAGGTACTACCCATGCACTCATCGATTCACTCAGGCACTGACCATGCAGTCATGCAATCATCGAGGCACTACCCATGCATTCATCCAATCACTCAGACACTACCCATGCACTCATCCAATGAGCCAGGCACTACCCTTGCACTAATCCATTCACTCAGGCACTACCCATGCACTCATTCAGTCCCTCAGGCACTATCATTGCATTCAACCATTCATCCAGGCACTACCATGCACTCCTCTATTCACCCAGGCTCTATCCTTGTACTCAACTATTCACTCAAGCACTACCCATGCACTCATCCAATCACTCAGGCACTATTCTTCAACTCAACTATTCACTCACACAGTACCCATGCACTCACGCATTTACTCAGGCAGTACTCATGCACTCATCCAATCACCCAGGCACTACCCATGCACTCATCCAATCACCCAGACACTACCTTTCGACTCATGCATTCACTGAGACACAACCCATGCACTCATCCAATCATTCAAACATTATCCTTGCACTCATTCATTCACTCAGGCACTATGCATACACTCCTCCAATGACCCAGATACTACTCATGCACTCATCCAATCACCCAGGCACTACCCATACACTCCTCTATTCACCCAGCCACTATCTATGCACTCATGGAATTACCCAGGGACTACCCATGCACTCATGCAACCAAACAGGCACTATGCATGCACTCATCCAATCACACAGGCACTACCCATACACTCATTCATTCACACAGGGACTATCTATGCACTCATGGAATCACCCAGGCTCTGCTCTTGCACTCACCCATTCATCCAGGCACTAACCATGCACTAATTCATTCACTCAGGCACTATCCATGCACTCATACAATCACCCAGACACTAGCCTTGCACTAATCCATTTACCCAGGCACTACCCATGCACTCATCCAATCACCCAGGCACTATTCATACATTCTTCCAATCATCAAGGCACGATCCATGCAATTACAGAATCACCCAGGCACTACCCTTGCTCTCATCCATTCACTCCATTCACTTAAGCACTACCCATTAAATCATCCAATCACTCAGACTCTACTCATGCACTCATCCAATCACCCAGGCACTACCCATGCACTCTTCCAATCACTCAGGCTCTACTCTTGCACTCAACAATTCAGTCAGACATGATGCATGCATTCATCCATTCTCTCAGGAACTACCCTTGCATTCACACAATGACGCATGTACTACCCTTGCAGTCATCCATTCACTCAAGCACTACCATGCACTCATCCAATGACCTACACACTACCCTTGCACCCATCCAATCACCCAGGCACTACTCTTGCACTGATGCATTCACTCAGGCACTACCCATGCACTCATCCAATTACCCAGGCACTACCCTTGCACTCATGCAATCACTCAGGCTGTACCCCTGCACTCAACCATTCACTCAGGCAGTATCCTAACACTCATGCATTCACCGAGGTACTACCCATGCACTCATTCAATCATCCAGGCACTATCCATACATTCATCCACACACACACATTTATGCAAGCAATCAGTTTCACTACATATAATTTTTCTATTTTCAACCAGTATAGGTGGTTCCGCAAGAACCTTTTTTTAAAACTATTTTCAGTTTGTTTTTGTATTTTCTAACAATTTTTCATTTTTTGGGGTGTTTTTGACATTTTTAAAGAGAAAAAAAAACTTGTATAGTCCAACTTCAGTGTTTCTAAAGAACAAAGAAACACAAGGTTCCAAAACCAGCAAAAAAATTAACACTTGTGTGTTTTCAGAAGGTTGATGATAGCATCAATAGATTGTTCTCCGACACACAGAATAGTTTGGCACTTCCTTCAGTGTATTCCAGCATCTGCCAATTCGGGGAAGATCTGAGGTTGAAGTGTGGTGAAAACAGCTCTAGCAGATGTTGATGGCTGATTTGGGTCACCTTTTGCAGCTTGCTCCCTCTTCTCTCGAGCCATCACTTCTCTCGCAAGATGAGTCGGTGCATCATCTCCAGGTGTTTCTTCATGGATGATGTCCCACAAGAATATTTTTTTTCTGACACTCTGGATAGAACTTTCTGGCAGAGAGAGCAGGTGACTTTCCAAGCACTTACTTTTTCTCACCTTCTGGAATGGTGAAAGATGCCCAAATTATACTTTCCTTCGACTTCTTGATGGGCTCCAGCTGTTCTTCCTCTGGATGAAAAGATGCCATTTTTTAGAGGTGGAAGGTCAAAACACCCAAAAATAAATATTTGCCAAGAGCCAACAAAAAAGATGTCCACAGAGGCAGACACACCCAAAACAAGAAGAAAGGAACAGGTGTTGGATCCTTCTTTTAGGAGAATGAAAACCTTTTTAACCAATGAAAAGCTTTCTTTCCATGTCACATGGAGTCACGTAAGGGTCGCGCACCCATCGGGTATACGTCGCGCACCTGTAAAATGTTCTAAATTTAATTAAAAAGTATAAATTGCTATTTGTAAATTGTGTTTTAAACTATTTTAGGGGCAAGTCTTTAAGCAAAACAGATATTTAAACTTTGCAATGTGATATTTCATGCTTTTTAAAATTACGCCAGATTCGCAACCCCTACGTAATCCCTGAAAAACGTGTCGGCAGGGTTCGCGACTCCTATGCGACCAGTGCGCGATGGTGCTGTGTACATAAAAATGTGTTCTAAATGTTTAAAAAATATTTTACAAATACACTAATACTATTTTTTTAAATTCAGCAATAAAACTCTTTGTTAAAAAAATATATTATTTCAGTGTAAATACGTATTTTACACTTACATTCGTATAACGGATTCGCACACCGGATGCGTAGATCCGCGACCCGTGTGCGATACCGTTGCATCCATAAAAATCTGTTTACAACATTTCAAAACAAATTTATAACTTCTGTAATCCTAATTTTTTACACTCAGTAATAAACCTTTTCCTGAAACATATATATTATTTAGTTCTTTTTTTTTTTTGTCCTCATTTGCCTCAGATCCACCTTCCATGGCACGAATGTCCGAGTAGCTTTCCCTTGTGCCGGAAGAGGGGCTTCTGATATTGCCCATTAAATCAAGACCTTCCATATGCACTTATCTTATCCACCATGCTCTCCCATCAGGTGGAGAGACAGAAAGAAAAAGTGCCCAAACTGAGGTCTGTTCAGCTTAATCATTGGACCAGTTTTTCAAATCCCTCACCCCTCTCTCTCCAGCCAGTCCACCAAAGGAAGCCAAAAGGCGTATCTTTTCTTCCCTAGGGATACTGCATCAAACCTAAATGTGTTTTTCATGGAGGCCACCTAATCATTATACATGGGAGGATTTATGCTAATCCACTTTCTGCATATCTCTCTTCGTGCTAACAACATTGAGAAGAAAATTAATTTTGACTTTTCTTTATCAGCCTCTCCTAATGCGGTAAAAGAACCAAAGAAGACAAGGAGTGGGCTTACCTGGATCTGTACATTTAGGATATCCGTTAAAGCCTTACTAACATCATTCCAGAATGTCTGTATTTTGGGACATTCTACAAACATGTGCAGATCATCTGCCATAGTTAGCCCACACTTGAGACACGCCACCACTCCCCCGTTTCCAAACTTCGACAGCCTGAGGGTAGTCCCGTACACCATATGGATTGAAAAGAGATGGTTTCTTCTTAAATTGGCGGGCTTAACCACTTGATAAAGCATAGAAAAAGATACTTGCCATAATTTCTCCAGTGCAGGCTCCGGCAAGCATCTCCCCCACAATTCTTGTGGTAGCGTGAACTTCCCATCCGTCTCCTCAATCATGAGCCAATACCAGTTTGATATTTCCTTCTTCTTTGGTGTCTCAAAAAACAAGCTCTCCTCCAACTCGTTTGAACCCCCTATCCTTGTAGGAGATGGCTGAAACCAGCTTTGAATTTGTAAAAATTTGAACCTTGATACCATTGTTTTCTCTCGACACTCCTCCCATGATATCAATTGTCCTCCCTCCAACAGATCGTCCCATCTTAAAATGCCAGCCTCCCTCAAAGGACACGCCAACTTATCTTTCTTCCAATCCAGAGAGCCTGGTGAGCCTGGTGAGTCACAAATTGGGGCCAGATTACTATAGTATGGTAGCTTTAAAATACTTTTAATCCGATTCCAAGTTTCTGCCATACCTCGTATAATTTTCAGCCTCACCTTTTTAAACTACCTTGGATCTGCAAACTTCAACATAAATCCAAAATTACCCCCTTTTACTTCCTTTAGCATTCCTGAGAACATCTTGCCAATTTCAGAACATAGGGGTCTGTCCAAGAGCATTCTACCATTCTTAAGCAATAAGGCCCAGGCTTAAAATTGCAAGTCCAGAGGGGCTAAACCTTCTTTTTCTCTCTTCCTCCTGAGCAATATGTGGCGTCTTGCTGATCTCACCTGGAATCTGGAATACGTGCTGTGTTCCAGATTCCACGGAAGGACGGCTTGGCCCAGGCTTGTTTGAAGGAGCTGCTTGCATTTTCTCCATGACAAATAAAACTACTTACCTTCAATCCTGTATGCTGTCATCTTTGGGTGAGAACAACATTATACAATACTTGGTCCTTTAGCTGCTTAAATAAAGCTGCTGATCTTTCCCTGTAGTTTCGCAAACCACGCCACTTTGAAAATCAGGGGTATTGTGTTAAAAAGGAAGGTAACCTTTGGGAGTATAACCATTTTTACTAAATTTACTCTTCCAAAGATCGTTAAAGGGAGGTGTGCCCAGTTAAAGAAAACTCCCTCAGTCTCCTTCCTATTTGTTAACACCATCCCAGTATGATGGCATTTAAGTTCATGTACCAGGTTCCTCATCTGATCCTTCTTGGTTTGCCACGCTAATAGCTTACTACAGTTCTCCTCGTACTCAAAATGCGCTAATTTGCTAACTTCCCATCTTTTCCTGACTCTGTTTTAAAAATAGTAGCTAATTTAAGTTTCAAATCCAGTAACTCCAACTGTAGAGACTCTCTCTGATTTGTAATTGCCATATCTTTTTCTGCTCTTCTTATATTTTCCCACACTATTCCTGCAGGGGCAGAGCCTGAGTTGAAATGGAGAATTCTACTGTCTCCTCATTTAATCTCTCCACTATGTCTTGATCTAATAGCATATTACGGTCCATAGTCCACCTGGTCTGTATGTTATTCTGTAATAGGGCTATTTCTAATAAAACCGCAGAGTGGTCTGATAAATGAGCCCCAATATGTTTGATGTCTTGTACAAGATCTTTTAATCCAGAATCTGATAAAAAATAATCTATCCTAGACTGGTGCCGATACTTCCTGTTAGAATATGCATACCCTCTTCTAACCCCCATTTTCCGCCTCCAAATATCACATAAACCCATTTGTTCCATCATCAGTTTTATCTGTGCCACCATCTTTTGGTTAACTATCGCTCTACTTTTTGTTGATCTATCCAGGGAACTATCTAACACAGCATTAAAATCACCAGCCATAATAATCGGTTCAGAGAAACTCGGTAACTCCGCCATCAACTCTTTTAGAGGCGTTGTATCATCCACATTTGGCCCGTAATACCCTGCCAGCGTAAAACCTTGTCCCCCAACTCTCAACTTTGCTATAATCTACCTACCCATGTTAGCTGAAATACTGTCGGTAATCGTGATCTTAGAGTCTCATTTTAACAAAATAGCCACCCCCTCAGTCACTGATGTGTGTTTCGTACACACCAGTTGCTGCACCCATCTTCTTGACTTAAATATCTCCTTGCACTTTTTTTCTGTCAGGTGTGTCTCTAGTAAAATAATAACCTGGGAGGGAAAGTCCTTGATATACTTGCAAAATCTTTTCCCTTCTTCCACTCACCCTCAATCCATTTACATTCCAGGATAGAATCTTAAAGTTTAACTTCTGGCCTTCAACCATACCCCTTCCTTCTAAAATTTACATTTGGCAAACCATCGGCTCCTGAGGTATTTTTTTAGTTTTTTCCCCAATTGCTCCCCACCAAGTGCTCCCTAACCCCCCTACCCTGGAGAACCCACCCCCCTTCGTCATGGCCTTAGCCTATGGGTGACCCTCCCAGTGTAACTAACTGAAAACCACTACATTTTCCGGAGGACTATTCTCCAATCCTATTTTTGTTCATTTAAACACCTCATGCTACCTACTTCAAAGTTTCCATAAAATCATCCACTTCACTTGGTACTCAAAAACTATGCATCTTATTATTCATTATTACTTTCAAAACCGCAGAGAACTTCATCTGTACTGAGGACCCTAACCTCTTCAACTGGTCCATCCTTTTCCCCAACTCCCATTGTCTATTAGATGTGCTATAGGAGATGTCTGACCGAATTTCACATGAGACCCCATCCGCCTTCACTGCTTTCAATTTCAGCGCTCGTGATAATACCTTTTCTTTCATAAGTGATTACATTTACCAGGATCCTCCTTGGCTTGCTTCTATTTGGGTTTAGTCTAAACGGGTCCCTGTGAACTCTCTGAATGTCTCTGCCAATTTCTTGATCTGACTCTTCTAATTGTAGCCCAATTTTAATCAACCTAACTCCGAAATTATTCAGATCTTCCCCTTCCGCTCCTTCTGGTACATTTAAGCTGCGTAAATTATTTATCCTCTGATTGTTTTCCACCCTTTCCTCCTATTCCTGATGTCCCTGCTCTCTCAATTTTAAAGACTTTATATCCTCTTTGTTCGTCTGTACTGTGTTCTTGAGCTCTTCTATTGTCTCCTTTAAAATTGTGGTTCGACTTGCAAGTTCATCGATCTTTTTTTCCAGGCTCTCGCAGGCCAAACCTAATCTCCTTCTGATTCCCTTCTGAGGTCTCAAACCTACTCCTGATATCTGAGAAGAGTGCTGAAATTAACTCCCCTAATGCTGTTCCCTCTGCACTGCCTTTCTTAGCCTCCTTCCTCACGCTCTGCGCCTCAGTCTCCCTCACCTCAGATGTAGAACTGTGCTGTAGGCCAGGCATTTGACCAGACAAAATAGCACCTTCAACCCCTGGATCTAATAGAGGGGCCCTGCCAAGATCCAGTCTTTCTGGGCTTTCTGGGATTTCCGGATCCTCGACTGGCAGTGTCTGAAATCTATTTGGGCTATAAACAGTCTCCCAACTGGCCAGCGATTCTTCTTCTGGGGGTATTGACTGCCCTTCCCCACCACTACTCTCCTGCCCCCCTTTGTCCGACATCCCTGCTTCGCTTAATACTAGCATTTTTGGAAAAACCTTAAAAAAGGTCCTAAGAGAGGGAGTAACCTTTATCTTTTGACTCATTTTCGTATGTCTCTTTTCTGGCCTCTCTATTTTTTCTGCCCTTTGCTTCTTTTTTTTGGTTCTCCTCACTATAGGGGCTATCTTTTCTGCACACTCATCCCCTGCCCCTTCTTCTGTATGTTGCCCCCCCTCTAAATTCTGCTTGAACAAGATTTTCCCCCTCTTCACACTTTTTAACGCATATCTCCCCAGTTCAGCCCAACTAACCTCACTTTTACTCCTGCTCCTTGTGTCTTCCAAGCTCCCTCAACACAACTTCTGTGTCTTTTTCTCCTCTCCTCTTTGCTCCTCATCCTGCTGCCGTAAGACTGTTTCCCCCAGGTCTGCCCCAGCCTTCGACAACCCCCTGAGGCTATCTCCGCCTCCACTCCCCATAAGGAAATCCTGGCCACTGCTTGCGGCCCTCTCCTAACCCCCAGCGCGGCTCTCGAGCAGCGCTGTTCTCCGTCTCCAATTCCCGCTGTGGCTGCCACTCTACACCCTTCTCCGCCGTCCCAATCTGTCATGAATGCCACAACCTTGGGCTTTTCCTGACGGCCGCCCTCAGCCTTCAGTGCCAACAGGTACATGCAGGTTAGGCTATCTCTGCCAGCACTCGATGAATGTATGCGGCTCCAAACAAGCGTATCTGCTAGCTTGCTTGCTTGCCGATATAGGATCTACGATGCAACACCCAGCCGTTTCAAAGTTAACTTGTCAATCTTCCTCGCTCCTTATTGCTTATTCCTCTGGTAGCATTACGAAAACCTCCACGAATCCCTTCACTTTGGCACACTTGGAGGAGCTCCCGCGACCTGCCTCTAGCTGGCCGCCATGTTCTCATATTACTTTGTTCTAAATATGTATTTTACACTTACATTACATTAGTATGTAATATGTATTTTACACTTACATTACATTAGTATAATGGATTGGCGCGTAGGTTCGCGATCGGTGCGCGACCCTTTTTTAAAAACAAAAAAATATATATAAAGTTATATATAAGATATTTATCGTAATGACACAACAATACATATTTTATTCTATTGAAAGTAATCATACAAAACTTAATTTAGCAAAAAACTGTGAACAAAATTACCCCAGAACATTAAATACAAATTTTCTTTTTCTATTCATAATTCTGTCATATAATAACGTACTCTACAAAATTATAAATAATAGAGCAATATTTCAATTTACTAAAAAATGTAATCATTCAAATAAATAACACTATAAATCTTTAATCAGCTTCATTATATATATTTTAAAGAAGTAATTATAATTTATTTTAAAGTTTCGAAAAATGCATAGAAAATCTTATACAAAAAAACGCAAAAAATTGTTATAAACATCTTTTAATAAATAAAACTATTTAAAAAACCGTAGAAATTCACTGAAAACACCTAAGGTTTCAGGGACGTTATAGTTAGGAATTAGCATTTAAAAAACCTTAGAAATTCACTGAAAAAAAACACAGGTTTCAGGGACGTTTCAGTTAGGAATTTGCATTTTAAAAAACCTTAGAAATTCACAGAAAAAAACAAAGGTTACAGGGACGTTATACTTAGGCTGACATTTCACTCACACAAAACCAGAGAAATTCAGCCGTTATAGTTAGCTGAGCTAACTATAACTCGTGCCCCCGCAATGCACTGCTGATGACGTCACATATTACATCACTCATGACATGGTCAGTGATATCACTGATGACATCTCAGATGACATCACTGATAAATAAATGGGGAGAGAGTGGAATATACAAATATACGAGACACATTCAGGGATTGCAAGAGAACGAATATGCAATAATGGGGAAAAGCTTTGGGTATATGTACTGCGTGGAAGAGGGAAAACAAAGAAATGAAGTGAGTGCTGGAACTGCAGCAGACATAGAAGGGGATACTGCAGAAATTAAGGCTGTGCAGGCTTCACCATGGAAAGTCTAGCACATGGGGAAGATTAGAGTGCTAATATTTGCCTCTCTGGATTTTAATTTGTGATTGGTTGCATTGTTGGGAAAAGAGGTATTTAATTATTTCAGACAGCTGTTCAACTGAGCTTTGCAAACATGAATAGAGTAGTCCGCAATTCCAGTTCTTTCACCAACTAAAGGAAACTGAAATTCCTTAGAGGTGAAGGAATACATTGGATACAGCAGCGTGGGATCCAAGACATGTCCCAGCATGCACTGGGGTTCAGAGATGATCATCTGTGAATAAATAAAAACTAACAAATGAATAGAGCAGTCTGCAAGAAATGTGGAACTTGCTTTATGGCCTGTGAAAAAACCTTGAGTTTTCTTTATGTCCTAGCGATGAAAAGTGTCCCTAGCAGCTTGAGCATTGAAGCCTGGGCAAAATTTTCTACTTGTTGTTGAAATCCAAAAGCATTCTCTGGATCAAGGGATGACACTTACCCATGTCAAGATTGGTGTGGTTGATTCTAGGGTGGGAAAACCTTGGAGTTCCCAAAGTCATATGTCCAAGGTTAGAGCAAACAAGCAGACCTTGAGAATGTTTCGGATTAAGAGGCTGGACACTCAGAGGAAAAATTATTACGACTACTACAATATTTCGACTTAATAAAGCTTGGCACTCCGTGAGAGGAAAAATAAAAAACAAAACCACTCAGGCCGAGAAAAACGTACCCTAGTGGCAGGAGTAAGCTAAGAGAAACTCTTACAATTGTTAATGGCTGCAAGCCTCAGTTATATAAAACTGCAGTTGGAGACCAAGCTAGGTTTCTATGCCATAGCTGGCTTGCCACATGTCTTGTGGGCTATGGATTGCACACCTATGCAACTGGCGCTTTCAGCTGCAACTTCACACCTGTACCGCAATAGGAAGCACACATACTCTATCAACGTGCAGGCAATTGTGAACCATCTGGGTATGTTTTCTAATGTTCTGGCCAAGTATCTTTGAAGTGTTCATGATGCTTACATCTTCTGACACTACATCATCAATGAGCGCTTCCAGAATGGGTGGTATGGGAATGGCCTACTGGTTGGTAAGTTCATCTGAAGTACATGACAGACCTAATAACAGTAAATAATGTGTGACAAAATAGGCATATCTGTGTGTGCAACCTGACACAGTGCATATGTAGAAGGGGTGGGCCTCATACTTGCAACATAAATCATGGCACATGTGCAATGCAAACCTGCAAGTCACACATGTTAACACATGGTAAGTGTCTGTGTGTGCCTATCATTATTGGGAAGAACCTGAGCAGTTCAATGTTAGGAAAAAGCTGTATTGCAACACTGTGTGCAAGGAAGTGCTTCCATGGCTGTTATCTGTGTGTACAAACATAACTCTCATGGTTAATGAGGCATGTTATACATCCCACACCAGAGAAACTGTGAAATCTATCCAAAGAATTGCCCTCCCCAGGTCATGTGTCCCATCGGAAAATTAGTTTAGTCATTCAACAGGCAACTAGGTGTGGTGCAGTCCATGGCACAGACATAGACAATTAAGCCTCCAAGTGTTAATGTGTTTCAGGAAGGTGGTTCCTCATGCACAAAGTAAATCACACATGAAATGCAGCCACACAACCTCCATGTTGCAATTGTGCCCATCCCTGTCCCATGCAGAACAATATGTGCCAGTGCTGCTTCAAGCCTCTGGACTTTGCTGAATGGCCTCAAATATGTCCTACAATGTCCTTTCTCAGTGAGACAGAGCAGTGCTGATAGTTTACTTGCTACACTGTACAGTGCCACATTTTTAAATATCTGGGCCATTGTCATCTGCCCAATTAGTTGGCCCAACAGACTGCAATGTGTAGACAATGATGTTCCACATTGAAATCAACCACTAATATATCAATGGCAGTAGCTACTGAAAATCAGTGACTACTACTGTCACATTTCTATCTGTGTGAATGAATGGGACCACATCATCTGCCCTTGGTAATGGACGTAAACTTAGACATGTTGTGGGACAGAGAAGCCAACATGAGTTCTACACTAACACAATAGAGAAGTGTGAGATACGTGTCTCCTCATTGCCGTACCTACTCTCTCTTTATGACAAGACTCCTCATTTTTGGACTAGCGGGAATTTAAAAAAAAAAAAGTAGTAAGTGTGTTACACATGCCAGTATACATGAATGTGTACGGAAGTGTCAGGAATAATAATTTTGAAAGGCAATGTGTGCCATCCAATGTTAGTGTAGGCCCCAGACATGGGAAAATGTCCATACAGGTTCACAAAGTGACATCAACAGTACAAAAACAACATATCTCTCAGTCATACTGACAATACACATACAGGCATTCACTCGGGTACACAGCCACTATGACAGATTCAAAGATTGTGTTGGTACACCTGTTCTGGGGTACATTTATCAAAGAGAAACCATATGAAAACCACAATGTCCAAGTCACAAACACTAAAACAACGTAGCCACATATGGGATTCAACAATCATCAACTTAGATTGTAATGGAACCTGGACAAGGCACCTCAGTGTACTCAGGATGCCAATCTCAACATTCCTTTGACACAGCAATGATGACAGAACCATTGCAAATAGGCACACTATCCACGTCAATTTACAGTACAACACATGTGTGTGAAGACCAATGTATTGTGTACAGATCTGTGGTAGACAGAGATCAGTTTGTCCTACCTAGAGATGCCCCACATTGCATACCCATGAGTCAAACCCAGTGCACCTTGACATATTGACTGATGATAAGCTACAGCTGAAGGCTGACAATAAATTGGACAACTATCCAGGGAACCTGTACTCAACAGATTTCACTTTCAAAAGGAAGTTAACAAATCAAAGGAAGCCTCATTAGATGGCAGGTGTTGCAACAACAACATCAGTGGTTCCACAGGAACACATGTATGTGTGAGTGCGAAACATGTTAGTACTGGTACAGCCTACCTATGGATGGCAACAAACACCAATTTGTGAACAACATACTGTCACTTACAGTGGCAATGGACCTAAAAAACACCTATCACACTAAGCTACTGCCCAAATGTGTTTGTCCTATTGTGGCACTGTCAAAAGTAGCAGGCCATGCACATGTCACAATATGACACAGAGAACAGGAACAGACATGTGAAATGAAATGTGCTAACCAAAATCTTACTATAATACTGGTAGCAATGTGTAAGAGTCATTCAGCACACATAACAGACATGTACTTGAATGTGGGTTGTTCAATTACCATGATCATTGAGTTAGTTTTCATTCTTTGTCTTTTCAGCTAACCAAGGATATGGTCCGCAGCCATTGGTCATGACCCCATTTGCACGTCCCCAGACTGAGGCAGAGCACACCTACAGCAATGCACTGGGAAAGACCAGGGGTATTGTAGGTCGGAATTTCGGGGTACTGAAGTCTCGCAGTTAGGGGGGTGATTGCTATACTCCCCTCCATGGTCTGCAAAATGATCCTGGTGTGTTGTATTTTGCACAACATATGTATGTGGACAAATGTCCCATGGGACCTGGGCCATGTGGACCAGGAAGCACTGGGTGAAGATGAGGATTAAGATGAGGACAGAGGGGAACATGTAGCCACAATTGCGGGGAACCAGCGAAGGAACATCATTGTGGAGTTCCAAAATGTTAAGAAATGATTTTACACTTCCTTTGTGTATGCAGTTTTATTTCACAGTCAATGTAAACATCACAACAATCACATTTCACCTAATAGATTTTGGCCCATCACAAATGTATGTAGCTAGGTGTTACACTCACCCCAGGACAACATTATGCGGACCAAAATATGTGTGCATATCAACAACAAGTCCCACACGCATGTGTATTGGGAACACTTACACCAAACAAAGGTAGAAATGTTGATCAGTGTGTACATGCTGTGAGTATGCATGCTGCTACAGTGTACTGACTATCAAGCATCCTACCACAGTCCAAAGGGAGTGTAAATGTAAACAATGTGCAATGTATGTGTGTTGTACAACTTGACACTTTTTAATCCTTACATTTGTGGAGGCCAGTATGAAGACCTTTTCGTCCTATGACTGTGAACAGAGGCCCATATGATGTGCATGGGCACACAGTGCAACCCAGTTAGTCTCCATATGTTACATCAACATTTGCAAGCAAATAGCAAAATCTGTGTGGTCTCTCAATAACACATGTAGTGTAGAGTCCTTACCTGTGCTGGTGCTGGATTGGTTACCTAGGCCCAATGCAGGGTCACCTGACCCACTAGGCAAGGATGAAACTATTACATGCAGGAATGGGTGTTGGTGTGTCTTACTCTGAAACAATGCTGTGACTCCTACAGCTCTATTTATGTGTGCTACACAAAACAGGACACAAAGCAAATCTAAAAGCCAAATAGATGTAAAGGATATAAGTACATGTGATATCACTCCTGCCAAGGTAGCAGGCACTCAGGCATCCCAATTTGGAGTTGTATGATCTGTGAATAAATGCACATGACCATCTTGTGTGAATGCCTAAATATGTTAAAAGTTCACAGAAGCCCTCTCTGTTACAAATAATGTGATGCGTGGAAATGGAAAACATATTCCACTCAAGCTGGCCTCGTGATTAACAAAATATAGGCAAATATGCTTGGTATACACTTTTCTGCAGGCATAGTGTGCATGTGCTATGCATATAATGCAAGACATCAAGCCCAGACAGCAGATGTGTGTACCACAACATTATATGGTGGTATATTTTAGTCTGCTAAATAATTTCTCACACATATTAACAGATTACCTAGCAAAATACCTTTCATATCTAGGCAGTCAATCTGCGAACTTGATGCCACATACACTGTAGACTAGCTGAAGCAGCCAGTGTATGTCATTCCCTGAGAGTAAATTGCATCCATAACACATTCTATGTCAGGAATGCAGATAAATAGTACAATCTCTAAGTTTGGCCATAATCATGTATAACAATGCGGATTTCATTTGCATAGGACTGCAAGATCTGTGAAATAACTACTACGCAGCTACCTACTTTCAGCCAAGCATGATAAAAAATGTATTACATATACATATTCTCAAGGTATCAAGAATTCACAATATGTACGTGTATTTCACTAAAATATATTGCCTGTTCTAGTTTCTGCACCATGAACGCAATGAGTCACACATATGTGCACTGCACATGCAAAAGCATCCCAAGTCTTGAGCAAGAAAGGTGAGCCCTGGGAGTGTTTAACTGCATTGCACAATTCAATAAACTGTATCCCGCACAATAGGCTAGTTGCATATATCAAAACACATGCATTGGCCTATTGTGTCACGTATTGCATCGGTTGAAAGCCATGCATTAATACCAAAGTGTCAAAAACGATGCATTGCGCATTGACATGGGTTGTGCATAAATGAAGCTTTGCCTATTTCTCTACCACTGCACCTGAAAAAACAATGCATTAGCAGAAAGCGTGATGCATCCACCCAGGAATTGATTTAATGGCTCTCCCATACTGCAAACCAGGAAGGGTGAAGTAACTTTCACTTTCACTTCCAGTCTTTTTGTCTGTGCTGGCAGGTGGAGGTTTTTGATGTGTGCTCTGTAGATTGCAGGTGTATTTTGGTCTTGTTGGTGCAGGTACTGTCCCAGTTGTGTCCGAAAATTGACATTTGTATATTGTATTAGTATTTTGTATTGTGTTGTCCAATGTTTTATTTATTTTATTTCTTGGTTTTGTAGAGCGCCTGAATCACCCCCGAAGGGGTATCTCTGCGCTTTTGGGCGAAGCTGCTGGCGGGCTGAGGAAGATGTTAAAACAGGGAGGCCTTGAGAAGTTTCCTGAAGCGCAGATAATCTGGGCATTGCCTCAGGTGTATGGGGAGCTGGTTCCAGTACAGGGGAGCGAGGTAGGAAAAGGATTTCCCACCTAGCCTGGCTTTCCTAATCCTAGGGACTTGGAGAAGTAATTTGATGCAAGACCTAAGAGTCCTTGAGGGGGTATAAGGCTTGAGCTTCCTAGAGATGTAGGCAGGGCCTTTTTTGTGCAAGACTTTATAGACTGTGCAGCAAACCTTGAACTTAACACGCTTGCGAACTGGAAGCCAGTGAAGTTTTTGTAGCAAGGGAAGGGACGGGGTTTTGGATGGAGAATTCGTGATAAGTCGCGCAGCAGTGTTCTGAACCACCTGTAACCTGCTAAGAGATGACTCATTCGCAGAGACCAGGAGAGCATTGCAATAATCAAGACGGCTCATTACCATGGTCTGAATGAGAGTTTTCCGAGTATAGTCTGGCAAGAGAGGGAAGACTCGTCGTAGCAGGCCCAACACGTAGAAGCAAGTGCTTGCAGTATGGGCAGCATGCTCCTTTAATGTTAAGGCATGATCCAGGCGAATGCCCAAGTCTTTGACTAGGGATTTAAGGTTAGGGGAAGGGCCAAGGGCTACCGGCCACCAATCCGGGGACCAGAAAAGAGGGGCGTCTCCAAAAAGCATTATCTCCGTTTTTCCTGCGTTAAGTTGTAGAAAATTGCTTCTCATCCAATCTGCAATAGCAGTCATTCCTTCAGAGAAGATGGACAAAGCTGATGAGGAAGATTTATTGAAGGAGAAAAGAAGCTGGGTGTCATCAGCATAGGAAATGGGCAGGAAACCACGGGACCTGAGAAGGTTGGCCAAGGGGGCAATGTAGATGTTGAACAAAGTAGGGCTCAAACAAGAGCCCTGGGGGACACCCTTGGTCAGTTCCATCGTCTTAGACCAAAAGGGTCCTAGATTGACGGTCTGAGTGCGGGAGGACAGGCAATTCCAGTGGCAATTCCACTAAGTCCAACCTCCTTCAGTCTCCTGAGCATAATCTGGTGTGACACCGTGTCGAACGCTGCAGAGAGGTCCAACAGCACAAGAATGGTGGAGTGGCCACTATCTAGGGTCATTCTGATGTTATCCGTGACCTCTAGTAGGGCCAACTCCGTACTGTAGTTGGGCCTAAAACCAGATTAAGAGAGGTCCAGGCAGTTGTTGTTTTCGACATGGGCGGATAGATGTTGATTAATGTATTTTTCCAAGATTTTGCTTAAATGGGGTAAGAGGGAGATGGGCCGGAGATTGAAAAGTTCTTCCATGGAGGCCTTAGGATTTTTCCGAATAGGGATGACCTGTGCCGCCTTCCAGGCCTGTGGAAGATGACCCTCTTTTATGGAAAGGTTGAGGATAGTGCCTACAGGAGTAGAGAGTTCGTTAGAGATGGAGGAGGCTACTTTTGCTGGGATAACATCCAAGGGAGAGCCAGATTTAACCGAACGGAGTAAGGCGGCTGCCACCTCATTTGACATAGGAGGAAAGCTATCAAGCAATTGTGGAGTGGTGTAAACGGGTGGGGAAGGAAGGGGTGTATTGTTTGGTGTACGTCAATTTAGGGGTTTGTAGTTTAAGGGTGGAGAAGGGTTAGTTTTAGTTGAGGTGTAGGTAAGGGTGATTCATTTTGGTAGGGATAAGTTGGGGAGGGTCAGAGCGGGGAATCTGTTGGAGGATGAGTTTTGGGCCTTGCTGTGGCTGTTTTTCCACTATCTGTCCAATATGATGGCGACGGGTTTAGGGTGAGCCAGGGTCACCCTACCCGAGAAAGAAGTGAGTGGTGAGCCGGATCTTCAATGTAGAGCACACTGTCCACAAACTAAAACACAGATGGGAAGATGTGGTGAGTCGGGAGTCAGATCTTCTCGGTCATCTTGGACTGGAAGTTTGTGGGGATTTTGGTAAGTACCTATATTCCATAAGCTTGGAACTGTGTGCCTTTGACAACAATCTGTAATTGATTTTTCATCTGGAAGAGCAAGATATGTTTATGGGGTAGTATGCCATAATAAAGGCTAACTCATTTAATTAAAAAACATGGCACAGAGGCCTGTTCACAATGGCATAACAATAGCGCAAACAGAGCATGCAGTGCAGGCGAGGCCCAGAGGTGCTGGGGGACCCACCTGGCCCTGTGCAGAGAATATTGTCACCTGGCCAGCTTGGTCATTACAGACTCCAAATTGTAGAGGCCATCCACCATGTATGTTGCAGTGGAGCACACTTGCATTTTATCACACCACAGGTTGGACAGGGTTTTTGGATCTCCTCAAACAATTTAGCATACATGTTTTTCAGAAAAATTGTAACAATTCCTTATTGGGACTGTAGGGGTATGAATGATCAATGGGTATTTACTGTGCACTAGTAAAATGTACGGAGTTAAGTGAAGAAGAAGAACAGCATAGCTACTGTCAGATGTGTGTAGCATTGTTTGGGACGTATTGAGTTGAGAAGACACCAGCAAAATTAATACATTGTAGTCCGGTCTGTCAAGTTATTCTGTTCACATAGCCATCACAGCCAGGCACGCTTGCACCATGTAGCCAGGAAGGATGGTTTGGTACTTTGTCTGCACCCTGTGCACCTGATATGTGATTTGACTGATATTATCCGTAAACACTGTAACATGGCATACATATGCTCATCATAAGAGCATGTTAACTTTACCGTATGCTACATGTCCAATGTGCAGCCAATACCAGACATTAGTGAATGCAATGAACTGTGCTTCATATGTACACAGTGTACATGTTAAATATTGACAGAGCAACTGTTCCCATGAGGGGCAGGGTCAAGACATCACCCCTCATCAGCCAGGTTAGCTTGAATCCAGTGCCACAGTGAGCACGGGACCCATGTCTGGGCATACCCTTTTGCATGTGTTGCCCTAAGTGGGAAGGGTATGCCTAGACGCGGGTCCCATGCTCACTGCACTACTGGATTCAAGCTAGCCTGGCTGATGAGGGGTGCTGCCCTGAAACCAGTCCCAGGATGCCTGTTTACGGTCCAGTGAGGACCTGGTTTCGCAGTTTGGGCTGAACTGTTCCCAAGAGGAACAGGGTCAAGATTGATTTGCATATGGCTGGGTCCAAACTGGGGTGGTGTGGTGAGCAAAAGAACAATGGATTAAACCCAGATCTGTGTGACTGGCGGTGAATGTTTGCATTGTTCAGCATCCCGTCCATCATGTGAGGCCTTGTGTATTTGCCATATCAGTTATGCAATGCTTATGCACCATGCCTGTACTTGCTATAAATTACTCATTTCACATAGGTTATTGCCCGTAGAATATGCCCTCTTTGGAAGCTGTATGAAAAACCCCAGGGAGTACCTAGGTGGACCATGTGTACCATTCCATGTGCACACAACATCATTGTTCCTAATCAGTTTTAGTATTATTATGGGAATATTTTAAATTGGGCAGACATTGTCATTTCATATGCCTACATTGGCAACACCTGGGTACTTTTGCATTGTTACATTAGGAGAAGTATATGTTTCTTATGTAGGTTTGTCAATTTTTCAAACAAAATCTGTGTTTAACTAGCTGGACATGCCACATGAGGCGTTTGTTGTAATGTATGCCTATTATTAATGGCAAAATGTACAAGTTCAGCTTTGTCTGATACATATGTCTTTCCTCTCCAACAGACAACATGACACTTGACCAGGAAAAAGCCCATGTGATAGGGCTGGAGCGATACCACCACATCAGGCATGTTGCCCGGGGCTTCCGGTGCATGGGGTGCACATACATTGCCGGGAAGACAGACTGCACATGGAAGGCTGCACCTGAGGGCCAACAGGGGCCGGACAAGCTAATCACCAGCCATGCTGTTGATGCCCCCCAGGGTGGGAGATCTGGTGAGGTTCCAAACACTTCTACTGCACAGCTGGCAGGCGCACCACAGCCTGTGGCCACAACCCCTGACAGCCGATGGAGTTTGAACAACAGGCCCTCAAAGACCATGCAGACATGAAGCTACATTTGCCTGGTATAGAACTGCAAGTTGTAACTCTGATGAGGACAGTGCACCGATTGCAGCAGTCAGTAGAACAGCATACTGAACAGCCATAGGCCACCCTTGGACCTTTTGCCCTTCCCCAGTTTTGTATATCTTGGTTTTATAGCTTTATATTTTAGCACAGGTTAGGATAGGCTGTGTCTTAGAGATAGGTTAGTTTAGTATTAGTGATTTTAACATTTCTTGTGTTGTTTGGTGGGGACATGGGTAGGTAGGTTATTAAGTGAGTGGGGGGTTGAAGTTTAGGATATGCAAACAAGAAATACAAAAAAATATATATTTTAGGTTTTAATGTTTAGGGAGTTTGTGTATAGATGTAGTTTATGTTGGTCTTGTGTGAACATGTGTATTAATGGGGGTGGGGGCTGATGTTTAACATGTCTGTTTTGGTATATGTTTAGAGTAGTATAAGTTAAGGGTAGGTAGGTTAGGATAGTTGCAAGTTAACTTAGTGTAGGTTAGTTAGCATAGGTTAGTTTAGGCATAGTTTAACCCGTTCCATGCGTTGGACGACCGGGAGCCGTCCGACGTCACAGTGGGCGTGTGCGTCGGACGGCTCCCGGCGTCCTAGCACCCACCCACGGGGGAAGCGCTGGCGCTCCCCCGTGGGCCGCCCTTTAAGCTGCCCCCACCGGGGAAGGCAGGGGAAGCCCTTCCCGTGCCCCCCTGCACCCATCTCCATGTCATCTAATGACGTCAGCGCGCGAGGCGCACTGTCGTCATTAGAGGATACCGGATGCACTGGAAGCCATTTGCGTCCAGTGCATCTGGAGAAGAGGAGGTAAGTTTCTCCTCGGGGAGGGTGGAGGGGGGGGTTTAAAAAGGCATCGGAGGAAAGGAAAGGGTTTTCCTTTCCTCCGATGTCTTTTTAAGCATTCCTGCTGCAGGATCGCGCATGGGGCGCGATCGTGCAGCAGGAATGACCGTTTTTTTTTTTTAATGGCCTTTGTGTTCGGGAGCGGCCCCTTGGGCAAGGGTCACTCCCCTTGTGGGTGCAATTTTTTTAGATGGGTCTGCCGCCCTTGGGGGGGAGGGGCAGATCGCATTAAAAAAAAAATCTGAGCCCACTAGGCCACCAGGGATTTTTGGGCCTTTGTGTCGGGGAGCGGCCCCTTGGGCAAGGGTCGCTCCCCTTGGGGGAGCAATTTTTTTAGATGGGTCTGCCCCCCTTGGGGGGGGGGAGATCGTTTTTAATAATTAATTGAAAAAGCCACTAGGCCACCAGGGATTATTTTGTTTCTGTAAATATGTTTTTGGGGAGCGGCCCCTTAGGCAAGGGGCCTAAGGGGCCTTTGGGAATCAGTTATTTTGGCTGTTTCTGCCCCCCTTGGGAGCAGATCGGCCTTGTTATTCTAGGTCCATCTGCCCCCAAGGGGGGCAGAAGCCATTAGACACCAGGGATTGTTTGTGTTGTTGGAGAGCGGCCCCTTGGGCAAGGGTCGCTCCCCTTGGGGGATCATTTATTTTGGCCGTTTCTGCCCCCCTTGGGGGCAGATCGGCCTTGTTATTCTAGGTCCATCTGCCCCCAAGGGGCAGAAGCCATTAAACACCAGGGATTGATTGTGTTGTTCGGGAGCGGCCCCTTGGGCAAGGGTCGCTCCCCTTGGGGGAGCAATATGTTTTTGGGGAGCGGCCCCTTAGGCAAGGGCCGCTCCCCTTTGGGAATTATTTATTTTGGCAGTTTCTGCTCCTCTTGGGGGCAGATCGGCCTTGTTATTCTAGGCCCATCTCCATTAGGCACCAGGGATGGGTTTTAGTGTTGTTGGGGAGTGGCCCCTTGGGCAAGGGCTGCTCCCCTTGGGGGAGCAATATGTTATTGGGGAGCGGCCCCTTAGGCAAGGGTTGCGCCCCTTTGGGGAGCATTTATTTGGCCTGTTTCTGCCCCCCTGGGAGGGCAGATCAGCCCAAATAAACAATTATTTGTATTGTATGCCCACTAGGCCACCAGATTGTTTTAGTGTTGTTGGGAGCGGCCCCTTGGGCAAGGGTCGCTCCCCTTTAAGGGGTGATATTTGTGGCCGTTCCTGCCCCCTTTGGGGGCAGATCGGCCATATATTTTCAGGCCCATCTGTCCCCTGGGGGGGCAGAAGCCACTAGACACCAGGGCTTTTTAAATGTTGGCGTTGGGGAGTGACCCCTTGGGCAAGGGTCGCTCCCCCTTTATGAGGGAGAATTTTTTGGCTGTTTCTGCTCCCCGTGAAGGCAGATTGGCCTTATGCTTTTTAGGCCCACCTTTGCTTGGCTGGTGGATAGTGTGTGGACTAGTGCATTATTTGCATATGTGATTGTAATGTTTTATTTCTCCTTTTTATTCTAGTGCAAAGCTTTTGATTCTTGTTTGCGGTTTCGGCAGTGGTTGATCTGCAGTTTTGCATAGTTGCCTTTTTTTGGTAAGAAAAACATTTTTGTTGTGTTTACTCCAAATGAGTATTAATGCATGCATGAATGAATTTTTGTAAGTGTTGTCATAATAGCAGCATATTTAGTTAGTGTTTTAAGCATGAAATTCTTTGCGATGTGTTTTGTGTTGTCTTATGTGTAATTTTGTTTTCTTTTTCTTTTTTAGTGGGATACTGTTGGTCCTTACTGTGTCTGTGCAGAGTAGGTGGTGGTGAGTCTAGCTGCTTCTGGCAAGTGAGTGGTATAGTGTTGGAGTATATAGGTCTTTGTGATAAAGCCACATTTTGTTTATTACTTATTTTACAAAGGATTTATTGTTGTTGACTTGTTTGACAAGTTACCTTTATTAGTAAGCATTATGGCTAGCCGTAGAATTACTGCTCAGCAGGTGGTTGGTATGCTTTTTGAATCTTCCTCCGAGCAGGATTATGAGACTGACAGTGCTTCTGAGGGAGAGGAGGGAGTGCAAGATTCTGACAGTGAGTTGTCTGTCCATGAGGAATCATCTGATGATGAAGCTACTCTCAGTGCGGGTGAAGCTACTCTCAGTGCGGATGAAGTGCCTGTTTTAGAGGAGGACACTGATGTGCCGATGGTGCAGCAAGAGACAGCGGTATTGCGGCCTGAGGCTGCAAGGCTTCCTACTGGAAGTGCTGGACTCTGGGTTGATCCAAACATGGCGCAGCCGGTGTTGCCTGCCTTTAGTGGGGATGCAGGGTGTAGAGTGAATTGTGAATTTTTTTTGCCTATACAGTTTTTGCAGTTGTTTATGGATGATGTGTTTTTGGCTGAGATTGTTGAGCAGACTAATTTATATGCTGAACAGTTTTTGAGGGACAACAGTGCCAGACTTAGACCCCGCTCTGGAGCTACCCGGTGGACTCCCACAAATCTGGATGAGATGAAGAAGTTTTTGGGTTTGACTTTTTTGATGGGCTTGATAAGGAAGCCGTCCCTGACTTCATATTGGTCTACCAGTCCCTTGATGGCAACAGCCATATTTCCTGCAATTATGAGTCATGATCGGTATTTACTTTTGCTTCGGATGCTGCATTTTGTTGATAATGCTTTGGCGTTGCCACGAGATCACCCTGACTGTGACCGTCTTTTTAAGATTCGGCCTGTTCTTGATCACTTTGTAGATCGATTTTCAGAGATCTATACTCCAGGGAAAGAAATAGCAGTTGATGAATCTTTGGTCCTGTTCAAGGGCTGTTTGGTTTTTAGGCAGTACATTCCTAGCAAGAGGGCACGTTATGGAATTAAGATGTATATGTTGTCTGAGAGTAGGATATGTCTATAATTTCCGGGTGTACACTGGTAGGGATTCCACTATTGACCCCCCTGGTTGTCCGTCCCCTTTTGGAGTTTCAGAGAGAATTGTGTGAGATCTTGCTAGAGGACTGTTTAACAGAGGTCACCATTTGTACCTTGATAACTTCTACACTGCTGTGCAATTGTTTAAGGAATTGTTCAAAGTGGACACTTTTGCTTGTGGCACAATCCGCTCTAACTGTAAAGGTTACCCAAAAGAGCTTGTTTGCAAAAAATGATACCTCACTTGTGTGGGTGTCCAAAGTAGAATTGGCTAAAATTGAATTTTTCTAAAAATGTAGCGCTTAGAATTCTCGGTGCTATACCCTTAATCCCTATGTTTTGGGCTCTTCCCAGTCACAGGCCTTTGGCCCACCCACACAAGTGAGGTATCATTTTACTCGGGAGAACAAGGGGAACGCTGGGTGGTAGGACATTTGTGCCGGCACGGTGATCCCACGCAAACATGTATGAAAAAAATGATTTTTTCAGCTAAATTTGAGGTTTGCAGGGGATTCTGGGTAGGGAAACGTTGTGGGATCCACGCAAGCCATACCTCATTGGACTCCCCAGGGTGTCTAGTTTTCAGAAATTTGTGGGCTTGGTAAGTTTCCCTAGATGGCGGCGAGCCCGGGGCCAAAAAATCAGGTGCCTCCCCCCCCCCAAGACCAGGTAGTTTTGTTATAGGCAATTTTGAAGTCTCCACAGTACGATTTGGGCCATTTCCTGTTGCAGCCACTATGCCTACCCACACAAGTGAGGTACCATTTTTATCAGGAGACCTGGGGGAACGCTGGGTGGTAGGACATTTTTAGATCCACGCATATTCCAGAACTTTCCCACACAGAAATGTATGAAAAATTTGATTTTTTTTCAGCAAAATTTGAGGTTTGCAGGGGATTCTGGGTAGGGAAACGTTGGGGGATCCACGCATGCCATTCCTTGCTGGACTCCCCCCGGTGTCTAGTTATCAGAAATGTGCGGGTTTGGTAGGTTTCCCTAGATGGCCGCCGAGCCCGGGGCCAAAAACCCAGGGGTCCCCCCTTGCAAAACCAGGTTGTTTTGAGATAGGTAATTTTGATGTCGCCTCAATAGGTTTTGGGCCCTTTCCTATCGCGGGTACTTGACCCACCCATGCGAGTGAGGTGCCATTTTTACCAGGAGACCTGGGGGAATGCTAGGTGGTAGGAAATTTGTGGATCCATGCAGATTCCAGAACTTTCCCACACAGAAATGTGTGAAAAATTTGATTTTTTAGGCAAAATTTGAGGTTTGCAGGGGATTCTGGGTAGGGAAACGGGGGATACACGCAAGCCATACCTTGCCGGACTCCCCCGGGTGTCTAGTTTTCAGAAATGTGTGGGTTTGGTAGGTTTCCCTAGATGGCCGCCGAGCCCGGGGCCAAAAACCCAGGGGACCCCCCTTGCAAAACCAGGTTGTTTTGAGATAGGTAATTTTGATGTCGCCTCAATAGGTTTTAGGCCCTTGCCTGTCGCGGGTAC
This sequence comes from Calotriton arnoldi, assembly GCA_963921515.1. Lineage (NCBI taxonomy): Eukaryota > Metazoa > Chordata > Amphibia > Caudata > Salamandridae > Calotriton > Calotriton arnoldi. The sequence continues at coordinate 1,848,535 of CAWUFW010001997.1, forward strand.
TAAACCCACCCATGCGAGTGAGGTACCATTTTTATCGGGAGACCTGGGGGAACGCTGTGTGGTAGGAAATTCGTGGATCCATGCAGATTCCAGACTTTTCCCACACAGAAATTTAAGAAAAAGGTGATTTTTTTCAGCTAAATTTGAGGTTCGCAGGGGATTCTGGGTAGAAAACGTTGGGGGGCCCACGCAAGCCATACCTCACTGGACTCCCCTGGGTGTCTAGTTTTCAAAAATGTATAGATTTGCTAGGTTTCCCTAGGTGCCGGCAGAGCTAGGGTTCAAAATCTACAGCTAGGTACTTTGCAAAAAAAGGGTCCGTATTCACTGTGAAAATGTGGTGTGTCCACGTTGCGTTTTTTGCTGTTTCCTGTCGCGGGCACTAGGCATACCCACACAAGTGAGGTACCATTTTTCTTGGAAGACTTTGGGGAACGCGGGGTGGGTGGAATTTTCTGGATCCACGCAGATTCCAGAACTTTCCACCACAGAAATGTGAGGAAAATGTGTTTTTTTTTACAAATTTTTAGGTTTGCAAGGGATTTTGGGTAACAGAACCTGGTGAGAGCCAGTCAAGTCACCCCATCCTGGATTTCCCTGGGTGTCTAGTTTTAAAAAATGTATAGGTTTGCTAGGTTTCCCTAGGTGCCGGCAGAGCTAGGGTTCAAAATCTACAGCTAGGCACTTTGCAAAAAAAGGGTCCTTTTTCACTGTGAAAATATGGTGTTTCCACGTTGCGTTTTGGGCTGTTTCCTGTCGCGGGCACTAGGCCTACCCACACAAGTGAGGTACCATTTTTCTCGAAAGACTTTGTGTAACGCGGGGTGGGTGGAATTTTGTAGATCCACGCAGATTCCAGAACTTTCCACCACAGAAATGTGAGGAAAATGCGTTTATTTTTACAAATGTTTAGGTTTGCAAGGGATTCTGGGTAACAGAACCTGGTGAGAGCCAGTCAAGTCACCCCATCCTGGATTCCCCTGGGTGTCTAGTTTTTAAAAATGTATAGGTTTGCTAGGTTTCCCTAGGTCCCGGCAGAGCTAGGGTTCAAAATCCACAGCTAGGCACTTTGCAAAAAAAGGGTCCGTTTCACTCTGAAAATGTGGTGTGTCCACGTTGCGTTTTGGGCGGTTTCCTGTCGCGGGCACTAGGCCTAACCTACACAAATGAGGTGCCATTTTTCTCAGAAGACTTTGGGGAATGCGGGGTGGGTGGAATTTTGTGGATCCACGCAGATTCCAGAACTTTTCACCACAGAAATGTGAGGAAAATGTTTTTTTTTGGACACATTTTTAGGTTTGCAAGGGATTCTGGGTAACAGAACCTGGTGAGAGCCAGTCAAGTCACCCCATCCTGGATTCCCCTGGGTGTCTAGTTTTAAAAATTGTATAGGTTTGCTAGGTTTCCTAGGTGCCGGCAGAGCTAGGGTTCAAAATCTACAGCTAGGCACTTTGCAAAAAAGGGTCCGTTTTCACTGTGAAAATGTGATGTGTCCATGTTGTGTTTTGGGCCGTTTCCTGTCGCGAGCACTAGGCCTACCCACACAAGTGAGGTACCATTTTTCTCGGCAGACTTTGGGGGATGCAGGGTGGTGGAATTTTGTGGATCCACGCAGATTCCAGAACTTCCCACCACAGAAATGTGAGTAAAATGTGTTTTTTTTGGACAAATTGTGAGGTTTGCAAGGGATTCTGGGTAACAGAACCTGGTGAGAGCCAGTCAAGTCACCCCAACCTGGATTCCCCAGGGTGTCTAGTTTTCAAAAATGTATAGGTTTGCTAGATTTCCCTAGGTGCTAGCAGAGCTAGGGTTCAAAATCTACAGCTAGGCACTTTGCAAAAAAAGGGTCAGTTTTCACTGCGAAAATGTGGTGTGTCCACGTTGCGTTTTGGGCCGTTTCCTGTCGCGGACACTAAGCCTACCCACACAAGTGAGGTACCATTTTTTTTTGAAGACTTTGGGGAACGCAGGGTGTGTGGAATTTTGTGGATCCACGCAGATTCCAGAACTTTCCACCACAGAAGTGTGAGGAAAATGCTTTTTTTTTGGACAAATGTTTAGGATTGCAAGGGATTCTGGGTAACAGAACCTGGTGAGAGCCAGTCAAGTCACCCCATCCTGGATTCCCCTAGGTGTCTAGTTTTCAAAAATGTATAGGTTTGCTAGGTTTCCCTAGGTGCCGGCAGAGCTAGGGTTCAAAATCTACAGCTAGGCACTTTGCAAAAAAAGGGTCAGTTTTCACTATAAAAATAAAGTGTGTCCACGTTGCGTTTTGAGCCGTTTCCTGTCGCGGGCACTAGGACTACCCACAGAAGTGAGGTACCATTTTTATCGGGAGCCTTAGCGTAACACAGAATTTTAGAGCAACTGTTATTACCTATTGACTTTCGATGCATTTCTGCCTTCCAAATGAAAGACAATGTGTAAAAAAGAAGTCATTTTGAAAAATAACCTATAATTCTCATGCTAGTATGGGTACTCACAATTTCGGAAATGTGCAAATATCTACTGTTTCTAAACTCTATATTTTGTTCCAATTTCAGAAATACATAGGTGTCTTTCATAACAATTTTTCCATGTATATATTTTCCCAAATTAATTGCTATATACCCGGTACATAATAAAAAACCATTGCAAGACACTGCTCAGTTATTGGCTCTGGGTTCGTCAGGTTCTTGGTGAACCTACAAGTCCTATATATCCCCACAACCAGAAACGTCCAGCGGATGTAACGGTATATTGCTTTCAAACAGCTGTCACAATTAGAAGAAGTTACAGGTGAAAAAGTTGGCACAAATGGCTGTTTTTTTCAACTAATTTTCAATTTTTCCTATATTCAACTGTTAGTTTCTATAAAGAAACCTTGAAGGATCTACACAAATGACCCCTTGCTGAATTCAGAATTCTGTCTACTTTTCTAAAATGTATAGCTTTCCAGGATCCATTATTGCTTTCATACCCATTTCTACCATTCACTGGAAGAAGGTTGAAAGCACAAAAAATAGCAAAAATATGCTATATCCCAGTAAAATGCCAAAACTGTGTAAAAAATGTTGGTTTTCTGACAAAGGTCTGTCAGTCCCACAAACCCTTTGTTGATACCATTTGCAAGGAAAAAACCAGATGCTTTCATTTTCAGCACTTTTGTCCCATTTCCCCCCCCAAAAAAATGTAGCTGTATTTTGGCTAATTTCTGGGTCCCCTCCACAAACCCTGGGTACCTTTAGAATCCCCATGATGTTGTAAGAAAAGGACGCAAATTTGGCGTGGATACCTTATGTGGTCAAAAAGTCACAGGGGCCTAAGCGCGAACTACCCCAAATAGCCAAAATAAGGCTTAGCACAGGGGGGGAAAAGGCCTTGCAGCAAAGGGGTTAAATAGGATAGGTTAGCTATTGTAGTGTAGATAGTTTTTGAATTGTAGGGTTTTATAATGTTTGTAATACACAATGTTTTACACTTTTACAACTGCTTAATGATTAACTGCATAGGAGTTAACATATATGCTTTTGTCGTGTTAAGCAAATGCTGTATGATTTCCAGGCACTGTTTGTATACATGTGTAACTAGGTGAAACACCTATGGAGAAGATCCTGTCAAGTTTGCAATGGAGTCACTTAAGGAATCTTTAAACATAATTTTGCACTTGCTGTGAATACACACACAGCACAAAACAGGTCATCACCTACTGTTGAAGTGTGTGTGTAAGTGATGCTACATGTATTGAATGGATGATTATGTCAACCCATTCTGACTAATCAAGGATGTATTGGGTCACACACTGATGCCAGCCACTAACAGACTCTCCTTTGTACCATTTTATTTTCAAATCAGTGTTGTTTGGTGGCTAGTAAAAATGAAAGTAGCTCGCACCTGGGCAGGAATTTCAATCAGCTTTACCATTGACTGATTGCAAAGTGTTGCACTTCATGCGTGTGACCCTGGGAAACTACTTGCTAATTTAGATGCACATAGGGTTCACATTGACTATTTCCCTTGGCCTGTGCAGATTTTTCCATTGGTCTATGAACCACAATTCTCTTTAGATAGTAGGTAGTGTATACAGGTTCAGGACATCCACCATTGTCTACTTAGTCCAATCATCAACAGACATATAACATGCAGGTTGAAGATTGTACATTTATTTACATCTGTGTAAATATGAAGTATCACAGTAGTAGTTCTTGCAGCAACAACCCCAACATTGTTTGAGAGCCATAGGATGTCCAAAGAGAGTCAATAGGGGATACATGTCATATGACATGTGGAGAGAGGAGTGGAGTGTTCTGGTGAGGAAGAGGTCCATATTGCCATTAGGAAGGGTAGGCCACATTGACAGTCCACAAATGGGTAGGAGCAACAGGTGGGAATGCAAATAGGGGATAGGAGCAGTTGCCAAGTGCACTGGCATGATCATAAGCACATGTCCAGCGAGAGACTGGCTAAGTGGCATGAACAAATGTTACCGGGCAGCTCTTCACTAGAAAATGTAGGAGTCCACAACTTTGTTCTCTGATGTGTGTGCTGCCTCCCCTAAGGGGTGTGTTGTTGGTGCAGGATGTGACGGAGCCACACACACATCAGGGAAGAACATGTTGATCCCCTGCCCCAGCAGCATTTGGCCGAGCCAACGAGGATGGCAGCATAGCACTGATAAGGGCCTGATGGCTTGCCAGCTCAGCAACAACGTCCCAGTGTATGGCACCCATTGTTGGCATGTAGTAGTCCTGCTTTCGCTGCATAGATACAAGGATGTTCTGGATTGCCCCCAGCTGGTTGGCCATCTCACTGGTGCCACTTTGGCAGGGCAGTTGTTCATGCCTCAGCCTCAAGACACCAGCGATATCAGCTAGGGACTGATCCAATCCATGGAGCTGAAGGTAGGTGCCTCTTATTGCCTCAGATGTAGACTTATTAGGACTCAGGCACATACAGAGTCCCTCTAGGGCGCCACCATGGGCTCCATCTCTGCCCACACCTTATCTACCAGCTCTCACTGGACTCCTACCAAACATGTTGGAATTCAACTTTGGAGTCCTCGGAGTCCAGGGATGGGCTTGGACTGGTTGATGGGGTATATTGAGTGATTGGTGGATCCTCTGGAGACCCTGCAACACTGTAGGCCCTTCCCACAACTGGAGAGGGTAAATCAAAGGAGAGGCAGGGTTTGCCGGAGTGTGTCTTGGTCCAGGGTTGGCAGGCTGTCATTCTCAGTCAATTCCTCATCCGGGACGAGCAGCTGGTCAGGAGATATATTTTCTGTCTCTGCAATGGAGTAGAGATATGTTAATGGTGATCATTGTTAGATGTAGGCATGAGTTATCTGGCTGACATTTAGACTTTATTCTCATTCACTGTCAGTTCTACATTGATGCGTAGGACATATATTATTCATAGTTATTGAGGCCTAGTTGCACCATTGTCGCCATTCAGATGGCAGTATCTCAGCATTGTTCACACAACCACTTTGTGAAAAGGATGACTTGCCCTGTCATGACACACATTTCAAAACAGTTACACTGCTGGCCGGGCTGCCATGCCTGTGCAGGTAAGTTGAGGTAAGGACCACATCTGCCTTGGTGATTACCTAACTCTTACATGATGGCCATAATGATTGCAGTTTCACATATTTACACCACTACTGTGCACATTGTCCTAAGTCCCCTGGGTGCCTGCATTCCCTGTAGCCACTACTCAGCCCACAGCTCCTGGGAAGGTGATATGTGTTTGGTCATGTATTTGATTTGATCCAGCAGTCTGTCTTTCACATAGTACACCACAACACAATGTTCTTTCATGTGTCCAAGGGTTCCATTTTCACACACATTTACCCACCTCTACACAGCTGATACCCTTGCTACACTGAAGATAGGTGTGAGGGTATGTACTCACCAGGGGTTTCCTGTTTGTGTATACTCATGTGATTTCATTGCACTCACAGTTGGCTCCATATTTGTGGACAGTGGGCACTGTTTACCGACTCTGAGGGAATGGGCACTGTCAAACTAGGTTGATTGCTAGCACTGACACTCCCCCCTTTTCATCAGTGCCAGAGTTGGTTATCTGCAGAGTAACACAAATTGTTTTGCTCAGGCCCGCTCACTTTTTCGTGTACATGTGTCCTCTGCCAATCCTCATGTAGGTCCAGGAACGCAAACTACTGTCACACAGTGATGGAACCCAGTTTATACATTGACTCAAATGTGACTCCAACACCAACAATTTGCAAGTACATATCTAATTGACAGAAATGGCTGTCTGTAATTGAGGGCTAGGGGTCAAGCTCTACCCCACATGCTAGTAGTGTGGGAATTGGTGACATGTACCTACCCTGGTTTGTCACACTACTAGGCCCATACACCTCACCCTCCAACCATCCCTGAATCCTGTTTTTGTGGTTGCAATCTGGTTCATCCTGTCACTTCACAAATCCCTGTTTCACATCCTCCAACTTTGACATATGTGGCATAGTAAGACTTTTCTTTTTTCTGACTCCCTCCTGCCATGTGCAACACCTTTGCCCAGGTCAACATCGCATTTGGGATGTAGCACAATAATGGCCTCTTCTCTGTCATCCCTTTCAGCTGCAACACAAATGTAACACTGTCAGACACAGCAATGCATGTGTATTGGTCATGCTATCTTGCAGTACAGACGTCACTTCTTACCTCCTTGCTATACAATGTCTCCCTATTCACACAGAGTCCCAGTTCTTTGTGCTCTGCCACACCTAAAATGCACGGCACTACCCGGGACCCACAAGGCTCACACACCAGAGGGCTTATTTATGAGAGGCTTGCACTGCCGGAGCGTCACCTTTTTTTACCCTCCGGCAGCCCAAGCCTCTCAATCATATCTATGAGGTTACGCAAAGCCACTCTGCGTGGCTTTGCATAGCCTGATAGATATGGAGTAAGACAAAGCTGCCAAGTCACTGCCATGCCTTACTGTGCATCGAGGAGACGTTCAATGGGCATTGCAGTGGTTTCACCGACATAGCCACCCATGGATTTTGATGCTGCCCTAGATTTAATTAATCACGTAAACCTGCAGCAGCGCCAAAACCTTATGCCTCCCCAGAGCAGGCATAACGAGGAGAAATGATTTCATTTCTCCTAATTTTTTCCTCTTTCCATGTGTGTGCTGCATTCTGCAGAACACATAGAAAGAGTTAAACAACTCTCTGAATTGTTTTTGTGCAGGAAGGTGCCCCTTACTGCACAAAAACTATCCTACCTGAAACAGAGGTACCCTTGCACCATGGTTCAAGGGTGCCTACATTGGTGCTAGGCAGAAAATAGTGTGTCATTGCAGGGGGAAAGGACAGGAATGCACTGTATTTTCATAAAAATTATACATTTCTGCCGTTTCACATTGGCGTAGGGAAGCGCAGGGAGAAGATTTGTGGGGCTGCCCTAAGCCAAATCCTCAAAAATGAGGCTCCCTGTTTTCTTGCTACATACATGTGCATCACTTGCAGTCACCCCCACCTCAGTATGTATTGGTACATGACAGAAGTTTAGGTGGTCCCTACCATGGCGTCCGACACCTGTGTTGTCTTACGCCGCTTGTTGTGACAACTGCGTGCAATGTAGTTTCATGCTACTGACTATACACATTGTTCTTAGCATGTTCCTATGTGTTGATACTTCAAATGCCACGCATCTGGGCCCCCCTCAGGTGAGGAGTTTCTCCTCTGACAAGCCCATTCCATTCCATTCCTTTACAGTCCAGATTTGGGTGCATGGGCCCAAGTAAGACACACTTGCCTCATGATGCCAGGTGGCCTGCTCTGTCACAGTGAGGTTGGGCAGGGTTCAAGTATCCATGCAGGATGTGTTGTTGCAGTCCATATTTTTTGCTTTGTATTGAGTTCTGCTGATTCATGTTATACATTAAAATACAAGTCAAGGTTAACAAAGATGAACCTGGTCTGGTACTGCACATCACACATGGAATGGACAAAGTTGACGGAGCTGGACTGAGCTGTGCAACATGATACTAGGCAGTGTGACTTACATGTATGTGATGTTTAACTGTACACAAGAAGATTCTTACTCTTTCCCTTGCACACAGTGCAGTGGAATGCAGGGACATAGCTGCACAGCCTGACCTTTTTACCCATATTGCCCCTTATTGCCACTTACCCTGTAGGTGTTGGTGGTCCTCGTAGCCAGCACTATCCTGTCTGGGAATTCCTGCCACCAACTCCCCTGAGATGACAGCTGCCACCCGCTCCTCCAAGAGGTCCAGCTCCTCCTGGCCCGTGGGTCCTCGTCCACCAGTCTGCATTGCTGTCCTCAGGTTATTGGCCAGTTTCTCCTTCGTCATGAGCTTATAAGCGTGCCAGCACTTGTTGCAGTCGGTCACTGTCTTCTTAGCTTGTCCAACACTGTTGATCTTGGCCACTATGGACTGCTAAATGGCTTTTTTCTTTCCTAATGGCAATTTTGAGGTGACAAAGAGCAGATGTTCATGCTTTGTCACCTCTGTGATCAAGATACCATTCTCCTCCTCATTGAAGTTACACTTCCTCTTTCTCTTTCCCTGGGAGTGTGTCTGGACATCATGGCTGGTACTGGGGTTGTTGGTGTTGGTGCCCTGGCTGCTATTCTCTGCTAAACACACAACAAAAAGGGACTAGAGATTGAGCCTTCTCTCACTCTCCAAGCAAGACACTCAACCTCACACACAAAGAAGGACAATAGCGTCCCCAACCCACTGGGGCTCCTCTGGGAGAAATTAAAAAGGGGGGAAAGAAAACTAAGTTCCTATTGGGCCACCCATAGGGTTGTTAAGATTGCCATCACCCACTAATAGTGGCATGCTTCATCATTGGGCCGCTAACACACCATGACGCAGACCAACGCTCAAGGTGGAGTGCATATTTTCAGAAAACAGTATTTTTCTCAGAAGGGATCCCTGTTACAGAAAAAAATATAATTAAAACTGTCTAGGTGGGTACCCTCATATCTTTAATATGGGCCCCACTAGGCAGGATTAAAATAAAACGGGCATATCAGAGCGTCTATGTCTCTTTTACCCAATCTGTTTGTATTGACACATTTCAGCCAAATCGAACTGCCCCTCAGGGTCAAATTGCCTTCTTCCAGTTACAGATCCCTTAGACTCAAGTCCCTCCTAATAAATCATTAAATGGTAGAGAAATATATGGCAATAATTGCCCCAAAAAATCGCCGCTCTCCTGCTCTCTCCCATGTCGCCACAGTCTCTCCGGGGCTGGAACAGGAAGTAGCCAGGCTCCCTCCCCTAAGCCAGTCACAATGCTGCAATGCAGCATTGAGGTTGGTCTGAGCACTGTGGATCGGTGCTCAGCCATTGAATTGGGGCCTGGGCATGTTCTCCACGCAGGCTGTAATGCAGCCTGCATGGAGAGCATGCGAAGTGCGAATGACTGTGGTCATACAGTCATTGTGCACTTGGAGTGGGCAAACCGCTCCTCCCCTGCTCTGAGAGCAGAGCAGCCCTGCCCGCCCCGCAATGCTGCAAAGCAGGAACATAGACAACAATAACAACCTCAAGTTGTTATCATTTTATTTGTTCTTTCTTTCACTGCTTTGCAGAAGTGTGGCGATGCTCCGCCACCTTAGAGGCGAAGCAATCTCTGGTTAGCCACCCACGAGCTACAAGATGGATAGCCATTATCCGCACTTCATTGTATCTGGAGTGCTCAATTTCATATCCTCCTCATTTAGCACTGTATGAACTAATGTCTTCTCCGAGTGTGAACAATTTTCTGCTCACATGTCAAGGTGCATATTTCATGCAGCCGTGTAATAATGATCTCAGTGCATCCATCTGTACTTTTCACCTGCCCTAAATATTCCCAAGTAGAAAGGAATGTTACCCCACCTATACTCTGGGCCAGTTTGCTATTCCATGCATGCTGCAATCCATGGACTATTATTAATTAGCATATCTGATCAAAGCTCAACACCTGGCCCAGGAACATTTTTGAAGTGGATCAGCAGCACTGCCATGCACCTGTTGAAGTTGTCCTGTTCCCATATGAATTCTATAGAAAGGAGTAAATCTTTCAGGCCACTACCGTTCAACTAAGTGCTTTAAAAAGACAAATCCAAGACGAAGATCTATTTGACATTTTCAATACCCAAACACAATGTTTTGCATAGTTGAAGATAACTTTTTTCATTCAAACTTTGCTATATTTCTTAAGAAAATATATAAAATGCACACCTACAAGTTTAAGACTTACACAATCACACAGACTGCAAATCCAGCACTATGTTGAAAACATCTGTTAAATGAAAAACATGAACATTTTCAATTACAGGAACGTTAGTCCCTTGGATGTCTTTCCTCTGATGATACTAGAATGTGATCATCAGGGCTCAGGCCAAATCTGATACAGAAAACTAATTAGAAAAATAACATTTGTGTTTGATTTACTCTGAGTCAGCAACATTTTTTGCATGATCACCATATAGCGAAAAGAGTCAGTTTCTGCAAAACAGTTTGGCAGATGGTGTTTTCACAATGAAAAAAAAGAAATACAAGAAAACTATCCAAAGTTATATCAGAATATGTGTACGAATGTGACACCTAATTACGAGTTGCCTTCCAGCCAGCGTGAACATGGCGGTACAACCACCACATCTGAGCTGACAGAAAGGGAGGGATATAAGGCCAAAACTCACCTGTACTCATCTCTACACATCCTGTGATGACCTGGAGCCAATCGTATACTTCCTGCCGCTACTGTACCTGCTCGATCATGCTCAAAACTGACACCGTTGTGAACGCGACAGATGATAAGTCATACGCATACCTGTTTCCATAGACTCCTCAGCAAATCAGTGCCCCACCATGGACCTGACAAGAGGGTTGAGGTCCCTTGGTCAAACATATTTTGTGGAACTATGTGTGGGATTGTTCTAAATGTATAACCCAACTACATCTGTATGATGCTCTCCTTGGCCAAGTTACTGTCACTGCACAGGCACACTGTACTAAAATCAGTGATAGTGATGTGTGCATTAAATTGTGCCACACAACAGCACCTCCTCATCAATATCACACCTATTAATCACACTAACACCCTCACATTGCACACATCCTAGGTCCTGTTGCAATATCAAATATACATCTGTATGGATGTGTAATTACAATAAAAAAACACACCTTCTCTGCTACAACTCTATATTGAACTCTCACCCATCAACCACATTAAAAGGTAATGTAAGTAAATAGGACTACAAGCAATCAGTGTGAGTAGCATTTAAAGGGCACACTGGATACACTGTCTGCAGAATGGGTATGCCTCTACCGGGGTCCATTCCATTTGGCACATGCCTGAAAACCTCATTGTGCATAGGACCTGTGGATTAAAGTATATAAGGGACAACCAATAGCATAACTAGGTGCCATTCACGTGTAGGTAATATGTAAGAGCAAGTCCTGAAACCAAACACAGCACTACCAGCATTTGTTATATGTCAATAAAGTTACACACAGGAAAATGGACGCACAACCATACAAATGTCAACAAAGGTATGACAATTTCACACCCTCCATGTGTGAATAAACAAATATCTAACTTGAACACATCAAACACATATCCAACCTACATTATAGGTAGAAGTGCGATCTAAATGATTTTGAAAGTGGCCAGGCCAAGCTTGAATACTTACCATATAATATAGCACCCAATGCAGTGTCAGCCCTAGTTAGATTTCATCCCATATAGACATCCATTCAACATTTTCCCTTGTCCTGTGTAACTCCAGCACTGGCTCCAAAGTCAGATCATGCTAACCATTTTAACTGGATCAACACTCAGGGATGAAACAAACACAACTGTGGGCACACATCACTAACCATACAATAACATCAAATAATTAGAAAAGTAATGGCAGGACCAATGCCTTCAAACCTATGAAAAGTTTTAATAAATGTAGAATAACCATAATTTCCAACAAATGGACATGGCCAGTCCATTGTGGAACCATGTGCCACAGCACAATGCTGTGCCACCAAACCTGACCTTATTGACACTGCCAGGGAACCTCCTCACAAAGGACCATCCTTTGGCAATAGCAGGCACCTCGAAGATGGTACTTGGAAGGAGAGTGCTGAGGGTTAGGGAGGGGTGGGTTTGGTTTTTGGAGGGATGTCTTGGGCTATTTGGTGGTAGGACTGGGTTTAGTGGGGTGAGAGATCAGGTTTCTTAGGGGTGGATTGGGATGTGGAAGGGATGGGTTGGGCTTTGGGAGAGGTTTTGGGGATTTGGGGAGGGGGAGTCTGTTTTCACAGGGGTAAGGCAGATGGCAAACAAGACATCTTCACAGGGAAAAAGGATAGTATGTTCGGGATGAAGTTGGGTTTGGGAGATAGAGGAAGTGGAAGTGAGAGGTGCATGTGCTATATCAACTGTGTGTTGTGTCTTTGTCTATTGCATGGGTGACTGTGAGCATTTGCGTTTCTTTGCTGTGTGTGATGTGGATGTGCTGGGTGGTGTGGAGGGGTCCTTGGTATTGGTGTGATGTCTGGGGGTATGGGTGTGGTTATGGAGGGGTCTGTGGGTGTTGGTGTGGTGTCTGGGGGTATGGGTGTGGTGGGGTGGTGAGGGGGGTGTGTGTCTGGTGACTGCTTGCATGCCTGTGTTTTTGTGTGCTTTTTGTTTGTGTGTGATGCTTGGGCCTGAGGAATTGTGTTTGTGCGTATGTGTGCGTGTGCTTTGGACAGGTATGGGAATAGGGAATTTGGATAGGGAAGGGGCAGGAGGTGGGGTGGAAGGTTGGTAGGGTAGAGGGATACCATAAGGGAGGATTCCAGAGTCTGAAAAGACCTCTGTAGGACAGACATTGGACTGTGAGTGCCTTCCAGGTAGGCCGCAATTTGTGTCAGCTGGCTGGTTGCCTTGCCCTTGGATGGCACTCAGGAGTGCAGTCTGACCCACAGAAATGTTCCTCCTCACTCAGGGCAGGAAGGGTATCAAGGGCAGGTTCTGAGGTTTCCTGGGGTGAAGGGGACGGATCCCTTCTTAGGGGAGAAGGCAAGGACAACAGGCAGTGTGGCAATGTAACTGGGGGTGGCGGACAAGAATGACGGTGGTACTAATCCTGTGGTGTCCGCTACAACCCGAAGGATGACTCTGATGAGGATGATGATGAGCTACCATCCTCCATGGCACACCCCACACCCTCCTGGTCACTGGGTCCCTCCATGTCTGAGGTGTCATGTCTGGAACCACTGTGACCAGCTGTGTCACCCAACGACTTTAGCCCTTTCTCATTCCTTGATGAATCTGAACTGACATGTAACATGGGTGAATTGCAGCTGCTTTTTGACACCTGACCATCACAAATCAACAGAAAACATTTATTAAGGGCCATATCACACAAGCTTCATGATTTACTCAATAGGCTTCAAATTTAGCATGCATGCTGTATAACACGAAAAAAAGCTGGCTCTAATTATGTCAAATCTCCAGATAGCTCCAATGCATTGATGGACTTGTCTACAGTTCATCCTTATTTCCATACTACAATAGCTTGATAGTTTTTTTTTTAAATTATCTTTTATTGAATAAACAGCTGTGTTTATATGCAGGCAGCCGTATCAATTACATATGTTATATTGGCAGAGAAATACAGAATGTTATTGCATCGTATACTCAACAGCTGTCAATTTAAATATACATTTTGCCCCTACCATTGCATCCTCCATTAAAAGCCTTGGATTCCTGATAGTTCGATAGATGTTCACCTTGCGTACTTTGGCACTTGTAGTATACCATAGTAAAATGATATAACCAAATAGGATGGGTACAATTTTTTCATTTACACACTGTTCGCACAAGGCCTAGATTTCAACAGATCTTCCTTTGCCTCATAACACATCAGGTTGCCATGAAGGTCAAGTTAAAAACCAATGTCCCATCAATATGTGTTGTGACAGAAATCATATTGTATGCAAATGCACACTGCACACTGATGACACTTATGACTCCAAACGTCATCATGTTATGTTATGTTACAGCAATTTGTTAAGCACACATTTACCCTGCGGTGTCTTGGCGCTGACTGCTATTGAGCAGTAAAGGAGCCTAGTTATTAAAGAGCCATGTTTTTAACTCCTTTCTGAAGGATATCAGCGTAGGCATGGCTCTAATGTGGAGGGGGCAGATTGTTCCAGAGCTTTGTGGTTCCAACAACAAAGCTTCTACCTACTCAATTAGCTTTGTGAATTCTGGGAGTCGTTATAAGATTCGCCCCTAGCGAACACAGCCATCTGCCAGATGTGTATCTCTGAAAGGAATGCTTCAGAAACTCAGGGCCAGTATTGAATAAAGCCTTGTAGGAAATGCACAGAGCCTTAAATTTGATACAGCTACTTACTGGAAGCCAAAGCAATTGCCAAATTTCTTTGGCCACCGAATTGCATTTAGAGGTCCCAGAAAGAAGCCTGGCAGCCGCATTCTGCACCATCTGTAGCTTGTTGAGGTTTTTTTCCTGCATGTTAACATAAAGACCGTTGCAGTAATCTAATTTTGGAAGGACTAATGCCATGGTTACTGTCTTTCTAGCCTGCGCTGGAATGAATGGGAATAATTTTTTGATCATTCTGAGCAGGTAGAAGCAGGAGGAGATCAGAGAATTGACTTGCAGTCTGAAATTTAGCTTTTCATCTATTAATATACCTAATTTATTTTTTGCCTTGGTGGCTTGGATAGGGGGAGATCCCAACACTTCTGGCCAACAACTAGGGAAAAAGACAGGAGAGAGATTACTGAACAGAACCATCTCGGTTTTATTTGAGTTAAGTTTGAGGCAGTGTCAGTTAATCCAAGACTAATTGCCAGCATGCCTTCATGAAAAGTGGCGGAGAGCTCAGTACCATTTTTGAAGATGGGCAGGATAATTTGGGTATTGTCAGCATATGAGGTTAGCAAGAGACCAAAAGATTTGACCAGAAGAGCCAGCTCTGTAACATACATCTTAAACAGAGTTGGACTGATAGATAAGCCCTGTGGAACCCCACAGGGGAGAGAAAAGGAAGCTGATTCAAAGTTGCCCAGTGCTAAAGATTGTAGTCTATCAGTAAGAAAAGAGGTCAATAGGAATTTAGCCCTATTCTTAATGCCCAGAGTACTGAAACGATTGATCAAGATCCCATGGTCAATCATATCAAATGCTGCTGACAGGTCAAGGAGAATAAGTGCTGTGGCTCCACCTCTGTTCAGCACAACCCTTATATTCCCTGTGGCTTTAATCAGTGCTATGTCCAGACCTGAAAAGTGTAATGAAAGCTGTACTGAAGTAGTTTAGCTATATCACGTGTACCTTAGAAAGTTGCCTTTTGGGAGATAGATACCCCAAATTCACACAGCACAAGTCTTCATACAGCCATATGAACATCCCCCATCCTGCATGGTAGAGGTGATAACGCCCTTCATAGATTGTATTCCTACAAGCCAGTACACCTTGGAAGGTTGTTGGGTTTTCGTTAATATCTATGACATGAAGACGTGGGATCACCAGAGTCCCAATTGGATGGCACATCACAGCACTCTTTGGTATTGCAAACTCTGATTGCCTTGTAAGTATGAGTGTAGACACTCCTGTATGATCTCTGCAGTTCTACATCTAACTCCCTGATGCATGTCACCAGTCAGTTAATTAATTTAGAAACACTATTGCAGGTGAACTAATAACAGGCAAATATACATAGGGCAACATGTAGGCACTAATGCTGATGGCACCAGTGATGTTTGCACACTCATGTCATGTTGAAGTACAACTTACCAATGGAAAGTGTTGGCCAGTTGCTGCATAAAGTGTGCACTGTATGCCATGTCACATGTAATAGGGCCACCATCACCTGGGACAGTAATGAGGAAACATCCCTCCTTACATAAGGAAGACAAGTGGCCTGTGTGGTACAATTGTCACCCGGAACAACTAAGAACATGACATAGTTTATCAATTCAGTCAGCCAGGTGTCTGCTAAAAAATATAAATTGGTAGTGGGCTGGACTCAGGTGTGTTCTTGGTCATAAAGACAATGGTCACAGCATAGCAGCAGGCACCTACTACCAGACCTACACAAACAATGCCTCATCTTTTGTGTGGCACATGGGCCACCCCCAATATTGATGGGGAAATGCCTGCCTGCAACACACAAAGTTTGAAATGTAACATCTATGACTCTGGCCAGGACCCCCTTGTAGCTGCAGTTGGGCCCTCAACTGCCCATCAAGCTCTGGGTAGGCCACCACCAGCATGCAAGCCATTAGGGGAGTCAGAGTCCGATGCGCGCCCCATGCACGTTGGGAGGACTTCTCCAGCTGGACCTCCATGATCTTCCTGTTCCAGCGCCTCAGGTCCTCCCACCTCTTCCAGCAATGGATGCTACACTGGTTAAAGACCCCCAGATTCTGCACCTTCTGGGTGATGGCTCTTCAAAGGGCTTTCTTCTGATAAGCGTTGACCTGTATGGATACAATAGATGAGGAAACAGATTGTAATTGCAAGTTTCTGGATATCTGTTTGCTTGATACACATTTTGTATATAACTAGCACAAGCCTTAATCAATCATCAACACAATACATGTGTAAATGTCACTTGCTAAGCACTAGAAAGCATGAATACACACTTTTGTGGTCATCTGCTGACTATCCTCAACCTTGGTCATGACTAGGCCTGGGCAGTAAATTCCGTTCCACTCGCGGAATTTGGGTAATTTTGCGTTCCGCGGAGAACGCGGAATTGCCAAAAATTCTGCGATCCGCGGCTTTGCGGAGTTTTTTGCTTGTTCTCGCTTTCAAAATGCGTGTTCGGGAGATATTTCTCCCCGAGCACGTAAACAGCATTCGCGAACAGGAAAAAAGCATCGCGAACGGGCGGAACAAGCAATTCCGCGTGTTCGCGGAACTTTTGAGTGCTCACTGAGATTTTTTACCGTTTCACAGAGCTTTGCGTAGCGCGACTACGCAAATTCCGCCCACCCCTAGTCATGACCTACACTGACTGAGCCAGCGCACTAACATCATGTAGCCCAGGGCCATCCTACATGTACTGTGATGTGAGGTACTATGACACGCAACACATCATTGAGACCTGCTGATGGGTGAACTACTTGTGCATGACTGTACAGACACCTTTGCAGCCAGACCCAGTGACTTGATGCATAAGGTCCATAGAGCATGGTACCATAGTACAGACTACATTCTGAGACTCAGGTCACAAAGAAAGGGCTGGCAGATGTGTCACTGAGAGCTGCCTCTCTGGGGATGTGTGGACATGTGGACTACTTAATTGGATATCATACTACGTCAGATTGAGTTTGTGTGGTATGTACTGCCATCACAGGACACATCTTTTGCCATATGTGGCACTGTAACAGGGTTGACATTCAACATTCCATTGCATGTGTTGTTTCATTGGATTGAATGTAACAAAACTGTTGAATGACATTTCAAAATCTCTTCAGAATTATCCAATAATCTACACTGGTAATGTGTCAGATGTGCAATAGGCCTTTATAGTGGAAGTATGACTTATGGAAAGTGACAACAGACCTGAGGGAGGAAGGGGACTGTCATAAGTAAAAGACACACTTTGACATGTGGATCAATGGAAAGAAGTATCAGGTCAGGGGGTTACTCCAGTCCTCATTCCAAAGAAAGTTCATATAAAAGCATTTATTAATAAAAACTATTTTGGAAACATCCAAGGATCTGCAGGTCTCCAGGGAGATTACTCTGTGCATCAGTTGTCTTGCGGCAGTTACGCTGCCCCAGCAAGGGCCACAGCCCAGACTGGGCAGAACCCATTGTCAGGACTTGCTCTCTGCAGGCTATTCTTACTGATCCCACATGAGCATCACATTTCCACCAATTCAATATGCAAGAGTGTATTTTCTGGCCATCAAATACGTGACCTCAATGTTGGATGGCACTCTGAACGGTCTGTGAGGTATAGCTAGCTCCTAGACAACAGTTTTGCAAAGCCTGATGTCGGCTGAGTGATTTGTGGGACAAATGGCTAACATCATCCTCAACTGCTTCTTACAGTATACAGATACAGCTCATGCTGTAAGTCCTATACATTTCTTTGCACATAGACCATGATATGATTTATTAACTTATCATAGGTACAGTGAAATGTAGGCATGCATTGATATGTGCATGCAACACAAGTACGATATAGCGCATATCACACATTACAATGCTGAAATTCACTCCACAAAGTACAAAGCGCCATAATCCATTGCATGATTTTCCTTTGTAGGGAACACTTTATTTCACCAAATATAGCATGGTTTCACTCTCAGACTCAGAGGCAGATTGTTGCCAATGAGAATTGAAAGGATGAAGTTGAACAGAGTAAAAATGTATTTGAAATAGTTACCCATTTCTCTGGTGAGCCATAGACCTGCCCATACAGGGGAAGGGCCTCTTCAACCAGGGTCTCCAGCTCCTCTGGAGAGAAGGGAAGGGCCCTCTTGCCTACTTGGCATGGAATGATTGCTCCCAGAGGTGGCAAACAGCAGCTAAAGTGGAGAAAGACTTGATAACAGCACTATCATGAGGTAAGTGAGTTTTTTTTCAAACTGCTGCGTACATGTACTCAACGTACGCGGTCATCAGCGTAGACGCACACAGCCATTGGACAGCGACTATCACAGTCACCAATGGTAGCCTATGGCTATGTCCGCCATGGATGCAACCGCCCACCGTGCAGTTGACTTCCGCCGGCGGCAGTTGTTCCAAATGTCCCATATGCGAGGTCTGGCATCCGCCATTTTAGCGGTCGGAACTACAGTATTGGTGACTGCTAAGTGTGTCACTACCACAACAAATGAGGGCTAACATGTTTACATTTGAAAACCCCCCTACCCATGTAATGTCCAGTTCAAAAATCATCTGTGTGGTGCATTATTGCGCATGAAAGGGCAAAATGTATGCGGTGCACTGTACACCGCTGTTGGCGATTTTTGATCTAAAATGTCATGAAAACCTCCCTTTTGTGCAAACCTTACATTTCAGAATGGGTGATTGGCACATTTCTGTTACAGACATGTGACGGCCACATTGGGGATTATTGGTTTTATGGTATTTATTGTTTTAACATTTCCATCTGTATTTATCCATATTTATTTTTTGACCATTTTATCCGTATTGATCCGTATTTATTTTGTGTTTTGCCTATAAATGAAGTTGTAAAACTGTACATTTCCATATTTATTTAACTGATAAACGCACACACATACTTTGATGTCTGTCATGTTTTAGCTATTTAAGCTGCCAAATACTAAATAACAATACATCCACTGGTAAATACTAGCATTTTACCATAAATGTATGTTGACATACGCCGTTATTTAAAGAAATTTCATCCTGTTTTTTAATTTCCCATGCTGTCCATCTGCTCAGCTGCTGGCCAATAATTCATGAAAGACAGCACAGAGAGTCACTTAAAAGAAGCACAATTTTCTGTATTTATCCACTAGAAAAAATAAATGCAGACAGAAAACACATTGTTTTCTGTCTGTATTTATTGGTAAAGATCTGTAAAAACAGAAAACAGGGAGTCTTAATTATATGTAATGCTTTATGAAGCAGTTACTTTATGTCACATGAGTTTTGGCTTACTCTTCATATATGTTACTCTGGACACTGTGAACAATATACAAAATCATGTTCACTCCTCATATAGGTACCCTGGGAGGAGGAGAGAGAACAGCGTTTAGTGTAATGTCCATTTCCAGACCTTGGGACTATGGAAGAAAGAAATGTGATCAAGAGATGTCATTTGAATAGGCAAACAATACAGGATTAATATCATCAGTGGGAGCCTGACCTCTTTCCTCAAATCCCTAATCCTACATCTCTCACACCAATTGTGAAACTTATGTCAGTCTTGCATTTTTTGGCCACAGGTTCCTTTCAATTCACTGTGGCTATTTCTAGTGGTATGTCACAACCAATTTTCAGTCATGTACTACGAGATGTGCTTTCAACAATGATGAGACACATAGACAGCTACAGCCAGTTCCCCAGACGTGAGGATTTAGCCACTGTGAAGGGTGATTTCTATGGATTTGGTCACATCCCACATGTGATTGGATCCATTGATGGCACCCATAGTGCCTTAGTACCGCCGAAAGCCAGGGAACAAGTGTACCATAACAGGAAGTACTTCCATTCTATCAACGTGCAAGTTGTCTGCCTACCAGAATTGTACATCTCAAATGTATGTGCCGAGCTCCCAGGATCTGCATTTGATTCCTTCATACTGCAGAACAGCACCATACAGCAGCGGATGTCACAACTACTACCGGAGAGGGCCTGACTTGTTGGTAAGTTCAATCTGTCCTAACTTTGTGTGGGTAATGTCAGGTAGCATAATCTGAAAGTGTGTAACTCATTGTTGCACTTCTGTCTGTCTTCCATTTAGGAAACTCAGCGAAGCCAAACCATCCATGGTTGTTGGCACAGCGGAGGAATCCTACTACACTAGGGGAAGACTGCTTCAATGAGGCCCATGGAAGCTCGCAGTGGCCAGTGGAGTGGGCTTTCAGGCTCCTGAAAGCCAAATTCAGATCTCTGGATAAGACTGGGGCACCCCTCCTCTACTCACCCGAAGAAAGTGTGTCAAATCACTGTGACCTGCTGCATGCTCCACAACATTGCCCTGTGACGAAATATCCCTTATATCGCAGAGGATGAAGACCATGAAGAGAGGAAGAACGTGAAATGCCAAACGATAATGATTGTGGTGAAGAGGAAAGAGGTGACTTGCATCGATCTCATCGAAATCTTCTACTCTTGAGTATGGTGTCAGATGTAATGACTTTGACTCTTATAGCAACTCTTGTTGTGAAAATGTGAGGAGGATGTTTATGCAAAATACTAGGAATATAAGGTTCTGACAAAATCTGGTGAAAGGTGTCTGCTTTGTTACTGTAGCTTTGTTTTGCTTTAAAATTTGTCTTGAACTGTGATCTCTAGAAGTTGACTATGACAATTGTGCCCTATGTATGGTTCCATAGCTAAACTCTCTGTTTTGGTCTGTTTTAGATAGCCTTAAAATGGCATCTTCCTTTTGACATTTCAGAGTTGTGACATTAGCAGGTATATGATGCTGTTCTGATGTACAAAGTGGATATGGAGTGTTCCTGGGAACGTCTGTCACAGACTTTGGGTGTACAAAACCTGTATCAAGACAGCATGCACAGTGATAGGATGTAAGTTACAAGGGTTCTATTGGACTTGATACCTGTGGTGTAGTGGTCCTACTGTCCTAATGCAATGTCTGAGGCCATCATGTGATCCAACATAATGTTGTGTTGGGCCCAAATCATGTTATTCTGCCTTCACATTGGCTAAATCCTCATTATGTATGAACTGTATGTAGCTGTTGTTGTGTCTCCTCATTGTAGGTTAAAGTGCTTGTAGCATATCACTGACATACATTTATGACATTTCACCAGATGCAGCAACACTGGATTGGAGTGACCTTCTGCTCAGAAACTGTTGCACTGCCATGTGTCTATTTCTTGGTTTAATTGTTGTGGGGTTCCTTTTGTGAGGTAGCTAATATGGCTCCAGCTGATGATGTAAATCTATTTCTATGTCTCCTGTTGTATAGGCTATTGTCTGATATGTCCCCTAATTCCATGTTGTTAAGGTCTGCGACTGAATTTGTGATCACTGACACAGGAAATTTGAGTCATGTCTTATTTGCAATGTTTCTGACATCAGGCCAGCCTATTAATGCAACAATGGAATAAAGATGGTATAAGACTAGACACTTGTATGTATGTGTTGGTATGGCATGGCTGTGACCCTGAGTTAAACGTTGCTTACATTCAACATATCCATGCTTACACATGTACCTTGTTTTGGCATTCTAAAGTTCACATGTGAGTACATATACATTGGTAGATGTGAGAGATATCACAGGAGACAATGAATTGGTGACTAGTATATTTATTGCATTTACCGAGAAGAAAATTAACTTCAGCAGCAAGACCATCGCTACTGCATTGCGGAAGATGTAATCGCATTCTCCACTTCATCTAATATAATAGGTGCAACAACGGTTGATTGTTTGATTTTCAAAAATCTAGTAATGGTTCCTATTGTGAGCTTTTCTGTTACAGAATAAAGGACCAGATGTATGACTATCAGGGTTTGGGACTCAGAAAATTGCGATTTTTAGTGACTCGCAATTTGCTAGTGAAAAAACCTGATGTGTCTTAGACACTGTTTGCAATTCCCAAATGGGTAGCAAGGGACCTGCCTCATTAATATTCTTGAGGCAGAACGCAATTTGCGACCCATTGGGACTGACCAGCACTCGCAGAGATGGTGGCCTGCTGGGGTCAGCCGACCACCATACCTGTGACTGCTTTTTAAATAAAGCAGTTTTTTTTCTTAAAATGCAGCCTGTTTTCCTTCAAGGAAAACAGGTTCTTTTTTAAAAATAAAAATCCATTTTGTCCTTGAAGAATCATTGTTTGTGCTAGTGGGGACAATCTACATGCTAAAAATGAAAAGTTTTCTTTTCATTTTTCAGAGTGGACAGTGGTCTGTGGGACCACTGCCTGCTCTGAAAGCTATTATTTTGGTAAAAAATGTGTGATCACAATTGAGTAGGTTAAGCAGCCGGTACGAATTAGGATTTTCCGATGGTTTACCTTTTCTCAAACAGCTAACTATGACTGCCTCAGAAAAATAGCTGGGAATGCCACTACATGTAAGAATTTGATTAAACAGAGTGACCAAAAATGTACCTAATTGGTGTATGAATAATTTACTAACTATTAAGAAAATTTAAAAATGTTCAAAATAAAACAGGGCAAACCAAAAGTGAAGTCAGTCATGGTGGATGGAACCCTAGTTGTAGATGCCACATTGTCTGGAGTCGAAAGTCCAACATACTATTCCCATCAGAAATAGAAAAGTGTCCAGGAATAGTCCACAAAGTGAATGTTTTGCACACATGGGAGGAAATTAGGTACAAGGTTTCTTACTGGCTGTGGTGGGTATATTGCCGTCCCAACTTCCTGGATTTTTGGGTTTACGTACCCTTTTTTGGGGGAAAGGAGATCTGCTGCTGCTGAGACCGGGGTATCTGCAGATGTGTCTTCCTCTGACAGGGCCTCCCTTCCTGTGGCTTCCACAGATCTTGATGGCCTGGATGTACTTGGACCACAGGAAAGGGTAGATGCAGGTGGAAAAGCCCAGCAGAAGGTGGTGTTGATGTCCTGCAGCACCCCAAACAGAGAGGCCATGTTAGTGTTTATGCTATCCACCTCCTGGTATGTGACCCTCTGCAGCTGCTTCATCTGCCAAATTTCCATAAGTAAACAGCCTGTCACGCCTTGGGAGTCCTGATAGACTCCAAAGACTTGGGTGATGGTGGCCTGGGTGTTAGTGGCCCCAATGGGCTCACTAAGCGGGCCCACAGTTACCCTCCCATGAATCCTACCCCCACAGGCCTGCGCCCTTGGCCCACGCTGCACTCTCCCACTGGTTCCTCAGTGACTGTGTTGGCGATTGCCACCTCAGAATCCAGGACTGGGGGGCACAAGATGTTACTGACTGTGCTAGGTACAGAGGTTGGGGAGGCAGTGGTTGGCTGTGTTGTTGTAGCTGGAGTGGGAGTTGCTACTGTGGGCACGGTGAGCCCCACAGTTGCCATCTGCTAAAGCTGACCAGATGTGCCAAGAAGGTTATCCAAGTCCACCTCTCCAGGAGTGTTGTCATCACTGAGGCTTGATCCTGGGGTGGAGTTGAAGTCTGTTCAGTGGCCAAGCTCTGGTCACGTGCTTTAGCAGATGGACCTGTTGAGAAATTGAGAACATTGTTATTGGTGGAAGTGTGGCATCTACATTCAAATTGTTTGTGTCACAGTAAGTAGAGACCTAGGATTAAACCAAATAGGTAGAGAGGACTACTCTGATCTATTTGCGTAGTGTTGAAGTTCTTTACTAGACATTTGGAGACATTCAATACATGTAGTAGAATTTAGCAGCTCATTAGATGTGCTAATATGTTGCATTTTGGATTTAGGGATAAACATGACATCTTCTAACATTTAAGCCAGCACAGTGTAGAAGTAACATACATTTGACCATTCCAAGGTTCAGTTGCATAGAATACAGGTGTACACACAACCTGGTTGTATGTTTAGCATTATTCATCATGTGAGCTGTGCAGAACCAATTGGTCAGTTGCCACTTCCAATCAGCTGAGTCACCTTCATGCCTAACATGTATTTGAGGTAGACATTTGGTATGGTGTCACTCATGCCATCAATAGTCTTAGTTGAGGGAACCAGGACACCATCAATTAAAGTTGTCAGGTGTGTCTCTGAGTGGAGCATTGTATGTAAAATGCATAGTCCATGTAAGGTGAATATCAGTTGTAACATGGCAGACAAGTGAGAAGGTAATAAAAGATCTTGGTTAGAGTTACAGTCACAGGGCCTCACGGTAGTTGTAGGCATTTCTAATTCAACTTAACAACACTTGACAAATGGTTAGTGTATAATACCTGTTGGCAACATGCATTTAGGATGGACCATACATTTACATTTTGACACATATCATGGGTCCAGGAATGATATTTGTCTGATTATATACTTACAGACAGCATTCCAATATGTGGCATGTAATAGAGATTGATACATGTGATCATATATGCAACAATACACATTTGCACTGACAAGCCAACATATCAGCTACTTTGAGGATTGCATGTTATGAAAGTAGATAGGCAACACAATAGCAAAAGCAGAGTTGAGAGCAAACAGGATATTGAGGTATTGTGACAGTTAGTGAAGTGCAACTTAACAGAATCCCCTTCTTCAAGAATTCCTGTCATGGCTTCAGTATGCACCATGGTCAAGACCATCTCCACCCAGGGAAAGAGTTGTAATGGGCCACTGGGAGGGCCACTACCAGTCCTTTGGGCCTCCAGTTGGTGCCTGAAGGCCAGGATATGCACCTTCAACCTCAGGTTGTGTCACCTCTTCCAAAATTCCAGGATTGTGCGTAGGGTGGTACCAATAGCATTCCCTCTGTGGACTATCCTTTTTCACAATCTGTTGTCCTACTGAGATGAGTATGTTGGACTTGGGCTCCAAAGATTTGTTGCTGTACTCTAATGATTTCATCCATCATGACTGATTACTCAGCCTCTGTGAAATGTGGATTTTTGGGGCGATTCATGAGTATTAAATTAAGTGAGTGACACATTAACAACAAAAAAAACAAGGGGTATTAGTGAATAGGCTAAAACAAAAAAAGGGTGTAGCGAGTGCTAAATGGGAAGATGAAAAAAGGGGCTGCCTTAACTCAAAATGCACAAAACCGTGGTGCCTGTGTTGTGTGCTGCAGTTGAGAAGCAAAGGATCATGGTCTAGGATGGGGTGTGCTTTATAGTGTAATTTGCAGGCGTGTCCACTTGGTCAAAGGACATCAGCTGTGCATTTTGTAATCCATCCAATGGGCACTGTTGTGGTGCTTTGCTGAGAGCGTACTGCAGCGGTCTACCACAGTTTGAGAACCGCCGCTAGGGGACCGACAGTACAACTGTGCTGTCATAATAGGCTCACTGGGAAGCCACGGCCCTGATGGCATCAGAGTATGAATCGCCAACATAGCAGACTGCTGCAGCTCAGGCAGAAATCACGCAGTTGACACGGTTGATGTTTCAGGCTGCATGACTCGTAATATAGCGCGCGGAAGATAGCCGGAGCAGTGGTCTTGTAGGGAGTGCGACTGCAGTGGTCAGACCACCAAACTCATAATCTGGGGGGAAACACTGGAGAGGGTGAGGAGCTTTGATTATTTAGGAGTTAAGGTAACAGAGAGCTTGAAGTGGAAAGACCAGCTTGGAAAAAGTACATTACTACTCGAGCATAGAGCAAATGCTATCAGCAGGTTGCATAGACACACAAGCTCTCATGCTGTTTCGCCGGCCTTAGAAGTTTACCGCTGCAAGGCACAAGGGGCTGCTCTATATGGAGCTGAGATATGGGGATGTGCTGATGTCTCTTTAATTACCGCTGAAGAAAATACATTTGTAAGACGGCTGGTCTCTGTCCCTAGCAGCACACCGCTAACTCCCCAGTTCTTTGATTTAGGACTTAAAAGAATTGCAGATCTAGCCACTCTTAGACCACTTGTCTACTGGATTCGACTATGTGTAACCCCTGAGTTAAGGGAATTTAGAGATTGTCTCGTTGAAGTGCTCTCTACTAGAGGTGCCAAGTCGATATCCTGGGTCAAACATATTTCCAACTGGATAAATAAGCTGGGAGTGACAAGATTATGGACTAACCCGGAAAAAAATAGCAAAATCGATCTTAACATCATGTAATCAAGCTACTGGGTTTATATCCAATATAGTTATTCCAATAACCAGCAAGTAGGCACATTGACGAACAGATTTTTAGACATCAAACCGTTTTCTTGTTTTGAGGAATTCTTACATTTTGTTTTCTCTCCTCTGGCTAAAAGCCTTTATATTCGCTTTCGACTTGGTACTTTACCCTTAAGATTTGTAACTAATAAATGGCATAAGGTCCCAAGCCCCAGTATTTGTCCAGGCTGTGGCATGCAAGATGAGGGTGAGGTACATATATTATTTTTTTGTCCCAACTATCTTGGCCCACGCCGGAAATGGATTATCCCTTTATGTCATAACCTGAAGATGATTACATATTTAGTGGCTTTTAGAATTTTAAAAAGTGACACTACCCCTGTTATTGTCATTGCTGTGAGCAAATTCTTGAAACTAAATTTCTGCAACACGATATTTTTCACCCGACATTTTGTCCAAACACCCATACAGAGTCTCTTTTAATTTAATAGCAGCTAAAATGCCTGCCATCAAGAGAGGTGGACCCAGCAATCAGCAATTTTGTAGGCTATGGTATGCTGACTGTGTTGTGGGCCAGAGTGTGCTTGGAGCACTCTGGTTCAGAAGACATAGACATGTCTTCGCTTTGTGCAAATTTTGCTTGTTCATTACCTTAGTGACTTGGGCTAAAACCTTTTCCTAAAAAATCTTGGCTTATTGGGCACAAAAGACCTTGTAGAAAAATGTGACCTCTTACATATGGGCATTGAGTTGGGACACCAGAAACATAGTATGTAATCTTGAAGGAGTTAGATATGTGTGATTCACATAGTTAAATTGCATTAATTTAAATCTCACATTTCTGGAGACACATGATGAAGCGCTGCTGCCTACTAACTATCAGATAGTTCCTCACCTATGAATCTTTTCCCGCTAGATTTAAGAGTGCACCAGTCATGTCCCTATTTTTCCCTTAGAGACAAATATTGCTTTGTTACTGCACACTGTGTCTCCTCAATGTCAGTAATATTTGTAAGGCTTTGTCATTTTCAGGTACATTTGTGGAGTTACCCCAAGAGCCCATAGCTGCTCGATGCAATGCTGTGCACAACAGGAATTGTCCAGTTGATATCCTGTGTTTCTCCATAATTTCAGTGATTGTCCCGAAGGTTTCCAAATAGTACACCTGCCCAAGTTTTCAAGACTCTCGTCCATCCTGTCTGACTCACTGTTGATTTATTGCACCTGAGTCTTGCAAAACACCACAGCGACACCACGTGTGAATCTGCACAATTTTATTTGGTTTACTGCACATATCTGTTCCAACAGTGTCTCATTGTTAGCAAATGAACCAATTGAGATATAATGCTGAGTTTGTCTCCAAATAAACGTTCCGTTATCATGGACCTACCCAATACAGCCCTCATGTGATTTTGTTCCAGGAAGTCTGTAGAATTTATCCATACTGCCATCCACTGAAGCTCTGCCGCCAGGTAGTAGGCCTCTCAAATTGTGTGCTCTCAAACCTCTCCATCGATATATAGATAGAGTTTGTTTGGGGCAAATCTATGCCTTCCCAACCCTAATATCAATTCAGTTAAAATGGTTTTAGGGTCATGAAAAAAGTGTCTGGTGAGAATCAGTGGAATGTTGGTGAAGTACAATGGAACACTGATGAAACAGTACAGGTGCATGGTAAGAACTCCATTCTAGAGAGGAGAGTGCCATGTGACTCAGCGAGGCTAGAGCTAACAGAAATCGACTGATGCTCTGGCCGAAACCCCTGTGCTCTTGACAAGTTGCCAATAATTAACAGCAATCACGCCAGGCAGAAGTCGGTAAATAATGAGCCCTATTTGTGCAACTCCGAAGTAAGTGTGTCCATTTTGGTGATGGTATGTGCATTCAGGTCATCTAGTGTGAAGATACATGACTTTTTCCTGTTGATCTTTAATCCTGATGTTTTACCAAAATATTCTAGTCTCTCCAATACCAGCACCAGCCCTTATCTCATGTCTTGCACATACAACAGAACATTGTCTACATCTAGGAAATGACTTAGGACCTTATTATGAGTTTGGTGGTCCACTGGACTGCCAAACCTGTGGTCGCTGTCTGCGGACCGCCAGACAGTTGGTCCACCCGCCCTATCAGGCCATTGGCAGTTGGACCACCACTAGATCACTGCGTCCGCCGGGCATCCTGGATCCTGCGGCAGTGGTGCAGTGGTCAGGCAGAGCAATATGCTGATGGTGCCGCTGCGGCACTGCCAAGCATATTACCAGTTGCCTCACAGTCAGCCTTTCCATGGCAGTGAGTCAGACATGGGAAGGATGGCTGTGAGGCAATTTGTAGCCTCTGTGCATGGGGGTGCATGCAGGGGGGCACATGTTATGCTCCCCTGCATTTTAGCACCCCCAGTTCCTGCACAGGAAGGAATGCATGACATGGTGCATTCCATCCTGTGGAGGAAAGTGCTGCGTCGTTCCCATTGCTGTGCCTGTTATGGCTCGTCTATGAGCCTTTAAACAGGCACCGCCATAGCACGACCGCCCGACCTGGATTCAAGTCTGAATCCAGCGGGCGGTCTATTTTGGCTTTGGTGGTGTGGGAGTGGGGTGGTGGCGTGGCAGCCCTGCTCCCACACCGCCGAAGTCAAAATAAGGCCCTTAGATTTGTCCTTGTGTCTCATCTGTTTAGATAATGACACCAGGGCTGGGGTGAATAAGACCAGATTACTGACAGTATTCTCCCCATCTTGTCCCTTGCTGTTAGATTGGAGTACCAAATGTGAATCCATATTACAGTCTGTTCTACAAAACCCATTACTTTCAAGACTTTGAACAAATATCCCTCAAACTAATTTGTCAAAGACTTTTCCATGCCAATGGAAACCCCTCCCATATCTAGTACATGGACGTATCTAATGATCTTAAGTGCTGTATGTCAATGGTATTCCAATAAAATATTGTGGAAAAAATATTGTGAGACACAAATATTGAATATAGAATATTGTGAGACACAAATATTGAATAAGAATATCATGGGGCAGATAACAGAAGGTAAGAATAATGTTTTTATAGGCATTTTATATATATAGACTTTTGAGGTGAGCAAATCTAGAGTGTCGCTGGTGTTGAGGGTGCTCTATACAGAAGCTGCCTTCCACCTAAACTTGAGAACTGCCCAGAGTTCTCTTCTTCTTTTTTGCATAATTTATGCGTCACTCTATGCCTGCAAGGGTATTCTTTTGACTTATACTGGGTGCTCTCTTGTGTCTGGACAAAGCTAAACCTCTCTGAAGAGCTGTAAAGACAGTGAAACACGTGTCAGGGGTTACTTTTATTCATTTCAGGTTGACTTGGATGGTATTTTACCAGTCCAAAGCTGTAATACTGTGTCTGGAGTGGTAAATGGCTTTTGTCATTTAACAGCTTGGCATGGATAGCACTGTGCTATTCCTATGCTTAAAGACTTTGCTGTACAAATGGCAAAAGACTTTGCCCCTTTCTATCTCCGCGTGGATAGCACTGTGCTAATCCCATGCTTAAAAACTTTGATAGAAAAGCAGACATTTGAGGTGAGCAAATCTAGAGTATCGCTGGTGTTGAGGGTGCTCTATACAGAAGCTGCCTTCCACCTAAACTTGAGAAATACCCAGAGTTCTCTTCTTCTTTTTTGCATATATATATATATATATATATCCAACTCTCAAAGTTGCCTGCTGTAGAAGACGCCACACCGCAGGTAAGTATTCGCCAAATCTGTTTATTGATGGGAGCAACAGCGTGAGCACAACCCTGTCCTCAAAGTGCAAAGTCCATTCCCAACGCGTTTCGTGTATCACTTCCTCAGGGGTATTGGACTTGAAAGAAAACAGCAGAACACTTTTGGCGGCATCTTTTTAAATTCCAAACACCCCGCCTCAGTGGGCGTGGCCCTCACAGTGGCCTGCTGGTACTTGTAGTGCCTGCCGTCTTTCTCAAGTGAGTTGCCTGCTGTAGACAATCAAATTAAAATTATTAACATCACAGTGGATCGTGGCACCAGGTTGCAGTTCACTGCCACAGCTTATATCCCTTCAAAAACGGCACCCGTGCCATAAGCAAATCCGCCGGTTGACGGATTCGCAGGAATGCTGGAACAGCATCGGGTCGTCTTCCGCGGCTCAGGCAAGCCGCTATACATCCAACTCTCAAAGTTGCCTGCTGTAGAAGACGCCACACCGCAGGTAAGTATTCGCCAAATCTGTTTATTGATGGGAGCAACAGCGTGAGCACAACCCTGTCCTCAAAGTGCAAAGTCCATTCCCAACGCGTTTCGTGTATCACTTCCTCAGGGGTATTGGACTTGAAAGAAAACAGCAGAACACTTTTGGCGGCATCTTTTTAAATTCCAAACACCCCGCCTCAGTGGGCGTGGCCCTCACAGTGGCCTGCTGGTACTTGTAGTGCCTGCCGTCTTTCTCAAGTGAGTTGCCTGCTGTAGACAATCAAATTAAAATTATTAACATCACAGTGGATCGTGGCACCAGGTTGCAGTTCACTGCCACAGCTTACATCCCTTCAAAAACGGCACCCGTGCCATAAGCAAATCCGCCGGTTGACGGATTCGCAGGAATGCTGGAACAGCATCGGGTCGTCTTCCGCGGCTCAGGCAAGCCGCTATACATCCAACTCTCAAAGTTGCCTGCTGTAGAAGACGCCACACCACAGGTAAGTATTCGCCAAATCTGTTTATTGATGGGAGCAACAGCGTGAGCACAACCCTGTCCTCAAAGTGCAAAGTCCATTCCCAACGCGTTTCGTGTATCACTTCCTCAGGGGTATTGGACTTGAAAGAAAACAGCAGAGCACTTTTGGCGGCATCTTTTTAAATTCCAAACACCCCGCCTCAGTGGGCGTGGCCCTCACAGTGGCCTGCTGGTACTTGTAGTGCCTGCCGTCTTTCTCAAGTGAGTTGCCTGCTGTAGACAATCAAATTAAAATTATTAACATCACAGTGGATCGTGGCACCAGGTTGCAGTTCACTGCCACAGCTTACATCCCTTCAAAAACGGCACCCGTGCCATAAGCAAATCCGCCGGTTGACGGATTCGCAGGAATGCTGGAACAGCATCGGGTCGTCTTCCGCGGCTCAGGCAAGCCGCTATACATCCAACTCTCAAAGTTGCCTGCTGTAGAAGACGCCACACCACAGGTAAGTATTCGCCAAATCTGTTTATTGATGGGAGCAACAGCGTGAGCACAACCCTGTCCTCAAAGTGCAAAGTCCATTCCCAACGCGTTTCGTGTATCACTTCCTCAGGGGTATTGGACTTGAAAGAAAACAGCAGAGCACTTTTGGCGGCATCTTTTTAAATTCCAAACACCCCGCCTCAGTGGGCGTGGCCCTCACAGTGGCCTGCTGGTACTTGTAGTGCCTGCCGTCTTTCTCAAGTGAGTTGCCTGCTGTAGACAATCAAATTAAAATTATTAACATCACAGTGGATCGTGGCACCAGGTTGCAGTTCACTGCCACAGCTTACATCCCTTCAAAAACGGCACCCGTGCCATAAGCAAATCCGCCGGTTGACGGATTCGCAGGAATGCTGGAACAGCATCGGGTCGTCTTCCGCGGCTCAGGCAAGCCGCTATACATCCAACTCTCAAAGTTGCCTGCTGTAGAAGACGCCACACCGCAGGTAAGTATTCGCCAAATCTGTTTATTGATGGGAGCAACAGCGTGAGCACAACCCTGTCCTCAAAGTGCAAAGTCCATTCCCAACGCGTTTCGTGTATCACTTCCTCAGGGGTATTGGACTTGAAAGAAAACAGCAGAACACTTTTGGCGGCATCTTTTATATATATATATATATTGTACCACAAATGCCCCAAAGCAATAAGAGCGCACTCGACGTTCAGAGGAACCTCACGGTTTAATAAAGGAACCACGGGCAACAGCATTCATTAATATAAAGTTCCAACGCGTTTCGAGGCTCCTGCCTCTTAGTCATGGATGGCTCTGATCATTTTATTTACAGCATGTCCCTTTAAATACCCTCAGTGGGTCAGTTGAAGCATGCATTACGAAAAACTTTGCATTCAGCAAGACCCACTGAGGGTATTTAAAGGGACATGCTGTAAATAAAATGATCAGAGCCATCTGCTGCACGTTTGCATTTCATCCATGACTAAGAGGCAGGAGCCTCGAAACGCGTTGGAACTTTATATTAATGAATGCTGTTGCCCGTGGTTCCTTTATTAAACCGTGAGGTTCCTCTGAACGTCGAGTGCGCTCTTATTGCTTTGGGGCATTTGTGGTACAAAATATATATATATATATATATATATATTTGCTGGCATTCTGTGACTCAGCGGACACAAAGATGCGAAGATGTGAGGACGTTGTCGCGTGGTCGAGCAGTGGCGAGGTCAAACTTGGTGATCTCCACTACCTCCCATCTCTCGTAAGATTTTATCGGGCTCTGGAGATCTGTGCACGGCAGCGGCGGCCAGCCAGTACCGCTACCATTCTGTATCTGCATTACCGTCCATCTGCAATTTGCAGTGAGTGTGGATGCCGGTAGTTGGCAGCCGCAGAGTATGGGCTGTAGGTGGGCTGCGGAGACGGCCCAACTAGGTTCGGGTGTGGTCTGCGGCTGCCTGGTGGCCCCATTTGCTAGGTGGACAGTGGAGCTGTGGCCTCATAGAGTTGGAGGAGGAGCAGGGAAGCCTCAACCACCAACCATCAATTCCCCTGCATCTCGGCATCTTCGGCGTCCCTTGCATCCCCTGTGAGGTTGTGGCCGAAGCTCAGGACGAGACAATTGCGGTTGCCAGTTAACTAATCAATCAACTAACCAACTTCAGTCCCCCTATCTGCGGAGGCGGCCCGGTGTGGAGGAGACCAGGTGCTGCTTGCGGCCTGGGGGTTCGCACCCGTAGTAGGGGGCAGGTGGTGTGGTAAGGGGCCTGCCTGCCCTCCATTTTGCATTCCAAAGACTGTAATCTGTTCCCTTGGTGCCCCAGGGTGAGAGAAGATGTGGGCCTGACCGCGGTCAGATAAAGCGGCCTGACAGCGGTTTGAAAGCAGCGTATTGAAGGTGAGGAGGAGGGGAGATGGGGTTCAAAAGTAAAGGGTCATCCTTTACGCCCTCTGCTCTCAGTGAGATTTACCACTGTCCTAGCCTGGCCAGATTGGCTCACAGACCCTTGATCCACTTTCTCAGCTATAATAGCTTCAGGGGGTCTTATGGGAGGGTCCAAAACTTAGCTCAAGCAGCTTCAGTAGTGCTGTTGGGGGTCAAAAGCCGTCAGACAATCGGTGACAAGTCGGATTCAGTGGCCTAGCGGTCCAGTGGTCCAGCGGTCCAGAGTCGAAACAAGCACTGCAAACACACTGCAAATATAGCTATGAGGTCTGGCTGCCTGCGTGGGACAATGCATCAATCACAAATAAAGCAAGGGAAGAAGTGATTGTACAAAAACGGGGCCGGAGCATTGTGTAGTGGTCCAAGTACCCTGACAGGAGAAACAGTTGATAAAACAATATCATCTCCGACCTCTTCAGTAAATGTTTCTGTGGGACAATTCTCAAAAACTCACAATGTGGCTTGCAAGCTAACCTTCGCAGGATATTTCAAAACTTTTGAAAGTGCCAGGAAAGGTAACAGGGAGAGTAATATAGATCCTGGAGTGCAAATAATAATGGACAAGGTTAAAACAATGCAAGATTTAAGATATAAAAAATTGGTAGCAACAAAAATCAATGACGCAACTTTCCCAGGGAAAGAAGAAGTGGGAAATAAGCCTACAAAAGCTGGTAAGAGTCCCTGCAAATTATCTTAAGTCAACAAAGTGACCTCTATTCCGGAGATGGGCCCTTGCTCACTGGTGGTAAAAGTGCAACCACATGCCCCCTGTACTCCAATAGAAGCGATTCAGCCAAGAAGTGCATCTAGTGGACCGGTGACCTGAACAAAAACTGCCCTTAATACATCTATCGGGCAGGCAAAAAAGTCAGTGACAGATCACAATGTGGAGATAATTTACAGAATGGAACAGGATTCCAACCCAAATAAGAACAATACGGTGATTAATTTATCATCCGGCATTGGTGCAAATGTAAGCAATGAGGCATTCTTGTCATCTCCTATACGACCACCAAAATTTGCCTTGCTGAACTTTAAAATAGCTGAAGGATGCCAAAAAATGATACCGAAGCTTTTTCAAGCCCTAAAGATCATAAGAGCAAAACTGAAATAGGTCCATTCAGTCCAATATCGGAAACAGGAATTACTTTACATGACCTTAAACCGACTTCGATCCCGGAGATAATTGATATTGAGAGTGCGCCCACTCTAAATGGACAAAGTGAGGCAGAGCATGCTGACTCTGTGAACAATACTCTTAATTCAGCTTACCTGTCATTATTAGCTAAATATGATGACAATTTCTTGATAGGCGCAAGAGTAATAGAGGATCCAAAAAAGCCCCAAACAGGAGTATGGGGTAGCCTGCTTAATACCATGGACACTATAACTAATGCTCTTAACTATCACTCAGCTAAATTGAATATCCAGGTGGATTTCTAAACAACCTAGCCTTCTGTGTTGCCGGGATTGACTCTAAATTACTTAATTGAACAAATTAAGTAGTAAGGGCAAAATCTGATAGAGATAATCAATTAATCACCTGCACCTGTACCCACATGTTAGATAAAATCTCAGAGTTACCAAGTATGGTCAGTTCATTGGTGGCGGAAGTCAAGACAATGTCGGTACAGAACACAAAGGAGCGAGTAGGCACAATAGAGCATGATCACTGCCAGTGCTACGACACCAAAGCACTGACAGTGCCAACATCTAGTCAAGCTACGATAACATTGGATAAGAATGGGATTGGAAATAAGATAATAAACAATCAAAAAGGTTCCCACAGGTACAAAGATCAGCAACAGAGCATAATACCATCTATAATGAAAGACGAAAGATTGGAAAATCACTAAGGGGCCGATTCCGATCTCGGTCGGAGGCGCACCCAATACCATTCGGTCGGGAAAAAAGCCATGCGAAAGCCTGTTACCCGACCGAACCGATCTGCTGAGTCCGGCCGAGCGAGTACGATGCGACTCGCCGACCGACTCGTCCGGGCGACCCGACCGCTCCGACCGACTCGTACCCGGACCGTACCGCTCCGACCGACTCGGTCGGACCGATTCGCACCGCGCAATGGAGACGTTTTCCGGCCGGGTAAGTACGATGCGCACCTCGACCGCTCCGACCGACTCGCGCCGTCCGACTCGAACTCGCTGTCGGAGCCGTGCATTGGGGTCCGTGTCGGACCCCCTGTACGCGTAGCCCGTGCGAGCGCACACAGGGGGACCCAAGGGTCCCCTCTACCTGTGCGTGTGCGCCGCGAAGCGCTCGCGGCGTACTCGCTGTAGGGGCGCCCTTGTCCGCCTCGCACCCATTGAGGCAATGGGAGCCCGCGTACGCGTTGTGCGACCGGCTCCCATTGAGTTCAATGGAGTCCGACCGACTCGTGTCCGATAACATACGGACGCATCGGACTCGTTCGGTCGGACTGCACGGGTCCGATTCGGTCGGAAATCTCTCCGGGTCCGGCTCGGTCGGGGAAATTTCCGGCCCGAATCGGAATCGACCCCTTAGTGAGGGAAGGAAGTATATTAAGTGGTCTACAAGAACCTCCTGATCTTACTGAATTCAGTGAACCCATAGAGTCATCATCAGCACAAGCTGACGAAGATATCCAATACAGACTTATCTTCCAAACCAATATAAGAAGGGCTAACTAAAAGAGCAAGGAAAAGACTAAGAAAAGCGTACAACAGAATAAAGAAAATAAATAAAACAACAAATACAAGTTCATTCCATAAACCAAAAGAAAACGATCACATTTTTAAATTGTGTGAAGTGAGAGATGGGTTGACCACATGCTCAAGTAGGCCAGATGTGTTACTTTCTTCTGAAGATGCTGATAATAAGGCAATAATAACTCATGCCATAGATACATAAAATTGCCCTGTGTCCGGTCAAGGCCTTGGACAATGGCCTCAACCAGGAAGTTTATGATAAGGACAGGGGAAGGTAAAATAACATTACAGTTTTATCGGAAAACAAATCAACAAATATAAAGTCTCCATCAACCTCACAATCTGGGAAAAGCTCAGATCAAATAAAAAAAGATAACCTGAAAAAAAACAGCGTTTTAAGTGCCATTATTACAGAAGATGATCTATCAGAAGGCCAGACGAAACAAGGCTCATCTTCATTATTTACGAATCGTGGACATGCAAAAAATGCAATAACAATTGGAGATAACAGTTTTGCTTCCTTTGTGAAATTAATATTTATTCCACGGTACGTTTCAAGGGGCGCATACTATATTTTGAATCGTATTAATATTCTTAAAAAGCTAAACTCAATTCCATAGCTTAATGATCTAACATTGGATGAATCAGACTTAGTCCTATTTAAACAAGATCCAAGCAATCCCATACAAGAAAAGTCTTGTACTACTTGGCATAGTGAAGAGATTATCAAAAAATTCCTTGACAATGGACCTCAATTTGTGAAATGGTGTATCGAACTAAGGAAATATAATGATAACCAATATCCAATCCTATTAATTCCAAAGCCTGCGTTAAAGAGAACTGTTCAGTCAAACCCCATGACAAGTGGAATACGTGGAGGGTACACTAATGTTTTAAAAGGAGCAATAGTTCCACTATTTAACCCTGCTCTATCTTCCGGCATTAAAATTGCAAGCTGTAACTCGGGTTCACAAGTGTGTGAAGAATTAAAGAAAAATCCAGTTTTTAGTGATGATTGGGATTGGCTTCCGAAAATTCTTACTAAAGAGAAAGCTGAAGGGAACAATTAATGGTTGAATAGCTCGATCATTACAAAAAATTCCATTAAAATTTGTTCATGGAATGTTCACGACCTGATAAGATTGCTAGAAGATCAAGATACAGTAATTTTTATACAGAACTTCAAAGTGCTAATGTTTCAGGAAACTTGGAAAATGTGTAAAGAACCCATAATTGGTTATCAGGAGTATGCTAATTTTGCAATCCGTTCATCTGTTTATGGTCGAGCAAGAGGTGGGTTATCTATTTATGTGTCGTTGGATCTGGATATCAAGCACTATGAAATCGATTTTCAACTAACTTGGCTGTTATGTATTGAAATAGACTTTGAAAAACCAATAATATTTTTAAATGTATATTTAAGTAGAAAGGGACAGCTGTACGGCCTGCCAAATAGCGCCTCGCAAATTGCGTCGCATTTGCGACTCGCCATTTGCGAGGTGCTATTTGGCATGTACAAAGGTGTGTTTAACACTGTTTGCGATTCCCAATGGGGTCGCAAATTGCGAGGCTCATGAATATTACTGAGCCTCTCGCAATTTGCGAGCCCATTGGGAATGACAGGCCCTCCCAGGGATGGTGGCCTGCTGGGCTCAGCAGACCACCATGTCTGGGACTGTTTTTAAATAAAGCAGCTTTTTTATTTTTAAATGCAGCCCATTTTCCTTAAAGGAAAACGGGATGCATTTAAAAAAAAAAAAATGAAATGTTTTCGTTTCATTTTTTAAGGGCAGGCAGTGGTCCCTGGGACCACTGCCTGCCCTTAAAAAATAATATTGCATGCATTTGCAAAGGGGGAGGGGTCCTCTGGGGACCCCTTCCCATTTGCGAATGCATTACCACCTACTTGAAGCAGGTGGTCATTTGCAAGTGTTTTGCGACCGCAATTGCGGTCGCAAAACCTTAGTACATAGCTTTGCGGTCACTATTAGGAAGGGAACGCCCCTTCCTAATATCGAGTCGCAAAACAGTATTTTGTGAGTTGCAATTTATTTGCATGGGCCCATGCATTTTAGCGTGCGCAAACGACCCGTTTGCGCATGCTAAAAAGCGTCATACATCTGGCCCAAAGAGAACAGACAAGATATCTCAAAATAATACTGAGAGCATTCCAACATTAAAAAATTCACAGCAACATTTTATTATTGATTACACCATTATTTCAAAGGATCTTGTATCTTCCTTCTCTGAGTACCAAGTGATCCCTAGAGTGGAAAGTGACCATAACCCACAAACAATGTCATTGTTGATAACAGTTGATCATCTGCCAGAGTCAAGGTCAGGTGTATCTGGACCAACCA
The DNA here is from genome assembly GCA_963921515.1 of Calotriton arnoldi. Taxonomy (NCBI): domain Eukaryota; kingdom Metazoa; phylum Chordata; class Amphibia; order Caudata; family Salamandridae; genus Calotriton; species Calotriton arnoldi. Next base: position 1,887,074 of record CAWUFW010001997.1, read on the forward strand.
CATACAATCTGAAAAGGCTAGTGTGGCACCCAACAAAACAAATGGAGATATTGGCATACATAGAACCCGCAATAGAATTAGCACTTACTGAGAGCAGATATGGGAAATCAATGGTTCAAATTTGGCCCGACTTCCTTGATAGATCGCTTCCGGGTAAAAACAACAACTAGGGGATACCCTACAAGGCCAGTAAGAACCGGGTGGTATTCAAATAGGTTATACCAACCAAAAAAGGCGCTTAATAAAGCATAACGAGCCATCTTTAAACAACTGAACAGTGCTATTAGATTCTCAAAATTGTGCTCACTTAAACGATTGAGAGAAATATACAAAAATTGTATATGGAAGGCAAAAAGAACATACCATGAGAAAATATGGACAAAATTGCACTTTGCTAATAAAACGAACAATTTGGAAGCATTTTGGAGATTAATTAACAATCTTGAACATGGCAGCAGAAGAGCTAACAGCACCAACATTTCTAAATCATGCTGTGCATCCTTCATTAATAATCTATATGGGTGGGGCCTCTTCAGTCACCATCTCAGACATCAACATCGAACAGTATATCCTAAGGCCGCTGACCAACATAAGTAGCGGGATGAAGGAAAATGAATATTGTTATAATGAAGTCAAACCATTAGTAACCGAGTCTTTACAAGAAGAATCAGTTAAAATGGCCATAAGCGGGATTAGATCAAATGGGGCGCCGGGCCCCAATGGGATCCCGAACTCTGTTTTCAAAGCAAAAAAAGATCTCTGGTCAGAAATTTTAACCTTATTGTTCAATGGTGTCGTAAATTCTAAAATGGTCCTGGAATCAAGGCAAGGAAGTATAATTCAGCCAATCTATAAAAGTGGCCCACCAGATAATCCGGCTAACTATCGGTTAATTGCCCTAACAGATGTTGAGGCAAAAATCTTTGCTACATGTCTGCTTAAGGACTTGGAAGAATGGGTCGAGAAAGTAGAAATCATACCGATATTTCAAACTGGTTTTCGCAGGGCCAGTCAGCCAGTCAACGATTACGAACTTGATGTCTCTGACCCTGCTGGCAGAAAAAGCAAAGCATAAAAGACAAAAGTTACACATCTGTTTTGTAGACCTTAATGCAGCTTTTGATTCTGTTCCCTGTAACTTACTTTGGTCAAAGCTATCTGCATGGGGTATTCCCAAGCAATTGTTAGACATGATTATATTATTATACTCTAATATGTGGGTCCAGGTTAAAGTGGGGGATAGCAGATGCACTACTCGCCGACTGGAAACCTATGGTGGTCATAAACAAATATATGTTTTAGCCCCATGTCTTTTTAACTTTGTTATGGCTGATCTACCATCTTATTTTTAAAATGTTAATGCTCATTCACCAAATTTTGCAGGAGAAAATATCAACTATTTACAGTATGCAGATGATACTATATTGCTAAGCCATACTGCTATAGGCCTACAAAGATTGATAGAATCATTTAATAATTATGTTAGGCAATGGTTTACAAATGAACACCAAAAAAACAAAAATCATGACAATAGGTTCGACTAAATCAGATATGGGAATATGGAATATTAATGGGTTAAAGATTGAATCAGTAAAACTTTATAAGTATCTTGGTTTCTCGTTTGACTGCTGAATGTCTTTTACACAGCATTTTATCAATATAAAGGCTAAAGCTACTGCACTGTCTTTTTCTTTTAGAAAGTTGTGAGATACGTTGTTATGTCCGAACCATGAGCATTTACTTAAGGTAACGAAGTCAAAGCTGATTCCCTCCTTGGCCTATGGGTCAGTATTTTCTCGAGGTAAAGACTCCAAAATGTTTGATAATCTAGAAATAAAAGTTTTTAAATCAATTTTTAGAGTCCCAAGAAATGTCGGGCTTGCTAACGTCAGATTAGAATTTGGCTTGAAAAGACAAACCTTAATGAGACAATCCACATTTTTAAAAAGATTATACTCGCTTTTTCTGTCCGACCCTGGCACCCTTTCAAATTATTGCTGGCAGGAAATAAGGAAGCATGATTATACAAATGGCTGGAGATCTTATCTAACGGAGAGCCTAAATACTTTAAAGTCCCAGCCCTTTGAAACATATGGTCAAAAATAAAGCTGTGTTTAGACAGATAGTAAATCAATCGGCAAACTTCTTTTCAACCATATTGGTCAAGGAGGAGTGTGCCAAAAAAAAGTCACTCCAAAATGTGTATAAAATTGGTCAACAAATAGTTGTAGACTATGCGGCTTTTATAATGAATCATTATTGCATATTGTATGCATTTGTTCCCGATTGCTACAGGAGAGGAAAGCACTGTTAAAATCAATCCTCAAAGAAAATGGAGTGAGAACATGTCTCCAAGCAATTATAACTTGCCTTACCGGGAATTCTGCCCGTTTAACAACTCAGTGGCAGATTTACAATGAAAGTGACTCAGTGCGTGCTGCAAGCCATTTGGCTGCGCCGCACTGAGTCACTTTCAAAGCACAGGGATGCGACATATTTACAACAATATGTCGCATCTCTGTGCTTCCCCCTGCGCTGGCGCACAAACTGCTGCCATGCGCCGGCCCAGGCACCCTTGCACCATGGTGCAAGGATACCTGCGTTGTGGGGAGATTGTTTTTGTTCAGGAAGGGTTCCCTTACTGAACAAAAACAATCATTAGAGGTGATTTCCTCTTTCTATGTATGCTGCATAATGCAGCATGCATAGAAACAGGAAAAAAAACGAGGAGAAATGAATACATTTCTCCTCGTTGAACCTCCCTTCGCCTCCCCTGGGGAGGCGAAGCATTCACACGCATTTCCAGATTTACGATTCCTCGTAAATCTGGAAATGTGTCTGGCTCCATGGGTGTTGCGTGGGAACACCCACAGCAACACCCATGGAAGCGCCCCTTTCACGCAAAGTGCTGCGTGTAAAGGGGCCATATTTACAAGGACAGGAAAAGTCACGCAGGGTGGCTTTTCCTGTCCTTGTAAATATGGAGCATTGAAATGCGCCACAGGTACATCACAAAAAGTGATGCACTGGTGGCGCAAGGGGCTTGTAAATCTGCCCCTCAATTTTTAAAGGTTATCCTCATTGTAGGAAAAAGGATAAATTATGAGTGTCCCCCAGATATAAAGGGTAGTCTGTCTTTTCAAGGGTGCAGTGAGACCTGAGCATGGTGAGATTATTAATTGTAATTCCTTAAAATTTGATATTGAATATGTTTATTATGGCTCAGGAATGGAATCTTCATATGGTTTTATTACATTGTAGTAACCTGTAATAACTTTCACTATTAACTATTTGATCTACTTGGTGTATTTTGATTTGTGATAAATAATTTTAATTCCACTTCAATTTTACACAATAACATAGAAAGACGATTGAAGTAAAAATGGCACTTTGTGAATGAAAAGCACAATGGCACTTTAACATAGGTATTTATAAAGGAACGTAGCAATGATAGTTTTTTATGGAAGATTTTTATTAGTACGTAAAGACATAAAGAAGTATTGTTTTAATAAAGAAAGCTATATGATCTGAAAAGTAAATTTTAGAATGAAATGCCATTCTAGTGATGGACTGTTGTGACATCAATGATTTGGTATATACTCACGCCAGCACGCCAGCACTTTCACCCGCATACCGGGACTGGGACTACCTCACCCGGCGTCCCTAGCGCCAGGAGGCGCCAACGTGGTTCTTCCGCGCCAGCCAGCGCATAAAGACGGCCTCAGGCTCCCGCAGCACGGGAGCCCCTACTGACTCAAGCCAGCACACCAGCACTTTCACCCACATACCGGGACCGGGACTACCTCACCCGGCGTCCCTAGCGCCAGGAGGCGCCAACGTGGTTCTTCCGCGCCAGCCGGCGCATAAAGACGGCCTTGGGCTCCCGCAGTGCGGGACGCACGCGGGCGTGCCCGGGCCAAGGGCGGGCCCGTCTGCGCCCGTCCGAGTCCGGAAGAGGCCGGGCTGGGCCCCCCCTCTTGGTTTTGTGGCCGGTGTACACCCTCAGCTATAGCCGGGAGGCTTTGCAGTAAGGTAAAGAAAATAAAGTTTATTTTTTCTCCTCTTGGCTGCATTCGAGGTCACATAAGCATTTACTTACCATGGGAAGGGAAAAAACTGTGAGCACCACTAAACGTACTGATGCCACCTTGGATGGTTTTTTGCAGAAAGCTGTGTGGGCAATAAACAAGGAAATTGAGCTTGCTGAACGCAGACTTTTGCTAGCCCCACCAGCTTCAAGTGTTACCTTGCCCTTACACCCCGCCCAGTCCGCTGACAATCAGGAGGCCTCTGTTATACTAACACCCGAAACGGCCCCCGAGCTCCCGACACAACCCCCTTTCCCACTTTCACCTGTCGTCATCATCTCGTCCCAAGTCGCTTCAGGTGCATTAATAGATGGTGTGGCCACGAGCTCACTTATGAGGGATCAGGGAAAGGAAAAGGAAGCGTACGGACATAGCCGCAACTGATAACTGCCTAAGGGACCACACGCCAAGGGTCAAACAGACAAGACAGAATCCACCAGGACTTACTGGAAAACCTCATAATGGAGGAGGAACTAGGTCTCGGGTTGAAACGGATATGGACATGGTTACAAAACAATTTAGTAAAATAGTGTTGGATGCCTTGAAACCAATAACAGCCTGGCTGGTCCGCATAGAGGAGCAGCTAGGTCTATTATCGCAAACCACAAGTGCTCCCATAGTAGGATGCAACCCGGGTGGGCAAGTCTTGGAAGGTAACATCACTGAAAGGGGGAGTAATACCTCTTCTAAGGCCTTAGAGGGTAGGAGTGTTATTGAAATAGGCCCAACAAATACGCGCATTGCGGTAACTCCACCTGAACCTCCCCGGGCTGTAACTAATCACTCTAATCATCTGATGTCCTCTCTAGTCACAGTGCCTGGTCTGGAGTGCGCTCCTCAAGAGGATAGAGTAACCGCCAACTGTTCAAGACCGGATAGCGGCAGTGGGGGGATGCAATGGATAAGGAACAAACCTACAAATGGTCCTGTGGCTGACCGGTTGAATAAGATGGGCGAGAAAACCATTTTAAATCTACCCCGGGAGTGTACACCCTATACCTTAATCTTGACTGGGGTGCTGTCCCTTCCACCTGGTCAAAAGGAAAGTTGCCAGAGCCTTATTAATAAACTGGCTCATTGGTGTTCCTGTAAAATGCGGACCCAGGTGAATTGGCATAAACATATTATTATGGCAAGGCAAGTGAGTTGGTTGGGCAAAACAGATAAAAATTGAGAAGGGGATTGTGTAGTTTTAAATTTTAATGACAGTAAGTGCACTGATATCGCACTGACTCAACTCAGAGACTCGTATCATGAGTCGATACAGGTCCGCCGCGAGGTTTCTTTTATCCCCAACACCAAGGCGCTCCCAAGAGCATACAACCCTGGCAGCGACCAAATAATGTATACTCGCACCCCCTGCACTCCTCATGTTTTTATCCAAATCCCTTTGAGGTGCTATCCGGCCTCGCAGATATAGATTGACTATCTGCCACCCCGAGAAATTTAGAAAAAATTGACATTTTAAATGAGGAATTAGAGAATGTCCCCAACATAGCAGTTTGCATAGCTATCCCCCTAATACACATGAACTTGAGAATAGCTCACATCTATCTTTACTCCCGCCCATTGAGAGCGTAGGAAGTGTGGGGTTGGATACAAATATCTTGCCTACATTGCCGGCTACTATTAATGGTAGTGGGGAGGTAACTGTGGCGTATGATTATAACACTTGCCCCCTTAGACTCATCTCCTGGAACATTGCGGGCATTCGCCCAAAATTGTCGGACGAGGTCTGGCTACAATATGTCAGAACATTTGACATTATTTGTGTCCAGGAAACCTGGTATAGGGATAATATTGACGTGGACGGTTATTGTTCTTTTAAGTGGAGAGGTGTGGTGCAGCAGCCAGGGCAGCTGACGTCGGAGCACAGGGCTCACGGTTCGATCCCCGGCTCCGGCGGCAGCTCAGCTCAGCACCATGTGACTCTGGGCAATAGCTCACTTAATTTCCACAACGGCCCCCAGTGCCTTGAGACCCGTAAGGGTGAGTAGTTTGCGCTTTACAAATACGGATTTACATTTACATTTTTTACAATGTCCAGGCAACCCCATCATCAGCAGGAAGGGCGAAGGGAGGATTGGTGACATTGTGACATTGATCTGTGTTAAATATGGGTCAAGATAGAGAACATAACTGACTCTCCCTGGTATCAGCTCATTTTGATCTCTAACTTGATCCATGCTAAAATATTACTGATTCATTGGTACTATAACATCTTTGATCAATACAACTGTGAGGTCATCACAGCCCTTAAAGACGAAATTGACACAGTTGCGGGTAAATGGTATCCCTTGTGTATAATCTGGGTGGGTGATTTTAATTGTACTCTATGCCGGCACAGTTTACACCAAGTATGTGGGGTTCTAGACACTGAGAATCAACCATTGTCACATTTCAACCACACTCCATAGGATGAAGCACTAAACACCATTATTGTTGTAAACGATCTGTGACTGGTTGACTCCCTGGTTAGCACTCCACCTACACAGTATCCAACTTATATGGGGGGAGGCAGGGCAAGCACAATAGATTTTATGTTGATATCTAGAAAATTTGCTTACCTTGTAGATAGCTTTGAGGTGGAACCAAACACTGTTAGTGATCACAACCCCCTTACTGTTTCCCTGTATGTAATGGCTCAGGTGGGAAAAGGTGATGATTGCCCAATCCGGTATAACCCCAACCAAGGGGTGAAATTGAAATGGAGTAAATTAAATCCTCTCAGGTTGAGGAGAATACTGTTAAAACTAATTTGAGTCAAATTATGAAATGTCTATTTCACGACTCTCCCCCAGATGTGGTTATACAGGGCTTTGAACTAATTTGTAAAGATGTTGCCAAAAATCTGTTAAAATCAGTGAGAAAAAGGGAACCCCAGGAGACAAGATGGTTCAATACTGAGTGTTCAGGGGCCCAAAAAGATCTTAAGAAGGCCCTGCATGTAACAGCCCACGACAAAACCCTAATAAAAAATGTGAGACAGACCTACAAACGTGTAATTAGTCGGAGGAAGGACGAACTGAGAAGACTAGCCTGGGAAGACCTTGAAAGAGCTAGTATGCTTAAGGATTCCAAGAGCTTCTGGGAAGTTATTAACTGTCCCCTTCTTTCAAATGATGCTAGGGGTATGGATTCAACAATACCAGGGGAAATTTGGAAATCCCATTTCTCAAACATTTTCAACTCAAATGGCGCATCGTCTCATGAGCAAAGTGACGATATACCATTTAATCCACACACTGCATACCAACTTAGCTCTTCCCTGTTAGTATGTGAGGTTGAGGACGCTTTAGCAAAAGGTATCTTCTCGAAAGCCCCAGGCCCCGACGGGGTACCATTGGATCTGTTCAAAAGCAATCCTCATTTATGGGCACCCCTGTTGGCCAATGTTTTTAAAGCGGTAATAGTTGGTCGCACCCCATCATCTTGGAAAGAGGCAGTAGTGGTACCAGTTTATAAAAAAGGCAATAAGAATGACCCTGCATGTTACAGGCCTAGCTCTCTAATTGATGCCACATGTAAAGTCCTGGGGAGGGTAATTCTTGCACGTCTGGCGTCCTGGGCCAATGCCTCGGGGCTTATATCTAACACACAATATGGTTTCAGGAGGGGCATGGGAACAAACGAACAGTGCCTCAACTTGTCCCTGATTATGGGTAAGTACATGAGGGCCAGGAAGGGGTCAATCCACCTGGCCTTCATGGACTTATCCAGCACTTTTGATACAGTAAATCGGGAGAAGTTGTGGGCACTGATGGAAAAAATGGGCTTCGAGGAAGCTCTTATCACACTGCTGCGCAGGTTGCATGCGTCCACTACTGTTGCCATTCGCTACGGTCCTGGGGGAGAGAAGACTAGGCCTATTGCCTCTACAGAGGGGGTCCGCCAGGGTTGTATCCTGGCCCCATTTTTATTCCTTTTATACACAAATGGGTTGGAGTCATTCCTGATAGAGCAGTCATTAGATTTCCCAAGAATAGGAGGTAAACCGGTTCCCTTGTTGTCATATGCGGACGACACAGTTTTAATGGCCCTAACTGCTAACAGCCTCCAAAAAGCCCTGAATGCTTTTACTGATTTTATGACGGCATTGGACTTAAAAGTAAATTTTAGTAAATCTTTTATTATGGTATGTGGTCCTAATCAAACCAAAACAAGGAAATTTGTTGTGAAGGAAAAGATCATTGATAAGGTGTCTAATTTTACTTATTTGGGGAATGTTTTTAATAATAAACTGAACTGGAACCATCTGGTTGTTGCTAGGGAACAACACACTAGCCGAACAGTAGAGGGCCTATTCCGGTTCGCTTGTAAGCTGGGACACAAGCCGGTAGCGGAAATGATAACCCTATACAAATCAAAATGCCTGTCATTAGCTACCTACGGGGCAGGAGTGTGGGGACACCATAAAAGCACCCGGTTACAAATTTTAGAAAACAAATTTTTAAAGAGATTGCTGATGATCCCTATTAGTGCCCCTACACACTTTTGTCACTCTGAAGTGGGGTTGGATTTTGTAGAAGATAGAATTAAGATCGCCCCACTGATTCTTTGGGCAAAAGTCTGGACCTCAGAGGACCTATTATTCTCAGGGGAGATTCTTAGGGATTGTATGAACCTTGAAAATGCCCTGGCTATCCCCTGGCTCCGCTTTGTTAAAGACAATTTTAATAAGATCGGCCTGGGGCATTATTATGATAACCCTGCTAGCATTCATTCCAACACGAAACTGATCATAAAAGATGCATATTATGCTGAATTGAGTACGTCCAGACGGCATCACGGAACCCGAGGCCACTTAGATTGGCGCATAAACCAACAGCAATTTTATTTGTCTTTTACTACTAATGTACAATCGCGTTTCCTTATGACTAGATTCCGTCTTTGCACGTTGCACTTTCTTGTGGCTTTTCCTAAACAGGCAAGCTGGTGTGAGAAACTGATTGCCTATCCATGCAACAATTTAGCCCAACAAAGTACTTTGCACTTTATGCTGTTTTGCACACTCTATAAAGATCCAAGGGCACGTTTTATTAAACCTGTTCTGAGAGAAATTCGCCCCTGTTTCTATCAGGAGGGTTTTGAATACTTACGATCGTTATCTACTGCTGCTATTTGTACTGCTGTGCTTAACTTCATTAGAATTGCTTTTTTAATTAGGAAACGTTATGAACTGTAAGAAGGAGAAGGAGTTTTAAGTGATTTTATACTTTTATTCATCTTTGTATCAAAGTGTCGGAAATCGATAGGATGTATTAAAATTCAGCAATCCAGAGCCTGAGCAGGGGGAGCAAGTGCCCTAGAGGTGGCCATGTTTATTAAACTAGGCAAAGTACACACTGTTTTATAACTCTTTAAAAATCTGAGTTTATATTTGTCTTTTAAGTCTAACCATTGTATTAGTCTTTTTATGAAAATTTAATTATTCCATGTATGCATGTCAAACTTTTATGGTCCGAATGAACCGAATAAAGTTATTTGACTTGACTTGATTTGGTATATTATGTTATTTCCCAACTATCACAACATTAGTAATATACCGTGCTGCATTTGACGATTGAAGAAAATACAATTGCTCTATTCTGTATTTACAATTCTACTCTTTTAACTAATTCAATGCATTTTATATATTCTCTGATTGTAATGATTTTTATTAATAAACAATAAAGGGGCACATTACGATGGCGGGCGGAAGCACCACCGCCGTGCTGGCGGATGCAAAAAGCACCAGTTACCGCCGGCACGCAGCAGTCCACACGCCCGTCCAATTACGATGCGAAAAGTAGGCCAAACACCGCCGGCAAGCCAGCAACACCGTCCGCCATCAAAGTGCGCCCGTACACGTAGCGGCGCAGCTAACTGACACACACCGTCCGACGAAACACGTCCCGCCCGGGCGCATAAATTACGATGCCGCAAACAAACGGCTCCCACGGCCAAGAGATACCATACGACAAACCGAAGCGGTAACACGGATGCCGAGCACGGACAACGAAGAAGCGGCTCCCCGAGCATGAATCCAGCACTGCAGGCCCTCCCCATGCTTCTGCTGATGCACCACCAAGGACGCAACGTACCGCGGAGACGCAGGTAGGCACACACACAACAAGTGCACGCAAACAGCGCACACAGTGCAAGGGCGGAAAAAGCGGACAACCCCCACCAGCGCGTGTACACTACACATCCACCATTGCATCCACATATGACACACAGGCCAAATCGTAACATCGCGGAACACATGTGTACACACCACCTGGGACTAGGAACCAACCACCCCGTCACGGCCCCAAAGCGCCGATGACGCCGCCACACATGCGCACAACGCAGAGGCCAACCGCAGCGCCATGCATGCGTCGCACACAGACACAGGGACACAACCAAGCAGCACACACATCAGCCCCACCCGAACGCACATGACACGTGACAGGCCTGCCACAGACATGTCCCCAACGCCCAATTCACGGACAACACCCAACGCCACACAACCGACGCACACATGTCAGTGAAGTCACGCAACAGCAGGACACACCCCAGTGTAACAAACATGGCGTAGCACACAGCGGCGGCAACACCAACTAGGAGAAGCAGGGCCCCTTCGGGAAGAGGAACGCCAGTACCACACTGAAACACCCATACCACCCTTCACATATGAACAAGACATATAAAACGGAACACCAAAGAGCCCGGGGACCGACAACAGGTGGCCCAAGAATAACATTCACACACAAGGCCCAACGCAGAGCGGAAAGGCAGCCTGCCGCCCACACAAGGGAGAGCAGACAGCACTGAATGACCTTCCATTCCAACTCCGAAACCACAGCCCTACGACAGAAGCCGGTGAATACAGCCATTGTCCAAGAATAGACCAACACAGGCATGCCGAGGAGACCGACCACAGGGCAGATAGCGCATATCACAGAAGCACACAACGGATGGGGAAGAAAGAAGAAAACACTCCCCATGTCGGCCACATGCAAGTTAATTGGAAGGAGTCACACATCACTGACCTTGAACTGTCTGAGAAGCATGTGGGAAGAGGGCCCGTGTCCTCCAAACAAGCAAACAGAACACAAGTCCTGTCTCCCTACGACTACACAGAGCTCACAGCAACCTCGGAGCGTGCACATTGCAGACTGCACACACAGCCGGAGCACGCCACCTCAACGAACCGCTGCGAAATGGCAACCGCAACACACCTACCCAACTACGCCAAACAGCTCAAGCTGTACAAAACCAACCTGTTCCATACATTGGGATGCGATCTCCTGTCCCTGCTGAACGTAAGTTACCGACTGACTTACCGCATCACATTGTTCAGCTGCGTCATGCCCGTCTTCTACTGTCGGAGGTGTCCCTACCAGCATCCCGTCGAGATATGCCTCTCCAACCCGGCATGTCTGAAGGCGGACCTGCTACCTCTACTCCTCCCTCTGGACGCACACAACAGGGCCTGCTCTGCCTATGGGGGCATGGCGTATGTGGCCAACATCGCACTCCGCACTGAAATGGGACCACTGTGCCTCCACACGACGGATCATCGAGAACAGCTACATCGAATGTCACCCAGCATGCCCCATCATGGTCCTCCAAGGGACAACTTACGAACAACACCTTGACAGCCACCATCCGCTACATTGGCTGGCAAACATGTACACCACCAATGACATGGAAGCCCTGCTGGACGGCATCGCATACCTGACAACCTGTCAATTCGTCGGACCACAACGCAGGTTCCCCGAGTGACCTATGATGTCCAACCCCGCACCCATGCTTAGCTTCCGCACGGACTGGCCAGTCACCACCACAACAGCCATACCAAACGACCGGCAACTGTAACCACACCATCAACGACATCGCCATGACATCGGATATGACCGGGACATGCACACTGTTCCCCATCACATCCAGGAACACCGCTTGCATCGTGGGAGGCAGTGGCATGGGCTCTGTGTATCGCACCCACATGGACGGAACTGCACGAACAACCAGGACACGACATGGATCCAGCGCCCATGGACACACACACCGCTCAGTGGACATGAATAGGTCGCCTGGAGTCTGTGGGTGCTGCACCCCTCCACCCCCGCCCGGGAATCCCATACCAGGACCTTTGCATGGACGACAAGTGCATACAACAACAACACGACCCCAGTGACTGTGACATGTCCAGTAACCACCACAGTGCAACAACAAGTGGCACGCCGCTGCATGCACGCAAGCACATGCCCTGATGTCATCTCACATGCATGCGTGCATGAGGAACAACCGCAGCAAACCTGTCACATGGAACTGAGATGGACTGTGCCCATGATGCCAAGCGGTCTGGTAGGCTACATGTATACCGTCTGTGTCAAAGTCCGCAGCTCCGCAGCTATACGTAAATGTACATTAGCACAGCCTTGGCCAAGCAGATGTCACTCTGAAGCCCACATCCCACATGCAACAGCCAATCACATGTAACCCCACACCCTATCCCATTTGCAATCATGCTCAGTATATCCTCAACATGTATTCCGCTGCCAGTAGTGTCCACTATACTGCATCACAGAGGACAGAAGACTCAATATAATGTTTGAAACCAAAACTGTCTCCGCTGACTCATTTCACAAGTACGAATGAGAGAGGATGAGAGTATGTGAAGTACACGGCAGTCGTGACATGACCATGTAGTCCACTGGTATTGGATGTCAACGCAAATGAGTAGCACTACTGTGGAAGACACACATGTATCGTGTGAAGTCGTATGGACGCAGTGCTCAGGTGGGTGGGTGCGACGGGTAGATGCGCACATGCCAAGTTGGAGCACGCCGTGTTGGGAGGGATCATGAACAGTACACCACCGCTTCCCTGGGCATCGTGAGAGGACACCTGTCGGGGGAGTGAACACGTGTGTGCACAGCAGCCGGGCACACGTACAAAGCGGTACCAGGCGCACCTCAGCCCACCCTCTGTGGACAAGCTGGATCCTGTTGTGCGCCCGCCATGCCCCTTGACAAGGCACACACAGCCCCAGTCGACCAGGTGTAACCCCAACATAGTCAATCCGCACAGGCGATACAGGGCACGGGATGGCAGTGGAGCATGGTGTGTGAGAGGTCTCCTCGCGCTCCTCCTGGTCATATCACGCAGGCAATAGAACCTCAACGTCTAGCATGGCACAAGTCAAATGGAAGTGTAGGGGGACACACCACAGCACGAGCAGCACTGACGTCACGGGAGGTGGCTCGCACCATCCCATCCATTGCCCATCATACCAACCACACCACATGCCATTGCGACTAAGTGCAAGCGCGTGCGCCACCACCCCGAGCCCTCCCCAGAGAGGCCAAAGAGTGAATGTGTGGGCCATCAGCCGCAGACGGACGCGGCCTGGCCGCAAGGGCAGCCACAGCCACTGGGTGTCGCAGGTGGCGGATCCGGAAGGCGAAGACTGTGATGCATAGTCCATGCAGGCCGGGTCTCCATTTGGGGCACCACGCAGGTGGACGGCGTCCCGCCACACATCATACCCTGAGACAGCCCACTCGTGCAACTGGACCCACACATACACTCCTTGCCCTCTCTGGTGCGAGCTTGGGGCTGCCTGTGCAGGCGCTAGCCTCGCAGGTGAGCATGCATATTGGGGGAGCGAGGGAGGACATGAGGGCTGGGGCGAAGATGACTGTATCACTGTCAGTAAGTACAAGGGATGACCCAGATGTGGAAAGGAAGAGACGTGTCCCGTGTGTACTGCAACTAGTCGCCAATCCAACTACCCCCCATGTCCGGAATGTAAGCCCGCACCTAGGCCCGCCCATCCGCCACATCGAACATACCACCAGCACGACAACCTTCCCATTCGAAACACTGACTGGGGGTGGCGACCAGTGTACAATCATGTGTAGCCTACCCACGCGTACATGTGGGCCCTCCATGATCCATGTCACCTGCGGCAAAGTCATGACATGCGCAATGAGGAAGTGAGGAGAGCTGTCCGCCCCACGCGCAGAAGGTGCATCAGCTCCACAGACCCAGCAGCGAGTCCAGCAGGGGTCACATGTGCAGGGGCAGCTGTGCCTGGTGTGAAGGCACATGCATATAGACAGCACATCGACCAATGTGTAGTCTGCCCACATCTACAGTCCATCATCATGCGGACATAGGAATTGAACACAGGGCAACACATCTTCAGTTGGTGCACCCACCGTGACCAACAATGCGCAATCATCGACGTACCCGCCCTGTGCATGGCCCCCCACCCAACGGAGGCACATCCAGTGCCACCATCCCACACACACAAGCCTTCCACGGAACATGCTGTGTCCAATGGTCAGTACAGAGTCAGCGCCCATCTGGTGGATCCTGAACAGGAGACACATGCACACACATGCCAGCTCCCACTATGTACGTCTGCCACCTGGCACGTGCAATGTAACCTCTCACCTGTGACGTGTGACTGCAAGCACACAGCCGTCTTGGCATGGGGCTGTCAATGTGGACACCTGTCAATGTTTCGGGAGGTGTGATCCGTACAGTGCTGTACATAGGGTGCAGTGCTGACACCTACTACTGTCTCATGTCCCCTCGTGCCACAGGTCCCACTTGTTTTGGCCGCTCAGCCTGTGCCCACATCGTCGTCGTCGTGTGCCATACTCATCCAGCCGCGGAAGCAGTTCCATGCTCAGCAGACATTCATGTTGCCGTGGCGTTGCCGCTTGACGGATATGCAGTCAGTCCCCATCAGCACGCCCCGCAAGTCATTGGGGCCTAGATCCCCATGTGCATGCACATGGCAGTGGTTTGTATCACTAGCCATTGCCATTGTTGGGAGACCTGTGTAAGTGTATTGTGGCCGTGCCGTCCCAGCTTGACAGCTGGGCTGTGGCTCATGTGCTTGCTCAGTCATGTCAGTGATGTGTATGCGAAATTGCTATGTGTCGTGTTGCTTTGACATGTGTCCTCTGCCATTGTCCCTAGGCGGAGACCGAACATTGACCTCCCATACCAATTGCTGGCGGACATGGACGATACAGAGGTTATTAGGAAGTTTCGGCTGGACAGGCCAACCCTGCATCGACTGTGTGCCATGTTAGAACCCCATCTCCGTCCCCGCAGGGTGTATCCGACTGCTGTCACCCCCACGGCTAAGGTGATGGCCGCCATGCATTTCTTCGCCACTGGGTCATTCCAGCACACAGTGGGCATTGGAGGAGGGATGTCCCAGCCCATGTTCAGCAAGGTGCTGAGGGATGTACTGGCAGCCATGATGCTGTACCGAAACAGGTACATCCGCTTCCCCAGGGCTCGTGAATTGGCGGCAGTGAAGGGTGCATTCTATGCCCTTGGCAGAATCCCACACGTCGTTGGAGCCATTGACTGCACACATGTCGGCCTTGTTCCACCACAGGCCACTGAACACCTGTACCGCAACAGGAAGCACACACACTCCCTGAATGTGCAAGTGGTGTGCCTTGCGGACATGGTGATCACCCACGTGTGTGCAAAGTTCCCAGGCTCGGCCCATGACGCACACATAATGCGCAACAGCATCTTGCCACGACTGATGTCCAATATGCAACAGGATCGTGCCTGTATTGTCGGTGAGTATGTGGAGTGGTGTAGCGTGCTGGTTGTGCGATGCTGTCCCCTGTCCAGTTGGAATAGCAACGGTTCTCTGTGTCCCTCACACCCAGGTGACTCTGCGTACCCGAATGGGGCATGGCTGCTCAGTCCATTGAGGAATCCTCGCACCCCAGCAGACGATCGCTACAATGAGGCACATGGGAGGACCAGACGTGTGGTCGAGCGTACCTTTGGCCTCCTCAAGTCCAGGTTCAGGTGCCTGGACCGCACCGAGGGTGCGCTGGCGTACTCCCCACAGAAGGTGTGCCAGATAGTGGTGGCGTGCTGCATGCTGCACAATCTGGCCATTCGGAAGCAGATCCCCCTCATCGTGGATGACGGAGATCAACCAGGGCCCCAGCCCGCAGACCAGGACAGCTCGAGTGAGGAGGACAGCGGAGAGGAGGAAGCTGGTAATGTGCGGCAGCAGCTCATCGCCCGCTACTTCACTTGACGGTGAGTGTCCATGTACGACGGCTGATGTGGCTGTATCTGTGCAGGTGTGTGTGTGCTGTGTCAGGGTGGCCGTTTGTTCACTGCGTGCTGTGTGTCAACGCTCCATGGCCAGGGTAGTATGCCACTGTTGGTGGCTGTGACATTGTGCCCTATTGCTCTGTGCGATGTGTGTACATTGCTTGTAGTTGTTGACATGTACTGTGTGATGGGTGTGTGACACACTCATTGAATGTGCTCCTGTTCTGTCTCCCACCCCTAGGTCCCTACAGGCCCTCCGGATTCAATTGCCATGCCACGCATCAGGTGCCTTTCCGCCCAAGGTGGCCGTTGTATTCCGTACAAATAAAACACAGGGCACAAACAGCAGTTAGTGAAAAAGGTGCATTTATTACAAACTGTGACATGTGATTGTGTGTAAGGTGATGACAAAAGTGGTGCGTGCAGTGACAATGAGCTGTCGGTCATGGCTGCGTGATGATCAGGGTGTACCCACTGGTTCTATGCCCATAGTCCAACACACACATGCCATCCAGATGGCTGTGTGGAGTGGGATCGTAGTCCAAGTCAATGCAGTGGCTGGTCAAGGAAGGCTGGCGGAAGGCTGGCTGGCTGCCTCACTTGCGTTTGGAGCGTGCGAAGTCCTCCCGGGAGATCTGTTTCCACTTCGGACGGCCCCTTCCACGTTTGCGAGGGGGGGTGCCTGCTTGCGACATGCTGGTGGTTGAGGTGTGCTCACTGGCTGTGGACGCAGGGGAACTGGACACTGCTGCTACACCCTGCGCCCCGGCAGGTGGTGGCGGAGGGGAGCTGCTGTCCCTGGCTGTGACCTCACCGCCACCACCAGCTGTCCCATGAGGTCCACGATTTGGCCCATACGGGCGTCCATGGACCTCAGCACCCCCAGCACCTCACGCGTGTCTGAAGCAGACCGGAGCCATTGTCCTTGGGCCTCTTCATAGGCCCCAAGGACTCTGGCCATTTGAGGCAGGGCATGGCTCCCAGGGGAGGCTGGCGTTTCCCCTGACCCTGCTCCTCCTACCAGTCCTGCTGCCACCGGCCTGCCCACTAGCCACATTGCTCACCACGGTCCTCGCTGTGGCTCCCAGGGTGGATCCAGTCGGCCGGGCCACCACCTGCGCTGGGGCTGGTGCCAGCGAAGACGTGGCGGTGGTGGCGGCGGTGGTGGTCGGTGCGGCGATGGTGGCGGTTGCGGCAGTGGTAGTGGCCACAATGACCGTGGGTGTGGCCGCAACGACAGTGGCAGCAGGGGGCTGGGAATGTTCAGCAGCCCTGGATGATGGGTTGGTGGGTAGGAGGGATCCTGGGGAGCGGCTGGGCCCTGCCACACCAGATGGGCCTGCTTGGTGGTCCGTGTCCGAAGAGGAGGACAGATCCTCCAGATCCGTGTGTCCTCGTTGGGGGCTTGTAGGCTGGCTGTGCTGGCTGCTGGCTCCATCCCCAGCATCCAGCAGTTCGTCACCTGTGGAGAGAATGAGATTTGTTATTGTGTTGCACCTGGCGAAGTATGTATTTGTCGTCTGACATTAACAGTTCGTGCAATCTCGTACATGGGTTTCCCGGAGGCGTGTGTGTGGCTGTAGCATCTGTAGTTGTGTGTGCTTGGCAATGGGACTGTGTGCTGTGCACATGTGGCATGGGACGGATTGGCCATGCCGATGGGTGTGTTGCTGTGCTCCTACTTATTGTGACTCTGGTGTATGCGGGCTCCTGGCCCATCCTGGGTCTGGTTTGTACTTTGCTTTTGGTGTTCAGATGGGACGCTTAGGAACGCATATGGCAACATGGGGGCCATGCCCCAGATTCGCATTTGGGAGGGAATATGCTTTTGGGGTTCAAATGGAACGCTTAGGAACGCATATGGCAACATGGGGGCCATGCCCCAGATTCGTATTTGGGAGGGAATATGCTTTTGGGGTTCAAATGGAACGCTTAGGAACGCATATGGCAACATGGGGGCCATGCCCCAGATTCGCATTTGGGAGGGAATATGCTTTTGGGGTTCAAATGGAACGCTTAGGAACGCATATGGCAACATGGGGGCCATGCCCCAGATTCGCATTTGGGAGGGAATATGCTTTTGGGGTTCAAATGGAATGCTTAGGAACGCATATGGCAACATGGGGGCCATGCCCCAGATTCGCATTTGGGAGGGGATATGCTTTTGGGGTTCAAATGGAACGCTTAGGAACGCATATGGCAACATGGGGGCCATGCCCCAGATTCGCATTTGGGAGGGGATATGCTTTTGGGGTACATGCTGTGAGCCATGGGTGCCGAACGTGACATGTGTTGTGGCAGCATGACAGTGCATGGTTTGAGGTGTGTGCATGCTTGACATGGCCTGCATATTTGCTGTCTGTTGTGATTACTGGACATGGCATTGGACGCATCGTTATGAGTGAGTGATGGTTGTGTGCCAGCCAACGTATTGCAGTTGTCCCATCTCCTTGGTGTGCGTGCTGCCCTGTGCCATGTGCATCACTGCAGTGCTCGGGGGGTGGCCCATGTTGTGTGTTGTTGCTCACAGTGTGTTGTGCGCTTCATTGACTTCTGGCACATGGTTGGTCATGGGCATGTATCTTAGCGTGACTGCTGTATGTGTGGCAGCTGTGCGGATGACATGCCTTTCATGAGACTGGGGCTGACGGATGGGATGGATGGTATGTTGTATGTGCATGGTGTGTCAGTGAGTTTGATGGGTTCAGTGGTGTTCGTGTGCATTTATGTTGTTCCGCTCTGTTGCGTCTAGTGTTGTTTGTCTTACATAGGCGTAGTTGTGGGGTGTGTGGTTGACAGGCAGTAGGGGCTACATGGACAGGACTTCAATGGTGTTTCGGTTGTGTGTGATGAGTTGCACAGTGGCTGCCGTGTGGGACTATATTCAGTGTGGCTTGTGCATGCAGACGTGGCTCCTTGGGTGTTGCTATGTCTGTGATGGGTCATGTGGGGTGTGAGTCTGTTGTTCATGTCCGTGTGCACATTGTTCACTTGTTCGTGACGGTGGGCGGTGCTGCGTGTTCGTCTGCTACGTGACATGTCCCATGTGTTGGTCGTGTTATGGTCCTCATGCCTCCAGTAATCCAGCCCTGTCCAGTTTCCCACCTGCAAGTTGTTCGTGCGTGCACTGTACTGGATGCCACATGGCTCTAAGCGGGGGTGCTCCATGTTGCAGGTCTGTGGGGGTGGGGGGTGTTGTGGGTCGTGGGGTGGCTGGACACCCACTGACACCGATTGCTGTGGACCGTGATGTCTGCCTTTCGGCTGTCGTTGTGCACTGCGGTGGCTGACACGTGGCTGTGGGGTGTGGGGATGCTCCTCCTTGCTGTGCTGTGGGACTGGGGCCTGGTGTGTGTTGTACTTGGGCTGTCCACCCTCCCACCCACTGCACTTTGTGTTCCTGCCACTTACCTGTTACTTGTCGGTTAGTGCAGCTGTGGCGGACACATGGGTGTGGTGGGTGCTCGTTGTGGCGCTTCTGGCATATTTGGGGACCTGTTGGTGGTTACGTGGCTGGCTGAGTGTACACATGTCCCCACGCATCTTACAGTTGTTCGGTTTGGGCTGTGTGTGGTGGTGTCTGTTGCATGTGTGTGTGATGTGTTGTGTATTGTGTGCTGGACATGGGGGTGTTTGTCCCTGGGAGCTGTGGCATGGTAGTTGCGCATGTGAGTACATAGCGGTGTGCTGGTATACATTAGTTTGTACTTACCAGCCTCCACTCCCCTGCTAATCCGGCGAGGATCTCCGGATGTATTACGACTCGCACCTTCTCCTCCCACGCTTTGAAGGTCTTAAAGAGCGCGGGATTCCCTCCGCCAGTGACGGCAGCCAGCTCTCTGTTTTTGCCCTCCTTCTTCTTGACCAGGCTCTTTACGTCATTCCAACGTTTGTTTATTTCACCTCTGTTCCTGGGCAGGGTCCCGACTGCATTGACCTGGTCTACGATCCGGTTCCACATTCTGTTTCTGGTGGCTAGTGGTGTGTGCTGGACCATGTTCCCATAGATTTGTGGGTACACCTTGATGATCTCGTCGACCATGACCGTCAGCTCAATGGGCGTGTACTTGGGCATTCTTTGTGGTGCCATGGTGTTTGTGGTGCTGGTGCGGTGTGTGTTGTGTATTGTGCAGGGGGTTTGTGGTGCCGGTGTTTGGTGGTGGTGGTGGTGGTGGTGGTTGTGATGTGTGCGTTTCTGTGGTGTGCTGCTGTCCTTGCTGTGTCACTGTGTCCTCTCCTCTCCTCTCTAGTTTGCAATGTAGCAAGGGGTTGTGGTCTGTGGGAGTGCTGCTTTTGTACTCACCTATGTGGGTGTGTCCTCATGGTCTGTTGTTTTCAGGTGTGTTGTGTCTGGGGTTCTGGCCTTTGTATTTTTTGTTTGTCCGGGGGGTGTTTTCGGGATGTGTACTGTGCTTGTGTATTTGTGCGTGCCTTGCTGTGTGGACTTGTTGGCCATGTTGTGTGCTATTGGTTTTGTGTGCGGATGGTTTCTGTGCAGGTACGTTGGCGCCATGGCTTCTGCCGTGTCGATTCTCATCGGCGTTGTTTGCGCTGGCGGGCGGTATATTTGTGGGTTTTCCGCGCTCATGTCGGTGCGATCGTAATTTCACGTGCGGTGTGTCGGCCGTGAGGGCGGGCGGTTTTGTGTTGTCGTGCGTGTTTCCGTCCGTGGCGGGCGGTTTGACTCCGACTCGGACGTTGGCGGGCGGTATTTTGTGTGATTTTTCCGCCGATGGCGGTTTTCGGTTTGTGTAATTGTAATGGCGTGGTCGGTGTTCAGGCGGTGTGTGCGGGCGGATTTTTGCCGCTTCCATGCCTGGCGGATTTATTTACGCCGGGTATCGTAATGGGCCCCAAAGACTTCTATATAGTTAAAAAAAAAATCTACTATGTGCCCTAAACGAGTTCATCACATGCATAGCTTGCTTTGTATGTAAATCATACCACCTAAATATAAATAAATCACCTACTACATAACCCATTCGTCAGGAAACATTTTTAGTCATAACAATAAAGCTTTATTGTATATATATTTTAGTTCTATATAATGTCATTTTTTTATTTAGTTGTAAAGGATATTAATTTTAATTGATTTGGTAAATATTTGTATTTTAATGTTGCAATGTTGTTGGTGTTTAATTTGTTTAACTATGTTTATAAGTTTTGATATGTTTTTTTTTATTTAGTTAGTTATAAATTGGTAATTTAGTAGCAGGTTTTTGGGTTTTTCTTTGATTATTTAATTGATAATTAATTAGATAAATTAAACCATGACTAATAAATAATGCTACAGTTATTTTAACTATTTGTTGAAGTTTAATTCATTGTTAATTCATTGATCAATGTATTTATTTTGAATTATCCTAGGCAATTTTTTAATGATTGTATTGTTTTTAGTTTGTTTTTTCAATGTAATGTTAATAAATTATCATTTTTTTCTATTACTAATTTTTGGTATGAATTTTCATGTGTTGCCAGTTCTCTTTTTAGGGTAGGAAGGTGGGAAGTGTGTTAAGTATTTGTTCAAAATATTTTATTTATAGTATAAAATGTGTATATAATAAATTACATTTTATTTCCTACTTAATGAGTACATTTATTATTTTAAAGATATTTTACATTATTTATTTGTTTATATATTTAAATGTTTTATTTTAAAAAATGTAGGCAAGGAATAGCAAATCTCTCTGCTCCGAAGTCCAACACTTTCCCTACTGTTGCCTAGATTGGAGAAGAATAGTAAATTTAACTTCTCCCAAATCCAATACTTTCCCAACTTTTCTTTATGTTGGAGTGGCTATGGTACATTTGGTCCAACACTTACCCTACAATTGCTCACTTTGGAGTTGCAATAATAAATCTGACCCCTCTAAAGTCCAACATTTTCTCTACTCTTGCTAAGGCTGTAATGGGAATCACAATTCTGACCCAACCAGAGTCCAACGCTTTCCCTACTTTCACTTAGATTGGCGTAAGAATAGCAAATCTGACCCCTAAAAGTGCCTCACTCTCCTTACTGTTGCTCAGAATTGAGATGCAAATAGTAAATGATAAAAATCCTATACTTTCCCTACTGTTACTAAGATTCGACTAGGAATACTAAATCTTAAACCTTCGAAGTCCAACACTTTCTTTACTGTTGCTAAGATTGGAGTCGAAATAGACAATCTGACCCTCCCAAATCCCAGCACCTTCCCTACATTTGCTTTTACAGGAGTATGAATATTAAATCTGACCTCTCCAAAGTGCAGCACTTTTCCTCAAGTTGCTCAGATTTCAGTGGGAATAGTGGATCTGACCCCTCCAAAGCCCAACACTTTCCTTAATTGTGCTTTGTTGGTGTAGAAATGTTAGAACTGACCCTTTAAAAGTCCAACATTTTCCAAACTTTTGCTTTCACTGGAGTGAGAGTAGTAAATCTGACCTCTATGGACTCCAACCCTTTCCCTGCTGTTGCTGAAAGTGGAGTGTGATAAATAAGCCTGACCCCTCCAAAGTCCAACATTTTTTCTTACTTCTGTATATGTTAAAACAGGAATAGTAAATCTGACTCCTTCAAAGTCCAACACTTCTTCTACTATTGTTCAGGTTGGAGTGGGAGTAATGAACCTGAATTCTTCAAGTTAACATTTTTTATATGTTTTTTTAAACAAATTGTTCTAATATATATGTTTGTTTTAAATTTTAAGTTTAAAATAATGTCTTTTGTATCATTTGTTTATAGCAATTTTCTATTTATTTTAATGTTATTATTCTATATTTTTTAGTATTTTAATATCTGGTTTTTGTACGTATAATTACGTATTATTAGTATTTTTATTATTTGCTTTTAAATTATAATTTTATTTTTTAAGTACAATGTTATTTTTGTGTTTCATTTAATGTCTATAATTTTTTATATATGTTCATATTATTTTTAGATACTATAAATATATTTTATATTCTAATATTATGTGTTTTATTGATACATGTTTAACATTAATATATTTTTTCATGATAACATTTTGATATACTTACCAGTTTTCTGACATTAATATGGTTTTCTAATTTTTTGTTGTCAATATTTTTAACTTAAGTTAAATGAGAGGAACCCCTTTGGGAAACCAAAGGATAGGGGTACTCAAACAGGTACAATAAGAGTTTATCCTTTAGTTTACACTACTAACCCCACACACTTTCAATCAAACCGTTACACTTATTCGGCTCTCATCCACATATATATCTGAAAATTTGGCCCAAACAATAAATCTATAGTACACTGAAAGTAGAAATTAGTACAACGTTTATTAAAAATAACTTATACCAACCTAAAGTTGTGTATATCAACAATAATTCATATGTTAAAAACAATTCATATATTAAAACCACCAACTATCTTGGTACTATAACAGTACTCTAATACAACAATATACTAGACAAATCCAATAAAGTTGTCAAAGCAGCAAGAGAGACATAATTAGACAGTATTATTTGTCATTCAAGTTAGCACATATTTAGAAGAAGAAACAAAGAAGCCAACTAGCACCCTACGTTTCAATTTCTGTTGGTTTTCGGCTAAGCCAGTCAGCATTAACAGATTGTGCAGAAGAAAGTCGCACTTTCTTCTGCACAATCTTTATTGGATTCGTCTAGTATATTGTTGTATTAGAGTACTGTTATAGTTCCAAAATAGTAGGTGGTTTTAATATATGAATTGTTTTTAACATATGAATTATTGTTGATATACACAACTTTAGGTTGGTATAAGTCATTTTTAATAAACTTTGTACTAATTTCTACTTTCAGTGTACTATAGATTTATTGTTTGGGCCAAATTTTCAGATATATATGTGGATGAGAGCCGAATAAGTGTAACGGTTTGATTGAAAGTGTGTGGGGTTAGTAGTGTGAACTAAAGGATAAACTCTTATTGTAAATATTTTTAACTTTACATGAAAGGTATGTAAACTTGATATTTGTCTCCTCAACATTTTTAATGATATTTTGGCTGGCGATATTTTTGTTGATATTTTGTCAGACAGCCATTTCTACTGGGGCAAACACACTCTGATCGGGGTGAACTAGGTGAGAGAGAATATTTGCAGCCTATTTTATATAACATTCCCCAAAATCTCACAATTCAGGTGTTCATGTGTGGCATTGTACACATTTTTATAAATGTTTAGATAGCTGGCCCGCATATGTTCTGTGAAACGCAAGTGGAAAGCCATTACTGTTTAGTGTCTTCCCAATGGCAAACTGCTTCAAAGCAGAGTTAATTTCTGCCAATGAAAATGGTACATCCATGTTTTTTTTTTGCTCTTGGGATAATTTGATTAGGTTGGCACCCTGCACATAGACATCGAAGAATGAATAGTCTGCCTTTGCCAACTGCACATATAGGTGTTGATAATGTAAAGCAAATGCCTCATTTAGCTCTTATTGTGATGTATGAGTTGTTTGTCTGTGTGTCAAATGGTCATTATGGCTATGTGTAGAGTGTCCATGTATCCAAGTCTAGCAATAGTCAGCCTGCCATATAACCTTCAGAATATCTTAGGGCAACGTATTCTTTGTACTCATGTAGCTATATCCTGCCAACCAAGTCAACATGATCTTTCCTCTAGTGATCTAATTCCTGTATTTTTCTTTTGGTCCTAAGACCTCGCTTTCTAGCTTACAAAATACAATCTCAAACCAGTTAAATGTATCATGCACCACCAAACGGAACCCTAAAATGTTCTTGATAAATATGCAACCGTATGTTGCCCTTAAAATTCTTCCACTCATTCAGCATATTGCCTGTCAAGGCTTTATTGGTACCAAGTTAGTATTTTGCTTGCTGTTCATTATATTCCTGTATACCACATCCTATTATACAGCAACTTGTAATTGCCAGGTGGGAATTCTGGTTGGTGTGGTGCCTCATTGCATTGTTGACCACATTTGCTTATGATATGATACTGTATTGGCTAGGTACTGTACACTTAGAGCCTTATCACAAGTTTGGCTGTCCTCCTGTCGGCCCAAAACAGGAGTTCCAACAGGAAGACCACCAAGCTCGTCATGCGCCTGCCCGCCGAATTATGAGTGTAATCCAGGGTGGGCGGGCAGTGCTGCAGTGGTCTCATGGTGGCAGCTGAATAAGGGTCATAGGAGAGCCTTAACAGCAGACTGCTGCCATGACAGCACCTGCAGCACGTTCCTGCATGATGTGGCATGCATGCCACACCGTGCAGAAACAGGGGTGCAATTGCATGGGGCACATGTGCCTCCCCACATTTACCCACAGGCCCAGATCCATCCAGGGGCCTTCATGCTGCCATCATTTTCATTGCGGGCTCACCTCCATGAAAAGGGCGGTGTATATGTAGGTCGCCAACTCGAAGTAGGAGTAGGATTCCCGTCACAGACAGTTGTCATGGCGGAAAGGCACATCGTAATCTGGACTGCGGAAATCTGGACTGGATCCCTGCCCAGAGTCTATTCTGCCTCTACTGCCACGGTTGAGAATTCGTGGTGTAGTCAGCGGGACTGTGGTGGCCTTCCCTCCAGTGACCAGACAACATCTAAATATGGCAGGTGGACAGCCAAGTCAGCGACCGGAAAGACCTCCAAAAAAGCGATGGCAGGACCCGTTCTGCCAAGATCTAAAACAAGTCCCAAGTTAATTGAAGATTGCAGGTTTGGTTTAGACATCCCCTTATACCCATTTGCTGCAGGAAGTCTGTGTTGTTCCTTCATCGTTGATGGTGCTGCTAATTGTCAAGAAGGATGCTGCTGTCACTAATACAGCCTCCTTGGCTGCCTATGCATTTTGCTCTGTAGGAGTGGGAATGTATTTCATAAGTGCTCCATCCATGATTTCTACTTCCTATGCCTCCATTTTAATTTTTGCTGCTGCCAGTGTTGAGGTAAAACTGCCTGGATCGAGGTTCTGTTGCAAAATCCGATGGAATTTCTGGTTAAATGTAGAAGTCTGACTTTTGGTTTGTTATTACCTTCAACTTGGCTGGGAATTGTAGCATGTATTATAATCTCATTTCCAGGAGCTTGTGTTTCACTTCTAAGAAGGAGGCCCTGTTGTGTTGAAGAGCCAAAAGGTAATCAAGGAACACCAGTACTATACAGTTGTCCATTCTTTAGTGGCCAGCCTTCCTAGCCACCTGTAGAATGAAATTACAATCTCTGAAGTGAAGCAGCATGGCCAGGATGGGTTTATCTCTGAAGTGAAACAGCATGACCAGGATGGGTATGAATGGGGTGCCTGGAGTAAAGTTGCATGCCTGTATGTGATAGGCTCCTTTGATGGAAAAAATAAAGATAGCCCTTGCAGATCCATTTCTCAATGAATTTTACCATGCTTTGGCCCGCATTTCCTTTTATACTCTAACTAAACATGAAATTGCTATTTCTACCAATCCCTTCTGCATTCTTCACTCCTCCTTCTAGGAAGCAGATTTTAGCCGTAAATTCTTGGATCTGTTGTTGTAGTTCTGTTTTCAGGGAACAGAGCATTTGTTTCCGTATGAGAGCCTCTCAATAAGCTTCGGTTGGTCCTCTATCAAGATGCTTAAATTAACTTTTTGTCATTTTTTAATGTTTGCATTGTAAATAATTTACTTCCTGAATCTCATCCCCTCATTGAGACATTGTTGCATCTTGCTACACTTACCACAATTTTTCTACTGGGACTACAGGTGTCTCCTGTGGCTGTTAATACATAAATCAACTGCAACAGCAACGGTTTTCATTTCTGCTGATTTCAATAATCGGCAACAATGGCAAGAGGCACACTTTTAGCAGGATAGGAAATATGTTGTATAGGGGAAATATTTGGATTACCATGACTGAATTGTCAGTTTTGCTGCGAAGTTCAGTGTCTTGCTTCAATGGACAGTTTGGTATGTAATTAGACTGTTACTCATAAATGCTTGGTCCCGCTACATTGTAAGTTATTGTCTACTGACGATTTCATAAAGATGTATATTAATTATAACATATAATTGCAAAGGCACAAGCAAGTTGAATTGATCAGCATTTGTACTCCCACACTGAGTTTAGTTGAAAAAATCCTGGAAGTCTCTTCATTGTACTGAGTACAACACGTTATAGCATGAATATAGATTTCTCAGACAAGTATCCTCCTCTTCATTTCTATTCTAACTCAAAGACAGAAAACAACAATAATGCAGACAATGTCAATAACAAGTGACTTCCTGGCCACCATCTCTTTGTAAAGAACATGCCTGGACAATTAGAAATTATAGGAAGGTGGAGTATTACGTAATGATGCTTGTTAGGCTTCACTATGCAATTCTCTCACAATACCCAAGGATGGTTCTTGGTTTCACAGTAATAAATCTTAAGCTCAGTCCTGGTAGAGTGGCAAAGAGCAGTGAGGCTTTACTAGAGGAACATGTGTTAAGCATTCCAGAGTACCAATATGGACGATAAGTAATTGACACATCACGAAAGAAATATGACACCAATTTATAATATTAAAGCAGATTTTTATATAAATGTAGACACCAAAACTAAGTCAATCGGATAAGTATATCCAGAGTTCTGGATTTTAGAAACAAAAATAAATCAGTGCAAAACAATACTGCAGAACCTTAACAGTGCGGTCAATGGGAAAAAGCACTAGTGACAATCGGTCACTTGCAGGTCGAGTTGCATAGAACCCAAGGAGGGTTAGGGTGATGCTGGTCCTAGTACCAAGCCACAACAGTCATTTCAATTTTACCTGGCTTGAGAAGCCCAGGTGCAGAGTTGTTCTGGCTGTCCTTGGTACTGAAGGGGGAGCTACGGGGAAACTGGTTTTACTGCTTACACAGTGCTGGTGAGGAAACTGGTGCAAAACATTGACAATAGAGCCACTGCTGGCATCAGATGAAGGTGTTGCGGTGTTCCCTCGAGTTGCATCATCGAATATAGGTGGTGGTTGCCGGGCTGGCCACCAGCAAGCTTTGGCAGTGGTAAGGTCAGCAAGAAGATATTTTGACATCTGGAGGTCTTGGGGAAAATGGTAGCTGCCTGAAACTTGCTGGAGGTTAGGACTACATTTCCCACAATGCACTGGTGATCCCCCAGAGGGCCTGATCGTAAGCAACACTTTGGTTCTGGTACATTGTTTTTACCTGTGGGCTGCAGGGGACTAGTGCCACTAGTCCAAGGGAGTCTGAAGTTGCCTTTGGTTCTCAAAGAGGTCTCTTTGTCTGGGGGAACTGGTCTTTGATCCGCAGTTGCGCAGTTCCAGGATGGTTGCCACAGGTCAAGAGTGCCACGCCTTTGGTTTTTGCAGTCCCTGTTGTCGCAGACTCGGGTCTCTTCTGCATCTGTTGTTGCAAATCAGATCAGAAGTGAGGTTCTGGTGTCAGGGGTGCCCCTTAAATCCTAGATTTAGGGGCGTTAGGTGTGTGGGTGCAAGTGACCAAAGGTCTATTTGCCCCAGCGGCTAACCTACCCCTGAGGTGACCACATCAGGGGGGGTGTATCCCATTATCTACACAAAACCCTCTATTCTGCTGCTTTTAAAAATGGCAGAAACCGTTCTTAGCTGTACAAACCAGGTAGCCCAGCCTAGTGGTGTGGCTAACCTTCTGGGGGTGTACACATCCTGACTGTTAGATCTGGGGGTCTCTAGTTGGCTAGGGCATGAGCCAAAGCCAGGCAGAAACCACCACTCTAGTCAGGGCAAGGGAGTTACACGCTGAAGATAACCCCAGCTCACCCCCTTGGTAGCTTGGCATGAGCAGTCAGGCTTATCCCAAAGGCAATGTGTAAAGCGTTTGCGCAACACACACACACAGCAGCGACACACTAGGCACACCACAAAAGAAACTCCACACAAGGTCATATATAAAAATAGCCTTTGTATTATCCAAAACACATTAGGATAGTAGTCACACAATATACCCTGTGCCCACTGGCACTAGGCAATATTCACAGGGGATTATATACAAGACAGGGCCAATCGGGCCACTGTCAGAACCATTTGAACTCGCTTAGTAGTAAAATGAAACAACCAGTCACGACTGGCACAGACACTTTGCATCAATCACATTAGGCATAAGCAGTAGGCATAAACACATTATGCATCATCCTAAAACACATAAGCATAAACACATTATGCATTAACTCAGCAGCGCACCCTAGTAACACTGCCACAAGGTGCATACATCACCTTAGGGCCTTGCGCCCTTCCACCATCCAAAAGAGCCCCAGGCCAACTGGTCTTGCACTAGGGCTCAAGCGTCCTTTTGTCCCGAATGTCAGGGCCACCACGGTGCGCAATGCGCTGGGTCAGGGGTGTGACTCACCCCTTTCTTAATAGAAGGAATGGCCCCCAAACGTTGCAGCTGCCCGTGACTGCGGTGCAGCTGAAGATCAACACGCACTGGCACTGCAATGCGCCGATCGGGGCCCCACTCCGGGGCTACTAAACTCCAAGTTGCCCAATGTTGCAGCTGCCCGCCACTGCGGCGCAGGTGTGTAGCGAGGGAGCACTGGCACTGCAATGCGCTGATGGGAGCCCCACTCCGGGGCTACTAAACTCAAAATTGCCCAATGTTGCAGGGAAGGCACCGACAACGTGCCTCGAGAAGGGCCCCACTCACCGTGCTCTTTCCTTGCCTCCTCCGGATCGCAGGCAGGCCCTGCTCACAAGACATTTTGGCTCTGCCCGGTCCCCCTTCTGGGACACAGGGCTTCTCTGGGGAGCCTGCGAGGCTCCGGATGTTCTCGGCTTCGCGCGGGGTTCTCCACATCAAGACGGGAGCCCCGCCTCCACTCCGGCAACCCTCTCCTGTGTCCCGCTCGGCCACGCTACCACCGCTCGCTTTTATGCATATGCGGGACTCCCACCAGCTCATGGGATCCCCGCTCGGGTCAGCCCTGACTTCCTGGTTCTGGCCCCGGTCCACTGACGGCAGGCCCTGCCCACAGTCAGGCGCGGGCGCCGGTCTTCGGTTTCGGTGCTCTCGGCGGCGGCTTCACTCGGGGGCAGAGTGTGGGGTAGGCTCCTGCCTGGAAACGATGCCAACGTGGGGTGGGCACCCGCCACAAAGGCACAAATGCGGGGTAGGCTCCCGCTTGATCAGCAGCGCAGGGGGGAATCCCTACGCTCGGGATTCCCTTGGCAGGCACTTCCGCAGCACGCTGCCAGGCGCCAGCTCCTCTCCTTCTTTGGCAATTAAAATATTGTGCTACTCAGAATAAAAGTAAAGCGCTCACAAGGCGCTAGAGTCCAAAGTCTAGGGGGCAAAGCTGGGTCCAGGCAGGCCAGCGCACAGGGCCCTCCAGCAGGGAGGCAGTCCCTCATGGCGGTCTCCTCCTGGGGCCCAGCAGCAGCAGTTCTCCCCAGCCAGACGAACAGAGCTCCAAACACATGGGGCTCTAATACTTATTCCCCTCAAAGCCTTTGAAGTCTTTGTGCTCAGGGGGCACTGACCCCTGTCTTAATCAGTTCTGGGAGTCTCCCTGCCAGTGACACCTTCTTCCTTTGATAGTGGGGGTCTGGATCCTCAATCACTCAGCAGGAGATGGAGCCATTGTTTTATGGCTGCAGCCCAGGCCTCTTCACCTCCAGGGGCTACTCCTCCCCCCTACACTCCAGATGCAGGTCAGCCTGTTGCTGTCTCACCTTCTCCCCTGGGTCAAGACATTCCCCAGATCATATTGCTTTCAAATCCAGACAGTCAATCCACAACCAGGCAGAGACACACAAAAATGTTAAAGCACAAAAACCCAGCCACTTCTAAAAGAGTGGTTTCTAAACACGCAATTCAAAAACCACCTTCACAAAAAGATGTGTTATTAAATTGTGAGTTCAGGCACACTAAACTTCACCTCTCCATCTTAAGCCTTTGGGAAGATAGGCTGGAAACATATTACACAGCCTTCCCCATTCTGTTCTATGGGCAAGATGGCCTTTCAACAGTGAAAAACGAAATGGAGAGTATTTCACTGTTAGGACATGATACACACCTTAGTACATGTCCTACCTTTCACATACACTGCACCCTGCCCAGGGGGATACCCTGGATCTACCATAGGGGTGTCTGATGTGCATAGAAAGCGTAAGGCCTGGCAAGTGAGTGCACTTGTCAGGACAACATGGCAGTTTAACAAACTGCGCGCAGGCACTGCAGTGCCAGGCCTGAGTTCTCTCTTTAGGGCTAATTGTGTGGGTGGCACAATTAGTGCTGCAGGCCCACTAGTAGCATTTGCATTACTAGCCCTGGCACACATAGTGCACTTTACTAGGGACTTTACTAGTAAGGCAAACAAACCAATCATGGACAACCAATTACCATTACACTTTACACAGGGAGCACTTGCACTTTGACACTGATCAGCAGTGGCAAAGTGCCCAAAGCATCTAAGTTGGCAACACCATGTCAGAAAAAAAATCTAGAGGGGAAGCAAAAAGTTTAGGGAACTTCAGCCAAAAAGGGCCAAGTCCAACACTGACTACATTTTTTTCCCTCCTGTCTGGGTGTAAATAAGCCTGGGCCAGGGGTAGGGCGGTTTCTTCCTTTGGGGGCAGCCTGGTTGCATATCACATGCAGTGTAAGCTTTGAAGCTCACCGCCTTGATGTGCCACTTCACTAGATATCCTGTCAGGGAGGGAGGTGTGAACTCCTTTCCATCCAGGCCATTGTTTCTGACTCCTGGGAGAGTTTAGACCTCTTGGAAGGGGGTCTGATCCCTGCCATGGTAGCAGCAGCTGCAGTCTGACAGCCAGAGTACAGGAAAGGCTGGGATAAATATATGGGCAACCTCTAAGGTGGCCACCTGGGTGTGTGCCACACCACCCTTGATGCAAAAATCATGTCAGGGGTGATGAGGCAAGCTGTTTGATACTAAACATGACATATTTTGGTGGTAACATAATGGAGCTGTCAATCTTAGGGGTGCCCGGTTGCCAGCCCATGTTATCCTATGGACCACTGATCACTTATAGTAGCCCTTCCTAGAAAAGACGCCCATAGAAACATATGAGCTTGCACTTATATTTCGTCACCTTTAATAGAATTCACCCTTCCTCCTTGGCTCAGGAGGCCTTCCTTAGGAGTGACTGGCATATATTAAAAATAGTGCTTTGACCTTGCCACTCATGGTGAAGGCAAAGCCGAGTTTGAGCAGTTTGCACTGCTCCTACAGTCTGCAATGACAGGACTGCTGTCATCTGTATACTTGAGTCACTCAGGGTGGCACAAACAATGCTTCAAGCCCTGGTGATCCCTTTAATTTCCATGCCCTGGGTACCACTGGTACCATTTACCAGGGACTTATAAGAGGGTTAAAGTCCTTTCCAATTGGGGTTACCAATCCACAAGTATCAGTTTTAGGGAGAGAGCACTAGCACTAGGGCCTGGGCAGCATGCTCCAGTGCACTTTAAGAGTCATAGCCATCAGCATTGGAGCAAAGCGTGGAGGGTGACCATATAAAAATGACCCTTTCCTACAGAAATGTAAAACATAGAAAGCAAATCCTGGCAAACATCTCAGATTCTGTTTCCACACTAATGAACAAAATGGTTTTCACAGCAATGATGTGAGTCTGGTACAAACAGGAAACGAAGCAATCAAGTTTATTTCGGATGATTCCATACATTGATGACAAAAAAGCTTAGGATAAATGTATTATCATGTAAAAATTCTTCACATAAAACATTTATAATTGATTAACAAATAAATTGTAGTATGCAAAAAGCACAACAAGGTAATGGCAGCAACATTCTGCCTATCAATCCTAAAGACTGATTTGCAAAGTGTGTAAAAAATCATCACCATTAAAACAACAGTTGAAAAGGCAAAAAGTAGCAATATTCATCAGCTCCAAATTCAAGGAGTGTGTGAAGCAAAAGGCCAAGGCCCAGGAGGAGGACAAATTACCCTACTCAGGACAATGCATTCTTCAAACTAGCTGAAACCAGTGGTGTTCAATAAAATGATAACCCCTCAATTTACCCGTACTGAATGTTATGAGGGACTCAAGAGTATCCCATATCTCTGAGGTATTCATTGGCCTTAGGTGGAGAAGGCCCCCTAAAGGGATGGCTGGCGCTTGAAGGGTTTCAGCTCCCCTGAAGGGTTGAAGGTCCCCCTGCTCAGCACAGGCTGCAGAGGTCTGCATTATTCCCCTGTCTGAAACTAGCATTATTCATCAACATATATTGATTTGTCTCCTGAATCTTTCTGACATTGGGGCTCCTTGATCACAAATGTGAAAAAGGTGGAATACTACAAAGGTAGACAGTTCAATAAATATATATATGCTACAAAAAGGCAATTAAACAGACAGCTATGCAAATCCTGCTTAGGAGTTATGTATGATGCCCTAGAGGTGGAGAACACATGCCTGCTGCTGGATGCAGAACTATGCATTACATTGTTGTGATTGATCTGAACTTGTTGATCTTACAGTGCATGAACCAATGAGCAACCCAGCGTATTTTGGAATTCAAGTGAAAACATACATGAGGTACAAAGACAGGGTCAGAGAAAGCAGTTGTTGGCAAGGATGAAGGAATAACAGAGAAGAGCATCTGGTGCAGCAGTAACATCCTTACTGTGGTATTTACAATGGCTGCATCTCACTGGCATGGTTTCAGGACAGAGACTCTGGCAGAGGAACAATGTTTAATCACTCATGATTTTTTACTTCTACTTGCTGTAATGAAGCTCTACCTGTTGGTCATGTGGAGAGCAGAACTTCACTTTTTAACACACCGTGACACGTGATAGTTAAGGTGCAGTGTGGAAATTAAAGGAAATAATTACAGTTGCATATCCTTCGAGTTCATTCATTTAAATCCCACCCTTATTGCTTATCTTGCTTCCTAACTCCGGAAGCCATTGGTCATAAAGAACATGTCAACAGACACTGGGGCATATGTACAAGCCCCAATCGCCACCACAACGTCCCTTTTACCGACGTTGTGGTGGCGATAGGGGCTGAGCCTTATGTACAAGGCAGTGTTAAGCCACTTAACGTGGCTTAATGCTTCCTTGTACATAAGGCCCCCTTTCACGCTATGGTTAGCGTGAAAGGGGCATGCAGTGGGTGTTGTGGTGGGCGTTCCACCACAACACCCATTGTATTTGATGCTGCCCCCTGTGTACAAGGTGGACGTACATAGGAGGCAGTGCCAAAATTAAGACCAGGAAAACCCTGGTCTTAAGTTGACGAAACGAGGAGAAATGCATTACTTCTCCTTGTTTTTGCTTTTTCCATGTGTGCTGCCTTGTGCAGCACACATGGAAAAAGCAAAATGCCATGGTTTGTTTATGTACAGGAAGGTGTCCCTTCCTGTACATAAACAAACCTTCAAAAAAATGCCATTTTGTCACTTTCATGTGTGCTGCATGAAGCAGCACACATGCAAGTGACAGAATGGCATTTTAGGATTGTTTATGTGCAGGAAGGGACACCTTCCTACACATAAACAATCCTCACCAGCACGCAGACACCCTTGCACTCTGGTGCAAGGGTGCCTGCGTTGGCGCTAAGTCGCTAAACTTAGCGCCATCGCAGTGGGAAATGCAAGGCTGCACCACATTCTTGTAAATATGGTGCAGCCTTGCGTTTCAGAAGTGGCGGAGCGTGTCGTTAAGCCAAGGAGGCTAACGACACGCTCCGCCACTTCCTTGTACATATCCCCCACTGTCAAGTCCAAGTCTTGCACTTAAATTAACGAACGAATGTCTCATAATTTCTTGCACTTGGGTTTCGCCAAAAGATTCTCTCAACGGCCCAAAATGAATTTAGACAAAGAATCCAAGGAATGCCTCTCATTAATGCATTAGTTAAAAAATGACAAGGACTTAGACTCACTTTAGAATGTCACATGAGAGCAGTTGCTGAGGTTCTCACTGGTATGCACGGGATAATATCCCAGAATGACTTTGTCAATTGCAAACACCCTCAGTGTGAAAGAATTTTTTTTTTTTTAATCAAACTTACACATAAACCCAATCTCACACACTTTCAAAGTACAGCCCTCAACCAAAAAAATAGCAACTATGAATGAAAAGTTATAGAAAAATCAACATACTTATAACATGTTAAAAAAAATATAATACATTTGGTAATAATTAAAATATAGTACGCACAGCCATATAAAAACATATATTGCGCAACACATATAGGAAGAATTACATCAGACCAACCAATGTGTCTTTTAACCTGTACACGTCTATTTATATGCCACTGAGCATTTATGAAGCTTAATTCTCATGTAGGAATAACCAGTGCCTGAGATAATGTCACAATATTTTGTTGACACGTTTCAGTGGAGAAGATGTATAGATTCCACCTTCCTCATGACTAACTTAAATAATTCCTTACAATTTAGAAAACACGTCACAACATCAAATTACGGTCTATTACAACACCTTTACTCCAGCACTGGACTTTATATAGCCAACATTAAAATTACTCCAGCAGTGGAGTATGTATATCGTTTTCAGAAAGGATAAGTCCTCTTGTATCAAACATCTTTCACCCCTTGTGTGTGAATTTTTGATTGAGCAAACCCCTCATTAGGGTAGTGTTTGAAGTCTCTCTATATCTCTATAAATCCTTCCTAGGCAGATCTTAGCTAGCCCTGTTGGATATGTCTTCATTAATTTGTGTTAAAGGTAAGAATGCTCAATTTATTTCCTGCTAGGTTAGATACATCCCCCACAAAACCCTCCTAACCTCACTACAGGTTATTTTTAATATTGCGTTGGTATTAGCATTAAAAGGGTATTGAACTATAATCACCAGCACAAGGTTGCACAGACAATGTAAGGCAAACTCTACAGATGCATATGCATGTGGAAGTTGCATCCTGCATATTCTGCATATCCTACTGTGTGAGGTGAGGCCCATGGTGTCTTCACTAACCCTGGGAATATGGTTGTATTTGTGTAACCACGTCTACTTATAAAGCATAAGTCCAGTTGTAAAGCTGTGTTATATAAGAAGAGAGAAGTGTACAAAAAGGAATTTAAGTGAACCTTTTATGTCATGAGGGCATTCTTTGAGGCATCCTTGTAGGAATGCAGTTCATTGATTTAATTATGAATGAATTGTTGCTGAGTGTACTGAGATCAGGCTTCGTAGATACTTGTTTGGAA
This sequence comes from Calotriton arnoldi, assembly GCA_963921515.1. Classification (NCBI taxonomy): domain Eukaryota; kingdom Metazoa; phylum Chordata; class Amphibia; order Caudata; family Salamandridae; genus Calotriton; species Calotriton arnoldi. Next base: position 1,923,358 of record CAWUFW010001997.1, read on the forward strand.
TGGAGATTGAGATCAGTGTAAAGCATAACAGGGTCAGTGGCGTAGCTAGGCCTTTTGCCATCCGTGGCGGTCCACGCCTTTGCTGCCCCGTGGCGGGCATAAGAGCGGGGGGCTTGGGACTAGAGAACGAATCCTAGGTTTGCTGCCCCACGCAGCCGCAGGTAACGCCTTGCTACACCACTGAGCAGGGTCTTCCGGTATTCTTTTAATTTTACAGTTATAGATCGGAATATCATATGCAGGAATATAACCTGACTAAAGTATTGTGTCCTAATTGACTATAAAACACTGACCCAACTCAGAATGGGTGCTATTTTGTAAATTATATTTAAGGCATGGTATTCATTCCAACCTATATTTTGAAAAATGATATTTTGGTACCATTTGAATTTCACTTCAATATCAGTGGCCGGCCAAATGGGCTGAATTTTCCTCATCCCTGGAATCAATCATACGTTTGATATCAGTAACTCCAAAAGTGGGGAAAATATGGCCCATTAGAAGCTGCATCCTTAGGGTCCACTTAGAAATGAGGAATTACTGTAAGAAATCTGTAATTCCAAGTCAAATATCCCTGGAAATTCTTCATTTTGGGCTGGATTTGCAGTCAGAGATTTTAGATGCCTCTAGATACCGATTTCTCTTAGTGAAAGATAATAGTGGATGTTAATGTGTTTCGCAGGACTCATAATTCCAATAGGGGCAGTAACTACTGTTACTTGCCCCCATCGTAATTCAGAGGCCACTAGTACTGAGAGCTTCAGTGTCAAGCCTGGAAATGTCATGTCTGTTCCTTTGGCTAACAGATATTGTGATATTGTCTTCCAGATATTGTACCATGTTGCAATACCCTGCTTTAAAGGTGAGGCAGCAGACCTGCCAGTGTCTCTCCAAATGAAGTATATGGTACATTTTGTGTGAAGATCCAACATGACCTTAAACTCCCTGAATTGCATATTTGGCTACAGAATTGTGTTCAGTATCCATTGGCACTAAAAAAGAGGACCAGACGCCAGTCACTATTACCCAATATCCTGCATTCATCAAGGAGAGCACATCAGCAATTCTTGGACAATGTCCCCCCCCAGATGTCTAAAGCTCTATCTAATCACAGTTATCAGAAAACCCAAAGTACTCTGTAATGGTAATAGGGAGTGGCGTATGAAGGATCCTATGTGGCTCAGTGATATTTAAGGCTCTGAGATAGCTCCTATTGTAAAGGGTCCCAATTCTTCAAACACTGAGCCCTCACCCACTCTGAGATGGCATGTACTAAGCATGGATGGGTTCAACCACTACTGCAAAGGAGTACTTATAAAAGGAGAAGTCATAGCCACGGTCGACACTCTCACTAGGAATGCCTTATCTATTCTAATAGTGTGAGGAAAAGAGAGAAAAAGAAATACAATTGCCTAGAAGTAAGTGTAAGTCTTATATTGAAGCCACTCAAGATAAAGTAAAAAGCAAAAGCAGGAAAGAAAAGAAAAGAAGAGAAGAGAAAAGAGAGTATAGGCAGGTCAACATTCTAAAATGTCAAACAAATGGATCTGGAGATAATAGATATTTTTGTGTGATCAGTGCATATTTGATGTGAAAGAAACACAAATAAATAAAAAAAAACATTTCAAAATGTCAGGAAGAAATTCCTTCTTGAGCCAAATCTGCTATATATGAGCAAAAAAATAATGTATACAATGTGGGATAAGTGTTACAGAACATTAAGTGAATTTATTCCAATTCATCCCATGCAAAAATACCAGTGAGTGTTCAAATAGAGTAGTATTCCCATGGTCAAATACACTCTAATATACTCCACATTACCCACGCATACAAGTGTGCTCAAAATAAGATTTTTCCTCTGACCAGAGTGTACCCTTACCCTAATACATTTGAGAATCCTTCATTGAGGGCAAGGATGGGGGAAAAAAACAACTAAAACTTGTGATAGAGCTGAAAAAGATTATGTAAAGGTCAGACGTTCCCTGTTAATGAAGACAATGTCACTGTGCACCAAATACTGCATTGTCTGGTATTTTCCGTATATTTTCCTGAGATAAAAATTGGATGGTTTGTGGAAAAATTGTGGGGAGTTGGACTTCATTGTACCTAGTTACTACCTGTTTTGGTCTACCCAGTAATTGCAGTCACTGACAAACTACTGTTTGCCCAGGAGTCGCAAAATAATGAGGAACATATAATTGAGGTCTTAGTGTCACCAGAAATGATCCCCCATGTCTGCCCACATCACTGCTTTTGTTGGAAAGGACTGCAAAATATCAAGACATAAATGGCCCGATTTCGACTTTCATGGACTGGGTTTTACTCCACCAGGGCAACAGAGTAAAGTACTCCGTTGCCCTGACGGAGTCCCCGCCTACCAGATTTTGAGATGTCGGTCAACCCAGTGGACATCTCCGGCATTGGTTGAAACCACCATCATGGCAGATCCTGTCAATGCATTGTAAGTTTCACAGACATCTCTGTCAACATAGCGGAGCTGCATGGCAAACGTACATTTTTTTTTCCAAAACAAAAACCCAAAGTAGGATTCCTCACCATGAGAGTTTTCTCTCATGGTGAGGGGGTATTTTGCATTTTTCACAGCCCCTTATCACCAGGTTTTACTGGAAATTGAAAACTGGCCATGTACTGGCCTACTCTAAATCGGGTTGGCGGAAACACATGGCCAAACCTCCGACAGCCCCATAGGATTATGTTGGTGGTGGAATCGGAGTACTCTTCACTGGCGACATAATGAAGGTCAGCCTGACTATAAATGAGAAGAGCGGGCCTTCAGGTTTCTACAGACGGTGCTCCGTTGCTGTTGCAATAGAGTACCCTTTCCACCAAACTCTAAATGGGGCCCTTAAACTCTAAAGTTCTCTGAGTCTCCTTCAACCAGGAGATACTGATGCACCTGCTGGACTGTAAGGGTTGTGTCCAGGGCCGGAGTGGCTGTAGCAGGCACAGGGCGTTTCCCCAGTGGGCCGCCAGGGTGGGGCCAGTTTTAGACCCCTGGGGGGCCGTTTTTGTTACCGGGGCTGGTTTTGCCGCATAGCTGCAATATCGGCCCCCAGCAACAAAAGTGGCACAAAGCTTTCCTTCCGCTAGCACTCCTACCCCTCCCCTCCCCCAAAGAGCTGCCCAAGCTCTTTGCCAGGGCCGGTTTCGGTTCCCAGTCCGGCCCTGGCTGTGTCTTTTTTTTCTCCATGCAGACGACGATAGATGTTACCTAAGACCAGTTTCTTTTCCGTAAGGTGAACGAGATTATTCACCTAACCTCAGAGGTGTTAATGGCGGTGCGACCTTATGCAATTTCTCTCCTCACTAGCCGCTTCATAGAATTACTTGTAAGCACTTCTACAAATCGTGCTGGCTTTCAAATTCATAAATCTGCGTTAAACTTTATTTCCGAATGCATATGCCACCCTAATTAAGATAAGACATGCCTTTGGGAAGCATCTAGGAGAAAGAAAGATTATCCGTGCTATTTTTAATAGCCCTCGAAGGGTTTCTTTAATGGCAAATCATGACCTTCCTTTAACAAAAGGAAAGTTTGGGGATGTGTCAGACTGCGTTAATATGAGTCCTTTTTGTTTTAATAATAAATAAACCTGTTGGTTCGAATAAATATTTGACACTTGAATTCAAAATTTGTGACTACAGTTCTCCCCCTAGGAGCATCCGTTGGACACATTGTTCTTCATAAATAACCTTCCTAAAGTTCGCAAAGGGGAATGCGACCGTTTGACTTTCCTGACGGAGGCTTCTCGCTGCTGTCCAGCTGACGGAGCAAGACTCTGTGTAATTGCGAGCAATGGTTTGACCGTGATTTTTCGTACACTCTAATTTGTATATTTTGCAGCTTAAAATGTCAATATTTGAATTATATGAATGTATATAAATATGCAAGTACCGTGAGTGTGAGACATACACATAAAATACTCTTGAAACGGTTTAAGTCTATATAATCATACTTTTTGCCTGCATCAAGTGGAAACATATGAGTATTTAACGTCATTTCCATTTCATAGAATGGATTCTGCCGACCACAGTCATTATACTTCGTTACAAACTGTCAACTTCCACATTAAAGCTCTAAATCTCAGTTCATTATAATTGAAACACAGAACTTTTCCCATGAATATTCCATGTGCAATTTCATGACATTTTAAACAATAATTTGCAAAGCCAAAACGTCTAACTTTATTTGAATAACACATAAAAAGCAAGGCCATGCACAAATGCCCACATCCTAGTTGGGGATTGCCTCTCTGCAACCTGCCTCTTTGTCCTCTTTATCTTTGCCATATTTTTTGTTCCCCAAGCTTGCGGTGCTGCACAGACCCAAAAGTGGGAATTTCGTAAATAAAGAGACAGGAGCACTGCAGGTTTGGGAATAAAATATTACAGTTTACGGATAATACACAAGCTGCCCCGAGAAACCACACAAATATTCTGTGTGCATTTCTGCATGCATTAATACAAAAGCCATAGCCATATGCTTTGCCAATGCTTGCTGCAATGTGTGTGTGATCTCTAGTTAACACAATTTGAGTCTCTGGGTTAGCATGGGGAACATGTATTAGGTTTAGAATTTTGAAAGATTGAAGACATGGGCCTGATTATGAGTTTGGCGAACTGCCAAACCCACGGTGGCAGTGCAGCAACCGCCGCAGCGGCGGTCAAACCGCTGTATTATGACTTTGTCAATTCGACTGCCATAGGACCGCTGCTGCCACTAGGGATACGCGATCCCTGGTGGTCTTGCAGTAGTCTGGGGCCACAATATGCTGGCGGTGCAGCTGCTGCACCGTCAAGAATATTATGAGTTTCCTCTCTGCCCTCCTTTTCATGGTGGTGAGGAAACTAAGGGGGCCCTACAGGATCCCCTGGTGCCTCAGTGCATGGGGATGCATGCAGGGGGTATATGGTGTGCCCCCCGTCTTTCTGCACCCCAGCTCCTACACAGCATGGACTTTAAGTCTGTGCCATACTGGAACGCGCTGTGGTGGTCCCATGACGCTGCCTTTCTAAGGCTCTCCTATAAGGCTTTTAAAGGAAGCTCCGTGGGCAAGCCGCCACAGGACCGCCACCACCCCACTCCCACACCGCCAAACTTATAATCAGGCCCATGATCTGACCAACTCAATATGAGAGGAGTAGACATTTGAGTATTTTGTTTCTTTAGGAAAACCAAGCATAAACTACAAACCTTTTTTGTGTGTAGGAAGTTGCAATGTTATAGTATGGTAGTTTTTTGCCCAATAGCATGGATAGTAAGGAGCCCATCAATAAAATATTATGTTGCAAGGTGGGCAACATATGATGTTCAGACTTTTTATTCAGGTGTCTTGCAATGTGAATACTGAGATATTGAAAGAAGGAGGAGTTTATTCCATGAATGAGTATGCATTTAAAAGAGTCTTAATGGAAGACCTCTTTTGATGGTATTGCCAGATGGTGATGGTTGCTGGCCTGCTCCTTCTCTTACCCAAGAACTGACTGTGCTTTTATCGAGCCCTTCAAAAGTTAAATCACACAATTCTTGCTGCAATTCTTTACTCAATATCTTCCAAATGCATCTTTCTTTGTATTCACAATTAGGTTTCTGGCTACCATCATTTGAGCTTCTTTTTTCCAAATACTCTGTAGGCAATTTTTTTTTTTGCCTTGGTCAAAACGTCATTGACACTTGTCAGAAAAATGTGGTGTTGTGTTGGGGTTTGTAGAGCGCAACCGTCATGATTTCCCTCCAGTGTTAAGTTGCAGGGATTTGTATGACCTTGTTGAACGCAGCAAGGTAAGCTTGACCAAGCTGTGTTTGACTGGTCAGGTTTACTCTGTGGTAACGCCATCCTTATGCTTAGCATTGTTTTATATCTGGTCATGATGCCCTTCTTGTAAGCCCCATGGTAATCTGTTTACGTTTTCGAAGTTTGCTGCTATTTGTATTTGTATTTGCCTGTGCTTTATTATGGTTCCCAAGAGACTGTCACTAACTCAAACATCCAGGAACAGGCGCTCTGCCTCGTGAGCACGTTGCTTTCCTCTTACGCTGCTAGACGCGTGTCTGGCAACGTGCAGAGAAACCCCACCCTTCTGCAGCTATAAAAGACTGCCACACCCGCTTACGCTTGCTTGTGTTCGTTCATCGCTAACCAGCATCTCCACTTACCTGGAATCTCCCGACAACGCTTCGCGCTCCAGGCTCCTCTCCAACTTCCGGTTCTTCTTCTGGCTTGCGTTGTTTCCCCTCCACCTTGGCAAAGTCAGATCCTGGTCCGTCCCCGTCAATCTTCCGGCGCTCGCTTCCTGTTCCCGATTCTTCACCCGACCTGCAACAAGAGACAAAGAAAGAAGAAAAAGAATCAACAAACCAAGTAAGATCGTTCCGCTTGCGGAGCGCGCTCGCATGCATGCATAAAGACAATAGAAAAGTACTCAGAGAAAGGAGATACTTATCTCAATAACAGTTTGGCTGAAGTAAGCCATCTTGCCGCGATCTCCCCGTCAGAACCTAAGACACACAAAAGAGAAAAGACAACGCTAAGGTTACAACAGAGTTACCGAAAGAAGGCTCTGTGAATCAATCTTTGCGAAAAACGATTACGCTCATTTAATGTTTTATTTGGGACACTTGTAAAGCGTAAATAGACACCTGATTTTGTAAGTGATTCAAATGACTAGGCTTACATTAAGTAAGATGTGAAGTTAAAACGTGAGAATTGATGTGTTTATATTTATTGCAGAAAAGAGACAAAGAGACAAGCATTTTAACTTCATCCCTGAATAATAAGGATAATGCTAAGGTATTAACAGAGCAACGAATAGAGTCAATGTTAGATACATGTGTAGGACAGCCTTAGGAGTGAATAGTGTGGCACTCATCATTGTTTATTGTTTTATAGGCTTTGGACTGCGACAGAGTTAGCCGTCGGACGTGTCCTTACTGACGTGAAGAGAGTGGCGAGAGTGTCCTTTTATTTATCATTTTGGTTCTTTTGTCCCTTTTTTCCCCTTCTCCCGAGGACCTAAGAATCCAGGCTGTTAATAGACAAAGGCTTAGGAGGACCTAGGTCTTAGGGGGCATAGGAAAATATCTTCTCATCTCTCATCTGGAACGCCTGGATTTCAGGTGAGTGAAGGTTAACAGAAACACAAGCCTTCACAACATTTAAGTTCTAGTTGAGAGATGGACCCAAACAGAGATCATATAGATGCCCGAGACATGGCGCAAGCCTTATTTGAGGATACCGAAACTGATAGAAATGTTGCAGGATTGTTACAGTCTATGCAGTTAGAAATGCAGAAGCTAAAGCAAGAAAACCTAGAATTGCGACAAGAAGTCATACGTTATAAACCCAGGGATTTGACTTGGTCAAATATGACAGTTCCCCTTTCACTTCATCCTTTGAGACAGGAACCAAACCTAAAACGACAAGTTCCTTTAGGAACACCGAAGAGAGCACGACACCAATACAGGTCACAGTTGCAGTTCCACCTACGGTGCCTTTATCAGCCCCGGAACGGTTTTGGGTGACAGCGCAAAGTTTAGTATCTTCATTAGCCAATGTCAATTACATTTTATGCGTAAACCTCAGGCTTTTGTGTCGGACGTGGCTAAAGTGGCCTTTGTACTTTCATACCTGGGAGGCACTGCTGCAAACTGGTCGATCCCTTATATAGACAGAAATGATCAGGTGCTATATAATTGGCCGTTGTTTAAACAAATCATGACTAAATTGTTTGCTAAACATACATATATACAAGCTAGTGACAACGAGCTGTTGAACTTGAAACAATCTGGTAAAGACCTTTTAACGTATTTAACTCATTTCAATCGTCTTTTAACAGAGACCCAATGGCCAGAAGAGAAGCGCATATCTCTGTTTTATCGTGGATTACGCGATGAGTTAAAAGACGCCTTAGCCCACATAGTGGACCTTCCAGATGAATATTCCGAGTTTGTTGATTTGGTGGTTAAACTAGACCACAGGCTGAATGAAAGAAAGGGTGACAAGTTTAGAGTTGAACATAGGTTAACATGGCTAAAGTCAGAAAAGAAAGAAACAGAAGTAAAACAAACCGAGTCAGAACCCATGCAGATAGGTACTATTAAGGGGCCACTTACTCCAGAAGAAAAAGAACGTTGTAGGAAATTAAACCTGTGCCTCTATTGTGGCCGGTCCGGTCACTTTGCAAAGGAATGTCCTACTAAACCAAAAGCTCCTAAAAAGGTTAGCATAGTAGCAAAGAACCCTTCAGAGCAGGAAAACTAGGTAACTCGTCAAGGAAGGAGATCACTTGTACGAGGCAGCATCAGTCTAAGATCTCCCAATCTTGACTCAAGTTTGTACCCAGAATACCAAAGCATTTTATAATTCAAGTCATTTTAATACTCAATGCCCAAGTCAGACATACTGTGTCAGTCTTATTGGATTCAGGAGCAACCGGAAATTTTGTGGATAATCAACTAGCTCAGAAGCTTCAGATGCCTGTTAGACTGAAACAACAACCAGAACCAGTTTGTGCTGTAGATGGCACTGCCCTCTCTTCAGGAGAAATAACCCATCAAACAGAGCCTATGGTCATGGTTTGTCAAAACGGACATACGGAGTCCATTAGTTTTGATTTGATTGATACCCCTGCTTTTGGGGTTATATTAGGAGTTCCTTGGCTTATCACACATAACCCATTCATAAATTGGGAGACTAGGACAGTAACCCTAAATTCTCTATTTTGCAAGGCCCAATGCTACCAAGTAGCCCATCAGGAATTCGAAACAATTGTTCATTGTGCGAATTCGTTAGTCACCACAAATCTCATTCCACCCGAGTATCAGGAATTTGCAGATGTATTTGACCCTATCAAGGCCACTGCTCTGCCCCCTCACAGACCATATGATTGTCGCATAGACTTGATACCAGGAGCGCCCCTACCCAACAGCAGAGTGTATGCGCTTTCTGAGGAAGAAACAAAATACCTAAGATCTTATTTGGATGAACTTCTGGATTTAGGCTTCATCCGTCATTCTACGTCCCCGGTCTCGTCGCTTTATTTTTCATCCCGAAGCGAGACGGTGGCTTGAGAGCTTGTCTCGATTATCGCGGATTGAATAAGATCACCATAAAGAACAAATATCCTTCACCGTTAATACCTGTATTGTTAGATCAGTTGAGAGATTCAACAATCTATACCAAGTTGGACTTGCGAGGGCATATCATCTTGTACGAGTAAAGGAGCATGACGAGTGGAAGACGGCATTCAGAACTAAATTTGGATTGTATGAGTACACCGTCATGCCCTTTGGCCTGTGCAATGCCCCCGCGGCATTTCAGTTTTTTATTAACGAAGTGCTAAACGAATTTCTGGACATAAGCGTGATCGTATATATTGACGACATCTTAATTTATTTTAAGAATGAAGCAGAACACACACAGCAGGTTAAGGCCGTATTAGCTAAATTACAAGACAACCACCTTTTGTAAAACTTGAGAAGTGTGTTTTTAACACTAGACAGGTAGAATTCCTTGGTTATTGTCTCTCACCTGCTGGTATTATGATGGACAAAAGAAAGGTGAGTGCTATCCTGGACTGGCCAGAACCCTCTTCCGTGAAAGAGGTTCAAAGAGTTTTGGGTTTTGCCAATTTCTATAGATGCTTCATCCCTCAATTTGCGGAAACAGTGGTTCCCATCACAAGACTGTTAAAGAAAGGACAGTCATTCGACTGGTCTAAAGAGGCCTCCCAGGCCTTTCAAACCTTAAAAGAAAAATTTACGTCAGCACCGGTGCTCCGACATCCTAATCCCGATTTGCCATTCTTTGTTGAAGCTGACGCTTCACAAGTAGCTGTGAGGGGGTTCTCTCCCAAAGAGACGAACAGGATGGTCAGTTGCATCCTGTGGCCTTTTATTCAAAGAAAATGCTTCCAGCAGAGCAAAATTACACAGTCATGGAAAGAGAATTGTTGGCAATAAAGTTAGTGTTTACTGAATGGCGTCATCATTTGATGGGAGCCAAATTCCCGGTGACAATTTTTAGCGATCATAAGAACTTGCAATTTTTCAGTTCAGTAAAAGCTCTCACTCCCCGACAGATGCGTTGGTTGAATTTCTTTAGCTCCTTTGATTTTGTAATCACATTCAGACCAGGCACCAAACAAGTATTATCAGATCTGTTGTCTAGGTATGGGCACACAATTGAGTCTAGAAAGGAAACAGATAATCCCTCCATTATTCCACCACAAAAGATTGTAGCACCCTTGAGTTCCCCTGACTTTATGACTCAACTTAGACAATTACATTTAAAAGAACAGGTGAAAGAATGGTTGCACGACTCGAAGAATTCTCTCCAAGAGGGTCTGCTTTACCATGAAGATTTGTTATATGTACCTAGTTCAGACTTGCAACTAAAGGTTTTGCAGTGGAATCATGAGTCACCTCTTGCTGGTCATCCTGGAGCTCAAAAACTTTGGACAATTGTCGAAAACACTTTTGGTGGCCTACTCTAGTAAAAGATGTTAAAGAATTTGTTGCAACCTGTCCCATTTGTGCCAGTAATAAATCCTCCCACACCGCTCCTGCTGGTTTACTCCAACCCTTACCTGTTCCCCACAACCCTGGCACACGATAAGTGTGGATTTTATCACGGGACTTCCGCTGTCAAATGGTCACAACACAATTTTGGTGGTGGTGGATTATTTGTCCAAAATGGCACATTTTGTTCCCTTATCAAAACTCCCCTCTGCAATGGAGTTTAGTCACATCTTTCTTTCGCAAATTGTGAGATTACATGGCTTGCCAAATAAGATTGTTTCGGACAGAGGTAGTCAATTTGTGTCCAAGTTCTGGAAACACTTTTGTGACTTATTAAAAGTAAAGGTAGCTCTGCCCACAGCTTATCATCCAGAAACTGATGGTCAGACGGAAAGGGCGAACCAGACCTTATTACAAACCTTGCGTTGTCTAATGGCGGAATTCACTAGTCACTGGGACAAAGCTTTGGCTTTAGCGGAATTCTGTTACAACAATAGTGTTCATGTATCTACTCAATGTTCCCCATTCTACTTTTTACAAGGTTTTCATCCCAAATCACTACCTCTGTCTGTAGAACACTCTTGTTTACCAGCCGTTACGGATCGATTACACGATTTATTGGACATACAGGCGAGAGCAGTGAAACATTTAACCAAGTACAAGGAACGAATGAAAGTTCAAGCTGATAAACATAGAGTTCCAGCCCCTAATTTTAAGGTTGGGGACAAGGTGTGGTTATCCACCAGGAATCTACTATTGGCAGGACCTAGGAAATTGCAGCCAAAGTTTATTGGGCCTTTTAGCATCCTTCAGGTATTGACCCCCGTTTCAGTAAAACTGCTCTTACCCCCCGATTATTCAGTGCACCCTACCTTTCATGTGTCATTATTAAAACCTTATAATCCGCTCACTAGACAAGACCCCTCCTCCTCCTGTAGTTATCGATGGGCATCTGGAGTATGAAGTTCAAAAGATTCTAGATGCAAAACGGTTGCAAGGAAAGCTACATTACTTGGTTGCTTGGAAGGGTTATCCAGTAGAGGAAAACTCTTGGGAACCAGCCTCAGCAGTGCACGCTTCTCGGTTGATTAGAGCCTTTACCTCAGAAACCCACACAAACCACGACCAGTGGGGAGGCCTTTGAGGGGAGCGACTGTTGGGGTTTGTAGAGCGCAACCGTCATGATTTCCCTCCAGTGTTAAGTTGCAGGGATTTGTATGACCTTGTTGAACGCGAGCAAGGTAAGCTTGACCAAGCTGTGTTTGACTGGTCAGGTTTACTCTGTGGTAACGCCATCCTTATGCTTAGCATTGTTTTATATCTGGTCATGATGCCCTTCTTGTAAGCCCCATGGTAATCTGTTTACGTTTCAAGTTTGCTGCTATTTGTATTTGTATTTGCCTGTGCTTTATTATGGTTCCCAAGAGACTGTCACTAACTCAAACATCCAGGAACAGGCGCTCTGCCTCGTGAGCACGTTGCTTTCCTTCTTACGCTGCTAGACGCGTGTCTGGCAACGTGCAGAGAAACCCCACCCTTCTGCAGCTATAAAAGACTGCCACACCCGCTTACGCTTGCTTGTGTTCGTTTACCGCTAACCAGCATCTCCACTTACCTGGAATCTCCCGACAACGCTTCGCGCTCCAGGCTCCTCTCCAACTTCCGGTTCTTCTTCTGGCTTGCGTTGTTTCCTGCACCTTGGCAAAGTCAGATCCTGGTCCGTCCCCCGTCAATCTTCCGGCGCCGCTTCCTGTTCCCGATTCTTCACCCGACCTGCAACAAGAGACAAAGAAAGAAGAAAAAGAATCAACAAACCAAGTAAGATCGTTCCGCTTGCGGAGCGCGCCGCATGCATGCATAAAGACAGTAGAAAAGTACTCAGAGAAAGGAGATACTTATCTCAATAACAGTTTGGCTGAAGTAAGCCATCTTGCCGCGATCTCCCTCGTCAGAACCTAAGACACACAAAAGAGAAAAGACAACGCTAAGGTTACAACAGAGTTACCAAAAGAAGGCTCTGTGAATCAATCTTTGCGAAAAACGATTACGCTCATTTAATGTTTTATTTGGGACACTTGTAAAGCGTCAATAGACACCTGATTTTGTAAGTGATTCAAATGACTAGGCTTACATTAAGTAAGATGTGAAGTTAAAACGTGAGAATTGATGTGTGTTTATATTTATTGCAGAAAAGAGACAAAGAGACAAGCATTTTAACTTCATCCCTGAATAATAAGGATAATGCTAAGGTATTAACAGAGCAACGAATAGAGTCAATGTTAGATACATGTGTAGGACAGCCTTAGGAGTGAATAGTGTGGCACTCATCATTGTTTATTGTTTTATAGGCTTTGGACTGCATACAGAGTTAGCTGTCGGACGTGTCCCTTACTGACGTGAAGAGAGTGGCAAGAGTGTCCTTTAGTTATCGTTTTGGTTCTTTTGTCCCTTTTTTCCCCTTCCCCGAGGACCTAAGAATCCAGGCTGTTAATAGACAAAGGCTTAGGAGGACCTAGGTCTTAGGGGGCATAGGAAAATATCTTCTCATCTCTCATCTGGAACGCCTGGATTTCAGGTGAGTGAAGGTTAACATGTTGTCTCCCTCAAGCAATAGAGTAGTGTAATTTTTAGATAACCAAATACCTGACAATCTGCCTTGATCTGCAAGGTATGCTCCTTTTACAAACACTTAGGGCCTGATTATGAGTTCGGCAGTCTTACTGTCGTACCGCTGCGGCGGCGGTCCCAAGAAGACCGCTGCGGCGGCAGTCTCCTGCCCGCCGTATCACAAGATCACCGCTGGCACCACAGCAGTGTTTTTGACGATGGTAAATATTTTTTCATTTGTGTTGATGCATGTGTGTATATTTTGACTGCCCAAGTGTTGAATGTACACATGGAAAAATACCTACTACCAGTACTTTCCCATTGCTGGAGTCTGGCCCATATGTGCCTAGTCAAGTCAATGGGTACATAGTACAAAACTGACTCACCTGGATTTCAAAGCCAACAGGGTCGTTTTCTTCAGGGTCAGCATGCTGCTCTGAAGAGGGTACCTGGAGACTGAAGGGAAGAAACAGAAATGGGGGAGTATGCACCCAAAATCCTTCGATTCTGATGACTTGAAGCAGGAGGTGTTCCCACCATGGTCGGCTCGTCGGAAAGCCAACTCATAATTTGGATGGCAGTGAACTTCCCTGAGCCACCCTCTGACACCTGCTTTCCCCTACAAATGCTGCGGTGGTCTGCGAAAGGCTGGTGGTGTCGGCAGGGCTCCAGCGGTCTTTCATTCTGAAAACCTACAAAATCGCACTACGGTGGGCAGACCGCCTAATCGGTGGGCGGTAAATCCGATGCTATGATGGTCCAAAGATCACCAAACTCGTAATCAGGCCATAAGTGTCTATTCATTTTTTGTTTTTGTGTGAGCAATGGAGACACTGAGCACTGGTAATTTTTTGATTTTGCTGATTAAAACATTTATGTTCATGAGCTAGTCCTTTTCTTTTCCTCGTGTTGCTTGCATTGATTGCATAGGAATAATTGATCTATTGTGAATCATTGTGCACAAAATATTTAGTACCCTAGTTCCTAATGGTAGATTAGCCTACCCTTGTTTCCTGTGACTAAATGCCAAAGGGGCACAAAATAAATTATTGCATATTCATATTTAAATAAGGTTGTATATCTGATCCATTACAATAGAACTAAAATGTAAGAAGATTATGCTCCAATGAAAAGTAACATATTCAGGGCAGAATGTAGTTCAACTTTCAGGTGCGCATAACTTACATGGGACTTTGCCTAGTTTGTGAATCCCCTCATTTCAATTGAGTCTAATTTTACAACTCATAGGAAAATATACTTTGGCCCCTTAGGAGTTATTTCAAGTTTTTTAAGAGCTTTGCGTAGACAATGTAGTCACTGAAGGCTAGGCTTGCCTAAGTTAACCTGTAGTAGAGCATGGTTGGCAGGATATGCTACAAATGTTTATGGACCCTTTGTTGTGCTGTTCCCTTAAGAACTACGTATACTTTTTAGTCTGGTCATTGACACTTTTGCCCAATGTTTTAACACTGAAAATGAGCCTCTGCTCTTTCTTGCCAACATCTTTAATTAATTACTGTTACACCAACTTGAGGGTTCACAAAGAAGTTACCATCAATCAGATTTATAATAAGGGCATGGTTGCGTCTTTGTTTTTTTTATTGGAATTAAGCGTGCAGATATTGCTCCTGGTGCACTCCCAATATCCCGCTACTTAAATAACTCCAAATCCTGTAAATTACATTTTCACTGTAACATTTGATGTGTGCTGTATTTTTTGCATATGAATCTTGTGCCCTCCTGGCCATGTTCTTCAGATATGCTCTTTGCCATAGAAAGGAACTGAGAGTAGTGGCATTTATTACAAAGACCACACAGAAATACCAGGTTGTGTATGGCTCTCGTGGTAGTTAGCAAGAATACTAAATTCTGATTCTAGTTATTTACCGATTGGATTTAGCCACAATGGGAAACATTGTTGCTCTGTCATAAGGAGAAGTGCTCACTTCCACTATGCTTCCCAACCTGCTGGATCTCCAGAGAAATGAGCGAGGCTGTGGAATGGTGCATGGTAGTCTCACCCTTCTTCCTCCTCCTCTTTAGGGTTTCCACAGACAGTGAAGTGGGAGAGTGTGTGAGGGGCTCTTCATCTGCAAACCTTCACATTCTGTGTCAGCTGCAGCTCTTTGCAGACCCACACTTACAGAGATACATTCCACGTGGATGAGTGGCTCCCAAAGATCTCCTGTCAGCATAGCAATGGCTCCTCAGTCTCAATATGAGAGTGAAGCTTTGGGAAGTGAACAGGAGGAATTCACAGAGGGTGGTTTTGAAGGGTGGCAGGATGCTAGCAATGGATTTGTTACTTTTGGCTGAGGTGTGAGAGGCAGCACATTAGGTAACTTAAACATTTGAGTGGGGGAGAGGAACCTAATGCGAAGGGTGTTCGGTTAGATATCTGGAAACCTAGTTTTGTATAGCTGCAATATTACCCCTTGAGGCAGAGAATCTAGAGGAGGACTACCCTAAACTGGTTCTGAAGGTGCTTACTAACCCTCAGCTCAATCCCATCTCTACTCTCCCCATGATCATCTAAGCAACCCCTGGATAAGGCTGAAATGCATGTCTATTGCTATTGTGTTGACTATGGTGCTTCTCCACACAGTATGTCCACTGGAACCTCAAGCATAAAGCAAAATAATCTGGTTCTTGGTGACCACTGTTTTGCATTGTTAGTCACTAGAAGGATGCATGTGGCTCAACCCTGCTTCTTTATTGCAAGATCTATTGCCATGCAGACCATACCAATGTCCGACTATTGCTAGGCTTGCTGCTAAAGATGTTCTGACATGACACTCAGTTTATCACCCACTATGCCTATCCAGGTAAGACTTCCATTGATATTTCATTGGGGGATCCTCCTGTGAGCTCTGTGCACAGCTGCTCCACTACCCCCATTGCTATTTAATAAAAAACACAAAGTATTAGATCATTAGGAACAAGACTGCTGGGATTGATTATTGGGCAGGCAAACATCTTGAGGTCACTTTCCCAGAAGGTAAGCTTCATTTAACAGGTGACCTTACCTTTAATGGCTAAAATGCACTTTTTGCATTAAGAGAGCATCTCTAACTATGATATCAAACAATTACAAATACATCATAATCGTAGTCTTTCCAACATGATTACACACATATAAGATGCATGCAAGACGCATAGCTTCAGTCTGCGACAGAAAAGTGTATACAGAGACTAGAAAAAGGGGTAGGGAGTGGACCAAGGCTCTGAAACCGCAGCTCTTCAGACTTTTTCCTTCATTGATCAAATTCAGGAAATATTGCAAACCTCATGTCTTTATAACCTTCCTACCATGATAGGCATTATCCTCTCTCTGCTCTTCTTATATTGCTCAACATCTGATTGTAAGCATACATACATCTCTCACAGGCACAATATATACAGTGCTCTGTTCACACTTCAAAAATACCCCTAATAAAATAAAAATAAATATGATAAATTAAATGTATATGAACAGACAATAGACTTAAATGACATTCTAAGCACTATGGAAAATAGAAACATTTGGAAAATTTGGGTTAGGTGTTCTTAGGATGGAAATGTCCCATCTATGGTATATGAGCATGTGCCCCTGCTGTGAATGCCCAACTACTAGTGTATCTGGTTTTCTGGCTTTTATTTTGCCCTGGCCGGATGCTCATCTAGCATGTGCACTAACACTTAGGCAGTCCCTGTTAATGCAAATTCCAGGACATATCCTGTGACTTGGAAGGGCACCATGTGTGCCCTCATTGGTGACAGAGGACTACTGCCCCTGCCCTTAATTTAGCATATAAAGAGATGGTGGCAGTATACTGTAAAACCTTTGTATGGCCAAATCTTTTTATCCATGTCAGGGAGAACATGGCCTAGTGACTCCTCCTATGTAAATTTTAGCCTTAATCTTGCACTAACATTGTATGTATATGTTGAGTGTGTGTACATGCATAGTGTGTGTTTAATACATGTGTGGTAGTAGGACTCTGTGTGGGCATGAGTCTGAGTACTGAATCCAGTGGGATCCATTTCTGATGCCCCTGTTTGGCATGACACAAGATGTAGGATCTGGACAGCTTTCCCAGGTGGTGGAAGTGTGTTGCCTGTGTTCCTGTGGTTAGAGGGTCGAGATTGAAACTCTAAAGTGAGGAATTTGGAGACAGGGCTATCTTTAGACATTCCGTGAAAACTTTGTTAGCAAGGTTGTGGTGATTAGTTCTTCTTGAGTTTTGCCATGTGGTTGATGGTCAGGGTAAGTTTTCTGACTGAAGTTTCAGTTGTTCAAAATGAGGAATTCCTAGATCAGGCCTTTCCTCATTACTGCTGCTGGAAGGCTGATGCCAGTCAGGTGCAGAAACTTAACATTTCACTTCATTGTTCCCATGTTGTGGGTGCTCCAACTTAGAGAGATCATAAATGTCACCTGTTGTGAGTAGCATCACTATATACAAAGACTGAGTTTGGATAGCAGTCTTACAAGGGCACTTGGAAAATAACTACCCCAAACTGGCTCTGAAGTTTAAGACAGTGGATCCATATGCCTTGTCAAGAAAAATGTGCATAAAACAGGGGATCCAAACAACCCCACTTTGTTTCAAATTTCAAGTTCATCTTGTCCAAGGAAGGGTGTGCCCCATAAAGGACTGCTGTGTGACAAAGGCTGGTGTCTGACTGGCAACCAGCCTCTATGTGAAAGGGGGCATCAGCTCAAGCCTGCACTCTCTGGTGGATGAGCTGATGGTCTGCTGAGTGCCTTGAAGCCTGTCTACCTGATGGCAGAGGGAAGGAGTGTTTCTGACACTGAAGGAGAAGAAGCTCAGTGTGTTCCAGCACTGAGGACTACTCCGAAAAAGCAAACTGTCTGACAGCAAGAAGTAAGGAGCAACCTGTACGGTAGTGAGTATCCCAGTCTCTCTCCATGATTACCGTCACGAACAGCATTGGCCTAAGTTGGGTTACAATTGCCTTGCCATGTGGTTCATCAGCACTGACCAGAGATGAGCTGCAATTATCTTACCATGCAACCTATCTGCACATAACCGAGATGGTCCACAACTCCCTTGCTGTATAATCTGTCTGTATCAGCCTAAGAGGAGCTACAACTGCCTTGCTGAGTAGGCTCCTTCCTTGCCTGGTGATCAGAGCATCAGCCCAATGTTGCTTTCAACTTCCTTACCGTGTGGTCTGTCTGCAGAGGTGCAGAAGGGGAGGCTATGACTTCTGCAGACCCTGACAACACCATGTGAGGCCAAGCTAAGTGCTATCCATCTGTTCTGGGGATGCAACACATGCCGAAGACATAGGCTGAGCCTGATCTTTCCTGTGACCACTGCAGGGAGAGCACTTAAGTACCAGGGGCCTCAACCGGGATCAAGCTGCTGCAAGGCATAGAAGTGAGTGTGAGGCATTGAAACTGTTTTCTAACCACTACAACGGGGTTAAAAATGAAGGGAACTGATAAGGCATTTTAACCCCTGGGGAAGTAATCTACACAAGAGCCCAAAAAATGTGCCTGCCAAAGTTTTCTTTGTTACTATAAGAATAAGTATAGGAGCCAGGGTTGCTCGGGTGGGAGAGAGCATGGAGCGAGGGAAGTGTGATGTAGCACCCGCAGAGGATTATGATCAGGGTTATCACCCTGTATTCATACAGTGGATTGTGGAGTACTTAGTATGTCTGTGTGATTACAAGTATTTTCTTTTTTTTTTAAAAAACAAGAGCACTAGGCTGTACATTGAGTTATTGGGTCTGTTAGTTGTTTTTTGAGTTCTGAGCTTTTGTTCCCCTGCCCCCACACTCTCACCCTGAAAAGTATGCCATTGAGTGCCCTTGCTTGAGAGTTAAGTCTGAAGATGGTTGCATAGAACCAGTTTGCATAGCTATGGTATCGCCAGGACATAGTGGCAAATTAACTTAACCACCATGGTTGGGACCCAGTAGCCTTTGGCTACCCTGTGGTCCCTTGATTTTGGCTCAATAGGGTGACAGTCATATTTGGATTGAAAAATACTCTCACTTCACTTGGACAGAGAACAAATGGACATTGGGACATGGTATTCTGTGACAAGGGGCCATTGATTAACACTACACTGTAACTGAGAGTTATGTACCATGGCACTGTAACATATATACAGTGGAGCATGGAATAAATCAATGTTGGCATTGGAACCACAAAAAACACTGGTAGAGGGAGCACATTAATATTGACATTTGGGAACCATTGCATGGTACATTGACTACACATACACCTGTGTCAACAAGACAAATCACTGACCCTGGAGCTGGGCAACACTCATGCAATAACAGTAGGCCTCTCACTTCAGAATGGGGAAAGTTTCCCTTATGGCTGAGTTTAAGAGACACAGGCAATGCAGCACCAAAGGAAATCCAAGGAGATTAAGATACTGGGGCAGAGTGACATGTAAAAGAGAACAGGAACACATTGGTCACTAGGGTGGAAGACATACACACAGGTACAAGAAGTAGAAGGCTATGGGCAGTGAGCACTGACACCTGGATAGTGAGGCAATTATGGTGGCATATGGGAACATACATTTGGATTAGTAAAAAGTTTACAAAACTATTTAGAATACAGTGATCACGGGGGGCGTGGTTTGGACGCCATCAATGGTGGCGGTACACTGCTGAGCTCCAATCTGTGTGTGGAGCGTTCTACCAGTTTGGGACCTCTAAAGCGTTCGCCGCCTGAGGAGACATCATTGCGTCTCCTCCTGGGCACTTGGTGAGTTGCTGACACCATTTAGCAAATGCCGGAGCCTCTTTGAAATGCGCAGCCAGCCCTAGTAACTTTGTATTCAGCAGGAGGGATCGCGCAAGCCTGTGCAGTGGTGCCTGTCTCTTCATGAGCAGTTCTTAAACAGCTTCCACTCATTTCTCGCTGCCAGCTCCTTTTTGCAGCATGTGGCCGGCCCCGGGGACTTTCAGTTTCAATTTCTTTCAACTTTACTCAACTTTCTATTTCACGACCACCATAATTTAAAGAGGTGAGTGCGTCTCTTATTCATAAGTTTTCACACACAAGGATTTCTCTATTTCACAAGGCAGACTCAGGGGTTTCTTCCTTTTTATATCCAAAGACCATATGCTTGCTACACCTCCAGATGCCACTATGTATTTGCTTGGTTTCCTGGACGTCTTTTATAATTTGTTGTGCTATTTGTGCTGCTGCTTATCTTTATGTAATGGCACCGTCTTAATTCTATACAGTCAGGGGGATAAGCACTTCTTCGTTCATAATCTTCTTTCTCAAGACATTAGTTTCTCAGTGTTCGTTATACCTGTTTTTCAGTTGACTAACAATTTTTGTTCTACAGTTCAATTGAGGTCCTGCTTCAATATACTGTACATGACTGTTTTTTCACTGGCATTTACCCCTCTTCTGACCAATTTATCTTATATAGGGAAAACAAGAAACCTTAAACTGTCTGGAAAAATGAATACCATTTCGTTCTCAGACTCTAACTCTACATATAACGATATGGATGACTCTGCCTTTCAGAAATCAGACTCTACCCCAGTAAACATTCCAAAAATGTCTTCGCCTAGGCGGACGGTTGCTGGAAGGCCTGCAGATGGCTCCTTTGACTCGTCACACGCTGCGCTCTGCCCCACCCACCGCCAATCCGATGAGGATGCCGATGTGACCATACTGGTGACTGCAGCTGCTGAAACTACAGGGGACTGCCCCCTGCCTGGATTGTGTGGCCGCATTTGGAAGGCTTGGAGGAAAGGGTCGGTTATAGCGCCATGAAGGCGTGAGCGGTGGGAGCTGCGGGAGGTTAGCAGATTGGATTCCGTGCTTAGCACGTCCCATAAACTCTGAAAGTAGTCAGAGGCAATTGAATGGTGGGCAGCTGATCTCCAATTATGTGGTCCGTCGGCTAGACTGCCGACTTTGGTGCTGGAAACCAGGGTTCGAACCTCGGGGTCGCGTCCACATCCTGTGATTCTGGGCAAATTACTTAATCTCCCCGTTCCTGAATGTGTAATGTAAATACGGTGCTCATGTAAAGCGCTCCAATACCTTCGGGTCGAGTTCGCGCTATAAAAATATGCAAAAAAGAATAATAATTCTTTCACACCGATATGGCAGTAGATTTGGCTTTCTGCAGTCCCCTATCTTTGTTTACCATTTGGTGGTACAAGCAAATAGTCTTCCACGTGGCAGCTGCTGACCTGATTCTTCCCGGAATCTCTGTCATGGGGGCACTTCTAAATTTTTCGAATTTTATGCTGATCCTGGTTTAAGCTGCAATTAGAGTATACTGTTAAAGTCCATGAAGGGGGCAATATATCATGTAAAGCAACCTATTTAGGTAAATGGCCTAGAGCAGAGGGCCCGAAATGTTTGGACTTGAATTGGTTTAGTGGCCTCAAAGTTGGCATGGGGGATTACCCAGGAATTGGATTAGAAAATAGGCTGTGATCAGAGATTACAGATTCTGAGTTCATACTCAAACCCTCCTGGCTTCTCAGATATGTAGCCCTGACAGCGGCCAGTCTCACAGCCCGATTCATGGTCAGCTTTTTGACGTACTATCAGGAGGTGGGCCTCTGTGGGTAGCAGCCCCCTGGGAAGGAGTGACTTTGCCTGAAAGGGAGTTGCCTTGCTCACAGGAGAGAGGGGTCCCGGGGTTCCATCTGTTGACTTTAGCAAGAGCCTGCCAAGCTCGGCGGGCTTGAGTAAACCTTCTTTCATGGAACCGGCTACTTCAAATACAGCCTCTGAGTTTTTCCCCCTGCTGTGTAATAATAATAACAGGCCCTGGGGTCGGAGCTTGCTGAGCTCGAAGATGGTCGCCTAGTCGGAGCACTCCTCCAACCAATGAAATATCCTAAATGATCCTGGCACCATAAACTACAATAATCATGCTGCAACTTTTTCACACTCCTGGTCTCAAGGATAACTGTGATGTTTGCCCCTGTGAAACGTCATTGTAGCTGGCGGAGAAAAACCGGGCGACGCTGCGGCCTACCTCATTGCCGGCTCTGCCATAGATTGTGGTGGAGCTGCTGAGGAGCAGGTAATCTGCATGGAGCCAGGCTTCCCTGGCAGCCAGATGTGTCCCCCCTGTGTGGCGGGGGTTGCTGTGCAGCATTGACCGAGGCTGCTGCAGTCGGCAGAGCCCTGTCTTCGGGCTTGCAGGCTTGCTGGTGGCCCGGATCCACTGGAGACTTCAAGGGAAGCCGGAGCTGCAAAGCCAGGTGGACGGCCTGCAGACATGGGGTGGGCCTCGCCCTGAAGTGAGTACAGTGAGGACACTGGTGCAGGGAGGCCCGACGGAGTGAGGAGGCTTCCCGTACATTGCTGTGAAGCGGCCTGGTCCCGCTCAATTAGCTGCAATCCCATTGGGAGCTGTGCAGGGTGTTGGCTGCCGCCTGCAAAAATATTTTGTTGCTCAGTGTGGACTGCTTTGCCTGCAGGGGCACTGGCTCATGATGACTCTGCCTTGGGGACAGCCTATCTCAGTGTAGCCCACTGCCCCCTCTTCAGGCACCTGTGACTGAGTGCACTTATTTACTCATGGGGATTCTGCTGAGGACTGTATATGCCAATATTGGACCCCTGGATTTTCACTGAGCAGCGTGCTCATGGATGGTTCCTCTGTGGCATATGAGTGTATGCCGACCCCCTTCATCAGCTGGTTGTCGCATGGCTGTGCCCCTCCCGGGTGGGTGCTATCACTGTCTCACCTGGCCGCCATTCACACCTATTGAGACTTCCACTGGCAGCGACGCTGGGCATCTGCATGTTGAAGACAGCTCTGGGCCCTGAATTGGCAGCTAGGTTGGTTGCGGGACTTTCTGGCATCCCTATTTTCACCCCCCTCCTTTCGTGAGGGTCAGTGACAGGTGGAGTTGGTGGCCTCGCTCTCGCAAAGAGGCACGCAGGATGCGCCACTGAGTGCCATGAGGCATTGATAAAATTGTTTGGGCCACTGCAACAATTACGCGTGGACATGGGGAAGATTGACAAGAATCAGCCCAAGCTGCAGTACGGCCTGCGGAAGACCCCTAAAGGCAGGGAGGATGGTACGACGATGCCTGATCCTGTGGATGATGAAACCGGTGCTGAGTCTGAGTTAGCCTTGAAACAGATTCTCATGGCTATGAAACACAGCATTGCAAAGATTGATGGGAAAATAGATCCCCAGACCTTTCTAATGGACCGTATGTCGGAACGGCTTTATAAGCATGCAGAGCGTCTTGACATGGTGGAACACCGTGTCTCGCAGGCAGAAGACCAGCAAGCCACACTGCCATCTCAAAAGAAGGTAGATAAGTTGCTCCTTGCACTACAAACCAAGACAAAAGATTTTGAAGCTCGCTCACAGCGGAACAACCTCTGCATTGTAGGTGTTGCAGAAACCACCCACATTGACAGCATGGAACGCTATGTGGAACAATTGTTGGCGGATATACTGGGGAGAGAGACTTTCCCTTCAATGTTTGTGGTGGAGCGCGCACACAAATCACTTGCTCCACATACGATCCCAGTGGCCGGTCCATGCCCTATTATTGCAAGACTTTTAAACTACAGGGATCGTGATGCAGAGCTCCAGAGGGCTCATGAATTGAGGGTCCACCGCCATGAGGGCTTTAAACTGTCACTTTATCCAGATTTCACTTAGCAAGTGCAAGAGGTGAGGAAATTGTTTCTGCCAGCCAAGCAATGACTGCGGGAACTCCAGTTGGAGTACAATATGCCTTACTCAGCGAGACTGCGAGTGATGATAGATGGTAAAGGGATGATACTCATCAACCCCAAGCAACTTCTACAATTTCTCAAGACACAAGAGGCCAATGGACGACAGAGCACTCACTCTGGACAGGGTGCCATGGAGGCAAATGACGAACAGGTTGAGAAGGAGTAATGCAGGTCCTTGCTGTGTGGGGGGATAGTACCCCCTTCCAGAGTGCTGCTGCTCTGATCGGACCTACAGGGTGTCGTCTGTTTCATGGGTTCCCTCCGGAATTTTTACTGTGCATTTTTTCTGCCTCACTGTTTAGCTCGAACACAAGTGAGCATTGCCTCTATTTTTGTTTTGGACCACTTGAATATCAGCCAGCATCATGTATGGTTACGGGGGTTCAGGCATTCGTAGCGGATGGTGCATCTGATGTGGACACTTAATTGACTCTGTGAGGTATTATGCGACAGTTAAATGCGATATAAGTTGCGGCTGGTTCATCATTCCAGATGTGATATATGATATTCTGTGATAGGTGCATGCCATGCTGGTCAATCGGCTCCAGGTGGCTGCTGGAATTCTGGCCGCGGGCTGGGCAACATCTGCCCCCATGTGTGCAACACTCAGTTCTAACCTAAAAGTGTTGGGTATCTGGATGGGTGGGAATTAATAGGGTGCTGATTCACTGTTTTTAGGTTGAGCATTCGAGACCTCTTGTATATACTCTAGTATATACCTATATGTGTATGTACTTTGTGGGCTCTGAAAATCAGCCCTAGGACTTGTCTGCTTCCTCTTAGGGACTTTTTTTCTGTTCAACTGCCTCTATTTAACTGAAAACGACCAGTAGAGGTCAGTAAAATACCAGAATTGCTTTCTGCTTGTTCAACTGCCTCTATTTAACTGTCTTGATTGAAAACGACCAGTAGAGGTCAGTAAAATACCAGAATTGCTTTCTGCTGAGGGACTTTTTTTTTTCTGGCAACTGCCTCTATTTAACTTTCTTGATAGAAAACGACCAGCAGAGGTCAGTAAAATACCAGAATCACTTTAGCATTCTCTAGAGTCCAGTCCATAGAAATTGTCTTCCACGAGCACCCGTAGACAATAATATTTTTTTCAAATCTTGTATTTTCAGTGATATGGCCACCGAAGGCCCTGATTTTATATTAAAAACAGAGCTTTAGACTATACCATTTCCTGCTGAAAGGCAATATTTCTCTCCATGTGTTCCCATACCTGGCGTGTCACGCAGTTTGGTGCTTACTTTCCCTCCATGTTAAAGAACAGTAGATGTTTCAGCACCCTGGCTAATGTACTGCATAGCTGAATACATATAAGATCCCAAAGGCGAGACCGATTGCATTGCAAATGCTTGTTGTTGTTGAGTTGCAGTGTGGGAGGGGGGTGGTATTTATTGTTTACAGCTGGACATATGTGAGTTGGCAGTGGCTAGGTTTGCTGAGCAAGATATGTCTTCAGTGATTGTGAGATGTGATGCTGAAGGCTAGTGGTGGTTCACATGCAGGCTGCTTTGACAAATCCTTCAGGTACTTCCCTGCTGTGTCTGGCTACATGGAATGTCTGAGAGCTCAATGTTTGTAGGAAGCTTCACAAGGTGGTGGTGGTTTATTTCCATAGGCATAAGGTGGACGTCGCAATTTTACAGGAGACGCACTTGGCACCTGCGAGTGGTGTTCTGACACAGCGCAGGATGCAGGGTATTTGCTGCTCGACTGGGTTCACATCTCATGCTAGGGTAGTGCTCATATGGGCTCACACAGGCTCGGGCATTAGGCTTCAGGATGTTTGTGTGGATCAGGGTGTCAGATATGTGGTGGCTCGATGTCACAAGACTGCCTGGCGGTACTGTTGGTTGGTGTCTACAGGTCCAATCATGATGACCCTCAATTCTATCACACACTCAGTGCTAGGCTGTTACAGTGGGGCGATTTACTACAGATATGGGGTGGTGATTTTAATTGTGTGCTGGACCCTGACAGGGACCACTCACAGGGCCCACCCAGGTGGCCTTCGGGGGCAGCACAAGCAATTACTGAGATAGCAGCCAGGGAGGGCTTAGTGGATGTCTGGAGACATAGCTTCCCCACGGGCTTGGGGTATACGTATTATTTATCATTGGATGGTATACACACTCGTATTGACTATTTGGTTGATCTCACGTCTCCTCATGTAAATGGCTGCATACCCCTTCTGTGCACATATTCCGATCACTCTCCAGTCCTGCTGGACCTTAAGCTACATGCTCTGCGCCCACCTGTATTCTCATGGTGGTTTCCCCCGAATTCGTTGCTGGATGCTGCATTTCAGGAGGAGCTAGGTCAAGCCATAGATGAATACTTTGCCACAAATATTGGTTCAGTGGATAAATTCTCTATGGTATGGGAGGCCTTCAAGTTCTACATATGGGGTATCGGTCTATCTAAGCATGCTGGATTTTTTCGATCCATACGAGGGTGTCTGCAATGCCTAGAGTCAGATATTGCAAACTAGAGCGACAGCATAGAGTGGAGACAGACCTTACTGTCCTAGGCACCATTAGAACTAAAATAGAGGAATTCCAGGAAGTGGTGCAGAGTGAGGTGAAACATATGGGAAAATATGCAGTGGCTCATGTGTACGGCTAAGTAGAGTGCCCCGGGGTGACTTTGGCGGCATTGTTCCGTCCTCGACGTGAGGATGATATCATTTTAGAGGAACAGGATGAACATGGGCAGTTGCCCTCCACGCCTGAACAGGCCACGGACCGTTTCCATAGATACTATACTGACTTCTACAAGTTACAGTTGGTGTTTGATGAAGACGCTTTAACAGACTATCTTGCGCATATAATGATGACATGGCTCAGAATGGAGCATAAGAACTGCCTTATGGGCCGTTGCACCCAGGGGAAATACGTGCTGTGCTTAAAGACATGCCATTGGGGAAAGCACCGGACACAGATGGGCTCACGGTGGCCTTCTATAAAACTTACCAGGATAGGCTCATAACACACTTGGTCACATTGTATGAGGACATGGCTAAATATGGCTGCATGACCCCCACCATGCGAGACGCTTTATTGGTGGTCCTTCTGAAACCGGACAAACTGGTGGGCTAATGCTCTTCATATCGTCTACTGTCACTAATGAACTTGGACACTAAAATTTACGTGAATATCCTGGCTAATCAGGTGGCACTGCTACTACTGCTATTGGTGGCTCCTGAACAGGCCGGCTTAGTCCTAGGGCGGATCTTGATGTACAATCTCTGGACGCTCTTTGTTACGATACAATCTATGGACCCTGATACAAGGGCCGCAGCAGTATTTCTCGACTCAGAAAAAACATTTGATTAGGTGGAGTGGAGATTCATGTATGTGGTCCTGTGTTGTGTTTGCGATGTGTTCCTCTAATTGGTCAGGGTACTCTATGCACAACCAACAGCTCGGATTAGAGTTAATGGCATAGTCACCTCTCCCATTGATATTACTAGGGGCACCAGACAGGGGTGTCCCCTCTCTACCCTACTGTATGCTTTAGTTTTTGAGCCTCTGGCTTGTGCACTTCGAGAATATTACTCACAAAGGTGGCTGAGGTTTCCAGGTCATAACTTGACTATATCAGCCTATGCTGATGATACCTGGTTTTATATATGTGACCCTGAGAGTAATCTAACAGCGGTGCTAGGTGAGGTGATACTGTACGGGGGCTAAGTTGGGCTCCATGTGAACTGGGACAAATCTATTGTATTTCTACTCACCTCATCCACAAAACCAATCTCACTTGATTACCCTTTGCAGTGGTCCTCGGACTTGGTGCGTTACCTAAGAATACAGGTCCACACGGACTCAGAGGTGGTTATGGTGGACAATTATGGCAGGGCAGTTCAGTGCCTTTCGGAAGAGATAGATCATTGGATCTGGTTGCCCATGTCGCTTGCAGAACGCATAGCTATCAGGAAAATGGTTGGCCTACCTCAGTTTCTAAGTCTTTTTTCCAATATTCTGCTTCTCTGGCTCAATCTGTGTTTGCCACGATTAGGGTAGACAGCTTTGACCTTGCCTTATGATATGGGGGGCTTAACTTCCAGACTTGGAACTGTATGACTGGGCTGCGCAGTCTCAACTCGCGTACTATTGGATAAACGGCCCATGTAACTTAACTCATGTTCGTTTAGAACAGAGCGCAGTGACCCCATACACAATATCTCAGACCCTTTTTCATACGACTGGTGCAACGTTATGGTGGCTTGAACTCATTGAACATGACACCCTGTGCTTGGCATCAACTCCTGGAGAGGCAAGCGGGGTCAGTGTTATATTTTCCCTTGGTGCCACTTGACTAGTGTCTTTGGTTCCTGCGTGTTGAGGTCATCACCTTTACAACACCTTCACTCACAGAGCACGACATTCAATGCAGGTCTCTATTGGGTGAGGATTTCATAAAGCGGCCGGAGATGCCAGCTTTGTCTTTACTATTGTGCACGACTGCCCCACTTCATATAGTGTCGAGTGCAGGAAGCAAGTGGACCAAGGTTGTCTAGGGTCCGGCTGAAATGGGAGAGGGACCTAGCGATCATAATCAGAGATGATCAATGGAAATACTGCTTCTCAGTTGTGAAGACCATTTCCTTAAACAGTAGACATAGACTTTTGCATTTCAAATACGTTAACAGGGTCTACTACATGTCGGCCAAACTGCATAGGTACGAGCTACGTGACAGTGCAGGTTGCCTGTGATGCACTGGGGCAGAAGCTGGATTTGTGCACTTGCTGTGGTACTGCCCTGGCATATAAAGCTTTTGGCGAGCATCTGGAGCCAGAGCCGCTTCTGGCGTTACTAGGATATGATAAAAAATTGAACAGCACTGTTCGATGACTGGTTGCTATAGGCTTACTGCTTGCGAAGCGTAGCGTGGCAATGCATTGGATCCGAGGCCCCCCTCCAACAATACAGGAATGGCACAGGGATATGACATATTGTAATATGCAGTCAGATACTTAACAGGAGCTAATCCTGATCTGTAGTCGCCCGCAGGACATTTGGGGACCATAGCAGGCTCATCTGGCTGGGATTGAGGTGGAGGTATTATTTGGTTAGGGTAGCAAGAATGAGCCTGCATCCTAAATGAGATACTCACTGTGCTGGACTAATTTACTCTCATATTGTTTGTATCCAGAATTACAATCTCTGGATGCATAGTTTGTGATCTCCCTTATTGGAATTTACATCTGTGGGGTCGCATGTGGGTAGTGTTACCTGCTGGAACACCTGTGGCGGTATCACCAAGAGAGGTATTGTCTTTGGATTCTATATTCATACTGCTCCAGGTGAGAAGCCTGTTGGTGCCCTGTCTATATGTACTGCACTCATATGATGACTGTAGACCATGTTCGCTCGGATTCTTGCCTATGCCAATGCAATATGGTTTCTATAATAAGCTTCATTATTAGCTGAGCCTTATCTTCTGGGGTTTTTAACTATTTATGAACGTTTTTTACTGACCAGGTTTCGCCTGGATCTTTTTCATCTCCTGCTCGCCATACCTAGGGGGAGCAGTAGAGGGCAGTTGTTAGCATCCTGTGGCTGCGACAGAGAGTCTCCACAGGATTTGCTACACTTCGTATTATTTTGTAAATTTTATGAGGTTCCCCGGAAGTCTTTTATTATGCTGATTTTAAAGAGGATGAATTTTAAGCAGGCTCGCCCAGCTCTCCCGTATCTACAATTGTTGAAGGGACGAATGTATTTTTTCTGTTCTTGGTTACTTGAAATCTGCGGTGAAGTTAAGGGCCTGTCTTGATTAAATACCAATAAGGGCCAGGGTTTAAGATCAATTTTAAGATACATATACTTATCTATAATCCTGGGACGGGTTAATCTTGTTGGCGCGTTTTTATCTTACGGGTTATGATTATTGGTATTTGAATCTTGCACCTTATGTTACAGATTTCCATGGATTACTGTGGAATGTATTTTAACTGTGATGAATTGTGTTGATTTTATGAAATTTTGAAGCATCAATAACTTTTATGGTTTTATATTTCTGAAACCGAATAAAGTTGAACTGAACTGAACTGAGATACTCACTGTGTTGGACTAATTTACTCTCATATTGTTTGTATCCAGAATTACAATCTCTGGATGCATAGTTTGTGATCTGCCTTGTTGGAATTTACATCTGTGGGGTTGCATGTGGGTAGTGTTACCTGCTGGAACACCTGTGGCGGTATCACCGGGAGAGGTATTGTCTTTGGATTCTATATTCATGCTGCTCCAGGTGAGACGCCTGTTGGCGCCCTGTCTATATGTACTGCACTCATATGATGACTGTAGACCATGTTCGCTCGGATTCTTGCCTATGCCAATGTAATATGGTTTCTATAATAAGCTGTTTGTTTGAATGGGAAGAAAACTGAAAATAAGATTTAGCTCCCAGGGGGACAGCGGTGGTGTTTAGTCGCAAAACTAAGGTCAGATGTCTTTCTCCTGTGATGGATGTGGGGGTTAGTGGGTAATTGTTCCTACCGTGGTATCTAACACACAATATAACATTGTTTCCTTTTATGGCTCAGTTTCAGGCAATATTTATCCTCTTCAGTCAGTGTTGTGGGAGTTATGTAAACTTCCGGGGATACCAATTATAGGGGGTGATTTTAATTTTCTTCCTGCTCCAGGAATGGATTCTTAGCATAATATAGAGCGGGTCCTTTTTGAAATGTGCTCCTGATTGGTATTTTAGGGTGTCTGGCATGAGTTGAATCCCACAGCGAGGGCTTTTCCTGTTATTCAAAGAAGTATTGATCAGCTTTGCGGATTGATCTTTTTTTTAGCCCCTCCAACCATCCTCAATATCACCTCTCATTATCATGCTGGTTCTTTTCCAGACCACTCATGCTTGTTTTAAGATTCTCTTTGTTTTGTCCTAGAGTATTGAGGAGATGGGTTATGGATAAGTCCTTGTTGACTCAAGACTCACATGCTCAGTCTCTGGCCATAGAGATCGAATACTTTTTTTAAAATCATGCCCATACTGCGGTAGAGGCCATTGTTTGGGAAGCTTTTAAAGCCAAGATTCAGGGGTTTATGATCTCCGTGCTTGACTTTTCAAAGGATGAAGGCTAAAGAAAGGCAGGAGAAATTGCAAAGAGAAGCTGATGACGCCTATTTTGAAGTTTCCACAAAGCTGTCTTCTGATTCTTTATATCTATGGCATCAGAAGAGAGAAGTTCTGTAAGACTTCGTTTTAGAGAGGGAAATCCTTAATAGCCATGCCTATATCTGCCAGATATATGACAATGGGAATAAAATGGGTCACTTCCTACCCTAGATGGGCAAGGAAAAAAATTAACTAAATGTAATTACTGGAATAAGGGATCCGGACTCGAAAGAAATAGAATGGGATACTGGGAAGATTAGGCAAATATTTCTACATCACTATGATTCACTTCATAAGGGGGTCCCTTGTTCATGGGATCCAGCTCTGGCAGATAAGTGTTTGCAGGAGGTTCATCTATCAGACTTAAGCAGTGAAGCTGCAGCTCTGATGACTCAACCAATCACCTCTGCAGAGGTTAAAGGAGCCATAGCGAAGCTTCCAGACTCAAAGGCTCCGGGGAAGATCGTATCAGGGCAGAATTTTATAAGCACTTCTGCACTTTATTAGCTGGTCCTCTCTCAGATTTTTTTTAACTTAATCTTAACTGGGGATTTCATTCCACCATTCTTTAAGAAATCCAACTTCCCAAGACAGAGGGGTGCTTAGCCCTTACCTGTGCAAGGACTTACTATCTTACATTCATCGCCTTACAGCTGCTTTGGTTTTCTATGCAGTGGTCTCAGTTTGATTATTCTCTGGTAATATATGTTAGATTGTTACAATATAGCAAGTCTTCTAAGTGTTATTCACGATCCTAAGTTGACAAAGAAAGTCGGATATAAGACTTTGTTAATACTCAGGACTATGAAGCAGTGTTTTTTTCATAAGTTTGAGATGCCCACGATTCATGTAGCTATCCCTCTGTATTGTTGTTATCATCTCTTCCCTTGCTTTCAGCCAGGGGTTATTAAGAAATGGGCAAAGCTTAATATTTATAGGATTGAGTATTTTTTGGCTGATGATAGAGTAAAGGCGCTTGCAGAGGTATGCTCTTGTAGTCCTTCGCTAGCAGCCTTTTTAATTTTCCCTACAGACAGGCGGTCTCTGTTCTTAGCAGTCTCCCATTATAGGACATCTATTGCTCAGCTGGGTTGGCTGGGAAACTTTTCCGGTGGGAGAATGCAAATGATTCTGTGAGTTTCTGGTATAAAGAGTTTCGTACAGACAATTCACCTCCGCCCCCCACCCCCAAATCTGGAATAAATGGTTGGAAGGTGCTCCTATTGAGGTCAATGCAGAGAGCTGGTCTAAGTACTTCAAGTGCAGTTTTACATTGTTGTGGGGGGCTAATTTTCATAGGATGATGTTTCTAATGGCCGGAGGCTCTATTATACCCCAGAAAAGCTACATGGAATGTTTCATACAGCCATAAAAAGGTGCCCTAAATGCAAAGTTGTGGGAGATTTGGGACATAGGTTAATGACCTGTAAAGTCATTTCTGGGTTCTGGCTGCAAATTTTTGAACATCTTTCACTCAAGCTGGGTTATGAGGTCAAACCCACATTCAGTACTATTCTATTCGGCATAAATCTTCATTCACAGGCTGAGGAACAGGGTGCCAAATGTATTCACTTTTCCATTCTGGTAGCACGATCTATAATTACGAGCCACAGGAAGTCTTCACGGACACCTACATTTGAGGAATGGGTAAAGAAAAAGAGGAAAATCAGTACAAGAGGACAATGTATTTTGCTCGCCTGAATAAGTTAGATCAGTATAAAATAATTTGGGGTCTTTTCCTTGGGGAAGAGGCGCAAGACGAATGGAATGAAAACTGAAATATATCTCTGTTTAGACTTTATTGCATTTTTATTTTCATATTTTGGATTGCACCCGCACTTCATCCTGTGGTTGGTAGCTGCACCGGTAGACGCAGCAATTTGTATTGTTACCCTGTTTTCACTGGTAATAAAGGAACCCCACTCATTACTGCACAGGCACTTTGTATCAACAGCCCGTGTTCTTTCTTGGCATTGTCCATTATTAACCTTGGGTTGTCTTGACAGCATTAGGTATTATGCTATACACCTGGGTTGGCACTGTCACTTTATTTGCATTGTTACTTTATATCACTTGTAAATTAGGGGGGGTGCTCATTCTTCCTGATAGCATTAGGTATTATGCTATACACTTAGTTTGGCAATGTCACTTTATCCGCATTGTCACTTTTTACTATTGAGCCCATTCTTAGGGCTTAGCCAGCATTTATGTATGGACTCTTGGATTGTTGTAAAATGTAGCACGGGTTGCATTGTCATTTTACTGGGCTATATATTTTTGAAATGGGAGGGCTCGCTTAGTACAGGTTGTTTCACAAATTGTCAGCTAGAGGTCAAATATTGTTGAAATTGCTATTGCACTGTCACTTTATGGGTTAATGAATAGTTTGTTGTATTGTGTATTTATATTGCAATTTATTAATCATTGGTCCGATGTTGAAATTGATGAAAATGTAATTGCACTATCACTTTATTGGTTGATTTGTGCTTTGTTGCACTGTGTATATCTATGGGATTTATAGCATGATAATGCGGAGACAGTGAATGCCGAAAAATTGGTCTCTACTGTATCCCAAGCAATAATAAAATAATAATAAAAAATGTCAGCTTGGTAAAATGCCATTAGGATCAAGTAAGAGGCTGAAAAAAGATCCATCTTTACCTGTTAAACCCACTCCGAATTCCATGGAAATTAATCTTGAGGAAATTTGTGCATTAAAACCCTTCATGGAAGAGACTACCAAGACTTTGCAACATTTGGATGATAAATGGTCCTTTTGG
This sequence comes from Calotriton arnoldi, assembly GCA_963921515.1. Lineage (NCBI taxonomy): Eukaryota > Metazoa > Chordata > Amphibia > Caudata > Salamandridae > Calotriton > Calotriton arnoldi. Next base: position 1,957,152 of record CAWUFW010001997.1, read on the forward strand.
AGTCGCGAGTTATGATGGTAGAGCAAAAAACTAATAGCTTTCAAAATACAGCCTTACTTATTTCTCATTGGTATTCAGAGATATCCCTACTTAAAAACAGACTGAAGACCTTGAAAATCAGAATTGAAGAAACAACCTTCGCTTTTATGGTGTTCCTGAAAACACTGAGGGCTCTGATCCGACAGTCTGTTTTCAATCCTTTCACCCAAAACATCCGGATATGTCTACGACCACCCCTATCAACATCCAGAGGGCACACAGACTTGGTCCCAGAGTTTCAACTAAACCAAGAGGAGTTATCCTTTTTTTCTTGCAATACACAGATCTTCTACAAGTAATGTCTGCTGTTAAATCTAAAAAGCAAATAATCTAGGCTGGTCTCTTCTCCCAAGATGTGGCTAAAGTCACAGCAGATTGTCGGAAGCAATTCCTGGATGTGTACTCAATTGGCAGCCATGTATGCCAGATTTGGTTTAATCCATCCCTGTTTGTTTTAGGTGACTTATAAAGAAAAACCTGCTACTCATGAGGATCCTGCCTCTCTTAGGAAATTTCTTCAGCAACATGGAGGAGAACATCGAGGACCAGCAAACTCGTGGGAGTGCAGCGGTGGTGGTTCAACCACAGCCGCACCAGCGGTCCGACCATCCCATTACGAGTTGTTGGGCGGTCGGACCACCCTGGGACCACCGCCAGGGAACCCCCATTCCCTGGAGGTGGCATGGCTACCTTTGAATGAGGCACCGCCACGCCACCCACCCTTCAGACCACTTTAAAGTCGTAATCGGGTGAGTGTACCGCCCGTCGCTGCACCGCCGAAACTTGTAATCAGGCCCTTAGGTTTTAGGCAACCCTGGGAAAAGACAGAAAGTGTTATCTCATTTAGCTAATCTCAAAACAGATGTGGCACTACTTCAGGAATCACATCTTTCTGAGTTGGAGGCTGGCAAACTAAAAAAATGTTGGGTTGGAAATATTTTTGTCTCGCCTGCTATGGGGAAATAAATGGAGTACTAATTCTCTGTCATAAAAAAATGCATATTTCATTTATAACCCAAGAACACAACTCTGAAGGTAGATGGGTTATTGTTAAACTCCTTATGGATAATATATCATTTACAATTTTTAATGTGTATGGCCCAGTTTCTGTTGATAATACGTTCTAGACTACTATTTCCAACAAACTGCTTCAATATGATGATGATTATATTATATTTGGTGGTGATTATAATCAAGTTTATGATACTATATTCGATAGAAATTCTAAAGTCAAATTTGATCATACTAAAATGTATTTAAATTGTCCATTCACTGCAAATCCTTAGCTGATATTTGGAGACTATGTCACCCGGATCTTCGGGAACATTCCTTCTACTCTGCCCCTCATCATTCCCGATCTCAAATAGATTATCTCTTTCTTAGTAACTCATTGGCTTAACATACCCTTAACACAGATATAGGATCAATTTTAATATCAGATCATGCGCCAGTATACACTAATTTTGGTTTTATACCCTTGTCATGACTCTCAGGTAGATGGCGTTTTAATATTTCCCTGCTGTTAGATACTCATTTTACTTTTCAATTAGAAGCTTCTGCTTCTGAATTTTTTTCTTAACACTACACCTGACTCCTCTTTTGTCACAATGTGGAATTCCTTTAACATGGCAGCTCGAGGGTTTATAATGAATTTTGTCTCACGTAAGTAAAAACTGATGGAGGTTCAGTCAAATCAACTACTTGACAATATAACAAAACTGGGTACACCTATTAAGATTCAAAGAATGAGGTTTGCTTACACAACTTAATAGATAACAAACTCACTTTTAATGGATTAACTACAAATTTTGCTTCTACTTATTTATTAAAGAGTAGTGCACGATACCATGGAGGTTAAAATAGGATGGGGAAATTACTTGTGAATTATTTAAAAATTAAAAAGATAGGACTAAAATAGAATCTTTAAAATATAACAAAGGGGCTGTTCTTTTAAGAACAAAGATATTTTAAATGAATTTTTCAATTTGTATACGAATCTCTACCCCCCAGAAATACAACCTTCTCAATCAGATTTGGCCAATTACTTTCAATCCATTGCATCTCCCCACTCTCAACATATTGGTTTTGAACCACAGAAAAATCACTCAACCAGTCTCTATGTTACAAAGAGGGAAAGCTCCAGGACCTAAGGATTTTACCATTTAATTTTAAAGTCATTTTCCAAAACTCCTCCAACCCAACTTTTACTTTTGTTTAATTTTTTCATTAATAATGGAACCTCTCAAGGCTCTTTTCAATATTCCATGATTTGTTTATTCTGAAAAGAAAAAAAAGATTGCGTACAATGTAAAAACTATTGCCCAATCTCTTTAGTCAATACTGATTACAACATTCCTGCTAAACCTTTAGCACTGTGCATTGATCCTATTTTACAGATTTCAAAGGCCCTGAACAGTTTGGTTTTGTCAAGGGCCGATTGGCGTCTGATAATACTTGTGTCTTTTTTCAATATCTTAGGTAAGGCATCCACATTGGATTATCCTCAGGCTGCTATTGTTTTGGATGCAGAAAAATCTTTGTACAGGATTAGTTGGGAATTTATGTTTCATGCATTACAATTGATTGTGTGATGGAACAACAAATGTCATTACCACTCATGCCAAAACAATGCGGTCTAAAACACGAATACGTCCCAACCATGCACGCCTTTACCAAGTATACCACTACCAGCATACTCACAGACATACATTAAAACTTCCATTACCATGCATACCTTTACCATACATACCTTTACCATGCATACTGTTAGAATGCAGCTTTATTGTACATAAATAAATGTGCTTCTGCACTGAAAATTTGCAAAAAAGTTATTGAAATTTTTAAAAACATTTTCATTCTTGTAAATTAAATACAAAAATACACCAGCGCTGTAATATTACCTCAAAAAACTATTTTAGCACGAAATATTGTTGAAGAAAGCAAAATACAACACAGATGTAACTCAAAGAAATGTATCTCAAATGATCCAGTTTCCACAGTAGGCCTTCCTTTGTTTTAATGCTAATAATACAGCCTGTCCAAAACTCAAATGTCTGTTGTACTAAGTACGGAACTGAAAAAAACATTTTTTTTCTATCATTAAAAATAAATACACGTTCTGTCAGAATAAAAAACACGTTAAAATGCAGATCCCAAAACATATTTTTGTTTCAAATGTGGTTTTCCCTTGAAAAAACATAGAAATTGAGCCGACCTCCATTTTGTGACCAGTGGTGCACTGACACTGCTCATGACCACATGTCTCTCAGACTCTGCAAGGAACGCACCGTTTCCTGAGGAGACACTGCCATCAACGAGGCAAAGTAAGTACAACGTTTACACAAAGCACATCCACAGTATGACCAAATTATTCCAAAAGTTAAATATTAATATTTTTTTTATTTAAAAGATTTTGACATCTCATCCAAACAAATACTTTATATTGTACTCTATTCAGTTACAGTAATGTGAGTAATTGTCAACTACATTTTTCCTATAACTGGAAAAGATTTACCAACTTTTTTAAAAGTATTTTTTAACTTAGTAGTCTAACTCCAGTGCGATCGTCCAGCAGGGCAGGTGCTGGACAGTGACTGGGGGCAAATTTACTATTCTAACTCCACTGGGGACGTTTCTCAGTGCAGGTGCTGAACAGTGATGGGGCACATTTACTAATCTTATTCCATTGGTGGTGGTCCTCAGGACAGGTGCTGGACAGTGATAGGGGGTAAACCTAGTATTCTAACTCCACTAGAGGTGTCCCTCAGGGCAGATGCTAGACAGTGACTGGGGGAAAATTTGCTATTTTAACTCTGCTGGGGGCGTACAGCAGGGCAGGTGCTGGACAGTGACTGGGTGCAAATTTACTATTCTAACTCCACTGAGGGCATCCCTCAGGGCTGTTGCTGGACAGTGACTGGGGCCAGATTTACTATTCTAACTCCACTGGGGGCGTCCCTCAGGGCAGGTGCTGGACAGTGACTGGGGGCAAATTTAATATTCTAACTCCGCCGGGGGCATACCTCAGGGCAGGTGCTGGACAGTGACAGGGTGAATAAAATACGAGAAAAAAAAAGAAAAACATTTAGGGGTCGATTATGATGTTATTCGGAAAGGCTCTGAATAGGATTTAGGTCTTCCGAATTCGTTCGGAGCCGGATCGTGTGTGTCTACAGGCCGTGTTTCCGAATGACTCGGAAGTTTTCCAACCGAGCGATTACGATGACAGATTTGGACAGCCTTTCCGAATCAGTTGTTCCGACTCAGATCAGCTGTCGGAAGCTGACTTTGGAGGACCATAGCAGGCCCCCCTTCACCTGGAGCCTTTCGAATGGGGCCCGTTGGTGTACCCATGGGTCCCCTCTTTACAACCATGCACAGTGTGGCAGGCACCAAGGAGTGCCCGCCACAGGGTGCACGATTTTCCCCAAGCACCCCTATCTTCAATGGGAGTCTGTGTATTCGTTCGGGACACAGGCTCCCATTGAAGTCAATGGGATTTCGACCGAATCGTATCCGGAAGCATTCGGATGCATCGTAATTGGTCGGTCAGACTCCCCGGATCTGATTCGGTCGGAAACCATTCAGAGACCGATTTGGTCGGAATGCTTTCTGTCCGACATCGTAATCGACCCCTTAGTATTTTTATTTTCTCACAGAGCGAACCAGAAAAGTTCAAAAACAGAGAAAAGCCAGAAAATTCACACCTTAACAAACAAAAATCATCAGAAGGCAACAATGCATTTGAAGTAAGTGAAAGTCCAAAATCACCTGCAGCCTATAACAAAACCAGACTTTGAAATCGCGGCCCTCCTCCTAAAGTACCAAAACATACCTTACTACAGGTAAATAAATCTCAACTTTCCATTTCTCCTTCTGTAACAAAATTATGTTTTTCCTAGGAATAAAGTGCTAACAACCAATGCAACTTCACATTTTCAACAGGGTATCTAAACTGATCATTTACTACACAGGAAGCCAAAATGAACAAAACTGTTTGCATTTGTTTTCAAACAGGCAATGTAACAGAGTGCAAGGATGGAAACAATACAAAAAATACAGTAACTTATACTTTTTCTGCTTCCTTTTTGTCAACAGAATCAACAATAATGGCTGCAGCTAGACACACTATTTATGTCAAATCAAGAAGGGGAAACCAACTGCTAAAATAAGGTGGCTACCTTTATTGTAAGGATAGATTGACTGAGTCCAGGAGTCATTGGAGGTGTGTGCAATATTTTTCAACCCATTGCACAGGCAGAGCGGTTACTCTGGGTGACTGTGTTGAAAACACCTCTGAGCACAACCACTCTGCCTCTGCAATGGAAATAGAGGTAAGAGAAAATATACAACAAATATAATATCTTGCATCCACCTCTCTGTGGTGCAGGTTTGTGGGAGGTATCACAAAACATTCCCATGCATGTAGCTAGTAGTATGCCTGCAATTCCCAACCATAGAAGGATGAGCCAAAGACAAAACATTCAAGTAATCCCTAACGTGTGAACCACAAGTCTTTTCTGATATTAATATTCCCTCAGAACTAACTATTGCTTTCACTAAGGAAACTTTTTCTATTGCATGACAACAAAAACCTCTCAAAAAAGAATATTAATTTTTTGCCGCATCCCATAACCTGCTAACACCTGAGAATAGTGATGCTTGGATGATGTATGGTACTTTTACATTTGCACCCCATTAATTTGCCCAAATATACACTATTCATGATAAAATAAATAATGGAACCGTACCATTAGTATACAGTTTACTCCCTGACAAACAATCCTCATCATATACTGAATTTTTTACAGTGACAAAAACCCTAAATAAAAGTCATAAAAAAGAGTGATAATTGTCTTTGAATTAACAATGATTAACACCATTTGTAAAATGTACCCCATCACCCAAATTCAAGGATGTTTTTTCCACTTTTCGCAAGCATATTGGTGTAAAATTCAAAAAACATCCTTAGTTGAGGATTACCTGTCAGACAGTAAATTGCAATTTGAATTCTGAACACTTACTACCTTATGGTTTGTTCCTCCTGAGTGTATCGAGGAGTTCTACACATCAATTACTGAATCTGACTATTTTGCACAAAACGAGGAGAAATTGGCACCAGTACTAAATTAATTTGAGGATTGCCATCTAAGCAGGTAGAGTCACAGGAGGAAGCCAAGGTTCCCTATTGACTGGTGGAACTGCTACGCGACCTGCTTAGAGGTAGGCCTGGGCGTAGTTCGTGGAGTTTTGCTACGTGGAACTCCGCGAACTTACAAAAAAACTCTGCGAAGTTCCGCGAGTGGTGGAGTGCAGTGCGAACTGCAGTTTGTGCTGGTATTCCTGCCACTCGGGTAGAAATTCTACCCGAGCGGCAGCTCGGGCTCGCGAACTTACCGTTCACAATCGCGAGCGGGTAAAAAACTCTGCTGCACATCGCGAAGCAGAGTTTTATGCACTCCGTGAGCTCCGCAGAGTGCGGAGTGCAGAAAACTCCGCAAACTCCGCGAACGGAGCGAAGTTCACCGCCCAGGCCTACTTAGAGGGAGATGCGAAAACTAACAATGCCATTGAGGGATGGCACAACTCCTTCAAAAAATCAATTGGCAAACACCTCCCAAGCCTATATCATTTCCTGGACATTATGAAGAAGGAGCAAGGTTTCTAAGAAATGATAAATTTACAATCTTTTACAGGTAGTCTGAACCCCTGGGCATCTAAAAAAAGAAAAGAAATGTCAGAAAGTCTATTGGCAAAGATCAAAGGTTTTTCTTTGATGGGTGCATCAGACTCTCTAGAAAATATTGATAATACCTTACACTACTAACATTGTCTAACTGCCTGTACCATTACTTGCATGTTTTAACAATGCTTTTGACATTTTTTAAAATAATGTTTTTCTAAATGTAATCAAACATTTTATTCCTACTTCCAGATGTCTTCTTTTTTCAACTCTTGGTAACATTTTAACTCTGCCTGTCATCAAGAGTCTTTGGCATTCCAACTATACAAATGTGTATCCAACATCCAAAAATGTCCAAAGCTGGAAAAAAAGAAACATGATCCTCGAAAGTTAAAAAAATTTTCCAACCTTTATAAAATCACAAACTGTTAATTTTTTAGGAAAAAATATCCAAATATGCGGAAAAATCCAAATGAACTCTGACCACGTGCTCTGGCCTCTATTCACCAAGTGCGTAATGTATGTTCAAACTACAAAAACATGACGGAAAAAATTCAAAATATTTATTCTTAATCAAAAACATTTAAAAAAAGTACGTACTAATGTACTTAAGCACTTTTTAAAATATATATCGAAAAAAATGCAACCATCCTGTCACGGGCATACTATAGCAACCAGCATGGCAATGAAAATGTGTTAAAAACATAGAAATAAAACAACATCCTACTTCCTTACCATTATATACCCCCTCCCTCCTTGCAATAAAGTTAGCCACTTTTATACATGTAAAATGTAAATAAAATTGTTCTTATCTGACCGCAGCTCTTCCTTGCTTCCGATCTCCACTGGGATGTTCCATCGACTGTAGAAACAGATGCACAACAGTGTACGTGATGGATGAAAATAAAAACAAAAAAGGGCAATGTCTCCCATTCAAATTAATGGGAAACTGCCTTAAAAAATTATTTGAAAATTGTTGTAAATCAAATTTTATGTTTAGTAAATTACTAAATATCTTTACATATTTATTACAGTTTTCTCAGTATGTTAAAAAATATGAGAAATATTTTAATAAAAAACATAGCCCTCATGATGTCGGTCGGAATGTCCGACCGCTGCATTACGATCGGAGCGATAGTGTTGGAGTGAAAGACCGCCGCCCCGACAGGATCTACTGATCCCATCGAGGCGGCGGTCAGAATCATGATCCTGAATGGAGGTGCTGACTGCACAGGCACTGCCATCAGGATTATGATGTCCCTTTCCATCTGCCTTTTCATGACGGTCCAACCACCATGAAAAGGCAGCCGGAATTGGACTTTGGGGGCCCCAAGCAAGGCCCCCTTCCCCCATGGGTCACTGTAATGTGGCTCCCAGGGGGCAGATGTAATGCCTCCACACGCATTCATGCACCGTGTGCCAGGCACCAGATCGTGCCTGGCAAACTGTTTGAATGTGCACTAAGTGCTCAATAACACTGTGACACTTTTCCAGGGCCACAGCACAAGTGCAGTGTTATGAAACACTTTTCCGCCCACCAGCCCGGCGGTCGGTCCGCCGCCTGCCTGTCGGCCGGTCCCTGGACTGCCATAGTGTCAGGTGGCGCTCCGACCACCTGACATCAAAACGAGGGCCATAGTGTTGCATCTTTTGAATTTAATAAATTAATTATCAATGCAAATATTTTTTATTTCTATTATTTATTTGTCAATTTTAATATTTTACAATTTTTTAAGAATAGTATTCAATAATGAAATAATTTTGTAATTCATTGAATTTGTTTTATTTACTTACTATATCCATTAAGACTCAGGTATTTAAATAAATACTTGAGTATTAATATACTCCCCCACCCTATACCCCTTTATCCCTTGCATCCCGTGCCTACATTGTAGTGTCACAAACTTCTTAGCACATGCTAATAAATATTATTTGTAATTACATTATTGTAAAAATTAATACTCATTGATTTAAATAAATACCTGAGCATTAATACACTTTTCCACCCTATACCCCCATATAACTTGCATCAAGGGCCTAGATTCTAGTGTTACAAATTTCTAAGCACATGTCTATATACTATATTAGTAATTAGATTATTGTATATTACTTACACTGCCCCACCCTATACCATTATGTCCCTTGCATCCCGTGCCTATTTTTTTGTGTTACAAATTACTTAGCACATTTTAATAAATAGTATTTGTAATTAAATGAATGGTAAAATTAACACTCTGGCATTTAAATAAATGCCTGAGTATTGATACACTTCCCCAACCTATCCCCCCTATATCCCTTTCATCCTGTGCCTACATTTTAGTGTTACAAATCTCTTAGCACATGGGAAAAATATTATTAGTATTTAAATAATTGTACAAATTAATACTCTGGTATTTAAATAAATACCTGCCTATTAATACACTGTCCCGCCCTATACTCCTATATCCCTTGCATCATCAGCCTAAAATTTAGTGTTCCAAATTAATTAGCATGTTAATAAATATTATTATTATTATTATTTAAATCTTTCTAAAAATTAATGCTCAGGTATTTAAATGAATATCTGAGAATCAATACACTTCCCCACCCTATACCCCTATTTGCCTTGCATCCAATGCCTAAAATTTAGTGTAGTAAATGTATTCACATTTTAATAAATAATATTAGCATTTCAAATATTTTAAATAAGATAATTCTCATATATTTAAATACATACCTGAGTATTAATACAGTTCACTACCCTATAACCCTAATTTATTCATTTTATTTATCAAAAATTACCCCAACTGTCTTTAAAAATAAATAAACTATTCCAGATTACATACCATTATACTTACCTATATACTTACACATAAATGCATGGTAATGACATGCGTGGTGATGACATTCGTTGTAATGGTATGTATGGTAATGTTGCATGTGTGGCAATGACTTTGTGGTAAATGTATGTTGTGGTTAAGACTTTGTGGTAAAGGCTGTTTGCCATTAAAATTGTTTGGTTTTCCAAATTGATTGCTGTAATTTCTTTATTGTATATAGGTCTTAAAGCTGCAATTTTTGTTAACTGTATCTTCTTAGCTTTTTTTCTTTTGTTTAAGGGTGTATGCCAATGATGTCCATCGTCTCCCCTTTTATTTGTTATCGCACTTGAACCCTTTTATACCAAAATTCGACAAGACCCAAACATTTCAGTGTTTTGAATTGGAGAACAGCAAATCAAAATGTCAGGTTATGCTGACAACATCCTTTTTTTTGTTCCAAACCTGCCACATCCCTTCCTCTGTTCCTCAAACAAGTTTTAATTTTCCCCCAACTGTCAGGATACCGGCTTAATTCGGAAACTTTGAAATATTACCCTTAAATGTTTTAAGTAAGAAACACCTCTTTGCTCATGCAAAGTTCACTTGGCAGTCCATAAAAATTAAGGGGCACATTACGATACCCGGCGTAAAAAAATCCGCCAGGCATGGAAGCGGCAAAAACCCGCCCGCACACACCGCCTGAACACCGACCACGCCATTATGAGTACACAAACTGAAAACCGCCATCGGCGGAAAAATCATACAAAATACCGCCCGCCATCGTCCGAGTCGGAGTCAAACCGCCCGCCACGGACGGAAACACGCACGACAACACAAAACCGCCCGCCCACACGGCCGACACACCGCACGTGAAATTACGATCGCACCGCCATGAGCGCGGAAAAACAACAAATATACCGCCCGCCAGCGCAAACAACGCCGATGAGAATCGACACGGCAGAAGCCATGGCGCCCACGTACCTGCACAGAAACCATCCGCACACAAAACCAATAGCACACAACATGGCCAACAAGTCCACACAGCAAGGCACGCACAAATACACAAGCACAGTACACATCCCGAAAACACCCCCCGGACAAACAAAAAATACAAAGGCCAGAACCCCAGACACAACACACCTGAAAACAACAGACCATGAGGACACACCCACATAGGTGAGTACAAAAGCAGCACTCCCACAGACCACAACCCCTTGCTACATTGCAAACCAGAGAGGAGAGGAGAGGACACAGTGACACAGCAAGGACAGCAGCACACCACAGAAACGCACACATCACTACCACCACCACCACCACCAAACACCGGCACCACAAACCCCCTGCACATTACACAACACACACCGCACCAGCACCACAAACACCATGGCACCACAAAGGATGCCCAAGTTCACGCCCATGGAGCTGACGGTCATGGTCGACGAGATCATCAAGGTGTACCCACAAATCTATGGGAACATGGTCCAGCACACACCACTAGCCACCAGAAACAGAATGTGGACCCGGATCGTAGACCAGGTCAATGCAGTCGGGACCCTGCCCAGGAACAGAACCGAGATAAACAAACGTTGGAATGACGTAAAGAGCCTGGTCAAGAAGAAGGAGGGCAAAAACAGAGAGCTGGCTGCCGTCACTGGCGGAGGAATCCCGCGCTCTTTAAGACCTTCAAAGCGTGGGAGGAGAAGGTGCGAGTCGTAATCCATCCGGAGATCCTCGCCGGATTAGCAGGGGAGTGGAGGCTGGTAAGTACAAACTAATGTATACCAGCACACCGCAATGTACACACATGCGCAACCACCATGCCACAGCTCCCAGGGACAAACACCCTCATGTCCAGCACACAATACACAACACATCACACGCACATGCAACAGACACTACCACACACAGGCCAAACCGAACAACTGTAAGATGCGTGGGGACATGTGTACACTAAGCCAGCCACGTAACCACCAACAGGTCCCCAAATATGCCAGAAGCGCCACAACGAGCACCCACCACACCCATGTGTCCGCCACAGCTGCACCAACTGACAAGTAACAGGTAAGTGGCAGGAACACAAAGTGCAGTGGGTCGGAGGGGGACAGCTGAAGTACAACACCCACCAGGCCCCCACTCCCACAGACCAGCAAGGTGGAGCACTCCCCACACCCATGTGTCAGGCACAGCTGCACCAACCGACAAGTAACAGGTAAGTGGCAGGAACACAAAGTGCAGTGGGTCGGAGGGGGACAGCTGAAGTACAACACCCACCAGGCCCCCACTCCCACAGACCAGCAAGGTGGAGCACTCCCCACACCCATGTGTCAGGCACAGCTGCACCAACAGATAAGTAACAGGTAAGTGGCAGGAACACAAAGTGCAGTGGGTGGGACGGTGGACAGCCCAAGTACAACACACACCAGGCCCCAGTCCCACAGCACAGCGAGGAGGAGCATCCCCACACCCCACACCCACGTGTCAGCCACTGCAGTGCACAACGACAGCCGAAAGGCAGACATCACGGTCCACAGCAATCGGTGTCAGTGGGTGTACAGCCACCCCACGACCCACTACACCCCCCACCCCCACAGACCTGCAACATGGAGCACCCCCCGCTAAGAGCCATGTGGCATCCAGTACAGTGCACGCACGAACAACTTGCAGGTGGGAAACTGGACAGGGCTGGATTACTGGAGGCATGAGGACCATAACACCACCAACACATGGGACATGTCACGTAGCACACGAACACGCAGCACCGCCCACCGTCACGAACAAGTGAACAATGTGCACACGGACATGAACAGCAGACTCACACCCCACATGACCCATCACAGACATAGCAACACCCAAGGAGCCACGTCTGCATGCACAAGCCACACTGAATATAGTCCCACACGGCAGCCACTGTGCAACTCATCACACACAACCGAAACACCATTGAAGTCCTGTCCATGTAGCCCCTACTGCCTGTCAACCACACACCCCACAACTACGCCTAAGTAAGACAAACAACACTAGACGCAACAGAGCGGAACAACATAAATGCACACGAACACCACTGAACCCATCAAACACACAGACACACCATGCACATACAACATACCATCCATCACATCCGTCAGCCCCAGTCTCATGAAAGGCATGTCATCCGCACAGCTGCCACACATACAGCAGTCACGCTAAGACACATGCCCATGACCAACCATGTGCCAGAAGTCAATTAAGCGCACGACACACTGTGAGCAACAACACACAACATGGGCCACACCCCCCCGAGCACTGCAGTGATGCACATGGCACAGGGCAGCACGCACACCAAGGAGATGGGACAACTGCAATACGTTGGCTGGCACACAACTATCACTCACTCATAACGATGCGTCCAATGCCATGTCCAGTAACCACAACAGACAGCAAATATGCAGGGCATGTCAGGCATGCACACACCTCAGACCATGCACTGTCATGCTGCCACAACACATGTCACGTTCGGCACCCATGGCTCACAGCATGTACCCCAAAAGCATATACCCTCCCAAATGCGAATCTGGGGCATGGCCCCCATGTTGCCATATGCATTCCTAAGCGTTCCATTTGAACCCCAAAAGCATATTCCCTCCCAAATGCGAATCTGGGGCATGGCCCCCATGTTGCCATATGCGTTCCTAAGCGTTCCATTTGAACCCCAAAAGCATATTCCCTCCCAAATGCGAATCTGGGGCATGGCCCCCATGTTGCCATATGCGTTCCTAAGCGTTCCATTTGAACCCCAAAGCATATTCCCTCCCAAATGCGAATCTGGGGCATGGCCCCCATGTTGCCATATGCGTTCCTAAGCGTTCCATTTGAACCCCAAAAGCATATTCCATCCCAAATGCGAATCTGGGGCATGGCCCCCATGTTGCCATATGCGTTCCTAAGCGTTCCATTTGAACTCCAAAAGCAAAGTACAAACCAGACCCAGGATGGGCCAGGAGCCCGCATACACCAGAGTCACAATGAGTAGGGGCAAAGCAACACACCCATCGGCATGGCCAATCCGTCCCATGCCACATGTGCACAGCACACAGTCCCATTGCCTAGCACACACACCTACAGATGCCACAGCCACACACTCGCCTCCGGGAAACCCATGTACGAGATTGCACGAACTGCCAATGTCAGACGACTAATACATACTTCGCCAGGTGCAACACAGTAACAAATCTCATTCTCTCCACAGGTGACGAACTGCTGGACGCTGGGGATGGAGACAGCAGCCAGCACAGCCAGCCTACAAGCCCCCAACGAGGACACACGGATCTGGAGGATCTGTCCACCTCTTCGGACACGGACCACCAAGCTGGCCCATCTGGCGTGGCAGGGCCCAGCCGCTCCCCAGGACCCCTCCTACCCACCAACCCATCATCCAGGGATGCTGAACAGTCCCAGTCCCCTGCTGCCACTGTCGTTGCGGCCACACCCACGGTCATTGCGGCCACTACCACTGCCGCAACCGCCACCATCGCCGCACCGACCACCACCGCCTCCACCACCACCACGTCTTCGCTGGCACCAGCCCCAGCGCAGGTGGTGGCCCGGCCGACTGGATCCACCCTGGGAGCCACAGCGAGGACCGTGGTGAGCAATGTGGCTAGTGGGCAGGCCGGTGGCAGCAGGACTGGTAGGAGGAGCAGGGTCAGGGAAACGCCAGCCTCCCCTGGGAGCCATGCCCTGCCTCAAATGGCCAGAGTCCTTGGGGCCTATGAAGAGGCCCAAGGACAATGGGCCAGGTCTGCTACTGACACGCGGGAGGTGCTGGGGGTGCTGAGGTCCATGGACGCCCATATGGGCCAATTCGTGTCCCGTATGGACCAACTCGTGGACCTCATGGGCCAGCTGGTGGTGGCGGTGGGGTCACAGGCAAGGCCAGCAACACCACCTCCGCCACCACCTGCTAGGGCGCAGGCTCGGGCAGCAGTGTCCACTTCCCCTGCGTCCACAGCCAGTGAGCACACCTCACCCACCACCAGCAGGTCGCCACCACACACCCCCCTCCCAAACGTGGAAGGGGCCGTCCGAAGAGGAAACAGATCTCCCGGGAGGACTTCGCACGCTCCAGTCGCAAGTGAGGCAGCCAGCCAGCCTTCCGCCAGCCTTCCTTGACCAGCCACTGCATTGACTTGCTCTACGATCCCACTCCACACAGCCATCTGGATGGCATGTGTGTGTTGGACTATGGACATAGAACCAGTGGGTACACCCTGATCATCACGCAGCCATGACCGACAGCTCATTGTCACTGCACGCACCACTTTTGTCATCACCTTACACACAATCACATGTCACAGTTTGTAATAAATGCACCTTTTTCACTAACTGCTGTTTGTGCCCTGTGTCTTTATTGTACGGAATACAACGGCCACCTTGGGCGGAAAGGCACCTGATGCGTGGCATGGAAATGGAATCCGGAGGGCCTGTAGGGACCTAGGGGTGGGAGACAGAACAGGAGCACATTCAATGAGTGTGTCACACACCCATCACACAGTACATGTCAACAACTACAAGCAATGTACACACATCGCACAGAGCAATGGGGCACAATGCCACAGTCACCAACAGTGGCATACTACCCTGGCCATGGAGCGTTGACACACTGCACGCAGTGAACATACGGCCACCCTGACACAGCACACACACACCTGCATAGATACAGACACATCATCCGTCGTACATGGACACTCACCGTCAAGTGAAGTAGCGGGCGATGAGCTGCTGGCGCACATTCCCAGCTTCCTCCTCTCCGCTGTCCACCTCACTCGAGCTGTCCTGGTCTGCGGGCTGGGGCCCTGGTTGATCTCCGTCATCCACAATGAGGGGGATCTGCTTCCGAATGGCCAGATTGTGCAGCATGCAGCACGCCACCACTATCTGGCACACCTTCTGTGGGGAGTACGCCAGTGCACCCCCGGTGCGGTCCAGGCACCTGAACCTGGACTTGAGGAGGCCAAGGTACGCTCGACCACACGTCTGGTCCTCCCATGTGCCTCATTGTATCGATCGTCTGCTGGGGTGCGAGGATTCCTCAATGGACTGAGCAGCCATGCCCCATTCGGATACGCAGAGTCACCTGGGTGTGAGGGACACAGAGAACCGTTGCTATTCCAACTGGACAGGGGACAGCATCGCACAACCAGCACGCTACACCACTCCACATACTCACCGACAATACAGCCACGATCCTGTTGCAGATTGGCCATCAGTCGTGGCAAGATGCTGTTGCGCATTATGTGTGCGTCATGGGCCGAGCCTGGAAACTTTGCACACACGTGGGTGATCACCATGTCCGCAAGGCACACCACTTGCACATTCAGGGAGTGCGTGTGCTTCCTGTTGCGGTACAGGTGCTCAGTGGCCTGTGGTGGAACAAGGCCAACATGAGTGCAGTCAATGGCTCCCACGACGTGTGGGATTCTGCCAAGGGCATAGAATGCACCCTTCACTGCCGCCAATTCACGAGCCCTGGGGAATCTGATGTACCTGTTCCGGTACAGCATCATGGCTGCCAGTACATCCCTCAGCACCTTGCTGAACATGGGCTGGGACATCCCTCCTCCACTGCCCACTGTGTGCTGGAATGACCCAGTGGCGAAGAAATGCATGGCGGCCATCACCTTAGCCGTGGGGGTGACAGCAGTCGGATACACCCTGCGGGGACGGAGATGGGGCTCTAACATGGCACACAGTCGATGCAGAGTTGGCCTGTCCAGCCGAAACTTCCTGATTACCTCTGTATCGTCCATGTCCGCCAGCAATTGGTATGGGCGGTCAATGTTCGGTCTCCGCCTGGGTTAAATGGCAGAGGACACATGTCAAAGCAACACGGCACATAGCAATTTCGCATACACATCACTGACATGACTGAGCAAGCACATGAGCCACAGCCCAGCTGTCAAGCTGGGACGGCACGGCCACAATACACTTACACAGGTCTCCCAACAATGGCAATGGCAAGTGAGACATACCACTGCCATGTGCATGCACATGGGGATCTAGGCCCCAATGACTTGCGGGGCGTGCTGATGGGGACTGACTGCATATTCGTCAAGCGGCAACGCCACGGCAACATGAGTGTCTGCTGAGCATGGTACTGCTTCCGAGGCTGGATGAGTATGGCACACGACGACGACGATGTGGGCACGGGCTGAGCGGCCAATACAAGTGGGACCTGTGGCACGAGGGGATATGAGACAGTAGTAGGTGTCAGCACTGCACCCTATGTACAGCACTGTACGGATCACAGCTCCCGAAACATTGACTGGTGTCCACATTGACAGCCCCATGCCAAGACGGCTGTGTGCTTGCAGTCACACGTCACAGGTGAGAGGTTACATCGCACGTGCCAGGTGGCAGTCGTACATAGTGGGAGCTGGCATGTGTGTGCATGTGTCTCCTGTTCAGGATCCACCAGATGGGCGCTGACTCTGTACTGACCATTGGACACAGCATGTTCCGTGGAAGGCTTGTGTGTGTGGGATGGTGGCACTGGATGTGCCTCCGTTGGGTGGGGGGCCATGCACAGGGCGGGTACGTCGATGATTGCGCATTGTTGGTCACGGTGGGTGCACCAGCTAAGATGTGTTGCCCTGTGTTCAATTCCTATGTCCGCATGATGATGGACTGTGGATGTGGGCAGACTACACATTGGTCGATGTGCTGTCCATATGCATGTGCCTTCACACCAGGCACAGCTGCCCCAGCACATGTGACCCCTGCTGGACTCGCTGCTGGGTCTGTGGAGCTGATGCACCTTCTGCGCGTGGGGCGGACAGCTCTCCTCACTTCCCTCATTGCGCATGTCATGTCTTTGCCGCAGGTGACATGGATCATGGAGGGCCCACATGTACGCGTGGGTAGGCTACACATGATTGTTCACTGGTTGCCACCCCCAGTCAGTGTTTCGAATGGGAAGGTTGTCGTGCTGGTGGTATGTTCGATGTGGCGGATGGGCGGGCCTAGGTGCGGGCTTACATTCCGGACATGGGGGGTAGTTGGATTGGCGACTAGTTGCAGTACACACGGGACACGTCTCTTCCTTTCCACATCTGGGTCATCCCTTGTACTAACTGACAGTGATACAGTCATCTTCGCCCCAGCCCTCATGTCCTCCCCTCGCCCCCCAATATGCATGCTCACCTGCGAGGCTAGCGCTTGCACAGTCAGCCCCAAGCTCGCACCAGAGAGGGCAAGGAGTGTATGTGTGGGTCCAGTTGCACGAGTGGGCTGTCTCAGGGTATGATGTGTGGCGGGACGCCGTCCACCTGCGTGGTGCCCCAAATGGAGACCCGGCCTGCATGGACTATGCATCACAGTCTTCGCCTTCCGGATCCGCCACCTGCGACACCCAGTGGCTGTGGCTGCCCTTGCGGCCATGCCGCGTCCGTCTGTGGCTGATGGCCCACACATTCACTCTTTGGCCTCTCTGGGGAGGGCTCAGGGGTGGTGGCGCACGCGCTTGCACTTAGTCGCAATGGCATGTGGCGTGGTTGGTATGATGGGCAATGGATGGGATGGTGCGAGCCACCTCCCGTGACGTCAGTGCTGCTCGTGCTGTGGTGCGTCCCCCTACACTTCCATTTGACTTTTTGCCATGCTGGACGTTGAGGTTCTATTGCCTGCGTGATATGACCAGGAGGAGCGCGAGGAGACCTCTCACACACCATGCTCCACTGCCATCCCGTGCCCTGTATCGCCTGTGCGGATTGACTATGTTGGGGTTACACCTGGTCGACTGGGGCTGTGTGTGCCTTGTCAAGGGGCATGGCGGGCGCACAACAGGATCCAGCTTGTCCACAGAGGGTGGGCTGAGGTGCGCCTGGTACCGCTTTGTACGTGTGCCCGGCTGCTGTGCACACACGTGTTCACTCCCCCCGACAGGTGTCCTCTCACAATGCCCAGGGAAGCGGTGGTGTACTGTTCATGACCCCTCCCAACACGGCGTGCTCCAACTTGGCATGTGCGCATCTACCCGTCGCACCCACCCACCTGAGCACTGCGTCCATACGACTTCACACGACACATGTGTGTCTTCCACAGTAGTGCTACTCATTTGCGTTGACATCCAATACCAGTGGACTACATGGTCATGTCACGACTGCCGTGTACTTCACATACTCTCATCCTCTCTCATTCGTACTTGTGAAATGAGTCAGCGGAGACAGTTCTGGTTTCAAACATTATATTGAGTCTTCTGTCCTCTGTGATGCAGTATAGTGGACACTACTGGCAGCGGGATACATGTTGAGGATATACTGAGCATGATTACAAATGGGATAGGGTGTGGGGTTACATCTGCTTGGCCAAGGCTGTGCTAATGTACATTTACGTATAGCTGCGGAGCTGCGGACTTTGACACAGACGGTATACATGTAGCCTACCAGACCGCTCGGCATCATGGGCACAGTCCATCTCAGTTCCATGTGACAGGTTTGCTGCGGTTGTTCCTCATGCACGCGTGCATGTGAGATGACATCAGGGCATGTGCTTGCGTGCATGCAGCGGCGTGCCACTTGTTGTTGCACTGTGGTGGTTACTGGACATGTCACAGTCACTGGGGTCGTGTTGTTGTTGTATGCACTTGTCGTCCATGCAAAGGTCCTGGTATGGGATTCCCGGGGCGGGGGTGGGAGGGGTGCAGCACCCACAGACTCCAGGCGACCTATTCATGTCCACTGAGCGGTGTGTGTGTCCATGTGCGCTGGATCCATGTCGTGTCCTGGTTGTTCGTGCAGTTCCGTCCATGTGGGTGCGATGCACAGAGCCCATGCCACTGCCTCCCACGATGCATGCGGTGTTCCTGGATGTGATGGGGAACAGTGTGCATGTCCCGGTCATATCCGATGTCATGGCGATGTCGTTGATGGTGTGGTTACAGTTGCCGGTCGTTTGGTATGGCTGTTGTGGTGGTGACTGGCCAGTCCGTGCGGAAGCTGAGCATGGGTGCGGGGTTGGACTTCATAGGTCACTCGGGGAACCTGCGTTGTGGTCCGACGTATTTACAGGTTGACAGGTATGCGATGCCGTCCAGCAGGGCTTCCATGTCATTGGTGGTGTACATGTTTGCCAGCCAATGAAGCGGATGGTGGCTGTCAAGGTGTTGTTCGTAGGTTGTCCCTTGGAGGACCATGATGGGGCATGCTGGGTGACATTCGATGTAGCTGTTCTCGATGATCCGTCGTGTGGAGGCACAGTGGTTCCATTTCAGTGCGCGTGCGATGTTGGCCACATACGCCATGCCCCCATAGGCAGAGCAGGCCCTGTCGTGTGCGTCCAGAGGGAGGAGTAGTGGTAGCAGGTCCGCCTTCAGACATGCCGGGTTGGAGAGGCATATCTCGACGGGATGCTGGTAGGGACACCTCCGACAGTAGAAGACGGGCATGACGCAGCTGAACAATGTGATGCGGTAAGTCAGTCGGTAACTTACGTTCAGCAGGGACAGGAGATCGCATCCCAATGTATGTATCGTGCTGGTTTGGTACAGCTTGAGCTCTTCGGCGTAGTTGGGTAGGTGTGTTGCGGTTGCCATTTCGCAGCGGTTCGTAGAGGTGGCGTGCTCCGGCTGTGTGTGCAGTCTGCAATGTGCACGCTCCGGGGTTGCTGTGAGCTCTGTGTAGTCGTGGGGAGACAGGACTTGTGTTCTGTTGGCTTGTTTGGAGGACACGGGCCCTCTTCCCACATGCTTCTCAGACAGTTCAAGGTCGGTGCTGTGTGACTCCTTCCAATTAACTTGCATGTGGCCGACATGGGGGAGTGTTTTCTTCTTTCTTCCCCGTCCGTTGTGTGCTTCTGTGATATGCGCTATCTGCCGTGTGGTCGGTCTCCTCGGCATGCCTGTGTTGGTCTATTCTTGGACAATGGCTGTATTCACCGGCTTCTGTCGTAGGGCTGTGGTTTCGGAGTTGGAATGGAAGGTCATTCAGTGCTGTCTGCTCTCCCTTGTGTGGGCGGCAGGCTGCCTTTCCGCTCTGCGTTGGGCCTTGTGTGTGGATGTAATTCTTGGGCCACCTGTTGTCGGTCCCCGGGCTCTTTGGTGTTCCGTTTCATGTGTCTTGTTCATATGTGCAGGGTGGTATGGGTTTTTCAGTGTGGTACTGGCGTTCCTCTTCCCGAAGGAGCCCTGCTTCTCCTAGTTGGTGTTGCCGCCGCTGTGTGCTTCGCCATGTTTGTTACACTGGGGTGTGTCCTGCTGTTGCGTGACTTAACTGACATGTGTGCGTCGGTTGTGTGGCGTTGGGTGTTGTCCGTGAATTGGGCGTTGGGGACATGTCTGTGGCCGGCCTGTCACGTGTCATGTGCGTTCGGGGTGGGGCTGGTGTGTGTGCTGCTTGGTTGTGTCCCTGTGTCTGTGTGCGACGCATGCATGGCGCTGCGGTTGGCCTCTGCGTTGTGCGCATGTGTGGCGGCGTCATCGGCGCTTTGGGGCCGTGACGGGGTGGTTGGTTCCTAGTCCCAGGTGGTGTGTACACATGTGTTCCGCGATGTTAGGATTTGGCCTGTGTGTCATATGTGGATGCAATGGTGGATGTGTAGTGTGCACGCGCTGGTGGGGGGTTGTCCGCTTTATCCGCCCTTGCACTGTGTGCGCTGTTTGCGTGCACTTGTTGTGTGTGTGCCTACCTGCGTCTCCGCGGTACGTTGCGTCCTTGGTGGTGCATCAGCAGAAGCATGGGAAGGGCCTGCAGTGCTGGATTCATGCCCGGGGTGCTGCTTCTTCGTTGTCCGTGCTCTGCGTCCGTGTTTCCGCCTCTCTTTCACGTGCGGTGTCTCTTTGCCGTGGGAGCCGTTTGTTTGCGGCATCGTAATTTATGCGCCGGGCGGGGCGTGTTTCGTCGGACGGTGTGTGTCAGTTGTGCTGCGCCGCTACGTGTGCGGGCGCACTTTGATGGCGGACGGTGTTGCTGGCTTGCCGGCGGTGTTTGGCCTACTTTTGCATCGTAATTGGGCGGGCGTGTGGACTGCTGCGTGCCGGCGGTAACTGGTGGTTTTTGCATCCGCCAGCACGGCGGTAGTGCTTCCGCCCGCCATCGTAATGGGCCCCTAAATATCTTGGATTATGGTTCACACAGACAATTAAAGACACACAAACTGAACTTTGATCATATTACTTTAAAAGCTACTCATATGGTGGCACTTACTGTTTCTTTCTTGGTGGGGCAGGATGGACTCTATTAAAATGTTGCTCATGTCTATGATATCATACATCATTTCTATGATTCTAATTCATATTCCTGATTCCTATTTTAAAAGACTAGACTCTCTTTTATCAAAATTTCTTTGGAAAGGTAAATCACCTCATATAGCTTTATCAACCCCATAAAAAGATAAATCTGAAGAGGGTTTTAAATTTCTAAATTTCAAGCAATATCACTATGCATTTACTTTAAAACAATCTGCTTTCTGGCTCACTCAGGATTCCCCTCCCAATACTCCTTAATGGATATTGTTAGAAAAATCTCTTATCTTTCCTTTTGATTTTAAAGAAATATTGGCTTTACGGCAAATATTTCTCAAATGCGTACTTCAGTCATTACCCATTCTTCTAACATTTTGACTCCTCTCCTTCCTTCTACTTATCCTTTGGTTGCTACTTTCCAACAGCAATCTATTTGGTATAATAGACATATTCAGATAAAAAATGCTCTATACATTGCACAACTTGGAGAGATGGAGAATTGAGTTGGTTATCACTGCTTTTCAATAGTAATCAGATTCTGGGCCTTATTGTGGGTTTGCTGGTCTGTGACTGCCATCCCGGCGGTGGCGGTCCACCCGCCGAGAGTTCTGCAGTCTGACCACTGACCACCAGGTTTGCGGTTGGGGAAAGGCAGCCGCCATAGGGTGTATTGGGGGGCTGCAACAATGCCGGATTATGAGTTATATTTTCTACAAGCTGACAACGGCAGTCCGACCACCTGCTTTAAGGTGGGGGAAATGAAATATTTGGTTTGCATACTCATCCTTTTCTTGTTCTTCCAGGTAGAGTCCGAAGTGAATCCCTTCCTTCAGGTCCTCCCTTCACAGCAGAATCTTCACCCTGAGGATTACGACACTGTTTGTGATGGTCTATAGGTGAGTCCTTTTCGTACCATATACCCATTGCCAGGACTGGCCACATATGGGCTGAACTCCAGCAATTGATAGATGGTATATTTTCACATGTATAATGCATATGTGTGCATCTGACACATATGCAGTCGAAATGCACACACAGGTATCGATATATTTGGAAAAGTACCTACCACCACCGCAAGATATCTGCATCAGCACAGCCAGCACCGTGTTCAACTTGTAATACCCACTGTGGGCTACTGGCGGGTGTGGATGCGGTTGTCGGGCACTCGGACATCCAAACTTGCAATCAGGCCTTTTCCTGATCTCCAAACAAAATTTTATTTTTCATCTACTTTTAGAACACATTATGAACTCCTCCACACCTCCCTCACTGATTATACCAAACATCTTCTTTTTCCCCTAAATCATCTGCTAAATTTCTTCTACTATTAGCTACCAATCCCATGGCCTCTACTATTTATAAGTTACTACATACTACCACTGACAGAATCAAAAGACTAAGTTAAAATAGGAAAAAGATTAGCTGAAGTGTTGGCCTAATGCTCTATGGCATACGATTTGGCTTAAACTTCAAAAATCTACAAGGGCTTCAAACACTTTCAATCAATCAATCAATCAATCACAGAATTTGTAGAGCGCACTACTTACCCGCGAGGGTCTCAAGGCGCTGGGGGAGGGAAGGGGGGGATGCTGCTACTGGTCGAACAGCCAGGTCTTGAGTAGCCTCCTGAAGGTCAGCAGGTCTTGGGTCTTTCGTAGGCTTAGTGGAAGTGTGTTCCAGGTCTTGGCGGCGAGGTGTGAGAAGGATCTGCCGCCGGTGGTTGTTCTTCGAATGCGGGGACGGTGGCGAGGGAGAGGTCAGCGGAGCGGAGCTGGCGGTTGGGGACGTAGAAGAAGAGTCGTCTGTTGAGGTAGGCTGGGCCAGTTTTGTGGAGTGCCTTGTGTGCGTGGGTGAGGAGTTTGAAGGTGATCCTCCTGTCGATGGGGAGCCAGTGCAGGTTCCTCAAGTGGGGGGTGATGTGGCTGTGGCGTGGTACGTCGAGGATCAGTCGTGCGGAGGCGTTTTGTATGCGTTGCAGTCGCTTGATGAGCTTGGCCGGGGCTCCCGCGTGAGGCGTTCCCATAGTCTAGCCTGCTACTGACGAGGGCCTGGGTGACTGTTCTTCTTGTGTCTGTCGGGATCCACCTGTAGATCTTGCGAAGCATGCGGAGTGTGTTGAAGCAGGAGGAGGAGACTGCGTTGACTTGCTTGGTCATGGAGAGCGTTGAGTCGAGGATGACTCCCAGGTTGCGTGCGTGGTTGGTGGGTGTCGGGGCTGCTCCCAGCGTCGTTGGCCACCAGGAGTCGTCCCAGGCTGAGGGGTTGGAGCCGAGGATGAGGACCTCCGTTTTGTCCGTGTTCAGCTTTAGTCGGCTGATCTTCATCCAATTGGCGACGGCCTTCATTCCGTCATGACTCTTTATATGCTGGATGGAATGCTGAACAAAAAAAACATTCACCGCCAGTCACAGATCTGGAATAAATCCATAGTTTTTTTGTACACCATTCCATTTTAGACCCAGCCCAATGCAAATCAGTCTTGACCCTGCTCCCCATGGAAACAGTCCAGCCCGAGCTGCCAGGCCCTCCATGGACCATAACCACTCACACAGAAGGGGCCCCTGAGACGGATAGCAGGCAGATCGGACAGGGGAAAGAACCAAGTAACAATCAGAAAACAACCCAAACTGCCTGAAAAAAGCTTATGAAGCACTCAAAGTCACTGATAAGTTAGGACATAGCTATACAAACAAAAGCTTCCCCCAAATGGAGTAGGAAAACAAACATGTAGAAAATATAATATTTATTTATACCATTTTATCAAGGTTGATAGAAAAAGACATACAGCAAATTGGAATTCCAACATAAATAGACCCATATAAGGTCCCACACATACACACTCTCAATGCACACAAACAACCACAGACCCAACCATACTCATGCGCTCTGAAAGCTCATAATGGGATTAAAATATTGTACATTTCAAAACAAAAGATAAATGGTCCTTCCAATACGGAAGTGAGTTGAAGCTAGAAGAAAGGATAAGCAATGATTATCGAAATGTCTCAGATGTTAATACAGTCCATAATCCAGTATCTTCTCTTTAAGGAAGGTGGAAACAGAGGAGACACTTGGCTCTCCAGCGCCGGCGTGCGTTTCGGTGTCTAACCTGGGTATGGGTCACACCTTCTTCAGGGTGAACAGATCATCTGTGGGACACAAGAAAAGATGCGCCTCGAAGGATAACAAATATGATATAAACATACAACATGTAATAACATAAGGTACATCTAGGTGTGTCAAAGAGGATATAATTCCTCCATTGAAAGCATAAGGAGGGAGAACCATTGTTTGCAAGCTAATAGAATAGGATATGAGGTAATCAAGAAAATATTTCATAGCAATAAAAATGGGAGGCGTGCACACTAAGGGGCATAATGAGAATTAAAAAACGATGTAAGAAATCACCAGAGAAGCACCGATAACAGAAATATAGAAAAAAAATCACCAAGAGACACCATTGTGAAAAGGTCTAGAGGTAGCAGTGATGACAGATTAAAAAGAGGCACACAGCCGGACGGAAATACCTGGAAATACCTGGAGTCGTGATCACTGTGAAAAATACAGGAGGTATTAAGAACAAGGGACAAAAGATGGAAGGCTCCACCCGGAGATCTGGATAGATAGAATATATATATACATGTTAAGTTTAGAGATGTTAAAAGGGTGTTTAGGCATGTATCTGATGACTTTCTGCATTTTGGTTATCACCGCTTTTTCAAAAATTTCTACCTCAGATCCGAAAGAATCAAGGCTGGGGGTGAAGTCAGATGGCGGTTTCAGGCCGGATAAGTTGTCTTGAGTATCAGTGGGAGGTCTGGTTTGGAAAAACTTTCTAAGTTTTATCCTATGAAAGAAAAGATGCAAGTCCTTCATAAGCTCAAATTTGTTGAGACTGGTGGTGGGGACAAAAGAGAGTCCTCTAGACAGAAGGGCCTCCGTGTTGGGGTCAATATTGTTGGAAGACAGGTTGAACACTGAGATAGAGTTCAGGTTCTCCAGTACTGCTGGTTGCGCGTTTGAATGTATTTCTGAGGCTGTTCCTGCTCTTGACGGTAGCCCCTTTGTTGTTGGTTCCGAAATCTGGGGCGAAAATTGCCCCTTCGGTTGCCTAAAAAATGGTTGTAAGTTGGGGGTCTGTCAAACTGGTCCTGTCTCGAGTGGTAATTAGGATTATAATGTGATGGACCCTCACCGTCTGAGTCCGTAGTGTCAGAAAAGGTTGTAATACGCCTATTGCCCCAGTGGGGGGTACCCCCGCCTGAGGAATTCTCACCGCTGGTAGTATAGAAGTTTTCAGTAAGATAGGGGTATGCACGTTCTTGGGAGAAAAGGCGAATATCTTTCTTAAGGTTTTCTGTTTTTCTTTTGAGAAGATATTCAGAAAAAGAGTCTAATTTATACGAAATTTCCTCAAGTTTCCTTTTCTCGTCCTCTACGCTGTTGTCTTTTTTAAGTTTTTCTTCTAGGTCCTGAATCTCCTTGTTGAGGATAGATATAACCTCCCTAGCGGTTTCAATAATCAGCCTCATCCAGTCCCTGGAACATCTATTTGATATTAAGGCCCACTTTTCGAGGAACTGTCTGAATTCGACAAAGAGACCGGGTATATTCCTAACCCTCAGGCCAATAGGGATGGTGCCAGCTTTTAAATATTCCAACATTATGGGGCCGATTCCGATCTCGGCCGGTAGTGCTCCGAATCGGATTCGGATTTACCGGATCCGATTCGGAGCCCTGTTTCCCGACCGAATCGTACGCGGGTCCGGCCGAGCGAGTACGATGCAGGCACCCGCGAAATCTCCGACCGACTCGAACGCGGCTTCAACACGCTCCGACCGACTCGCATGGACCACGACTCGCACCGCGCTATGGAGACGTTTCCCGGCCGGGTAAGTACGATGCGCGCCGCGATCAGTCCGATCGACTTCGCGCCGTCCGGCTCGAAAAAGCTGTCGGAGCCGGACTTTGGGGGTCCGCGTCGGACCCCCTGTACGCGTAGGCGCGCGAGTCGCACACAGGGGGGACCCATGGGTCCCCCCTACCTGTGCATGTACACCGCGATGCGCATGGACGTGTTCACGCTGTAGGGGGCGCCCTTGTCCGCCTCGCACCCATTGAGTCAATGGGAGCCCGCGTACGCGTCGTACGACAGGCTCCCATTGATTTCAATGGGAGTCCGACCGACCCGAGTCCGATTGCATGCGTGCGCATCGTACTCGTTCGGTCGGACTGCTAGGGTTCGATTCGGTCAGAATTCTCTCCGGGTCCGGCTCGGTCGGAGAGAATTCCGGCCCGAATCGGAATCGGCCCCAAAGTTGGTGTGGGACTCAGTGCACTTGGACTTTTTTTTAAGATTAAGGAGTTTAGTCCATTCTTCTTCTAAGACCTTCGATAACGTGAAGGGTTTGTCACTGCCCGAAGATTGGCCAATAAGGCGAGCAAAGTCTTCATCTGAAAACCCGAAGGTCTTAATTTTGTCCATAAGAAGGGCAAATGATAAATTGGTAACAACAACCAAGAGGGGAATAAAGATACGAGAAAAAAGACAATTATATCACTCCAGGTAGTGATCTAACACACAGGATACTGAAATACAAAAAAAATTAATTAATATTATCACAAAGACAAAAAAATGAAACTAAAATAAAAAAATAAAAAAATAAAAATAATGAGAGGAATATCTATAGTATTAAATGAACAAAAACATGCATGCAGAATAATGGACAAAGAGTGTGCACAGCCGCCCAAAGGGGAACACAAAGTAACCCCCACAGCTCAAGGCTGGGAAAGAGTAACCACTCACACAGAAGGGGGCCCCTGAGACGGATAGCAGGCAGATCGGACAGGGGAAAGAACCAAGTAACAATCAGAAAACAACCTAGACTGCCTGAAAAAAGCTTATGAAGCGCTCAAAGTCACTGATAAGTTAGGACATAGATAGACAAACAAAAGCTTCCCCCAAATGGAGTAGGAAAACAAACATGTAGAAAATATAATATTTATTTATACCATTTTATCAAGGTTGATAGAAAAAGACATACAGCAAATTGGAATTCCAACATAAATAGACACATATAAGGTCCCACACATACACACTCTCAATGCACACAAACAACCACAGACCCAACCATACTCATGCGCTCTGAAAGCTCATAATGGGATTAAAATATTGTACATTTCAAAACAAAAGATAAATGGTCCTTCCAATACGGAAATGAGTTGAAGCTAGAAGAAAGGATAAGCAATGGAGATCGAAATGTCGATTGTCTCAGATGTTAATACAGTCCATAATCCAGTATCTTCTCTTTAAGGAAGGTGGAAACAGAGGAGACACTTGGCTCTCCAGCGCCGACGCGCGTTTCGGTGTCTAACCCGGGTATGGGTCACACCTTCTTCAGGGCGAACAGATCATGTGTGGGACACAAGAAAAGATGCGCCTAGAAGGATAACAAATATGATATAAACATACAACATGTCATAACATAAGGTACATCTAGGTGTGTCAAAGAGGATATAATTCCTACATTGAAAGCATAAGGAGGGAGTACCATTGTTTGCAAGCTAATAGAATAGGATATGAGGTAATTAAGAAAATATTTCATAGCAATAAAAATGGGAGGCGTGCACACTAAGGGACATAATGAGAATTAAAAAACGATGTAAGAAATCACCAGAGAAGCACCAATAACAGAAATATAGAAAAAAAATCACCAAGAGACACCATTGTGAAAAGATCTAGAGGTAGCAGTGATGACAGATTAAAAAGAGGCATGGAAATACCTGGAGTCGTGATCACTGGGAAAAATACAGGAGGTATTAAGAACAAGGGACAAAAGATGGAAGGCTCCACCCAGAGATCTGGATAGATAGAATATATACATACATGTTAAGTTTAAAGATTGAGGGAGCAAGGGTTTCATATTCAATATATCTTGGGAAAGTGCCCAGCTTACCCGGAGTGGAAGAATAAGGACAGCTGTAATGGTACTAAATATTGGTGTTACATGGACCCAGATATTCACAGCACAATATGCAAAGGAATAGAGATAATCCAAGCTCCAGGAGGCCATCACTTTACTTTTTAGGCGGCGCGAATTCCGAAAATTTCGGAAGGCATCTAAGAGAGTGAGAAAGGCACATAACTAGTACCAACATTCAAGAGACACACCCCGGGTAAAAATCTCTAGGCTAAATATACAGGAAAATAACTTATGTGTCTAATGGTCCATAGGTGAAAAAAGGACAAGAAAATCTACAAGAAAATGCGGGTAAAATTGAAGCAAGAGACAGTAGAGGTCCTTATACACAATAATGAGCTATATGGGGACACGCAAGAAAGAAAGTTATGAAGACAGTTTGAACGAATAGGTTAAGAACGACATCACAAGTCCAAGGTGTACAAGGAAAATGCAGTAGGCACGACCCGGCATATTCTGGGAGGTGAGTACTGGAAAATATTACATAGAAATATCAGCCCCAACTAACACTAGACAACTTTAGAGAAAGTCTTGAGCAAAAAAAAGAGACGGAGGACTTCCCGTACATATAAGTAGTTTGGAGCAAGATACACCGAAAAACACTTACCCGAACATCGGTTTAACCGCGGCAGCAGCAGCCATCCAGCGGCAAACAGGGAATGGTAATCCCACCGATTGAAATAAACGAACAGCTGAGCAATAGAAAGAGGCACTCAGCAAGTTTAAATAGATGCAGCCAATACGGGGAGGCCGTTCATGACGCAGGGGGAGCGCTCCTCCTTAAAAGCCATAACGGACACAAAGGGAGGACTGATCCTCAAGCAGAAGGAAGGGCTTGTCCACAGGGGCCATATTGGAATAGGGTAGGGATAACTGTAACCAATTATGGAAAAAGGGGTTAGAATAAAATAAAATAAGAAACTCAAATCGGAGGAAAACCGAAAAAAATATTCAAAAATAAAACAAGGGAAGAAAGGTAAACGGCGTCCCTAAATAGAATCATATAAAAAGGGATGTGGATCAGGGAAGGGAGGTTCACGGCATCAAAAGAGATGCAAAATATGACAGAACAGGGGCGGACCCACGGAGCCTTAAAAGGGAGATAACAACAGTGTCCCAAAAAAGGGATAGATCCAGACAGAAACTGGAATTAGAAGGTATGAGGACAAGAACACTTCCAAGTGGGAGGATGAAACGACCGGTCAGAGGAAACCTCAAAACTCCCTAGAGGGTAGACTAATAAAATAAAAAATAGTGAGGGCGAGCTCCAACCAAGATTGACCTGTAATAGGATGGCATTCTCCCATGGACAGGCTTCATTCAATCCTTTCTCTTTCGAGTTAAGAGTGAATATCCAGAAGACTTCTCTTTTACTTCGTATAAAGGTCACATCTCTGCCTGTTTGAGGTTGGACTTTCTCCAGAATGGACCATCTGAGGTCACTCTCTACATGGGCTGACTCTGGCCAGTGATTAACCAGGGGAGCCGAGTGTTTCTGTAGTCTAACATTTGGGGGAAGCTTTTGTTTGTATAGCTATGTCCTAACTTATCATTGACTTTGAGCGCTTCATAACCTCCATGGACTATAAACAAGCATCCTTGGACTGGTTTCGTGGTATCACCCCTCATCAGCCAGGCTAGCTTAAATCTGGTGGTGTAGCAAGTACGATACCCACGTCTGGGCATACCCTTCCCACTTAGGGCGACAAATGCAAAAAGAACAGATGATGGATGGAATGCTGCAACAAATCAAACATTCACCCCAGTCACAGATCTTGTTTGAATCCATATTTTTTTGCATGCCACGCCATTCCAGTTTAGACCCAGCCATATGCAAATCAGTCTTGACCCTGCTCCCCATGGGAACAGTCCAGCCAGAACTGCTATGCCATGTCCTCCCTGGACCATAAACAAGCATCCTTGGACTGGTTTCGGGGTATCACCCCTCATCAGCCCGGCTAGCTTGAATCTGGTGGTGTAGCGAGCACAAGACCCACATCTGGCCGTACCCTTCCCACCTAGGGCGAGAAATGCAAAAAGAACAGATGACTGACGGAATGCTGAAACAAATCAAACATACATCCCCAGTCACAGATCTAGGTTAAATTCATTGTTTTTTTGCATGCCACGCCATTCCAGTTTAGACCCAGCCATATGCAATGAGTTTTGACCCTGCTCCCCATGGGAACAGTCCAGCCCGTATTGCCAGCCCAGATCCTTCCTAGACCAGAAACAAGCACCCTGGACCGGTTTCGGGGTATCACGCCTCATCACCCAGGCTAGCTTCAATCTGGTGGTGAAGTGAACACGAGACCCACTGCTGGGCATACCCTTCCCACTTGGGCGACAAATGCAAAAAGAACAGATGATGGACGTAATTCTGAACAAATCAAACATTCACCCCAAGTCATAGATCTGGGTTAAATCCATCATTTTTTTGCACGCCATGCCATTCCAGTTTGTTGCCAGAGCACCTACTATTTGTTGTACATCCATCATTTTTGTGATTGCCGGGCACCAAATTTTGTTTTGTTTTTCAGAAGCAAACTCCCAACGCAGGATTTGTTTCTGAAAACAAATTAAAAATGACCGTCACACCCTGGGAATTTTCTCCTTGGTTGTGATTTCTTTTTTTTCTGGTGGTGACTGCCCGGTTTTTACCTGGTGGTGACAGAAAGAAAAAAATGGTTACATTGGACCGTCCACTCTAAATAGGATGGGTACCCTAATGCCCTTACTCTGACAGCACCGACTCCATTAAGCCTTTGAACAATTTCTCTGATGGTGGAGTCAGCTGGGGACCCCTGTTGGAAAACTGGCTCCTTGCCTGACTCATAATTGAGCGGGTCAATGAAAGGTTTAGTGGACCATCCAACAAACTCTAAATCAAACTTTAACTTCAATATTTCCCCAACTGCTGTGAAAGTTCTTTGTGGTTACTCTTGCAGTCCTCGTAACCCCAGGGCAGGCTTCTAGGCACTAGATGTCTCTCAATCCAGGACTCTGTACAGTCTTCTGTAGTCAGCGGTGCCCACTTGCAGTCAGGAGACCTGCTTTTTGTGTCACTGGAGCAGCCTAACCGGATTTCAGCTGTAGAGCAGTTCCAGTCCATAGGTGTCACCAAGAGTAAGGTCTCCTTGAGATTTTGTTTCCCACTGACTTTTCTTTCTTCAGATGTTGTCTTCCCAGGTCCAAGAGTATTCTGAGGAAGTGGATATGAGGCATCAGCCCTCTCCTGCAAACTAGCCAGTGATTGGAATTTTCTGCACTCAATCATGTCTTCTTTCTTGCCCTATGCAAACCTCCTTCTGCAGTACTTCCTCTTAGCTTTACTGTAAAAATTCCCAGAAGTGCTCAATCCAAAATGGTTAACCCCTTCTTCCATTTGGATGTGATCGGGGAGCACCATAGTAAGTTCCATATTTAGATGAGTGATCCCCTTCTGAATCAGGGTCATAAAGCAGTTCTCCGTCCTACTGGGGTTGGAGCAAGAAGGTATAGCAGGGCCATGAAATGTATGGGGGTAGACCCTACCAGCCGCATTTAGCACCTCCAAGTCCAGGGAGGGAATGTTCTGCCATCAGTTCCTACCACCCTCCAAGATGGCTACTCTATGTTAAGTGCCAAGTTGATGACAACAACCTTGTTTTACTGGGCCTATAGCCCAAGACATTTTCTTCTGGGAACAGAGTTTCTAACTCTCAGCCAAAAATGTGCATTGAGCCTCTGGAGTGAGGGTGAATCTTAAACATTTCAAAGACAGCGGAAAGGTTACTTTTATAAAGTTCCATTTAAACTAAAAATAGCAAAAATCTACTTTCACCATTAAATTAGATTTTTGAAACTGGAAATAACTGTGAGTAATTTTTCTAGTACTTTCCCACATAAAGATGTGAAATAAGGATTTTAATCACACCTAGACCTCTTCATGGGAATCCAAGCCTAACCCACAGTGAAACCTGTGCTCTGGTATTTATCACTGTGAGGATAAAATATTCTCATCATGTAGGCTGTCACCTTTTATATATTGAGGACATTCCCTGTGAAGTTACAAAGCACACTTTGAGGGGCAGGGGGACATATTAATATACAAAAAATGTTTTCCTCCATGATCTATGCCCTTTTCGTTTCCATGTGTCATTGAAGTGGTTTTAAAGCCAGCCCAAAAAGAATGTAATTTTGCTTGTGGCAGTCACATATCTGAGTGGTTTAGATACACTTCGCAACCCACATATGACATTTAACTTCCACATTGCTTGTACTATTTTCTACAACAACTTACAATGGCCATACTGGAAACAATTTTGTGAAAGCAATTTTACAGTACCATTTTAGACGCAGAGCAAATGTACTGATTAGCAACACATGAATTCAGTTTCGGAATCAGCTACAGAACGGAAACACCAACAGTCTAGATAAAGAAAGATGCGCTTCACTTGTTGGACCTTGGAAGCTATGCATTTGTGATACTCTAGACTTTTCTCTACCGTGTGACTCTATTGACAATCAGAGTATTATCAGCAAATATGCCATAACTATTAAAACCTTGTACCTCAAAATCAGAAAATAAAACCATTAAAAACATCTTAAAACGTCAATTAATCATGTTCCATATATACAAAACATCCTTAATTAATTTAAATAATTATAATAAAGTGAGAAGCAATTGAAAAAATAGCCGCTTGGAGAACAGGAAGTCTGCACCAACATTTTGGCCTGTCCGAGCAATTCCTCTCCTCTGAATATGGACTTTTAGGGCCTTATTTATGAAGGCTTGTGAAACTGTTACGCCGCCGTTGCGACCCTTTTTTTGACACAGTGGCAGCGTAAATAATGCGCCACTTTGCGCCTTATTTACAAAGTGACGTATCTAAGCAGATGTGTCACTTTTTAAATGCCTGTGCTACATTATACCTGTGTCAGGTATAATGTATGCAGGGTGGGCTTTCCCACGTGAAAAAGCCGCCTCGTAGAAGTGGCATAGGAAAATCTATCAGATTTCACTGCGCCACTTCTACGATGCTACTGCGTCACAACCTTACGCCTGCTTCACAGCAGGCGTAAGGGTAATGCAGTGCTATGGGAATAGGCCTCCCCTATGCATTATTGGAGTTGAGTCATGTTTAAGACACAACTCCAGCAATGCGTGGGTTTTGAGCCGACAGATGCATCAGGATTACTGAGGTATCTGTCATTCCTTTCGACATGGTGCACCATACAATAAATGTGGCACATCCATCGTGTCGCAAGGAGGTCGCACTGAAAAGTGTTGCGTCGCTGCTTTCATGCAGCGATACAACACTTTTCATAAATGAGGCCCTTTTTGTCCAAAAACATGTGAACTGAGCTTCAGCTTACAGTGATTGTTTATTGTGTACAGTCCATGGAACAATTCATTTGGTTAAATCTAATGAATGAAAATATTTTTGAAATCTTTGCATTTTAGAAATGCGCCTTAGATATGACTTAAGGAAAAGTGGGTATTTGCACAACTCTGAATTGGGTGTTGATCATACTATGATTCAGCCAGCATTTTTGAAAAAGTGCTTTTCTTGCAAACTGGCTTTCATTTGGAAGCCAGAAATAGAGAGTAAATAAATG
The DNA here is from genome assembly GCA_963921515.1 of Calotriton arnoldi. Lineage (NCBI taxonomy): Eukaryota > Metazoa > Chordata > Amphibia > Caudata > Salamandridae > Calotriton > Calotriton arnoldi. The sequence goes on from CAWUFW010001997.1 coordinate 1,991,469, forward strand.
ATCACAACATATGTTCAACTATTGTGTATTTCAACACTTCTTCTGATGAAAACGGTAAACAAATTGTATGGGTGAGCCTTTTGCATGCAAAAGAACAGGCCCAAAAACACAAAATGGAGACATCAAAGTTATGCCATTTTGGTGCTGTGAGTAGCAGTAGTTTTTGTGCCTGGGCTCAGACCATAACCAGGAAAAACTACCAAACCCAAATCTTTCTTAAAACTGGACACACATGGGAGTCCAGACAGTTTGATTTGCATGCATATCACTAAATGTGTTTTACCCAGCATGCCCTGCAAACTCCAAACCTTTCTCTAAAATCATGAATTTTCTTCACATTTCAGTGAGGAAAGGTTCCTGAATCTGTAGTGATCTATAAAATTCCTACCACCAAGTATTCCAATGTTTCTCCTGAAAAAACAGTATCCCGTCTGTGTAGGAGGCTCTATTGCTCACAAAAGTAAAGGCCACAAAATGCAATGCGGAGACATCACATTTTCCACTTCAAAAATGACACATTTTAGCAGAAGTGGTAGCTGGGGAATTCTGCTCGTGGGTAGAATTCAGCAGTGTGGTGTCTGAATCCATTGTGCACACACAGTCCTCAGACAGGGGACAGCGTCTTGCAAGCCCTAGGCTCAGAAGTGACAATATGTGTTTGTGATTCAGACCTTTAAAGCAAAAGGCACATCAATGACCTTCCGATTGCAAATCTAAATTTATAATTTTAGGCATACTTTCGATAAATGTAAGAGTTTGAAACACTACAGGCTTGACACTTCAACTAAAGAGCATATGAGTTATTTAGTTTTGGATTCCACATTGACTTATAAGGCCTTAGCAAACCAGAATAATATTTATTTGAGTACCATCTCCCTTAGTAGTCCCTGAATGCTGGTTCTAAGCTGGGTCAGAAAAAAGTTTCTCTCACAGTTTCTACACTTTTGACAGCCCACCAAACCCCTGCACCTGAGCTGTACACAGCAGCTGATCTTATTTTAAAAAGTAGGCAGTGATTGCTGCAGCTCCAATCCATTTTTAATAGAAGCTTACTGGAAGAAAGAGTGGACGAAGCAGATGAATAATTCAATTTGATCGTTATCAATCAATCGATAAACAAAGTGGCCAACAATACAGCACTCAGACCTTCTTTTGCACAATAATTTTTTTCATAATGACACTAATTCGTGATTGTCCCAATGTACAAGTAAGGGGACAAATGAAATCCAAGTCTATATTAGCCTTTTTTGCACATAGGTCTAAAGATATTTACAAGGTGTATCTTGCTCCAACTTAATATCAGGGATGAAGAAGAACCCATATTTAGCCCAATTCAAGGAGGCTTTAGGAAAGGACTGTTAAGCATTCCTCCAACTCCATTTGTTTGAGGACTTTAGAACAAAATAGAGAAGCCTCACTACTTGAAATTCAGTGGCTGTGTTCATACCGTCAACTGAAAAATCCTATTGACCAAACTGGAGAAAATGGGAAAATATCTGGTCATGATATCAGCCAAACTACAACTCTAAATGAATACCTCAGTTCAAGTCCGAGTTGGACAGAATGGAGAGATGTTAAGCTCAGGGAGATGCAATTGTTGCATACTTTGGGCTGCCCAATGTCTAAACTCACGACTCCTGTGAGACAATGGTCAATGCACAAGAGGATATTCAAAAGACAAGAAAGAACAAATTCTGCCTCTAACAGTGCCATTTGAAGATGACTTAGGGCCTTATTCTGACTTTGGCGGTCCGCCGTTAGACTGCCAAAGCCATGGTGCTGCTGCCTGCCAGATTAATAGTTAAGTGCTGGTCTGGCGGGCAGTGCTGTGCTGTGGCGGTCTAAGACGGCGGTCTGTCAGGCTCATTGAAGAGCCTGACATGAAGACCGCCATTCTCAGTGCGCCGACTGCACCTTCCTACACGGTGTGGCATACATGCGACACCATGCAGGAACTGGAGGTGCAAAACCTGGGTCTACCCGCATTCTCCCTCGCATGCACCCCCAGGCCCAGGAGCGGTCGGGGGCCCTGTTAGACCCCCTTTGCTGCCTCTCCACCACCCTTTTCATGGAGCGCTCACCGTCATGAAAAGGGTGGTGGACAACAGGCAAATCCTAATATGCTCGGCAGTGCTGCAGCGGCCCCGCCAGAATATTAGTGCTCATGACCGCTGCGTGACTGCTGCAGAATCCTTGATCCCTAGCAGTCACAGCGGTCCTGTGACCATCTGACCGCCACACTCATAATACTGCGAGCGGGCTCGCAGTGTGGTGGTGGTCAGACCGCCACCCCATGTTTGGCGTTCCTATGGACCGCCAAACTCGTAGTAAAGCCCTTAGCCTTGTTGCAAAGAACTCAAACTCAACGACAACACTCTTAAAGGTGATGGAAATATATTAATTGCAAAATCAACTTGGTATAAGCCAAACTAAAACAAAAGTGATTACAATTTGCAAGAAAGGAAGTTGAGCAGAACACACCTTCTTTCCAAGTAACAGAAATCTAAAAAAAATCACTTTCAATACTTACCTTTGTCTAAAGATGATCAATACCGGCTTATGGAGAGAACATGTAGAAGATGATGAACATGGCAATCATACAACCTGGAACTACACATAGATCTAATGCAATCTCTGGCCAATTCCATACCTAGTACTGAGACAAAAGTCAATAGATTAGAAGCTCAACTAAGCAAGCTTTAACAACATCACAAAGGATCCACTAAATGTGTATGATCACAAATTGTAGATAAACTTTGTACCCTTCTGGAACAACTGTCGCTATTAGTTTACAATCTAAAGGTATTGAACGATACAAAACGGAGTGGGCTTCCTTCCCAGGGCACGCCATTGAACGGTTTCGACATTGGGCACATAATTTCTTAAGTAGCCAAGGTAAATACACAGGAAACTGAAATTGTGGGGGCCCATACTCCCCATGGGTAGATCGCCCGTTCTTCAAAGAGGCAGGGCAACATTTGTGGAGCAGACACGGAGGCACCTACCGCTCCCCAATTATATAACTCACCAGCAAAACAACCCCATTAGCCTGGAAACAAACAACTAACAAGGAGAGAAAAGATTGTCGGAAAACAAGAGAGAAACTAGGCTGATATGCTGGGGTCCATCCCCAAAGGCAGGTAACAGGGACATACCTAGAACCTTTCCACAAATCAAGCTCTTTACAGTATTCTAAGACAGTCAGAGCAAGCAAATACAAAATGGACCACTGGCCATGACCACTACCATCGTAAAACCCATGTTGTAAAAATAACTATGAATCCATGATTAATATAGCATCAAAAATGAGCTCTATTTGTTAGAATTTACCACATAGACAATCACCTGGCCCTCTATTGCGGCAAGGGGATAGACCAAATGCTTCAAGCCAGACATACAGTAATTCAGCGGGAAATGCACCAGCCAACCATGAGGAGCATGAGAATAATAATTCAATAACTTTAGTTCTTAGAGCAGACGGAGCAGGGGCTTATCGTCACACACTTTCACAACCAACTAACAGTGTAGGCCACCTCGACAAACCCCAACCAAAAGGGGTAAGAGACAAGATAAACATGCCCGAAAATCAAACCAGGAATAATCAATTAGTACACACCAACAGGCATAGAACAACTGAATGGAAGTTCCACAAGGAGGGAGTCACAAAACAACTTGAGATTCAAGGTTTATATACATCCTGAGGAAAATGCAACATATTAAACAGAGCAAGCAATCTGTGTATATTACAGCACATCCCCTCTTTAAGTCATTACAGATTTGTGTGCATCATTAGAATTTAATTTGAAACAATTCCTCTTTTTCTGAACACATGGGCCTATTTACGAGCTGGTTTGCATCACTCTTGCACCACACAACATGGGATAAGAGCAATGCAAACCTTAAGTCAGATTTATGTAACCACCCATGGCTATTTTGTGTGGCCCTGAGTAGTTCCAAAAATCTTTATCAAGGCAACATAACACAAATCATTGCGTTGCCCTACTCTGCCCTAGGAAGGCATTCCTTGGGCGTTGCATGGGTGTTCTCATGCAACTCCCATGGTTTTTTATGCATTCCCAGATTTACCGGAACTGGTAAACTTGGGAATGCGGCAAAAGATACGCCTTCCCAGGAGATGTGTAACGCAGAGAAATATCTTTATTTCTCCTTGAAAATTTCCTTTCTATGTGTGCTGTATTCTGCAGCACACATAGAAAGAGGGATATGCTTTTCAAGACTGCTTTTGTGCAGGAAGGTGCCACTTGAGCAACTCTGACTCTGCAACAAAATGTATAGTAAATGGTATGAATTGTGTAACTGACCCCATTTTAAAGAAGAACTACCTGATCTGTTTCAATATAGACCATAATCAACAAAGTAGCTCGACTATATTTGCACCAGAGCCTGGTATTGAATAACAAGACTGGGGATGTTTTGCTTGTACATTACCTAAAAAAACAAATTAATTCCTAGCAAGACCGAGCCACATTCAGGGACAACATCACCATCTAAGCATGAGCACACAGTATTATCCTCGAATGTTATTGGGCTAGGGCAAATTCTCAATCAAGCTGAAGTACTAAATCTTATAAATAATGGCGACAATGTTTGCATCCAGGAATCTTGGGCAACAAAGCCACAGCTGATCCCGGGATATTACAAAATACACTGCACAGCCTTAAAATTCAACCACTTTAGTCATCCATCTGGAGGCCTTTCAGTGTACGTTACCACAAGATCAAATGCAGAAGCTATTCCTCCTCACATAGAACATCAGTCATGCCAGGCAATGGCAATTCATAGATTGATTATTGACAGATGTCTGAAACAGTATTTCTAGTTGACATTTGTCTAATTCACCACAAACCAGATTGAAAACCACTGGACGAAGAGCCATGTGAGGTACTTGACACTCTATTATAAAGGTTTGCATCATATGAGTTCATTTTAACTGGGCACTTCAACATAAACAACTTGGGCGAGCAATTAACCAAAAGTAGACAACATTGAATTTTTAACGAGAACCATGATAAACTGTTTACATGCTTACATTCTAATATTCTGACCCTCCATCAAGCACTCAAGAGATTTCCACAATAATCTGCACATATATACACATAGATGGGAATTTCAACACCATCAACCTCATTTAGGGGTAGCCAGGGATCACAGATGCGACCCCCGGCTTGCCGCTTGAGGCCCTTGGCAATGCCTTTGTGACCCGTGGCCTCAGAGGTGGAAAAATCAATGCCTGGAACACAGGAGCAGCTTTATGGACGTCAGGTGGGGATCCAATCTCCCTTTTTCTTTCATTTTTACATTAAACTAATAATGAATAATATTAGATTATTCACTATCAGTGTAAATTCACAATAAATTCCTGCCCCATGTTATTGGTTAACCATGCCATACTTTGTTTCATTACGTCATCTTCCAAAATTGCCCGCTTCCATTAATCCTCACTTACGGCCCCTTTACACAATTCATCCACACTTTCCACCAACCATTCTTCCCTTTCCTCATTTTCATTGCTTCCATCCTGATATTGTAACGGTAAATAAGACAAATAGTATGCATTTATAGTTTTATATCCAGGAACATACTTGTGTTGAAAATCATACTCCTGCAAACGGTGTACCATTTCACAATTCTCTGTCTTGCTCTACCAGCACCTTTCATAGTAAAAATGTCAATGAGGGGTCTGTGGTCAGTTCTCAACTCAAAATTTGTCCTCCACACATACGTTTTAAAATAATTGACCCCAGCAGAAAGCCAACGCTTCTTTCTCGATGACTGAATAGGTGGCCTCCGCACCTTTGAGTGTGCGTGAAGCAAAAGCAACAACACGCTCAACTCCATCTTTCTTCTGCATCAACACAGCACCTAACACATAGGCACTTGCATCCACCAACCACCATGGGCTTATTGCGTGGATTAAATGGTTTGGTAGCTACAGCCTTCACTGTATCCGCTTTTATTCCTTCAAAGGCCAGTGAACATTCATCAGTCCACAGAAACTGTGCCCCTTTTTTCATTAAAGCCCTCATATGGTGTACTTTGTCTGCAAAATGCTGAAAAAACTTAAAATAGTATTCAGCCAAGCCTAAGAAAGAGCATAATTGCTCCTTGTCAGTTAGAGATGGGGCCCATTCAATGGCCTCAATTAGTTTCTTCTTGGGTTTAACTCCGTCTCCCGATAGCGTGTGCCCCAAGTAAACAATTTGCATCACCCCAAACTTCCATTTTTCTGCACTTACAGTTAATCCTGCCCCTGGAAATTTTTAGTACATCATTCAAAACCTCATCATGATTATTCACATCCACACCCCAAAATAAAATATCATCCTGGAACACTCTCACCTTTACGATTCCCTATAAAATATGGCTCATGAGTCGTTGAAACACCATGGAAGCAGATGCCAACCCAAATGGCATGCGTATAATTTGAAACGCTCCCTCTAGTGTTATGAATGAAGTCAAGTGTCTGGAATCAGGATGTAGCCTAACCTGGTGGTACACGTTAAATAAATCAATTGATGAAAAGTACTTGCCATTTTTAATGCTAGCTACCTTCTCATCAATACGTGGCAATTGATGGTGGACGACCCAGATGTTGCGGTTCAAGTCTCTCAAGTCCACACTTATGCTCAATTTGCCGCTGGACTTGCGTGCCAAAACAATGGGACTAAGCCATTCAGAAGTCTCAAGCGGTTCTATGACTTTAGCTTCACATGATCTGTCCAACTCTTCCTTTAGTTGTGCATGTAAGGTAAACGCCACAGTCCTCACTTTGTGTACTCCAACAATTGCTCCAAGCACACAGAATCTTTGAGGCTGAGGTCGCGGTTTCAGAAGTCTTTTATTCCAACGTCTTTATAGGTGCCCATATACCAACACGTATTTCGTCTATAGCTGTGTCAGTTACAGCAGACTTCATCAGGGCAATACATCTAAAACACAAACATTTTACTAGATCAGGAGGAGTAATCTTAGATGTTTTCTAAAGTGACCGTCACCAGGGTCAGGCAGCCTTGATAGTTCACCCGAAGTGTGACATTAAAATTATGGATATGTTCCATTGCTTCAGTAGGTCGTGTTTAGATTGATAACAGTGCAATTGTAAGTCTAGTGTGTCTAGACTTCTCCGAGTCCAACACTATATGTATTTTGTGTAAAATTTAATCCGTGCAGTGCTCTTAATTTATATAAACCGTGAGAGGTGGGAAAGTTGTGGACTGGTACTCACTAAATCCGTTAACCTCAATACCATTCCGGTCCAAAGTGTAAAGTATTTGAGTAAAATCAGAAAGGTCTGTAAAGGTTTACATCTATTAGTAAATATCATACTTATTGTTAAACCAATATAATGGTCAGATACAGGGTCTGAGGGTCAATTCTTATCCTGTTATCCTTCATTCCATATCCCAAATCCGAGAAATCTAAAAATACAATAGAATTCTAGTCAAAATACCTAGAGCTATCAAAGTGGCTGATTTTATATTCAGACATAAGCACAATTATGTCGGTAAAGCCCAATCTATACTTAAGTGATAGCAAAGACAAGTAGCAAAAGAAAACGCATACCACTCGGTTAAATGAGAGCTATATGTCGTAATATTAATATCAAAGCGTAAGCCTCTCTGGTTGCCAGGGGTAAGGTGTATACTTTTCTGTATGTCATAAATACAACAATGTCTGTAAGGTCCAATTTATACTAGAGTAATAGCAAACAAGTAATATTAAACACATGCCACTCGGTAAATCTGACGAGAGTTGTATGTTATAATATTCAAGAGCACAAGACTCTCGGGTAGTCATGGGAAAATACTATATTATTCATAATATATCCGCTCGAAATACCATAACCTTGCACCCATGTCACTTGAAAGCAAACGGCGTCCGTAACAACCCATAATCCTAATTTAATACTCACTATTGGTTCTGATCGTGAAGCGTTGAAAACTCCGTCGTCTGCCGAGTACGTGAGGACGATTTCTGGCGTGAACGATAGGCGCCATTTTTAAATGCCTTAAGTAGTCCCAAATAGACGTCCCTCACGTCACAACGTAGTACATCCAAAAGGAACCGCGGTGGCCATCTTAGAGTGGCAGGATTCATACGCGGTCTGTCAGTAAGAACGCAGCGGCCATCTTAAAGTTTCCACACTTAATTAAAAGGCGAGAGGAAACATCCCTCTATAGTATGATATCCAAAAGACCAGTGGCTATGCGTAAATATGAGTTTATATAATAAAAGGTACCAAACTCAACGATGTCCCTTGTAGGAAAGTAGGATCTGCTTCACATGGGTACCCCCACTTTTTGCTGATGCTTCACTGTTTTTCGACTTTAGTCTGGCTGGGGCCCTGCTAATCAGAACCCCAGCCTAGCTGCTTCCTCTCTAAAATGGTTTCCATGTGCCTTAGGCACATCTCTGATTGGAATCTGGAGTGCCCTTATAAGTCCCTAGTATATGGTATACTATGTACCCAGGGCATAGGTACCTCAGAGGCCTGCCAGGGGCTGAAGCATGTATTATGCCACCCCTGGAAGGCCAGCCAAAATGACACCACAGGCCTGCTACTGCAGCCTGAGTAAGGTGGTGCATGCACCCTTTACAGTGGTATAGGCTACCTATATCACTACCATTGCACACACCTATAAACCTATAAGTCACTCCTATGGCAGGCCTTGACAATCCTGAAGGCAGAGTGCTTGGTTTTTATGTGAGAGGGTGCCCCTGCATGAGCAGAGCCCCTCTGCAGCATTCGGAGTACCTCCTCTGATGCTGTTTGCAGTGCAGCCTGACCATATACTCTTAAGTGCATTATATCCTCGCGGTAGAATGCTAACTTTGGACTGGCTGCACCAAAACATGTCGAGTTTGGTGTCAAACATCTTGGAATACTACCCCCGCTAGTTTATGGCGGCGGGGTAGCATTCCACCCTTCTAGAGGGAGAGACATGTACCCACCGGCCTACCCGGTAACTTCTTTCCAGAGCCCTGGCATCACAAAATGGATGCCGCTGCCACAGACACGAGTCTGGCCTCCTGCTGCTGACCGAAACTCCGGCAGGGGAGGCCTGGACAATAGGTTTCCTGTCCCAGGGAGGTGTAACCACCTCCCCAGACAGGATAGTGTGTATTGGGGCTGGGGGAGCACTTTCTGGTGCTTTGAAGTCCTGCACTGGGGGCACATTTGGTGTCCCTGTGCATACCCCAGTTCAAACCGGCTCAGGGGCTTCCAGCCCCTGCTCTGGCGTGAAACTGGACAAAGGGAAAGGGGTGTAACCACCCCTCTGCCCTGACCCTCCCATAGGTGGGTCCCCAGAGTATGTCCAACCCCCTAACTTGGTATAAGTATGGGACCCCAGTCCTTAGGACTTTAGATTTACCTGGACGAAACTCTGATACAGAATCCTGGACCTTCGACGCTCTACTTTAAGATTAGAGGACTGAAGAATCTCCCTTGGGGTCAAGGAGTGACTCCCCTGCTTGGCAGGCACCAACGAAGCAATTGTCCAGTCTGCATCGCTGAAGCTCCCGCCGGACGCTGAAGTCTTTGCATCACCAGATGTGGATTTCCAGACTTTCCCGAGGCTGCCCTGAGTCCCCAGCAAAGCTGAGGCCCGTAGCTGTCGTGGGTAATGTAGAACCATGACCCCTGGACACTGAGCACATTTGCAAGTGCATCCTCTTCCTGGTCTTCCACGAAGTTGTGCTTTGGGCTTTGAGTAGCCCTCGCCTCCAGCACCGACTGCACCGAAGATCACTGGCCTCCACTCCACGAGTGTCCCGTGAGCCAGCTCTAAGTGCGTCCACTCAAGGCTCCTTCGCGGTCGCTAGTCCGTTGGCTAGTAGGCCCTCCCGATGGCCAATCTTCTTCTGCTTGGGCTTCCCTGGTTGCTCCAGGCGTACCCTAACTTACTCTCGCTGGGTGAGTTCCTCAGACCTTGCTGGTCTGCACCACCGTCCTTCTTCTATTTCCACAAGACTTGCCGTTGCCAAGGCTTGTTGTGTCAAATCCAGTCACCGACACCCCTGCAATCGACAGACGTTGTGGGGCAGCTCGAATCCAGCTCCTGGTTATCGTCAACGCCTCCTGGACCTCGTGGCTGAAGAGTCAAGATGACCGTCAACCAACCTGAAGCACCCAACATCGGTGGGCATCCGCTCATCGCCTTCCCGGTCACTGGCTAGTGACCCAGACTCTGTCCCCTCTGCTTTCAGGTTCTTCAGATCTTCGATCCACCTTTGGATCCACCCGAACACTTTCGACTTGGCCGCCAGCAGCCCTTTGCAGCAAATCGCCATTGAAAACGACGACGAAACCCGACCCCGAAAGACACCTATGCACCCGGCTTCCCTGGGTGAGGTAACTCGAGTACTCCAGTGCTCCCGTGGGTATAGACTCTAGAACAACCCAGTTCTAAAGGGGTTTGCTCCAAGTCCTCCTCTAAGTGTCCCTTTTCTTTAAAATTCCAACCGCGACTTTCCCCATAGAAGTCAACGGCGATTCGCGGCTGTGTTCTCACACTGCACGCGTCCCCGTGGGTCCCCTGTGTCACTACCTTGGGTGGCTCCTTGTGGTCCAAGCACTTCTACAGGCTCTAGGCCTTGTGTCTAGCTCAGTCGTGGTTCTTATACCACTTTATTGGTATATGGTTTGGTACGCCCCTAGGGCTCAAACGTGTATTTGTGCTATTACTGTTGATAACTAACTTATAACTTATGTACTTCGAACTCTAGCCTCATAAAGAGACTAGAGGGGTGTGTTTAGCAATAAATACATATATTTTGAATATATACCTGGTGTGGTCCTCTTTCATTTGGTCACTCAAGAGATTATAGACTGGTAAAACAAGCTGCTTTACATTCCTTCAAGACTTAGCCTGAAGGCTGCTCTCCATAGCTACCACTAGGATAGCTTTCAATAAAGGTTGTCTTTAACCTATCTCCAATAAGGGGTTGTTTGGACTGGTGCAAGGTGCCCACTATAATTAGTGGACAGCATATACCAGGCCAACTTCTCACATCCCTCACGTCACAAGGGTCATCCAGAATAGGAACTGCGGTGGCCATATGAAAATAACAAAAAAACATTTGTAGTCATAGGCATATATAGCTTTATCCGGAGCCATGACAGAACATCCATAAACGCATTTACACACTTGAAAGCAACAGGCTTCAGATTCATAGAACTACATTTCTAAGAGGAGTTAAAAAAACACTTTGATCATAAAAGTAGTCAATCAAATGAGACCGCAGCGGTCATCTTAGAGTATACACGCTAAAGGAAAATAATATAATCGAGAAAAATCCCTCCTACGTCTAATATAGAGAGATCAGTGGTTATGTGTGGATGCGTTCATATGCTCTAAGTATCCAGTACCTCACAATATCAGTTGGTGTTATAACACCTCATCCCACTAAATATACCAGTTGAACATACATCAGTTAGTCAGTCACTATGTCAGTTGTATGGAGAGAGAGGTTTTTGTGAAAGTTTAAATATTAGTTCATCAGTGTTACTAAATAGTTAATCCATGCTCTAGAGTCATAAAGTTGAGTGTATAGAGGGGGTAAGAAATAGAAAGTAATCAAAATTATTCCATGCACTACAGTTATTGGAATAAATGTGTAGAAAATATGAGAGAGAGTGATCAATGGTAGTGATCATCATAAAATCTCTATATCGCAAATATCAGACAAATTCAGCCTTCAGGAATTGTTCAACCATTGGTGCCAAATCTAATACATTATTACATTGTCCTTCAGTTTGGTTTATATATCAATCACGAATTTCACATGTGTCAGTTCTAATATGATATTACATCAATATTTATGCCCCATCGAGATAAGTCATATTTCATTCCGAAGTATTATTCAGCATATTAAAACATGTCTTTGTGTTGTAAAGAAATAGCACTTCTTATTCAATGATATATTCATCACATATAAAGTGTGCGTTCATATCCTAATAATGTTGATCCTCCATTATGGATATCATCTCCTTATTTCATATATATTCATTAATAAACAGTAGACTCAATATTAAAACATATCAAAAAATAGATCAGCTACCCGGTAAGTTCTATTTCCCTAAGAAGTGGTGCAGTTCCCGTTCAATGTTCAGACCATAATCTACCGCTTTCAGGCGCAAAATCCATATTGCTTCCTGATGTCTCAGCTGCAGTTCTCGATTACCACCCCTTTCTCTGTGGGGAATTACTTCAAGCCCATGGTAGTCAAAGGTCCTGTATTTTGTTTGTTTGTCACATGTGAGCGTGTGGAAAGCAAAAGGATACTTTGGGTCTCCCTGTTTTACTGCTCTTAAGTGTTTCATTATCCTTTCCTTCAGCATCCTAATTGTGCTCCCCACATATATCTTATCACATCGACATATCAAAATATAGACAACATATCGTGTGGTGCACGTAATATTACTAGTAATATGGAACAAACGACTGTTGTTATAACTGAATCTCATCGTCTCCTTTGCCAATCCATATATCGAACAATGCCCACATTTGTAAGAAGCCTTGTTGTGTTACATTAACCAGTTGTGTTGCATGTTGGTGGTGCCGGGTAACTTGGACTAATTAGTCCCTTTAGGGTCTGTCCTTTTCGAAATGTTGTATTTGCCTTATTATTTATGTACTGTGCTAGAACACTGTCCTCCTTCAATAGGTGCCAATGTCTGTTTAGTATCCTGCTTATTTCGCCAGTATTGCTGCCATAGGGAAGTATCGGTTTAATCATTTCCCTGTTGGTGTTTACCTCTGGCTTCTTGTGTGCTAAGGTCTTCGTTCTCTCCAGTTTGGAGGCCCTACTACTGGCTTTCTTAATTATATCTCTGTCATATCCTCTAATGGAGAATCTCTGTTTAATGTCTGTCAGGGTTTTGGTGAATTCGTCCTCTGTGCTACAATTTCTTCTGGCCCTAACCATCTCCCCATAGGGGATTGCTTGTAGTTGGTGCCTTGGGTGGGCACTACTGGCATGTAATAATGCATTACAAGATGTCTCTTTTCTGAACATCCTACTCATAATTTTGGACTCATGTGTATATAATTAAATATCCAAAAATTGAATCCTGCCACAGTCAAAATTCATTTTGAAGGACATATTATATGGATTGTCATTCAAATATTGTAAAAAATCCTGAAGCTCAATCTCAGAGCCTGTCCACAACATGAGTATATCGTCTGTGAATCTGCCCCAGTAGTGTATATACTGTGACCACTGGGAATTCAACCGGCCCCAGACCCTCTCCTTCTCAAACCAACCCATAAACAGATTAGCATAAGAAGGAGCGAATCTGGAGTCCATTGCAGTCCCGCCGGTTTGATGGTACCATTTCCCCTCAAAGAGAAAAGTATTATTGTCCAGTATTAGTCTTACCATTTGAAGTAGCATTTCAGATTGTGACAGTAGCTGGGCTGATCTTTTGTTCAAAAAGTGTGTCATAGCTATCATTCCAAACTCAGTCTTTATGTTTGTGTATAACGAAACCACATCCAGTGTAACCATAAACATCCCCTCTTCCCAGACAACATCACTCATCAGGTTGAGAACATACTTGGTGTCTTTGATATGAGAAGGTAAGTTTACCACTAAGGGTTGTAAAAAAACATCAACAAATTGAGATAATCGTTCCGTCGGGCCACCAATGCCCGAGACGATCGGTCTACCTGGTGGAAAGGTGGCTTTTTAATGTATTTTTGGGAGGGTATATAGACAGGGATACCTTGGGTTTTCGACTTTCAAAAACAAGTATTCCTCAAATGAGATAAGTCCCTGATCATGCCAGATCTTAATATTCGGATGAATCTCGTTTGCAATACGAGGTATGGAGTTAGTATCCAAGGGGCTGTAGCAGTCTCTATTGTCAAGTTGTGAGTAAATCTCCCTATTGTAGTCGATTTTATTCATGACAACCACACAGCCCCCCTTATCCGCTTCCCTGATTATCAAATCTACATCCTCACGTAACTCACTGAGTGCCCTTCTCTCCCCAGGGGTGAGATTATCGGTTGCTGTCCATCTATTTTTCATTCTTCTTAGGGGGATATTATCCAAATCCCTGCAGACTTTCTTGAAGAATAGATCATAACAATTATCTGCAGGAAAGTTAAGGGTCCATTTTGATCTAGGTTTCAGTCCACTATCAGTAGTGTGTTCTGTATCTATACTCAAGTGTGCCAACAGTTCCCTAACACTAGTTTCTTCATCATTATCAGCTGTTAATGAAAGTAACATAGTTGTGTTAATGGCGTCCTGATTAGAGTAATCCCCTCTTAATTTAGTTGCCCCTCCAGTACACAACGCCACCACCTCGCGTCCTCCTCTACCTGAGGACAATGGCTCCAAATCTCCCAGCCATTTTGCAGTCCTCAAGCCGTGCAGTTTAAAAAAAAAAAAAAAGTGACACGAGCACAATCAACGCGCTCCTTTCTTCCTCACACTGGCGCTGCTCCTCCCAAAAATGGTAAAATGTTCAAAAATACAGCAAAGCATCCTGTAATTATTCGTGCATACACAGTCCAAATGAGCCGAAGCAGCAGTTTGCAGCAATGAGACCCAAGGGTTGCTTCACTGGTTGAAACAGACCAAAAAGAATTTACTCCAATCTCACACACCTTCCAGTGTCGCAGGTAAAGGACATTCCATCTCGTCGCCACGTTTAAGTCAACAGAAACACGTTATTATTGGTAGAACAGGTTTATTAGTCCTGTACAACAACCCCTGAAGTCCTTCTCCCTCATCAACAGCCTGCTCCCTCTGTCTGGACTCCACACTCTAGAGTCCAGTGGAGATAGCAACCAGACGCTGTAAGGTTGCTAGGATACAACACTTTCATGAGTGGGTCTGCACATTCTTCAGGTCAAGTTAACAAAATGGGAGAATCCATCAACCCTACTCAAGGCAATAATTTCTCTTTACTCTGACAACTGGGTGCTTATCAAACTAGGCCATGAACATAAAGTCACTAGCTGGATCCTCACCATTTGGGGATTAAAACTGGGATGTATCCTAGCCCCGATGTTATTCAACCTTTATACAGCAGATCTAGGAAGTGAACTGAACAAGGCAAACACAATTCCACCAAGAAGTGTAGCACATAGGTTACTGATAATTCAGTACGCAGATGACTTGGTCATCCTTGACCATACAAAGATTGATATGCAGCATGCACTTGACAAACTATACAAATAAATCATAAGCAATAAGCTAGTGGTTAACATCAACAAAATGAAGGTGATGGTCCCTGGGAGACAGAAGAATAAAGCTAACCAGCACTGGAGACTGGGCACTTTAAAAATGACACATGCCTCTAAATACAATTACTTGGATGTTTGTATGATGGAAAATGGAAAACCCAGCCACTATTATATTTAAAAAACGCTACAGGAAAAGACAAAGGGGTAATATAAGTATTGCGTAAACTAAATAGCTCACTGCACAGTCCATTAGCAGTAGTTATTATAAAAATGACAAAAGCTAAGCTGCTTCCGACAGCTTCATATAGCCACCAAGCCTATCCAGCAAAGCTTCCAGTATTACTGGGCAAACTACAATGCAAGCATACAGGCACATCTTTCACCTACCAAAATATACTCGCCAATTCTTGATACACCTACAGCTTGGACTACTAAAGCAGGAGCTGGAACACAAGGTAGCTTTTACCAAATACTATGACTCAGTTCACGGGCCAACACAGTCTCCCTTATGATGACCCTACAGGCTGTCTTTAGCGAGGAGGCCAACCCTTGGCCCTCATATTCAAACAAATCTGCCAAGGACCTCAATTTGGCTGTAGATAGCTTGCTGACTCCCGACTATCCCCTACCAGGCTATAAAAAAATAGGTGCAAATGCTTTAATGGAAGATGGACCTAGAAGACGGGCACCCTGCAGTTTATGCAAACTTAATTTCAAAATTGTATGAAGGCCTAATGATTCAAGAATATCTAAAAGTGACAAGGAATGTAAAAACAAAATCATCATGGTCCTTTCTATAAACAAATCTAGATGGAGTTTGAATAAGGTGGCTTCCACACTAAAATGCAGGTTCTGCAATTAGAGGAGAGAATCTATGTCACACCTGCTCTGCGGTGCCCAAAATTCCAGCATGTCATACTTTATTAAAACCAATGTTTTTAAAACATGAGATTACAACATGCAAAGATGCTTCGAGGTTTTATCTGACAACAATAAATCCGTTGGAACTATCCCGATTCTGGAAATACATTAACTTAGGGGGTTATTTACAAGCCCATTGTGCCGCTGGTGCGTCACTTTTATTGATGCACCGGCAGCGCAATGGGCTTCCCCATATTTACAAGGCCATGTAAAGTGACCCTGAGTGACTTCACATGGCCTTGAAAATATGTTTCCCTTTCACGCATGACCCTGCATAAACGGGGCGTTCCATGTGTGTTGCTGTGGGTGTTCCCAAGCAACATCCATGTAACTTGACGCATTCCCAGATTTACAACATTTTGTAAACCTGGGAATGCGTCAGAATCCCACAGAGGCGCAAAGAGGAGAAATACTTTTATTTGTCCTTGTTTTTTAACTCTTTCCATCTGCAGCATGCAAAGAATGAGGAAAATGCCTTTAATGATTGTTTTTGTGCAGGAATCATCCCCTCAGTGCAGGCACCCTTGCAAAATGGTGCAAGGGTGTCTGCGCTGGCGCACAACTGCTGTTTGTGCGCTGGTTCAGGGCAGAAGGACAGGAATGCGCTGTATCTTGTAGATACGCCACATTCCTGCCAATTAATTTTGACACATGGTAGCACAGCAGGAAGGCTTGCTACACTGCCGTGATTAATACAATTGTAAATGAGGCCTTTAATCTTTAACGGTATCAAGCAGCAGAGTAAGGGCAAGGAGGCTACTGTACCCTCATCAAAGAGGAGCCGCAGACAGCTAACACATACAAGATTCACGTCAACTCATAATGCAAGAACACAGGAACCTTTTTATTTAACCAGAAAAAGAGGTTTTTTATTTGACTGACTGACTCATATTGACATTTCATATGTAAAGTCCTTTTCTGATATTTTCAGGACACTTTGTAACAGTTTTAAGTAATAGAAACACTAAACCCAATTGATTGATTGATTGATTCATTCATTCATAAGTGCACATGCTCAACAACAGCAAGTCAACAATATGCCAAACGACAATGAGAAGTGCAAAAGGAAGTATGTAAGCTTTAGAATACTACTCCATTAAGACTCATGAAAAAGTGAAGGATGCAACATTGCGTCACTAATGAAAGCATGAGCACAAAAAGCAAAACGCTGTAGGGGAACCGATCTCTGTACATCGAGAAAGGACAACAAATTGCTTCTTGGGGGCATTTAACATGCTTGGCAAAGCTTCACTAAACATAACTAATTGCCTTGGTTGTATTTTGTTTGGCATTCTTACATGAACTTCCTAAGTTTAAGTATTTCATTCATGTTTACCTAAAAGCTAAGTGCCTTGTCTTAAAGAAAGAAGACTGTGTATGCATAAATATGTCATGCCAAACATACAGAGATGATTTTGAAAAAAGCTGATAAGTGTTATTTTCATCTTCGGAAATGTTGTGTAGGCTGCAATAGCATGCATATGCACCTCTCTGCCACTCTGATTCCAGAGCTGTGATGAGTGGAGCACAGAATAATAATGATTATTCACAGACTATTCCAGAATGATTTTTGAAGCAGAATAAACGAATATAGCGAAGGGAATTTGATTTCCCATTGTACTATTCTGTGTGTCTCACTTATTTGTGCCACTACTAAAACAGTTTTGCTTTGTTTAAATAAAATCACCAGTTGAACATTGATTTATTGAGTGTTGGATTTATGGACTGAGTTTATGAATTCTAGGTTTTTAGCACACAGCACATCTCTGGGTCAATCTGAACTGCTCTGCCTCACTATCCTGATAGTTAAGTGGTAATATGCGTTGGCAAAGCCAAGAGGTACCGCATTCAATGTTTTGACACATGAAGTGTTTGACATTAGAGCAAGAGATGGGGAGGAAGCCAGCAGGAGTGGACAGCGATAAATAGAATTGTAATATATCACCTTGTGCAGTTTAATAGAAGCAATGAAAAGGAGGCAGGAGGATACACCCAAACAGCCAATAACATTCGGTCAGATGAATACTCCATTGGGCTGAACAAAGACATGATTGACAAAGTCACAAGCCAATGGTTGAAAGAGGCTGGCCGAGGAACATCAAGGGTTGAGATGGACAGACCAAAAGCCCATGCTATGCATAATGTGCTGTCAAAACCTAGACCTAAACATGGTATGTGGTTTCCTTTGTGGGTACCCGCAGCAGCCAGAACACCAGAGGTAAATGCTCAACATTGATACAGTGATGTAAGAGTCATACCTGACTTTCACACCCATACCCCTGGACTGGAGAAACCATTTTGCCATCCCTAGCTCCATGCTTAGGGTCCAACCACCAAATCAAAGTCACCAAAAAAGAGAAGACCAAACTTTCAGATTCTTTAAAGACTTCTCCATGGACAACCTAATGTTTTAACCAATCTCCCACCTATCAGCTTCACAACTGACATTAACACCCTTCTAAAAACCGTCAGTTACTTTTTGGAAAGCTATTTGAACATTCACGCCCCAAATACAACATGCAGGTGCAATCCAAAGTCTTCGGTACCCTGGTAATTTAAAGACATTGTTGACAATAAATCATCTGTAGGGAAGTGCCCCTTTTGACATGGTAACCCCCACCTTTTTCCTGGTACATGATGTGATTTTGACTAAAAGTGCACTGGATTTCTGCTAACCAGGGGCCCAGTGCCAGAGCTCTTTCCCAGAACTGTACAATTGTTCCCCCCATTGGCAAAACCTTTAGCACCCTCTGTAGGTACCTAGTAAATGGTACCCTGGTACCTAGGGCCTGAGGTGCTAAAGAGGGTCCCTATGGGCTGCAGTACGAATTGTACCATGCTAAGGGACCCTTCACCAAGCACATGCACAAGTGTCATTGCAGGCTGTCTGTCTTGGTGCAGACAAAAGTGAAAACACAACATTTCACCTATCCCTGTGTGCCAT
This sequence comes from Calotriton arnoldi, assembly GCA_963921515.1. Taxonomy (NCBI): domain Eukaryota; kingdom Metazoa; phylum Chordata; class Amphibia; order Caudata; family Salamandridae; genus Calotriton; species Calotriton arnoldi. Next base: position 2,010,558 of record CAWUFW010001997.1, read on the forward strand.
GTCCCCTACCACTAAATATGATATTTGTGAGTCACCCCTAAAGCAACCCTGACAGCCCTAAGGCAGGGTGCTTAATATTATATGTGAGGCCATACCTGTGTGAGCAAATAAGCCCCTGTGCTGGTCAGTTTGATTACTGCCAGTGCAAGTAAAGAGGAAAGTCATTTTAAAACATGCGCTGGACACTGGTGAAAAGGAGTTCCCCAGCTACATGATCACTTCACTGAAAATAGGGATGTTTGATATCAAACATCTCGTAGTAATGAACCCACACTGTTTCCAGTGTTGGATTTTATCAATACAGGCACCTCAGAGGGACCCCCTGAAACCGTACTAACTGCTAGTGGCCTAACTGACTGCTTTTTAGACAGGTTGACACCATAGATGAAATATTGACCCCAAAGGGTGAGGGGCTTCACTCGTGGGAGGCCGGAAACCAGGCCAGCCCTGGCTGGGGGTGTCTTCCACCCCCTCCCACAAGATGCAGATTAGCCTGCCAAGGCAAAGAATGCTTCAAAGCAGCCCCTCCGCCTTTGATATGCAACTCTGATTTCTCTCATAGGAGAAGATGCCAACCCCCCTGTCCTGCTCGACTTTTGGCAGGAGGACAGGCGGTGAAATTAGTTAGGTTAGGATGAGTGCCCACATTCAGCCAGCACCACCCCTACGGTGGGACAGATGATGTGGACCCCTCTCTTCAGATTCCTCCATCTTGTCTTGGAGAGAATTAACCAACCAGGATCAGGATTATGCCCACTTCACAACGGAAGTAATCATATGAGGGTGTAGTCACCCTAAAGGTAAGTAGCCTATTGGCTACTACCTGGCACTCCCTCTAATGCCCCTACATTCAGTATTTAGGGAAGCCCCTGACACCAGAGATGCAGATCCTGATGAGAGAGGACACTGAAAAGCTGCAAAAGCAGAGAAGACTGAAGAGAGCACCTGATTTGGCCCCAGCCTCGCCGGCCTGTCTGCATCCCTCATCGAAAACTGTGCCAAAGTAGAATCGTCCTACAGCTGTTGACTCCAGAAACTTGGGTGGACTGCCTGCCTTCGAAATAGACTCAAGACCTCCCGTGAACAGCGGACCTGTTCTGAAGAAACTCCAAAGGAAAGACTCCGGAACTGTCAAAACCCGACACCTGAAGAAACCACTGCACCTGTCACGGTTTCACCCCGTCTGGTTTCCCCGACATTGCCTGCAGCCTCTGCACGGACGCCCCCTCTACCGCGACTGCTTCAGTAAGGAAAAACCCAACGCAGAAAGACACCTCTGCACCCGTCGCCCCTGGGCCTTGGAGAAGAGAAAAAAAGGTCCACTTCCACCCCTGAGCATCGCAAGACCTTAGCCCACTCGCTAGTTCCGTCCAACTGGCTTCCTAGCCAGAGCTTGCAGCCTCTTTTTAGAGAGGCGGATCCCCATTGAAACGCATTGAGCAACTGGAGCTGTTTCACACCCTGCACTTGGCCGCCATCGTGCCGCTGGTGGTGTACTGTTGGTGCTGCTTTGGACATTGCCCACCACTCACCTTAACTCCTGGAGATTGGACCTGTAAGTCGATGTGCTATACCTGTTTGCAGAACTTTTGATTCCTTCCATAGGATAACATTGCAGAACTCACAAATTGCACTGTGTCCACTTTTTAAAGTGAAAATATTTTATATTTTAAAACATACTTACGTGAACGAATTTTCTCTTATACCTAAACATATATAAAGATACTTGCTATTTTTATAAATTGGTGTGGATCTCCTTCTTGAGCCGTGTTGTCATTTATTGACCATTGTGTGGTTTTTGTGAATGTCTTTCACTCCTCTGTTTTAAGCCTAAGGCTGCTCGACAACACTACCTCCTAATAGAGTACTTTGAGATTGCATCGTAAGCCCCTGTCCACTAGTAAGGGAACCCGCTGGACTCTTCACACAGTATATGATATTATTGATATATCGCATAAAGAGCTAGCTTCGTACACCATCCATCTGCAGATAGGAAAGAAAATGGAAGAAAAACAGAACTCCATAGGACCTCTTGATATTGAAGTCCCTTTGCTCAACATTAAAACTGCTAGCACATAAGCCAAAGCAAAGTATTATGCCAACACCATCAATGAAGCCACCAACAAAAGCTGAAGGCGTGCCAAAGGCAAGCGCGTCTGTGCCGGTCCGCGCCTGGACTGTGCCCAGTGCCAAGAACCTTTGATCTCCCGCCACCTGCAGCTACACCGCTGCAGACCTCTGAGCCCTGGATCCCCAGCTCATCAACAACAACAGCTGCTGCCGCACATCTCCATGCACCAACAGAGGGCGATTCTCCTGCCAGCACTGCTGCTTCACCTGCAGCACCAGAGTAACCAACATTGCTGCAGACACTGCAAACATGACTGCGTCAACCATGCCGACGAAAACCGCCGTGGCACAACTCGAGTGCATTCTTCTCAACGCACGATCGCTCTGCAAGCATGCCATGGAGATCTGGGACACAATCTCATCCCTTACCCTGAACGTCATCTTCCTCACAGAGACCTGGCTGAACCCAGCCTCTGCCCCAGACATCACCATCGCCACCCCTGATGGCTACAAGATAACACACCGGGACCGGACCAAAAAAACAGGGAGACGGAATTGCCATCATTTACAGGGACACCATCCGCTGCACAACTTACTCAGACAACTTGACCATGATAATGGAGCATCTCAACTTCCAACTTCACACAGATGGAAAAAGCTTAATCAGAAACACCCTCGCCTACAGACCATCAATACCATGCCCTAGCTACTGAAACACCATTCCTGACCTCATCGCCCCAATCGCCATCAACTCCAGGCACTAAATCTTCCTAGGGGATCTTAACTTCCACCTCAAAGACCTCAGCGACATCAACACAACAGACCTCCTGGACAGCATGAGCATCATCAGCCTCAAGCAACTTGCCACTGACACCACCCACATCACAGGACACATGCTCGACCCTCTTTTCATGTCCAGTGACAAAGTCAATTACCAACCACGTCTCACAGCTCACCTGGACGGACCACTAAAGCGTCCACTTTGCCGTCTAAAGGCCTACCAACACTGGCACCATGCCCTCCAGCTCTAAGCACAGAAACTGGAAAAAGATATCAGGAGACCAGTGAAACAACACTCACAACTCCCACCTACCAGACCCAACATCCAACCCAGAACAGGCTGCAAAAAACTTCTCCCAGTGGATCACAGAATGCGCTGACACAATCACCCCTGCCAAATCCAATTGACATGCTAGAAAAGCCAGCTGGTGAGTCGAAAAGTGGCGCACCAATAAAGAGACAGGAGACCATAACACCTTCAAGACAGCACTGAACCAGTACCAACTCCTCTTGAAAGAAACAGAGAAGACTGCCCTAGCAGACTGCATAGGAGCCAGCACAAATCACAGCAAGGAGCTTTTCACCCTTGTGAAGGAATTCTCCAACCCCGCAACAGCTGAGTACAACCTCAGCCCCTCTCAAGAATGTATGACACCCAGGCGGACTACTTCCACGACATGATCTCAGTCATCAAAGAAAACTTCAAACCTCAACACCTCGCCGATGACAGCATCAGCCTGCTCCTACCCACAATCCCCACCCACCTGCTCATCCCCTGGGACCCTCTCAGAACTCAAGCCACAATCTCCATCATGAATTCCGTGCACTCTGGAGCACCCACGGACCCCTGCCCCCACCGCATCTTCAACCTCAGGAGCAAGACGATTGGCTCAAGAAAGTCCTGAGCACCTCCATCACATCGTCCTCCTTCACTGAGGACTGGAAACATGTGGAAGTGAGGCCCCTCCAGAAGAATCCATCTACCAACCCAGCAGAACCAAACTACTTAGGCCCAACTCCCTGTATCCCTTTCCAGCAAATATTTTGAAAAGGCAATCAAGAAGCAACTCATCAAACACCAGGAACACAACAACATCCTGGGCACCTCTAAATCTGGATTCTGAGCCAACCACAACACCTAGAAATCCCTGTTTCGAGCCACCAATAACATTATGGCCCTATTGAGCCATGACAAAACTGCAGCCCTCATCCTCCTGGACCCATCAGCCACCTTTGACACCGTCTTCCATCACATCTTTATCAACAGACTCCATGTTAGGTCTGCCATTTTTGGCAGGTTTATCAACAGAGTTTTTGCTTTTTGACCTCCTGTTTTTGACCTATGTTTCATTGGTTTTAGGACTCTGGGCACTTTACCACTGCTAATCAGTGCTAAAGTGCATATGCTCTCCATGTATATTGTGTTATGATTGGTTTTCCCAGATTGGCATATTTGATTTACTAGTAAGTCCCTAGTGCAGTGCACTGTGTGTGTCCAGGGCATGTAAATGAAATGCTATTAGTGGGCCTGTAGCATAGGTTGTGCCACCCACACAAGTAGCCTTTCAAAGGAGTCTCAGACCTGCCACTGCAGTGTCTGTGCACAGTTTTTACTGCCATGTCAACCTGGCAACCCTAACCTTCCCTCTTATCACATGTAAGGTGCCTCCAAGGGCAGGGTGCAGTGTATGTGAAAGGTAGGACAATGTAGTAGTGTGTTTTACATGTCCTGATAGTGAAATATTGTGGCTTTCATTTTTCACTATTGAAAGGCTGTCTGTCATATAGGTTAACATGGGAGCTGCCTTGTAACATCTTACAAGTATAATTTTCCATTGGGACAAGATCGAAAAATGGAGTTTAGGCTCTCTGAACTCAGAATTTAATTACACATATTTTAGTTAAGGTGGTTTTTAAATTGTGTGTTTGAAAATGCCATTTTTAGAAAGTGGGCATTTTCTTACTTAACCATCCTGTGTGCCTCTGCCTATTTGTGTATTCACCTTCTGGAGTAAAGGAGCTGGTGATGTGCAGTCACACTAGACAGTCACAAGGGGGGTTGGAGTGTGTCCTGCCTTTCCTGGGTGACTCATAGCCAAGCTGAATAGACCTTTTCTGCATTTAGAGTGGTGGGAGGAGGTTTCACTAGCACCTGAATAGGCTGCGTCTGCTCTGCACAATGCTATCTCCACCTCCTGTAGTGAAACTGAGCCAGGGAGGACATAACTGGTTTTTACTGAACTCAAAAGACTTTATCCTAAAACTTCAAAGGGAAAGTCGTATAAATATTGGGGTCCTGACCCCAGAACTTTAGATTACTGCTGAACTAAGGAACTTCCAAGGAAGAAGGGCTGGAAAAGCTGTCAGGAGGAACTGCCACTTTGCTGTGTGCTTTGTTGTGTTGGCCTGCTGCTTGCTGCTTCTGACTTGGGTAGGGAAAGGACTAGATTGCACTTTTACCATCCTGCTGTTAGAGTTGTCTCCAAGGGCTTGAAGTAGAGCTTGCCTCCTGTTGGAAGTCTCAGGGAAATTAAAGACTTCATGAGCACTCGTTTGGACTAAGGAACCTGCCAAGAAGAAAAGCTCAAGAAGCTGTGAGGAGGAACTACCACTTTGCTGTGTGATTTGCTGTGTTGGCCTGCAGTGTCTGCTTCTGTATTGGGAAGTGGAAGGACTGGACTGGACTTTTTGCAATTTATTTTCCTGAGTTTCTCCAAGGATTTGAGGTAGAGCTTTTCCCCTGTTCAAGAAGTCTCAGGAACACCAAAGACTTCAAGTTCATCTACTACCAACACACAGCTTTGGCCTACCGATGCCAGCGACTCCAGATCGTCTACCGACGACAGCGGTTTGGCAACGATGACGCAGCTGTTTGCACCGTGACCTTCCAGCACTGCGTCTTACCCACGCCATTGGACAACGCCACAGAGTCGCTGCCTGCACTGTGACCTGAGGGCACCGCAGTGTTCCACTTCACACAATTCCCGATGCCTGCTGACGTCGGTGCTCTTGACTTCAACCTCAGGGAGTTCGATCTGCAATGCATGAGACTCCAAGGGCCTGACGACTCCTGCACCGACCTCCATAACCGCCACCTTTTCGGAGCTCATCACAAGGTCTGCGATGTCCTGCATTTCCAAAGATACTGTTTGCGGGTCTTCTCGACACCGCAGCTGGCCCACCACCGTGTGGCCAGCCTGAACTGCTGGATTTGTTTAATCATGATGCTGTGATAGCCCCGGACGGAGCTATCGTCTTCAAGGAACTGTATTTTAATCCTATTTGTTTTGTACTATTTGTATTTTGATTACTGTATGTTGGATTTTTATTGTTTTGGTCTTGTTGTATACAGATAAATATTGGCTATTTTTCTAAAACTGGTGTGTGTGTCCATTTACAGAGTTTTCACTGTATAACTGTGTGTTATGTGCAAATGCTTTACACATTGCTTCTGAGATAAGCCTGACTGCTCATGCCAAGCTACCAAGGGGGTGAGCAGGGGTTATTTTAGATGTGTGATCAATCCCCTTACCCTGACTAGAAGGAAGGGTCTCTATTTGGACAAGGTGCGTACCTCTGTCACCTAGAGACCCCCATTTCTAACAGTGGTTGTCAGGGGTGAGGATAGGACTTGCATTTGCACTTGACCCACAGTGATTGGCGTACACTACTGATATATCGCAGACCACTGCGTAACACATACTCTTTTTCCTTCTTGTGTTCCCTGGTTAGATGTTGCACCTGAGAGGCCATGGCAGAATGGAAGTTAACCACTGGTATCTGCATATTAATAGTATGAGGGAGCTGAGGGTTTTCTTCAAGGAGAGGGGGTTGCCTGTGAATAAGAGATCAAGGAATGATCTTGAAGCAGCCCTGGGTATCTACTAGGATAACCTATGGCGAGCAATACTATCAGATGAGTCCGAGGAGGAAGTTTTCTCAGAAAGTTAGGGTAGTGACCCTGAGAAGGTAACATGGAAGGAAAAACTGATGCTCGAGGAGGAGAGGAGGATTCTCACTCATGATCAAAGGCTGGGAGAGATTGATGAGGAGCTCCAGAGGGCTGAGGCCATGAGTGCCTTAGCCAAGCAAAAGGAAATGTGCATAGCTCATGAACTGAGTTTGGCTGTGCTGGAGGTGGAAGCCATGAGGGCAGAGTCCAGCTCAGATGGTGACAGCAAAAGTGTTATGTCCAGTGCTGAGGGAGAAGTACACACACCGAGGGACTTGGTGCCCAGTTTAAAGGAGGGTGTTGAGATACACCAGGGTGTTCAGGTTTATGAGAAAGCTCCAGTGGTGCACAGGGTCCCTGAGGTGGATTGGGGAACTGACACAGGGGATCATATTCCTAGTAGTGGAAGGGACACTCTAATGACTCTAGATGAGAGGTGCAGGGAGAGGGGTTCTCCCACAGTAGAAGCCCTGGTATGTGAGTATTTAGACCCCCCAGAAGAGTGTGGGTGGAGTGACAGAAACAGTCAGACACTGTCTCACCAGTGTCAGTAGGGTGATGTGAGGTAGTTTTACAAGGCAGAGGATGGTGAGGTGTAGGGTATAGTGGTTAATACATGTGAGGGGCAGTGTGACTCAATTATTGGAGAGCATATGTTCAGTCCCAGTTTTCCAGAGCTGTGTCAACACCCAGTGGAGTGTAAGTTCTCTGATCACAGGGAGCTTGCACTGGAGGCAGACCTTTTTGTGGATTTGAAAGGGTCTGAACAAGCTTTTGGGAGTGATTCTGAAGGAGGTGACTCAGGTTTTCCTAAACCAGGTGAGGTAGAGGAGGTGTGTAGAGACCCAGATAGGTCGCAGTGTAGTGGGATGGGTGAGGGTTCTCCTTTCCTGTCTCTGAGTGGAGGGAGTGGGGGTGGGCTGAGTCCCAGGCTACCCAAATCCCACAGATTGGTTGGTTCCATAAGTGAACACCTGCAGGGGGGCCTAGTCTGTGCCGGGAGGCCTTCTCCTTAGGGGGATCCCAGGGTGTCAGGTGACCTGGGGGGCTGCTGTCACAAGCATCTCACCAGTTCTGGTGTCTGGCAGCACTACTCCAGGTGGGAGGGTGCATGAGTCCAGAGAAAGGGGTGTGGGGGGAGACAGTTCCCAGTAGGAGGACCACTGGGTCAGGGGTTGTCGGCTCTGAGATCAGAGCACCCCAGGACTGACCCTGGTGAGGTCACTTCTGGCCTGGGGGGCCCTTCATGCACTGTCAGGTAGACAGGAGGCTGGAGACCTGCGCCAGGCAGACTCTCACAAAACTCATGAGGACACTGTTTCCCTTGGAGGGGGTGGGTGTACTTCCCAGGAAGTCCTGGCATGCCAGGCACAGGTCAAGCCTAAGGGTCATGTTTAGGGTGTCACCCCTGACCTGGAGGGAGGGGCGACTGCTAGCAGTGTTCCTACCATTTTGTGTTCTGGGGATACCATTTTGGGTGGGAGGGTGCAGAGCCCCAGGAGGGGGGCAGGGGGAGGGAAGCCTCACCCCTAACCCTTGTCCAGCCAAAGGGTACAGACCCTAGGCTGGAGTACCAGTTGTAGGATAGCACCACTGGACTGGTGGAAGAATTGTACAGGACACCTGCCACAGACGCCCTGACAATTTTGGAGTCTGTGGGTACCACTCAAGGTGGGAGGGTGCAGAGCCCCAGGGGGGGGCAGGGAGTGGGAGAGTCCACCCTCATCTGCTGTTCAGCCTCAGGGTGCAGACCCTGGGCTAGTGGGCCTCTATCAGCATTCCATCTCTGACCTGGCAGGAGGTAGTGTGGACAAAGGGTGCCAAGCACCTGTGGCTACCACCCCCCACTCTCTGACGCCACAGGGGTTAGAGAGCCCTGAGAGGCATGAGGCCTGGCTCTCATCACTGGCAGCTGTCAGTGGCTGCTGTGGCTTGCTGACCTGGCGGACAGAGGTGCCCCCGGGGGGGCCAGAGTCCCACCCCAGGGGTGGACTGGCTAACACCACTCTGGCCATGGTGGTACTGTCTGCCCATGTGGATACAGCTGTGAGCAAAGTAAGGTTAGGTGCTGCACAGAGGGGATCCACAGGTAAGGAGAAGAGTTCCCCATGAGTTAGTTTAGTGGGCCCTGAGAGTATAGACAGATGGATCCAACTGGGTTCAGAGAGGCATAGAACTAGAACGTGTCACCGCTGTTGTGGGCCAGGTCTATGTTCTATCGCCCCACGCAGGGAAGTCCATCAAGAGAATGATTAGTCTACACTGCCTTTAGGCAGGGAGGGGGTTATGTTAGACCTGACATTTTTTGGCAGGTTTATCCCCGGACTTTTTGTTTTTTGACCTCCTGTTTCTGACCCATTTTTTATTGGTTTTAGGACTGCTAATCAGTGCTACAGTGCAGATGCTCTCCATGTAAATTATGTCATGATTGGTTTTCCCTGATTGGCATATTTGATTTTCTAGTAAGTCCCTAATACAAGCACTGTGTGTGCCCAGGGCCTGTAAATCGAATTCTACTAGTGGGCCTGCAGCACGGATTGTGCCACCCACACAAGTATCCTTTCAATGGTGTCTCAGACCTGCCACTGCAGTGTCTGCATGCACCCACTTGCCAGGCCCTAACCTTCCCCCTTACTACATGTAAGGTACCCATAAGGTAGGCCCAAGGTACCCCCATGGGCAGGGTGCAGTGTATGTGAAAGGTAGGACAGATAGTAGAGTTTGTTTTACATGTCCTCATAGTGAAGTATTGTGCATTTAGTTTTTCCACTATTGAAAGGCTGTCTGTCCCATAGGATAACATGGGAGCTGCCATGTAACATCTTACAAGTGTAACTCTCCAGTGGGACAAGATAGAGAAATGGAGTTTAGGCTCTCTGTGCTCAGAATTTAATAACACATCTTTTAGTAAAGGTGGTTTTCAAATTGTGTGTTTGAAAATGCCACTTTTAGAAAGTGTGCATTTTCTTACTTAACCATCCTGTGTGCCTCTGCCTGTCTGTGTATTCACAGTCTGGTTTTGGAGTGACAGGAGCTCGGGATTTGCATTCACTAGACAGTCACAAGGGGGGTTGAGGTGTGCCCTGCCTTTCCTGGGTGACTCATAGTCAGGCTGAATAGACCTTTTCTGCATTTAGAGTGGTGGGAGGAGTTTTCACTAGCACCTGAATAGGCTGTGTCTGCTCTGCACAATGCTGCCTCCACCCCCTGTAGCGAAGCTGGACCAGGGAGGACAGAGCTGGTTTTTACTGAACTCAGAGACACTCTGCCTAACACTTCAAAGGGAAAAGCAGCATACATATTGGGGCCCTGACCCCAGAGCTTTAGATTACTGCTGAACTAAGGAACCTGCCAGGAAAAAGGACTGAAAAAGCTGTCAGGAGGAACTGCCATTTTGCTGCATGCTTTGCTGTGTTGGCCTGCTGCTTGCTGCTTCTGTCTTGGGCAAGGAAGAGGACTGGATTGTACTTTCACCATCCTGCTGTTAGAGTTTTCTCCAAGAGCTTAAAGGAGAAGTTGGAAGTCTCAGGGAAATCAAAGACTTAATGAGAACTTGTTTGGACTAATGAACCTACCAAGAAAAAGAGCTGGAGAAGCTGTGAGGAGGAACTACCACTTTGCTGTGTCCTTTGCTGTGTTGGCCTGCAGTGGCTACTTCTGTCTTGGGCAGTGAAAGGACTGGACTGGACTTTCTTCTACTTAATTTCCTGAGTTTCTCCAAGGGCTTGAGGTAGAGCTTGCCCCTTGATTAAGAAGTCTAAGGAACAGCAAATACTTCATGTTCATCTGCTACCAGCATTGGGAACTGTGTGTTTTGTGCTGCATTAGAAGAAAAAGCAATGTGACCCCGGTGCTGGCTTGGTGACCTGTTGGCACCACTTCACACCGCTACCCTGGTCTCACCGATGACCGATGCCATCAGCGAGCTGCTGCTTGCACTGTAACCTGAGGCCATTACACTTCGCACTACCTCGCTACACATTGCCGCCCTGATATCCTCGATGATGCTGTTCCACGCCGGCATCAATGCTGCTGCCTGCACCGTGGCCAGAGGGCACTGCTTGTAAGATACTCAACGCACCACCCTGTCCCACACCGCTGCGTTGGCCTGCCAGCGCTATTGACTGCAGATCTTCTACCAATGACAGCGCTTCAGCAGCGATGATAATGCTGCTTGCACCGTGACCTGCCAGCACCGTGATGAGCCTCGCCCCGCTTCGCACTGCAGCCCTGGTATCACCAATACCGCTGGACAACGTCACCGAGTCGCTGCCTGCACCGCAAGCTGAGGACACCACATGCTGGACCGCTCCACTTCACACCGCAGCCCCAACGCCTGCCGACGCCAGTGCTCCTGACTTCAACCTAAGGGAGTTCGATCTGCAATGTGTGTGACTTCAAGGGCCCGACTACTCCTTCATCGACCTCTGGACCAACGCCTGCCGACGCTGCCTCTGCAGGGCACATTGCAAGGTCTACGACGCCCTGCATTTCCAAGGTACTGTTTGTGAGTCACACCATAGCTGGCCCACCACCCTGTGGTCGGCCTGAACTGTTGGATTTGTTTGTTCACGATGCTGTGATAGCCCCGGACAGAGCTATCAAATTCAATGAACTATACTTTAAGCCTATTTTTGCAAAATTTGTATTTTTATTATTGTATGTTTATCATTTTGATCTTACACAGATAAATATTGTCTATTTTCCTAAAACTGGTGTGTTATGTGCAAATGCTTTACACATTGCCTCTGTGATAAGCCTGACTTCCCATGCCAGCTACCAAGGGGGTGAGCAGGGATTATTTTAGACGTATAATCCCATTACCCTGACTAGAAGGATGGGTCCCTACTTGGACAAGGTGCATACCTCTGCCAACTAGAGACCCCTATTTCTAACACTGCACCACATCAGAATCCAGGGAGACACCCTCAAATGGCTTACCTCAGACCTCACTGAAGAACCCAGAGAATCTGTCTCCCACCTTTCACCTCAGAACCCAAAAAGATAATCTGCACGTCCCCCAAGGATCGTCCCTCAGTCCCACCCTCTTCAACACGTACATGTCTCCCCGTCAAACACCTCATATCGCACATACTCAATTTCATCTCCTAAACTGATAATACCCAGCTCATCCTCTTGATGTCAAAAGACCCCTCCACCAACAGAGGCAACTTCCACAGATGTGTGATGAATGTCGCCATCTGGATGAAGGACAACTGTCTGAGGAAGTCCTCATCTTTGGGAACAACACCTCACCATGGCACAACGCACAGTAGCCTGCTGAACTTGGCCCACCTCCCGCCCCAACAGACCATGCCCGCAACCTCGGCATCATCTTGGACAGCAAGATATCTATGAAGAAACAGGTAAACACAGTCTAATCAGCTTGCTTCCACACCTTACGTATGGTCCGCATGATCTTCAGGTGGCTCCCAGTCAACACCAGAAAGATCATCAAGCAGGCCCTCTTCACCAGCAGGTTGGACTACAGGAATACACTCTATGTTGGAATCACCTCACATCTCCTGAAGAGACTACAGACAATACAAACTCAGTGGAAAGACTCAAACGTGACCTCCCCAGACAGACCCACATTACACCGCACCTCAAGAAAGTACACTGGCTCAGTTCAAGATGTTAGCCCAAGCATACAAAGTGAGACACAATGAAGGACTAGCACATATCAACAAACACATGACCTTCCACCAACTGGCTAGACACCTACAATCCACCTCGGTCTTCCTCGCAGACACTCCCCGGATCTGCCGAGGCCACAGTGGAGGGCACTCTTTCTCTCATCTGGCAGTCAAATATTGGAATGACCTCCCCATGCTCCTCAGGACTACCTCTTTGCTCCAGGAATTCAGGAAGGGACTTAAGATGTGGCTGTTTGAAAGAACAGATCACTACGAAGCAGTTAGCAACTCCAGCACCTCACAGGTGATTTGCCATGCTTTAAAAATCCTTGATTGATTGATTGAGAACACTGGCAAGACAATCAAGCACTGCATCGACTCTCTATCAGACCCACCTATTCCGCACTCCACAGAAAAGTGCAATGCCATCAACCTCTTCTTCTGTGATAAAATATATAAGATCCAACACCACAACATAAAGTCAGTGTTGGACTTGGCCCTTTTTTGCAGGGTCATCCCTGAACTTTTTGCCTTCCTCCTGTACTTTTTCTGAGCTGTTTTTGTTGGTTTTATGACTCTGGGCACTTTACCACTGCTGATCAGTGCTAAAGTGCATATGCTCTCTGTTATAAATTAATGTATGGATTAGTGACTCCATGTTTGGCCTATTTGATTCACTGTCAGACCCTAGTACAGTGCACTGGTTGTGCCCAGGGCCTGTGAATCAAATGCTGCTGGTGGGCTTGCAGCACTGGTTGTGCCACCCACAGGAGCAGCTTGTAAAGTGTGTCTCAGGCCTGCCATTGCAGAGCCTGTGGGCAGTCTGGTACTGCCATGTCAACTTGGTAAGTGCACCCACTTACCAGTCCCCAAACCTTCCCTTTCCTGCATATTAGTCACCCCTAAGGTAGGCCCTAGGGCAGGGTGCATTGTATGTGTAAGGTAGGACATGCCCTGGTGTGTGTGGCATGTCCAAATAGTGAATTACAGCCATTTTCGTTTTTGACTATTGCAAGGCTACCTGTTCCCCATAGGCCAGAATTTGCAGTTTGATTATAACATCTTATAATCCTAACTGACCCAGGGAACATGGTAGAAAAACGAATTTAGTATGCCTGAACTCAGAATGATAAAATACATCTTTTAGTGAAGTGGGTTTTAACATTCTGTGTTTGAAAATACCACTTTTAGAAAGTAGGTATTTTCTTGCCTAACTATCCAAGCCTGCCTCTGCTACATTGTGTATTCCATGTCTGGTTTGTGAGTGACAGGGGCTGGGGGATTCCAGGAGACAGGGTGAGTCAGGCCAGGGCTGAATAGTGAGATCTGCATGTAGATGGGTGGGAGGAGTTGCACCTGGGACCTGAATAGGGCTGTGCCTTCCCTCCACAATGCTGGCTCCACCTCCTGTGGTGCGTCTGATGTCCCTGACCTACACTGTGAAAGGAAAGAAGGAGTCTTGTAAACAAAGTGCTCCAGGACTGACCAGAACTGGTTTGGACTAGGCAAAGGACTCTCTGCCTTCAGAGAACAAAGGGAAAATGAGTATAAAAGAGGGGACCCAAACCCTAGAACTTTAGATCATTTTTGGGAAACAAGAAGAAACCTTTGCTGAGGAGAGGAACCAGAGAAACTGAGGAAGAGACTATCCCTAAGCTGAGTGCTGTTTGGGGGATTGGCCTGCAGTGGTTGCCTGACTGCCAAAGAAAGGAGAGAGGAACTTTGTGTGTACTTTCATCAACTTGTGAAGGATCTCCAAGGGCTTGAGATAGAGCTTGCCTCCTGCTGAAGTCTCAGGGACAACAGACTTCACCAACCAGCTCCCCAAGAGTCTCTCTGGAAAGTGCCTGCTGCTGTGCTGGACTTTCTGAGGGACTGCGTGTCGCAAGGAGCTGGAAGCGCGACTCACGAAGAAAAAGCGTCGCCGCCACAGCCGAAGCGCCTCGCATCGCCGAAGAAAAGGATCGATGTCGCTTTAGACGCCACTGCATCAACGGAGAAGAGTGTCGCCGCCGCTGCTGCTGTCGCATCGTTGCCGAAGCGCCTCGCATCGCCGGAGAAGAAGATCGACGTCGCAGCAGACGCCGCCGCATCACCGGGTAGCGTGTCGCAGGGCCTGTCGCGGCTCAGAAGAATCGTTGAGTCACCGCACAGCCGTCGCATCATTGCCAAAGCACCTCGCATCGCCGGAGAGGAGGATCGTCATCGCATCAGACGCCGCCGCATCACCGGGAGCGTGTCGCAGGGCCTGTCGCGGCTCAGAAGAATCGTTGAGTCGCCGCTCGGCCGTCGGGCGTGCACGCATCGTGTCGCATCATGAAGAAGACGCCATCTTTGTCGCATTGCACCGGATCTTCATCGCATCACGGCGCTGCTGGTCGCATCGCCACGGAAGCGCAGTAAGAAACCGACGCATCACCTCCCCACGCCGAGAAGAACCGACGCATCCCCTACGCATCAGTAGGGACCCGACGCATCACCGTTCTTGCGTGTAAGGAACCGACGCATCACCTTCCCTGCAACACTTTTGTTGTATAGCGTTATGCATCCAAAGGTACATTGAACTCAGAGTGTCGCATTTTACATCTTAAGAGAACTAAGCTAATTCTACCATTTTGAAGTACAGTATTGTGGATTTTTGTTGTTTGTGGTCTTGTGGTAAATCTATATAAAAGATACTTATTTTTAATATACAACTGGTGTGGTGTCCATCTGTAGTGTTGTCACTTGATTACTGTATGTGTTCACAAATGCTTCACACACTGCCTCTGAGATAAGCCTGTCTGCTCATGCCAAGCTACCAAGGGGGTGAGCAGGGGTTATTTTAGGAGTGTACCCCCTTACCCTGACTAGACGCAAGGGTCCCTATTTGGTCAAAGGTACCTACCTCTGCCAACTAGAGACCCCCAGTTCTAACATTGGTGGTCAGCGGTGAGGATTCTGGACTTGCATTTGTGACTCATGTACAGTAATTGGTGTACACTACTAGTGAGTGCAGACCAAACGCAACCACATACTATTTTTCCCTGTTTCCCTTTGGACTTTGGTTTTTGAAACTCTGGTTAGTTGTTGCACCTGTTGGGCCTTGTCAAAATGGAAGTCAACTTTTGGCACCTGTACATCTACAAGATAAAGGAACTGAAAGTGTTTTGCAAGGAGAGGGGCTACCTGTGAAGAGGAGATCCACAAGGCAGGACCTTGAGGCAGCCCTGCATAGCTATGAGGTGCTACGCTGGGAAGCAACACTAGCAGATGACTCTGAAGAGGAATCTGAGGGGGAGGATCCCCAGCCAGAATACCAAGAGGGCAGTGGCCCTGAGGAGGAAACATTTTGGGAAAGATTGGCTCGTGAAGAGAGGAATCAGATTCGTGCTCGTGACCGGAGGCTGAGGCAGCTAGACCGGGAGTGCGAGGAGATAGAGCAAGCCTTAGCTGAAAAAGAAATGTGTGAAGCTCAAGAAGTGAGCTTGGCTGAGTTGGAGGTGGAGTCCTGCTCAGATGGTGGCAGCAATATTGAATTTTCTAGTGCTGAGGGAGTAGTACACACACCCAGAGATGTGGCGCCTGACTTGAAGGAGGGGGTTAATATACACCAGGAGGTTCTAGGATGTGAGGTAGCTCCAGTGGTGCGCAGTGTCCCTGAGGTGGATTGGGGAACTGGCACAGGGGTTCATAGTCCTAGTGGTGGGAGGGACACTCTACTGACTCTAGATGAGAGGTGCAGGGAGAGGGGTTCCCCCATGGTTGAAGTCCTGGTGTGTGAGTGTGAAGACCGCCCAGAAGAGTGTGGGTTGAGTGACAGAGACAGTCAGATACTGTCTTGCCAGTCTCAGGAGAGTGGTGTGGGGTACGTGTGCAAGGCACTGGATGGTGAGGTGAAGGATAGTTTGGTGGGTCTGTGTGATCCAATTGAGGGAGAGCATATTGTAAGTCCCTATTTTCCAGAGCTATGCCAACACCTGGTGGAGTGTGAGTTCTCTGACCCCAGGGAGCTCACAATGGAGGCAGACCTTTTGGTGGATTCCAGAGGGTCTGAAGAGGCATTGGGGAGTGACCCTAAGAGGAGTGGCTCAGGTGTCTTCCAACCCAGAGTGGTGGGAGAGTTTCAGTGTAGCCAAGCTAGGTCCCGTGGTAGTGGGAGGGGTGTAGGGGCTCACGTCCTGTCTCCGTGGAGAAGGAGTGAGTGTGGGGCTGCGTGTCCCAAGGTGCCCGAAACCCAGTCTCAGGGCCTGGATGGTTCTTTAAGGGAACACCAGGTAGGGAGCCTAGGCTGTCCTGATGGGCTGCCCGTTGAGGAGGATACCCTAGTGTCTGGGGAACTGGGAGTGTCTGTAAGCAGGCCTCCATCAGTTCTGGTGTCTGGCAGTGCCACTCCTAAGTGGAGGGTGCAGAAGTCCAGAGTGAGGGTTGAGAGGGGGAGAGAGTCCCCAGTGGAAAAACCAGTGGGTCAGGGGCCAGCCAGAAGGGCTGAGTCACCGGTGAATGACCATGGTGGCACCACTTCTGTCCTGGGGGATCTTCACGCGCTGTCAGATGGACAGGGGTCAGGAGATCTGTACCAGGCAGACTGTCACACAACACATAAGAGATGTGTTACCCTCTGGGGGGGCATGCGTGCTCCAAAGGAAGTCCTGGTGCACCAGGCAGATTCTTACATGACTCTAGAGGAGTGTGTTTCCCTTGGGGGGGGTTGGTGTACTCTCCCGGAAGTCCTGGGTTGCCAGGCACAGGTCCAGCCTAAGGGTACAGACCCTGGGTTGGAGGACCAGGTTCAGGGTGTCCCCCCTGACCTGGAGGAAGGGGCAGCTGCTAACAGTGCCCCTAGCAGTTTGTCTTCTGGGGTACCACTCCTGATGGGAGGGGGCAGTACTCTGGAAGGGGGTGCAGAGGGAGGGAGTCCTCCCTCTGACCCCGGTTCAACTGGAGGGTTTAGACCCTAGATTGGAGGACCAGGTTCAGGGTGTCCCCCCTGACCTGGACGCCCAGTTGCAGGATAGAACCCTTGAACTGGTTGGCGAATTGTGCAGGACACCTGCCACAGGTGCCCTGGCAATTCTGGAAGGGGGTACCACTCCGGGTGGGAGGGTACAGAGCCCCAACAAGGAGGAGGAGGACCGGGTGTGGGAAAGCCCACCCCAGTCTCCCGTCCAGCCGCCGGGTACAGGCCCGGGGCTGGTAGGTCAGTGTCAGGATGTCATACCTGACCTGACAGGAGGGAGAGTGGACAAAGGGTGCCAAGCCCCTGGGGCTACTGCCCCCGCTCTCTGACGCCACCGAGGGTTGAGAGGCCTGAGAGGCATAAGGCCTGGGTCTCATCACTGACTATGGTCAGTGGCCACTGTGGCTGGCTGTCTGTCTGTTGGGACACACCTGTGAGCAAGTTAAGGTTAGGTGCTGCACAGGGGGGGTCCACAGGTGAGGAGAATGGTTCCCCATGGATTAGCTTGGTGGGCCCTGAGAGTATGGACAGAGGGATCCAAATAGGTTCAGATTGGCGGAGAACTGGAATATGCCCCTGCTGTTGCGGGCCAGGGTCCAGGTTCTATCGCCCAAAGCACGGAAGCCCATCAAGGTAGTGATTGGTCTACCCTGCGTTTTGGCTGGAAGGGGGTTGTGTTGGACTTGGCCCTTTTTGCAGGGTCATCCCTGAACTTGTTGCCTTCCTCCTGTACTTTTTCTGACCTGTTTTTGTTGGTTTTATGACTCTGGACACTTTACCACTGCTGATCAGTGCTAAAGTGCATATGCTCTCTGTTATAAATTAATGTATGGATTAGTGACTCCATGTTTAGCCTATTTGATTCACTGTCAGACCCTAGTACAGTGCACTGGTTGTGCCCAGGGCCTGTGAATCAAATGCTGCTGGTGGGCTTGCAGCACTGGTTGTGCCACCCACAGGAGCAGCTTGTAAAGTGTGTCTCAGGCCTGCCATTGCAGAACCTGTGGGCAGTCTGGTACTGCCATGTCGACTTGGTAAGTGCACCAACTTACCAGTCCCCAAACCTTCCCTTTCCTGCATATTAGTCACCCCTAAGGTAGGCCCTAGGGCAGGGTGCATTGTATGTGTAAGGTAGGACATGCCCTGGTGTGTGTGGCATGTCCTAATAGTGAATTACAGCCATTTTCGTTTTTGACTATTGCAAGGCTACCTGTTCCCCATAGGCCAGAATGGGCAGTTTGATTATAACATCTTATAATCCTAACTGACCCAGGGAACATGGTAGAAAAACGAATTTAGTATGCCTGAACTCAGAATGATAAAATACATCTTTTAGTGAAGTGGGTTTTAACATTCTATGTTTGAAAATACCACTTTTAGAAAGTAGGTATTTTCTTGCCTAACTATCCAAGCCTGCCTCTGCTACGTTGTGTATTCCATGTCTGGCTTGTGAGTGACAGGGGCTGGGGGATTCCAAGAGACAGGGTGAGTCAGCCCAGGGCTGAATAGAGAGATCTGCATGTAGATGGGTGGTAGGAGTTGCACCTGGGACCTGAATAGGGCTGTGCCTTCCCTCCACAATACTGGCTCCACCTCCTGTGGTGCGTCTGATGTCCCTGACCTACACTGTGAAAGGAAAGAAGGAGTCTTGTAAACAAAGTGCTCCAGGACTGACCAGAACTGGTTTGAACTAGGCAAAGGCCTCTCTGTTTTCAGAGAACAAAGGGAAAATGAGTATAAAAGAGAGGACCCAAACCCCAGAACTTTAGATCACTTTTGGGAAACAAGAAGAAACCTTTGCTGAGGAGAGGAACCAGAGAAACTGAGGAAGAGACTATCCCTAAGCTGAGTGCTGTTTGGGGGATTGGCCTGCAGTGGTCGCCTGACTGCCAAAGAAAGGAGAGAGGAACTTTGTGTGTACTTTCATCAACTTGTGAAGGATCTCCAAGGGATTGAGATAGAGCTTGCCTCCTGCTGAAGTCTCAGGGACAACAGACTTCACCAACCAGCTCCCCAAGAGTCTCTCTGGAAAGTGCCTGCTGCTGTGCTGGACTTTCTGAGGGACTGCATGTCGCAAGGAGCTGGAAGCGCGACTCACAAAGAAGAAGCGTCGCCGCCGCAGCCGAAGCGCCTCGCATCACCGAAGAAAAGGATTGACGTCGCATCAGACGCCGCCGCATCAACGGAGAAGTGTGTCGCCGCCGCTGCCGCATCGTTGCAGAAGCGCCTCGCATCGCCGGAGAAGAGGATCGACGTTGCATCAGACGCCGCCGCACCACCGGGTAGCGTGTCGCAGGGCCTGTCGCGGCTCAAAAGAATCGTTGAGTCACCGCACGGCCGTCGCATCGTTGCCGAAGCGCCTCGCATCGCCGGAGAGGAGGATCGACGTCGCATCAGACGCCGCCGCATCACCGGAAGCGTGTCGCAGGGCCTGTCGCGGCTCAGAAGAATCGTTGAGTCACCGCACGGCCGTCGGTCTTGCACGCATCGTGTCGCATCAAGAAGAAGACGCCATCTTTGTCGCATTGCACCGGATCTTCATCGCATCACGGCGCTGCTGGTCGCATCGCCACGGAAGCGCAGTAAGAAACCGACGCATCACCTCCCCACGCCGAGAAGAACCGACGCATCCCTTACGCATCAGTAGGGACCCGACGCATCACCGTTCTTGCGTGTAAGGAACCGACGCATCACCTTCCCTGCAACACTTTCGTTGTATAGCGTTACGCATCAAAAGGTACATTGAACTCAGAGTGTCGCATTTTACATCTTAAGAGAACTAAGCTAATTCTACCATTTTGAAGTACAGTATTGTGGATTTTTGTCGTTTGTGGTCTTGTGGTAAATCTATATAAAAGATACTTATTTTTAATATACAACTGGTGTGGTGTCCATCTGTAGTGTTGTCACTTGATTACTGTATGTGTTCACAAATGCTTTACACACTGCCTCTGAGATAAGCCTGTCTGCTCATGCCAAGCTACCAAGGGGGTGAGCAGGGGTTATTTTAGGAGTGTACCCCGTTACCCTGACTAGACGCAAGGGTCCCTATTTGGTCAAAGGTACCTACCTCTGCCAACTAGAGACCCCCAGTTCTAACAGTCAGCTTCATTTTTTATACCCTTCTCCCACGGTTAGTCTTCAAAGCCCTATCTCCTAGACCTTGCTGAAATACTCAACTTCCTCAAAGTCACTTCTTAGGAAAATCATCATTCTTCATGAAAGCTCTCTCTCTGGAGATGCTCTATTACCCTTACTTACCATTGTCAATGTCTCCCTCGCTCAAGACATCATTCCAGGAGGTCTCAAGACAGCCAAGATTCTCCCACTCATAAAGAAACCTGCACCAGACTCTGACGACCTCGACAATGATCGGCCCATCAGTCAATCAATCAATCAAGCAATCAGGGGTTTGTGTGGCATGGCTCCTTACCCGTGAGGGTCTTAAGGCACTGAGGGGGGCTGCTGATCCGTCTGGGTATGGAGGTTCAGTCAAAGAGCCAGGACTTGAGGTCCTTCCTGAATTGGATCAATGATTGCCTGAGGTGGAGGGGCAGGGTGTTCCAGGTCTTGGCGGCGAGGTAGGAGAAGGATGTTCCTCCAGTTCAGGTCTTGTGAATCCAAGGGACGGAGCCAGGGCGAGTTGGATGGAGCGGAGATGTCTGGCGGATATGTGGAATGGGAGGTGGTCGTTCAGATATTCTGGTCCTGCATCATGGAGAGCTTTGTAGGCATGTGTGAGGAGCTTGAAGATGATTCTCTTGTTGATTGGGAGCCAGTGTAGTTGTCGGAGGTGTTGTGTTATGTGGCTGCGGTAGGGGATGTCGAGGACCAGTCTGGCTGCGGTGTTTTGGATGTTCTGTAGTTTCCTGAGCTGTTTCTGGTTGATGTTGGCGTAGAGTGCATTGCAGTAGTCAAGTCTGCTGGTGATGAATGCGTGGGTGACCGACTTTCTGGATTCTGTGGGGATCCATCTGAATGTCTTTCGAAGCAGGCGTAGCATGTAGAAGCAGGATGAGGATACTGCATTGATTTGGCGGTTCATTGAGAGCGAGGAGTCCACTACGATGCCAAGGTTGCGTGTGTGGTCCGTAGGGGTGGGTGGGGTTCCTAATGCTGCGCGCCACCAGGAGTCATCCCAGGTTGAGCTTGAGGCAGCTGTCTTTCATCTAGGTAGCAATGACCTTCATTCCACTGTTAAAGTTGATTCTGGCAGCTGTGGTTCGTTGGTGAGGAAGAGGATGAGCTGGAAGTTGTCAGCGTAGGAGACGATGTTGAGTCCATGGCTTCTGACGATGGCTGATGATGGCTGCGAGGGGGGCAATGTAGAAGTGCCATTCATTGGCTAGATCATTGAAAAAGCAGTGTATGTTAAACTCCAAGATCACATTAATGCCATCTCCTGCATGACTACCAGTCTGGTTTCTGATCTCACTGCAGCATGGAAACCACTACTTTACATATCATAGATGATGGCCTCTTGACTACAGATGAAAATGACCTCTTAACTGCCTTTGACACAGTCGACCATTACTCGATTTTAATCACCCTGGAGTCCCGAATTGAATTCATTGACAATGACCTTCACTTGTAACCCCCCTACCTTTCCAACTAACACCAGTTTGCACACATGGGAACGTCAAGGTC
Organism: Calotriton arnoldi; assembly: GCA_963921515.1. NCBI lineage: Eukaryota > Metazoa > Chordata > Amphibia > Caudata > Salamandridae > Calotriton > Calotriton arnoldi. The sequence continues at coordinate 2,032,582 of CAWUFW010001997.1, forward strand.
ACAAATTATCCCTATTACCTGTGGAGTCCCCCAGGGCTCCATACTGTAACCTCTCATCTTTACCCTATAGATGGAGCTACCTGATCTCTACTCACAGCAAGAAACACAAGATTTACCAGTATGCTGATGATACACAACACTAGTTAAAAGTCTCCTCCGTTTCTGGTATCAAACACCTAAAACACTGCTTGCACATCATACAGATCTGGCTGTCCAGTGCCTAACTGCAGCTAAACCGAACCAAGACAAAATTCCTATTATTTGCCAAGAAAAACAACAAGATACTGTTCAAAAATGGGTCAATGACATAAACCTTTATGGCTTTGGTCCCCAACTTTTACCAAATGGCAAGCCATCTGGATTCACCCTGACACCAACCACACCCTCATGGAACACATTGCCAAAACACAAAGGCCAGCCTGGTAGCACCTCTCTCTTCTAAAGAAATTTGAAGCATTTCTTTCAGAGAGCGATTTCAGAACTGCTTTTAAAGCCCTTGTACCCTCACATTTGGATAGTGGTAATACCCTACTCCATGGCCTCCCAGATGCCACAGAGGCACACCTTATTGGCATCCTGCATGCTGCAGTATGTCTCATCCAGGGCCTGAAGAAATATGATCACATCGCCTCCATCCTGAAGGATTGAGATTGACTCCACTTGCCGGCCCACACCATCGTCCAAACCAACGACATCATTTGCAAAGGTATCATGACTAGCACCCCCGCTTATCTTGCAATGAAGCTCAGAGAAGTCTTTGGTAGATCGTGGCACATCTGCAGCTCAGACAGCATCAGACTTTAGACTAGGAAGTGTAAGAAAGAAAAAACATGACAGCAGGACTTTTCCATCTATTAACCCAGGATCTGGAACAACATTCCTGTATCCATCAGGACTGCACCAATGCTGCTCCAATTTAGGAAAGAGTTGAACACTCACCACTTTAAAGATTACTACAACACACTGCATTAACCATCCTCAACCCAGCTCCATCTCCTTCTACTCGTTGACGTAATGCTTGTGTTTGACTATGTTCAGCGCACCACTGCCTTTTGTCTAGGTTTGTGCTATAGAAATGCCAGATACATATATACATACAACTAGCTTTTCCACATTGTAAGACTCATTAACTAATTGGTGAATGTCTGGACATCATTCCAGTATGCACAATATATTCATGGCTATTCCATATTTCAACATTTAACATTTTTTATTAATTGAAACAAGGATAGCTGAAGAGTATGATTACTTTAATGACACTGTAAAGTCAACTCTCGCAGGATTTTGAGATAAGAATGCCTAGCCAAATAAGGTGAATGGACTGTTGCTATTGGTAATGAGGGATATTGAGGCAAACTGTCCACATTACATCTTGGAGAACTGTAAAACTGGTATTGATCTACTAAAAGGAATCCCAGGTTAATGTCAAGGGTGGTTTAATGTCACAGCTGGTACCTGGTACGGCTAGCCTTTCATTGTATTAGTGCTGAGGCAAAATGTGACATTTCTTTGGGAGAATCCATCATAGGGTTCACTGCTGATTGATTTGTGGCTGAAGCAGCACAAAGTTGGTTGTAGACATTTTATGTGTGCACCGCCCTCTATTGCCAGAACTCATCATCTCCTGAGTTCTCACATTCACATCGCTCTTGAGGAACTTCCCTATCTTACAGCACAAGCAGCCAGACCCAGCAGTAGGGAGGGATTGCGGTTACACTACCATATGGCTACTAGTGTGTCCCTACTCCCAAGAATAATTATTAGGTGGGATTGTTCCTGTGATTACACCTACCTGTGCACTGTTCTAGAGTTCTGACACCCACTTTCCTGCTATGTTTCTTCACTTACACACTCCTTAGTCTGCACATCCCCACTGCACCTACTGTCATACATCAGTTTTTGATACCTTCTTAGCCCTGGCCTGGAATACTGATCAAGTTATTGAGTTCTGAGTCAATTTATTGTTTGATTCATTAAAATACAATTGTTTGGAAAATAATAAATAGACAATATCATAAAAATACCATAAACTAAAGTGTAGTACAGAGTTAATATGAACATGAGTTCAGTATAAAAAAGATTACAAGACAGAACTTAGTATTACTTATCCAATAGCGCATCCCAGACATAAGGATATGGAAGAAAGAAACTTCTAGAAAGTGTGGTGTGCCTATTGCTGAGCAGGTAGATTGACATCACCTTATCAACAGGAATAATGCAGATGGCATTCTACTACCGCTAACTTGTGACCATTCATTCCTATTCGACAAAACATGTGCAAATCTTTTGAAGAGAATTTGCATATAAGCTAAACTGAATAATAGTTCTTATCCATCACTTATTTGACGGAAAAGTTTTACAGCTGGCCTTGTTTTAAATGTAAAGCATCAAGCATAATGGATTGCTAAGGACAGAAGATACCATAACTGTATTATTTCCCCATTGTTTCAGACTGTTTAAACAGTGCCAAAAAAGTGCTTTGGGCGTGGGATAATAATCTAAACATTACCTGCGAACGGAGTCGTAACCCATGTGGCAAAGATGGCTAAAGTGCAGAAGTGCAAAATAGTGGTCTCTGGCTAGCTAGAAAAAAGGTGAATAAAATAGCCAGTAGACCATTTGCCATAAAATTAGACTTTTCTGGGTTTCAGAATGTAGTAGTAAGTTATAAGCCTTTGTGTATGATTGACAGGTTGAGAATCATTAGTTCGAGGTTGGTGATGAGCTCTAAGTTCTTTGATGAATTTGCCACACCTTGTTAAAGATCTTGTGTCCAATTTGGAAAAGCATATCGCGGAGGCCTCCTGGCAAGTATGGGTTCCCTTCATCAAGAAGATTGGTTCCAGCAAGGACCTTCTTGCAGCACCAGGAGAAGGGCAGCAGCACAGGAGATGTAACCATGATTCTCGCTTAAGATTACATAATCTGCATGCCCCCCCCTTTTTCTAGGTTGACCCATGCTGGATTGAAGTCTGCTATCGGAAGACCAGGGAGGCGCATGTACAAAATGTCTCTGCACACTCGATGATTGATGACTTCTGAGAGGTATGGCTGGGGTCTCCTTACCAGGTAGGAGATATTCAGAGGGGCTGAATGTCTGAAGACTTTAGGGAAGCAATTTCTTGCTGAAATGAGGCTGTGTGCCGCTGCCTGTTGTTTGCCTTCTTCCAGGTCAGGAAAGAGATGGTGTCAGATATTAATGTGGGTGCTATGATTTGAACAGATGTAATTGCCGTCTGGAGTTGACAATGCAATGGATTCCCTGGACTCTCGAAGGTGTCTTTACGGCAGGTCTTTAGTTAATTTGCTGGCGCTTTCAGTATACATATATAGTATTTCAAGATGTCCGCCTCACAGGTTAGCGATTGGTTTGACAGGCTGAATTCCAGGTGGGTCCATGGCATACGAAGATGCATGGGCAGTTGAAAAGCTTTCTTCAGACCTGAGCACTGTACATGTTCTAGACTCAGAGAACAGGCCTCAGGAAAAGTCTGGTGCCCTTAGTCTACTGTTGGAAGGAGACAGGCTTTTATGACTTTCAGAAATGGAGCAGCAGAGGAGCTTTTTAGTTTCTTATTGAGGCAAGCAAGCCCATATGTAATGGCTGTGGCTTTAGATGTTAGCGAGCTTAAGTGGATCGAGGGTTTGGAGGTCCCTGAAAACCAAACCGCCTGGTATTTGTATTTCCTTGCCGTTTAAAAGTCATGGCCCCCATGTGCCAGGAAAGAAGTTTCTTATTCTTGTGATGGCCAAAGACCACAACTTAAGCCTTGACCTGGTTGATTATGGGATAGTTGTTTTCATTGTTTTTGTGGAGGCTACTCAGTGCTTGCTGTATGCCACTTTCGTGTGGTCCATTATTATGATGTCATCTGCATATTGGAGTATGTGTAGAGTTAACTGACCTAGTTGTGGGAGGGCAAAATGGCTGTTTGCCAAGGCTTTGCCCAGATCTGAGGTATATAGATTAAAGAGCAAAGGAGCAAGGACTCAGTCTTGCTTCAGACCGCATTGGATGGGAATTTCAGAAGTGACATTTTGTGGCCTTGTCCCCACGCGGACCCATGTGTCTAAGTAAGGAGAGACTATGGCCCGTAGGAGATTTGAGGGAATACCCCACTTGTTTAATTTCCTCCAAAGCATAGGACGATCAACCTTGTCAATGTAATCGATAAAACAGCAGAGAAGTGGTAGTTGTTTTCTTTGGGCTGCTTATTGACTTAGGACTGTAAGTGTAGTGATGTTATCTATGGTTGATGCTTCTGCTAGGAAGCCTGTCTGAAACAGTGGAAGAACATCAATGTCCTGAGCCCAGGCCTCTAGGTGTTTAAGTAACAGTCAGGCGTATGCTTTTGCCTCTAAATCCAGCAAGGCTATCAGGCGGTTATTGGATGGCTTTGTTGGGTCTCCTTTCTTGTGTATAGGGCACAGGATGGAGCCCCTCTGGAAGTCTGGTACTTGGGCAGAGAGGAAAGCTTGGGTGAATAGGGGGGTTAGATCCCTTGCCCATTCTTCAGGGGCACATTTGAAGTCTCCGGCAAGAAGTCCGTTAGGTCCTGTCACCCCGTTATTTTTCAATGCCTTGATGATTTTGCAAATCAGTGCTGTCGTTGTTAAATCCTGCTGGTTCCTTGTGGGCTGGTCGGTGGCCCCCTGATCGTCCATGTACCCTGATGCATTTGGATTGCTAGCGTACAGAGCTGTGACAGGGGCCATCCAGGCTCTTTCCATGACTCCATTTTCCCTGGTTGAATTTGCAGTTTTTAATCTGCTGATGTAATTTCAGAAGCGGGCGAGGCTTTTTTCCTGAAGCATTTGATACATCTTTAGCCATTCTTTTTCTTCTGAGGCTTTCTTTGTTCCCCATACTGTTTTTTATGTTCTTGGCATAGTTTAATGATGTCCATTGCAGTTTCAATGGTGGAGTTGCATTTGTGAATTCGCACGGACCTTCTTATCATTCTTCATGAAGTGATAATAACCTTGTTATGCTGTTGATTTGTCTGCACCCTCCCTGTCGCTATTGGGGGTTGCTTGCGGCCTCCGGTAGTTTGCAGAGAATTCATAACCTCCATGATCAGTCCACCCATTGTATTTTGCGTGACACCCAAACTGCCGGTAGTGGGCCCTGTGGTTACGTTGCGAAGCCACTTAAACACCACTGAGGTGTCTGTAGGCCTCCATTTGATCCGCCTGGCTAGTTTTGTTGCTTCCAGCCTTGTAGAGGTGCCCACTGCACAGAATTTAGGTGCCAGGGCATGTTGCAGGGATTCGCAACAAATACAGAACTATGCGCAGGAAATGGGACCTTGGTGTATAGGGACTGAGTCTTCCTACCACCTTAGCACCCACAAACCCAGGACCGACTAGCTATAATGTCGCACTTGCTCTCCTACTCACTCACAGAGAAACAAATGATTAGACCAGGGGTCTCCAACCTTTTCGGTAAAGAGAGCTACTTCTGAACAATGAAAACTATACCGCGCTACTAACGTTGCTACTGTTGTAACAGTGACATCAGATAAGATTACATTAGTGGCCAGCATTTTCAAGATTACTAGCAGTGATCACCTCAGTTCATCAGGCACTCTTGCCAGCAGTAAGGTAAAATGGCTTTGTTAATGTGAAATGCCTCTTTGTGGATAATAGATAATAGCCAATGCCGCAATGCCCCCGGCACAAAGGTAATAATATTAGTAATAAGTCTTCCCTGTGACTCCTGATTTATCACTTAAATATCAGCTTCAAATATATTTTGAAAATTCAGCCATTTTTCTACAAACATGAGCTAATGAGGTCTGAAAATTCACACATTTGTGTCTTGAATTTTGGTGAACATATGTTAAATAATTCAATGAAGCAGAATCATCTACTGAATAAGTTGGTTGTACTGCATACAGGAGAGCTACTTGCAGGTAGCAGGAGAGCTACTAGTAGTTCACAAGCTACTCGTCGGAGAAGCCTGCATTAGACACCCCAGAACACAACACTCTCAGATCTATCAGGAATCACGGTAACCAGACAAGCCCTTTCGCTCACTCTCTTATACTTGTCCTCAATAAGATCTGACGGAGACACGAAACAGTTTAAAATATTTATTTTAACTAACGTGCCCTAACATGCAGTATACGTGCCACAACAAGCAGGAAAATGCATAGTAGAATATTGTCAGCATAGTAGTCAGTTCATAAATCAGGAAGGGAGATGTCATCATGGGTGCTCTTCTCCCTGGAAAGGTCCCTCTCCAAGTGTGTGTCACCTATTCGTGCACCCCACTAAAAACCCAAGTACGCTGTCCAAACAACAGCTGCATTGGTATGTTTTGTCTAAGGGCTAAGGACTGGCCAGAGCAAAATAACAAGGGGCATTGCTGTTCGACCTTGCACATAATGGTCAGTCAAAATCCCAGGAACATGCAGAGAGTGAACACAGTGATGAGTTCTCATGTGAAAGGAGTCTTTGAAATTATTGCAAAAAATAAAGATGAGTAGTAACGTGTGCAAAGCAGCAGGCAAGCTGCAACGTGCTCATGCTAAGTTAGTGAAAAACGACAATGTCCCTATGGGCCACATGACAGGAAGCTTCTAAATTTACAGTTAGAATCAGGGGATTGTGACTGCTTTTCCACCTGCTGAGAATCTCATAGTTGGTGAGATAGTTTGCTAGAGATTCATACAGGCAGGTATAGCCGATTGTTGAGATTTCTTTGAAAGTGGGGGGGAACTGAAGGTGGTGTGCTTGGGTCTTTAAAGCTTCTTCGGCAGAGATTAATCTGAAGGTTTTCAGTAGACCGTTTTTGTTTTCCAACCCTTGGCTTTATGAGCAGAGACGCTACCATTTCCTAAGTCCCTGATGTTGAAGTCACTTGTAAGCAGGACTTCATTTGAAGCCTGTTCCAGAAGAATGGCTTCTAGGTATCTGCAAAGGTCATCAGTTGTGCGCTGTTTTAATTTCTTTCTGCGGGTTATGGTAACAGTGATGCATACCCACAAGAGCTCTCCTTTGGTAAAAAAAAATCATTCTCATTACTGATTAGAGTGCACTGGGTTTATGAGTAGCGGGTATGAGGTGTCAGGTTGTCTTAAATGAATTCCTTGTTGTGCTCTCTTTTTCCAATTGTGCAAGTTCTGTTTCCTCCAACTCTTTTGTCCCAGGGGCTGTTTTCTTTTTTTGTTCAATGTTCTCTACTGCAGGTCTGTGCCAGAGTCAGGGGGGAATAATAGGAGCTTCTGAAGCTACTTCTGCAAAGTCGAGCCAAACCCTGCTTTGTTTCCCAACAGTTACGATGCTTTATTCAATGTTGAGTTGATAGAACTCCTAAGGTTTCTAACCTCGACAGCCAATGAATTTTTAAATAGGTGGCTTACATTTTTCATTGAATTCTATAATAAGGGCATGGCTGGTATTTTGCTGAATTCTTTCAAAAACATTCTTTTTAGCCAAATGACTAATGTTGAGCCCAAATGTAGGTCATTTTAACAATGGGTATCTTTAATAATTTCACTTTTACTTCATTTATTAAGTGTCACTGCGCCACAATGTAGTTGCCTTTCCTTTCTGCTTATGTGAGAAAAGTTAGGATTAAGAACATTCATTTCGATCGATCAGGAAAGAAAGCCTGGACAGCACACTGGGCCCTTTTATCTTTAAATGAGGCTTCACACATTCATCTTATTGCAATGCTGTCTGCTTTCTGCATTGACTGAATACCTGCATTACATACCCAGAAGCTGGTGTACCAAAAACTTTCTGACTTCGAAAAAACATAATTTGTTTAGGAATTACAAACCCATTGCCTTTGTAAATGATGTACTTAGAGATAAGTCGCATATTAGTGCATCGCTAAAATTCATGAAATGGTTTAGCAAATTACTATTTTGCAGTTGACAGAAATTCACTAACATAAGGAATTTGCAAACATTTACTATGTCTTTGGCTAGCCTAGGCGTGTGCTGTGCGATCACTCCTAAATTGGCAACAAACACACAGCTGGGCTTCATTCCTTCTTTAAACAAGCAGAGAACATTCCACCCTCCTGCACCTCGCTTCATCATTGAACTTTAGGCATACCATTTTCAAAGCTTATGAGGTCTATGAAGAGATCATCGGAGATGGTAGGGAGATATTGACATATGGCAACAAGGACATTAAAATCAATAGCATTTCATAATTTAAACCACAAACTTCCTACTACTACAGACAAGTATGTCAGAACAATTGCCATCATCAGCTGTAACAGCCACAGCAGATCTAAATGACACAACCTGAACTTAATATGTTTCCATTTACATGTTGCCTTTATTTTTTTTATCTTAGTTGCTGTGGGCTTGTGTTCTTTTGAAAGATACACATTTGTCACTTATTGTAAGTTTTTATTGCTACTTTACAGAAACAAGATGTAATTTATATTATATGATAATAAGACTGGTTCTTTGTAATTACAGATTTGGTCTGCTTTTGATCTAAAATTTGCAAGTAACTTTTTTTCAAGGCTAAAAAGAAAATTCCTACATGTTTTATCCTGCCCTCGTGTTGTGATTGATTTGTAATTTTAAAAGAATCTCTTTTCTTTTACAGCTAGGGCGGTCTGCATTAGCAGGAGAATAATGTTGTTTACAAGAAAAATATGCTGAAAAAAGGAAAAAAAGATACGTCAACACGAGTTTAGAATTGTGTGATAAAAAATGCAAAATATATATCTGAAAAAAAATAATAAAAACCAATCACACTCTTATCTGTTCGAGCTGTCATAGGGTATGTCACCAAATATAGTTATGGATAGTATCTCCTCTAAATGGATAGGAAGCATATTGCATGTCTTGCATCATCATATAGAGAGCCTCCAGGGCTATGGTAGGTTAATAAAAAAGCATAAAAATGTGTTCAAACGCGCAACTAGATTGCAGTATGTCCCTAAAAAGGAAAAACAGATGTCAATAAAGCCAAAGCCACTTTAAATAAGATTTTTCGAAAGGACAGAAAACTCTTTCTGTCAAAAAGGGAGGTTGAATGAGAAAGTCTTATCGTAAAGACATGCGGCGAATAAAGTGGCTTGAAATGGGGAAAAATGGATAGAGATTATTACTGGAATGCCAGAGAACAGGAACTAAAAATTCTGGAACCTTATGGGGAATGTCCAGTTCTTGCGATCGGCCGATCAGCCGTCTGTGTGCAAGGAGCTGAGTAGCGAACCTCCGAACGCCGCCGAGAACGCTGCCGATCCTGCCGCCGCTGCTGCCGCCAAATTGAGGGTCGTGCTGGCCCCGTTCACAGCTCTTACTCCCCCCTTGCTCCCCCCGCAAGTTCGCCATTCGTAAGTGGCTGTGGAGGGTTCAGCGAGGGTTGAGCGAGGCAGAGAGTGGCAGTGAATACGCAGCGAAGAGCGATGCGGGAAGCCTGCGGGGAAGCCTGCAGGAGAGCAAGCTTGGAGCAAGCTTGGAAGCACAGAATTACGCGGAATTGCATGGATTTGCATGGACTTGCAGCGCGGAGGCACAGAGGTCAAGCTGCAGGTTCGAGGGAGCACAGCACGACAGCAGCGTTGGGGGTCGACGTGGGGAGTTGGCCCGGACTTCATTGAGCAGGAAATAAGCTGCGAGTAGGCGTGTGAGAGAGTGAGAGCGCGGCCACCTTTAGTGGTGGCCGCAGAGTGAAGTGCCCAGCTGAGCCCGCGGGAAGCGGCCCAACTAGGTTGGGTGCGGCTTGCGGTGCCCCAGTTTGCCCTGCTCTCAGGTCTCCCTTCCACTGCTCTTGCTTTGCTCCGGACACTTCACCTGGAGGCTTTTAATTACATCCACACGGTGATTACATCAACTGCTGCAGTCACCACGTCAGCCCCGCCACTCGCTAATCCTTCATTTGCTTTCTGCCCCCTCGCCCGGTGCGAGCCTGCTTCCGCCCGCCACCCGCGAAATAGGACTTAGAACTGGACTCACATACTTCGACTATCCGCCACTGGCCTTCTGACACCGACACTTAGATCTGGTTGGAAGCTGCATTTAACCTTTACTCAGCCCTACATCGCCAGACGTAATTTGACGGAAACAGAGTAAGCGATAAAGTGAGCGGAGGTAGGAGCCAAGTAGGCACGCAAGCTCGTAAATTGGAGCGAGATGACCACCAGAAAATTGCGCTCAGGGCGCGTGCTCTCCTTATCACCAAGCCATCCTCATAAATTAAGAAGATCATTTAGCGGCACTAGACAATTACAGCATCTCTGCTATAAATCCCACCCTGCTATAACTGGCTTTTTCCGAAAGATACCCCAGACCACTCCTGAGGTGGTAGCAGCGGTCCAAGAGGGCCAGACCTTTAATTTCCTGCCTGCATCGTCCTCTTTGTTGCCTCCTGCGGAATCACAGGTGCAGTCTTGTGAAGGGACCCGGGCCTGGGCTCAAATCTCTGAAAGAGTAGAGGATGGTCCTAGTGAGCAATCACTTGACGTATCCCCCTGTGCACTTGCGGACTCTGATTCTCTTGTCATCCAGCAGAGTCAGCCAATCACTCTATTAAATAGGACAAAGCAGTCAATGCAGTCAAGGAAAGACTGCACGTCTGAGGTTACACCAGTTGTTTCACCAGCTCGGGGGGACATCTATAAGGGATTTTGTGGGGATGGCGGCTCGGTTGATCGCCCGGGCGATATTTCCATGTTAGAGAAAGTAAAGTTCTGTGAAGAACCAATGCCAGGGGAAGACTTTACACTCCCGGATATTGATATAGAAGCACAAACAAGGAACTGGGGAGACCATCCTGACTTAACGCATAAGGCTGATGAGCTAACGAGCGGACTCAGGGAAAAAGACACTCCAATTGTAAGCTCCTCTCCTAGGCGTCTTTCTATGCCTTTGTTATACTGTAGCACAAGTCATTTGTTAGGTACTTCTATGGAGTCTGCCCATGACGTATTCTTGCCTGGCTCACAAGTGAAATGGGGAAATGAGAGGGAGGGTGTGCCTTCAGAATATCTTGTTTGTATCGAAAAAATCTTAAATTCTATATTGTCTTTAGTAGAGAAATCCGTACTGAGCTCTGATCACATATTGGAAATGATATCTGTAATGCTATTTGAAGTGCAAAAGGTAAATAAGTCTGTCACTACACCTATCTCCACAACTCATCCCCAGATGGGAGAATGGCCAAATGTGAGGCCAGTACCATACGCCCCCCTGGGAGAGTCAAGAGATGCCTCCGTACAGGCAGGAACTCCTTTTTTCCTGGTGCCCCCAATAGTTTCTCTGTGTAACCTCGAAGAGGAAGAGCTTTGTTTAAGCACACTATTTGAGGAGGTCGACCTGAGCCTCCCTACGGAGAAGTCTACCTTGAAAATCTTTCCTCTGTTCAAGAAGGACAGAAAGGGGGACGCCGGAGAAGTCAAGAAAACTAGGGGCCATACCAAGCAAACCAAGCAGGTAGGGAGGGTAAGAGGGGAGGGGGAGGCCTCAATCACCCCCTCCACCCAGGTACATTCCCCTTTATTGCCAGGGAAGGGAGGACAGAAAGTAGGTAAGAGGGATAGTCCAGCAATAAATCATAAGGGGGAAAACATGAAAAAGAAACATAAAAAACCGAGATGATTTTCTAAACAAAAAGCGTCAAAATTGCATTTTTCCCGTATTCTGGAAGGCCAGAGTAATAATCATTTAATAATGGAGAAAGAAGACCCCAAGTCACCATTACCAGATGGTAACCCAAGAGAACCCTCCAGTGCGCTTATGGTACCAGCGGGGAGATTAGGGGACCCCGGACCGGTAGTTCCTCCATCTACCTGGTTGTCGCAGCCCCTTCAGCCAACCCACCCCCTCTTGATTAATGAGATTGCTGATCTATCGGGAGGGGAGATGCGAATTGGACATGGGGTTCCCTCGTCACAGACTGGGTTAGGGGTCACAGATTCCAGGGTGGATGGTAACTCTGAGGGAGGGCCCCAATTTCCAAGTATTACACAGGCTGGGCTGAATAGAACCCCCACAGAGACCACATCTTCATTCATCAGAAACATCGAAGCATCAACTTCCAATATTGTCTCACATTTGAACATTCAACCACATGGTGTTACACAAGCCATCAGCTTTATCGATAGGGTCCCTTTATGGATCCCCTGGAGGGACGCTCCAAAGAAAATTAGTGGGGCTCTGACTGGCTTATCTTCAATCGTGGATTTTACCTGGCTATTTGATAATGAATCCACTCCGGTAAACAGAGGATTTATCCTCAGTTTATGCTCAGAACTAGATGCATTAAAGTTGATAGCAAGTAAGGATATTCTAAATGTGATGATCAATGTACACAACACTACTCCTTATTCTAGGGTCACCTTTGGTTCCCTGATAGTGGCCAATCTGGTTTTGCAGAATTGTGAGCATTTTTTTAAACGAGGGCTCGACATAACACCTGTTAGAGAATATGATGAATACCAAACTGTGGGCTCTAAAACTCGTCATTTGAAATCTCCTAGGGCTATTAATTCAGTGGCGCTAGATGCGCTGGGCCCTGACACTGAGTACTCTGTGGGTAATACCAAAGATATAGTGGTTTCCGTGAACAGGAGGGGACGCTCAATAAATTGGGTATCTGATGTGGTAGTTGCCCCTCAGTCTCCGGATTTAGAGGATGAATCTGCCCAGTGGAGCTGGATGGCAAGAGCTCTGAATAATACTCATCCGGAAGTACTAAGGAGCGCACCGTTGAGGTAGCCTGGGTGGGCTACTTCTGTTCTGGAATATGGCCGGTCTGGGACCCAATGAAAATAAACTGAACTCATTGAAAACTATGAACCCCTTAATCATATGTGTACAAGAAACGTGGTCCTGTAAAGAGTTTGAATGCGACGGCTATTTTGTTTATTCCTGCCATGCTAAGTGTGCTGAAAGGGGACTTGGTAGTGGGGGGGTCTCCATACTGCTGAAAAACTCCATTAATTGGAACCAGAAGGTTTTCTGTCACCCCTCAAACCTTTACATATGTGTGAAGCTGGCTTGTTTGGGAGATTCTGGCAGGTCCACCTCCTTCCTTGTGGCAAACTTGTACACCCCTCCTGGGAGAAATTTTGATCATTTCTTGAGTGTATTTTTTTCTTTTATTCAGGACATAGCCTTTAGGGAAGAATGCCCCCTAGTAACAATAGTGGGGGAACTAAATGACAAAATTTCGAATTCTGCTTCGGGATTTATGCCAATTCTGACAAGGAGGAAATCTGGCACATTCCCGAGATTCTACTACCAAATAAAATAAAAACAGACAAACGGGGGTTCCTACTGCTTGATAGCATCAGAAGTTTAGATTTTGTTATTCTAAATGGGAGAGTGCCTGTTGACAAAATAGCACATTTTACTTTTCACTCTCAACACACCCAGAGCCTCTTAGACTATGTGATTGTCTCCTATCAACAGTTTGGGGCTTGTGATAATTTTTTTGTCCTCCCGTCGATATGGAGTGATCATAGTATAGTGGGTATGAAAGTGGCTTTTGATCTACCCAAACTGGATCCGGGGAATTTTTGTCAGGGCATGGCTACTTTTAATAAAGCAAATGGTCGGTCCTTCTGGACGCAAAAAAACACCCTTAAAGTAGGCTTGATTGCGAAGAAGGCTTATGGAGAGAAGCAGTGTCTTGCTCATGCCAATATTATTCACTTCTTTGTTATGTTATGTTATGTTATGTTATGTTATGTTATGTTATGTTATTAGGGACTTATAAAGCGCACGGCTACTCGATAGAGTGTCCCGGCGCTACAGATTCTGGGTGGGGCTAACCGTGAGCACTATCTTGCATAAGTCACACTATTGCTGAAAAAGCCAGGTCTTCAATGACTTTCTAAAAGGGAGAAGATCCTGCATCTGCCTAAGTGCCAGGGGGCCCAAATGGAGAAGATATGTAATTTAAGTTCTATATCTTCCGGACCTCGTTTGCCCAAACAGGTTACGTCCCTTTTGATGCCTCTAAATCAAGCCATTAACCGTCTTGTCCGGAAACAGTATATACATTTCCTTCTAGATCGGCAGCAGGAAATTAATCGCCTTAAGCGAGTAAGAAGACGCTGTATGCTTAGTGGAAAAAGGAGGGAGTTTGACGCTAAGTGGATTGGGCTGAGGGAAGCTGCAAGGGCAAAAAACTCAAGAAAGTACTGGCACCTGATCGCGGAATATTGTGATTCTAGGCAAAGGGCTCCACCCATACCAATCCCAGAGAGGGACTGGGTGGACTACATCTCCCTATTATATAAAAATAACAGCCCAGTTTCTCCTGTGATGATTGACGGGGTCAAATCCACTTTTATTGAATTTGCTGAATTTGGCCCCCCCATCAGGAGAGGAAGTGGTAAGATACATAAAGAATGCTAGAACCTCCGGCGCCCAAGGGCCGGATGGAATCCCGATTGTATTAATCAAAAAGGAGCCAGATGCATGGGGTGATTTTTTAGAGCCACTGTTTAGCTATTGTTTTTTTACAAATAAAATCCCCCTTTCTTGGAAGGGGAGTATTATAGTCCCTTTGTATAAAAAGGGACCGAAAAACCTGCCGGCGAGTTTTAGACAGATTGCCCTGTTGGACGCCTCAGGTAAACTATTCGCAAAAAGTATATTATGACATCTTCAACAATGGGCGTATGATCAGAATATTCTACCACCGGAACAAGCTGGTTTTAGAAAGAATCATGGCACCCTGGACAATATAGCGGTCGTTCAGACTATTGTGGAGAAATATGTTTTCTCACGAGGTATGTCAGTGTATACAGCCTTTATTGATTTCTCCACAGCGTTTGACAAAGTGGACCGCCAAACGCTGCGGAGAAAGCTTCTTCTCCTTGGTATACCATATCATCTTCTGGGCCTTATTATGGAACTACACACAGATACCTGGTGCCAGGTTCTGATGGGAGGTTCACGTGGGTTATCATGCAAAATTAGAACACACAATGGGCTTAAGCAGGGTTGCTTATTAGCACCTCTCTTGTTTTCCTTGTATATTGCTGATCTCCCCAGCGCACTGAACTCGGTGAGGGGAGATGCCCCTAGAATCGGCGCAGTGTCCGTTGGCTCTCTATTATACGCAGATGATGTTGCAATATTTGATCTAACGCCTATTGGCTTGCAACGTCGTCTGGATGCCCTAAGTAAATATGCAGAGGCCCATTTCCTGAAAATTAATATTGCAGAGAGCAAGATTTTGGTCTTCCGTAAGAAGGGGCTTAGAATAAAGAGATGTCTAAAATGGATGCTTGGCTTCGAAAAATTGGAATTAGTTGATTCGTACTTATATTTGGGGAAAGTTTTTTCAAAAACAGGCCGAGATTTGGAGCACATTAAACACTGCGTTAGTAAAGCTGTGTCCAAGGCGAGTGCATTAAACAGATTTTACAAAACTTGCGGGAGACGCCACTTCGGCCATGTTTTATCAGTTTTCAAGGTAAAAATCCCTCCCTCACTAATATATGCTGCTGAGGTATTAGATATGAATTATTAGCTCTCCTCTGATAATGCGGAAGGACGAATCCTGCGTCAAATTTGCAATTTAAATTCTTTGGCCGCTTCACATGTACTACGTCTCGAATTTGGTTTAGTTTAATCTTTTATTTTATCCTTGGCAGGGGTTCTGCGGTGGGGAAATTCCCTCTTCTGGGGGGAGGAGGGTACACTTAGGGCTGCCCTGAGAACAGAAATTTTTGACACACTAAAAGATCAATCAAAGTGTTTTAGATCTTTTGTAGTTGCAAATGAAACATTTGGTCTTGGTTTGAACCCCGCTTCTCCTATGCCCAAGTCTGTATTGAAACAGCTTTTAAAGAAGTCCATACCCTCTATCAGTTTGGCTAGAGATGTCGCCTTAAGTCAGTCCAGGCCCAGTAATGAGATGGTCAGTGGGAGTGCCTTGGGGAATAAACCACAGCCTTATTTATCTTGGAATATCCCTCATGGGACTAGAAGGCTGATACTCCTACTGAGACTTAACTTGCTGCCTCTAAGAGAAGTTACTGGTATCTGGGATAAAATACCAAGAGAGAAAAGAATCTGCGAAATGTGCCAATTACAAATTCAAGATCTAAATCATGTTTTATTTGTATGTACAAAATTGGAAAGTGCTAGGCGTGTGTTCCTAAAGCCATTTTTTATCAAATTTAATATTCACTCTGCCCAGGAAGCGCGATCTCTGGTTCTGTCTCCCCCGAATGAAATGGTTTGTCATAAGATGTATCAATTTTTTTAAACATTTTAGTCTATTTATTAGGAATTTTTTATAGTAGTTTTATTCCTATGTTATAATATGGGAGTTGGTTGGATACTTGATTGTTTTATGTATTTATTGTACTATTTGCACATTATACAGCACGCTCGATATAAGAATCACCCTTGGGAGGTAGCGATGTATAAAGGAAGAATTTTGTATTGTATGTAAAGTTTGTCTTTTTTAAATTTATTGATGTGTTTTTGTGGACCTCCGTCGGAGTTCCAAACCAAAATAAACAAATTGAATTGAAAAAGAATTGGGATCAACTAAAAGACTATCGCTAGCCCTATTGGGGAGGAAACATGGGCCAAATATATAGTAACATTGTATAAGTTAAAAGAACCAGTGGGATGGACAGCATCAGATGAGAGCCAAAAGGTAGCAGGAAAGGGTAAAGCTAATATCATTTACTCAGACCTGACACCATCTGTTAGTGAGGTTGAAAAACTAATCAATAGCTTAAAAAGAAATAAAGAACACAAGGACCGGATGGACTTTCGGCCTTGATTTTACAGTCAACCTCTACATTATGGGCTGCAGTTTTAAGTCCCCTATTTGGGGCTGTAATAAAAGAAAACTGAATTCATGAGTCCTGTTGTGGAAGTATTAGAATACAAATACATAAAAAGGGTGCAAGAGACCTTCCTCAAAATTATAGGATAATCACAGTGCTGACTATACCAAGCAAGATCAATGCTAAACTGTTGTTGAAACATTTAGACGATTCGGTGGAAGAAACATATATTTTAGCTTTTATGCAGATTGGTTTTAGGAAGTCTCATTCTACAATTGATGGATGTCTTACTCTAAGGTTGTTAGTCAAGACATAACTACGATACAAGCAACAGGGACTATATATGACATATAGAGCGCTGTCATTTGCCTTTGATACCATATATAGGCCAAAACTATGGAGAAAAATGGGATATATCAGAAGGCTTACTTGCCTTGATACTGAAGCTGCATGAAAATTGATGGATACAAATAGAGCTTGGTAGTAATGGAGTCCTCTCCAGGAAGATTGAAATTCCAAATGGGCTACGGCATAGTTGCATACTTGCTCCTCTGTTGTTTACTATTTATATAGCAGATATCCCAGAGTATTCGATGGAAGTGAGGTCCTTCCCGCCAAAGCTTGGCCAAGTGGAAATACTGTATCTGTTTTATGCAGATGATACAATTATTATGGATCTTACATTCGTGGTATGCAGAGATTATTGGTGGCTTGTGATGATTATTGTGCGAATTGTGACAAAAACTAAAGCCATGTCTTTCGCAGAAAAACTGCTCAAAACGCTTAAGTATAAGCTGTGGTTAAATGGGCAAAGAGTCAAGTTTGTTCAAGATTATAAGTAACTGGGTACGACATTTAGTGGAAATCTCATCTTCATTAATGATTTTAGATTGCAGGAATAGAGGTGCAAAGTGGTGGCAGGTGTATTTGGTATGTTGGATAGGGATCTGGAACATAACTCAGTGGAGGTGTTGAGAGGGACATACAACCTGTAAATCACAAATGCATTGCTCTACGGGACAAGAATTCTAGTTGAGAGTGACATACAACGATTGGAAGTAATTGAAATGAATATTTGGAAGCCGTGGCTGGGCCTTCCTAGTGGATCAGTTAATTCTGCATTACAGTTAGAATTGGGTCTTATAACATAAAAATGTCAATTCTACCAGAGACTCCTAAACTATCGGGATAGAATTGCAGAAGAAGCAAATGGTTCAGTAAGGCACATTCTGAAGTCCTATCTAGAGAAGGAGAGTCTAGGGCCTTGGGTGGCAAACCTGAGCAAAGTCACTAAGTATGTGGATACAAAAGGGTGCCTAGACTAAGCTTAAAAACGTACAAAAACTAAGTATGTATTGATGTTAAGAGAGTACCGAAAAAAGGGAAAACAGGAATGTTCAGCAGGCTATTGAGGTATACCAATGCATTTAAAGCTAGGATCTGCTATGTAATTTTTAAGGTTTATTAATTTATTCTACAGCTGGTAGTTTAAAGGATGCATCTGTTACGTAGTGTCTATTGATTAATAATTCACTTTATATTTATGAGCCCATGTTTGCGTATATATATTATATATATATATATATATATATATATATATATATATATATATTTTTTTTTATATTCACTGAAAAAACCAGAGGTTTCAGGGACGTTAAACTTAGTTGGACATTTCACACATTCAAAACCAGAGAAAATCGGCCGTTATAGTTAGTTCAGCTAACTATAACTCGCGCCCCCGCAATGCACTGCTGATGACGTCACAAAGTCCCTCAGGAGTAAATTGGACTTCATCCCCCATCCTGTAGTCTGCCAGGAGGCGCGTTTGCAGAGTGGTGGAGAAAGGGGGGCATGTCCTCCAAAGACGTCTGAGCAATCCCACTGTGTGGGACTTAATGGAGGTAACAAAAGGGGTAGTTGGCCCCCAAGGACAACCTTGGGGGCCAACTACCCCTCCTATTACCTCCAGTAAGTAACACACAGCAGGATTGCTAAGTTCTCATAGCAGGCCACGCCCCCTTTGCCCACCACTCTGCAAACGCGCTCCCTGGTGTGCTCTTGGATGGGGATTGAAGTCCCCTTCGCTGCTGGGGGTCATTTAGGGGCCAAACCGCCTACCTCCAGTAAGCCCCACACAGTGGGATTGCTGAGAGGTGGACACAGGCCATGCCCCCTTTCCCCACCACTCTGCAAACGCGACTCCTGGTGCGTTCTAAGTCCCCTTCATTCCTGAGGGTCCCTGGGGGACAACTAGCCCACCAGGTACCTCCAGTAAGTGCCACACACCTGGATTGCTGAGAGTGGTCCGAGGCCACGCCCCCCTTTTACACCACTCTGCAAATGCGGCTCCCGGCGCACTGCTGCTCAAGGCATGAAGTCCACTTGTGTCCTGTGGTCCTCAGGACACAAGTAAACCTCATCGCCCCTCCAGCAGTGCGCCAAGAGGCGCGTTTGCAGAGTGGTGTAAAAAGGGGCGTGGCCTCGGACCACCTCTCTGCAATCCAGCTGTGTGGCCATACTGAAGGTCAAAGCACAAAAAGGATGAGGAGAGGGTCCAAGGGAAAGGTTTTAAGACCTGCGAGAAAGGTGATCCCCCATATATAATAATCAAAACACAGTACCTCTCGGGTCTACAATACAATGTGATAAAAAATGTGTCTCTCAATAAAGCCCCTCTGGGGAGCAATCCCTTTCAGGACGAATGCCCTCACCCACCATAGGTGGCATGCTTCATCATATGGGCTTCTCCTCCCAGTGGAAAAACCTAGTCCCACTGAGGGCTACAACTCCCTCAATGTGAGGTAGGAGCTCTGGGATGTTTTCTTACTGAAGGTACCTGGTGGGCTAGTTGGCCCCCAGGGACCCTCAGTATTCAAGGGGACTTAATTCCCCAACTTAGAACGCGTCAAGGGGCGCGTTTGCAGAGTCATGCAGTTAGGGGGCGGGGCCTCCGGCGAGTTCTGGTTACTTTTTTTTTTTTTATAGGAGGGGGGCTGCGTGGCCCCCCTTCCCTGGGCCACTTTTGGCCCCCGGGACCCCATCTCCGGGGCCTGGCAGCCTTGTTTTTTAAAATTATTTTTTGGGGGAGGGGGGCTGCGTGGCCCCCTCCTTAGGCCAATTATGGCCCCGGGGACCCCATCCCCCGGGGCCGGCCTTTCCGTTTTTGTAAAAAATGTTTTTAATTATAATTAAAGGGGAGTGGGCCGTGTAGCCCCCCTCCCGGGCCACTTCTGGCCCTGGGGACCCCATCCCCGGGGCCTGGCATCACCGTTGGGGACCGTGGGGGGAGCCCCAATGCCCCCACGGTCCCGCCGACTCCCCGCCTCCTGCGGGAGCCGGCATTGCTTTTGCACAAGGGGAGCTGCTGAATGCAGCTCCCCTTGTGCAAAAGCAATCCTGCTTTGGATTTTTAGAAGCGAGAGCAGGCTTCTTGCTCTCGCTTCCAAAAACCAAAGCAGAGTTTGCTATAGCAGGGCTGGAGCCGTGCTCCCGCCCTGCCATAGCAAATGGCAATGTCCCGGGGGTGGGCACCCCGGGACATTGCAGGAGCCGGCCCTGGGGGGTGGCGGTCCCCAGGGCCATCAAGGGCTCCTGGAGGGGGGCCACATGGCCCCCCTCCCAAGTGTTTAAAGCCCCGGGGAGGTGGTGGTCTCGGGGGCCCGGGGGTCCGCAACGTACCCCCGTATTTGAATATTTAGCACCCCGGGGAGGTGGTGGTCCCCGGGGCAGTGTGGGGGGGCAGGAGCCCCCCCACACTTTTTTAAATTCAATTTAAGCCACTGGGAGGTGGCGGTCCCCTGGGCTTGGGGGGGCCCACGAGGCCCCTCACCCATATTAATGAATGCCCCGGGGAGGTGGCGGTCCCTGGGGCAGTGTGGGGGGGCAAGAGCTTCCCCCCACACATTTTATTAGAAGCCCTGGGGAGGTGGAGGTCTCCGGGGCTACGGGGGCCCGTTAATTATTTGGACATTGCCCCGGGACCTGGCCCACCTGGGGGCTTATACAAAACGAAGGGCGGGAGCCCGCACTTGGTTTTTGTTTTATTTTCTCAGCCGGATTCGCGAACCCAGCGCAAATTCGGCTGTTTTAAAAAAAAAAATGCTTTTTTTGCGCCTGGGGGTCCTTGTGGGACCCCCTGACCAGGCCAAGGGGGTCAGGGTCTTTCTACCCTGCCCCCTTTTCTTATTTTTCAACCTTTTTTTCCCACTGTTTTCTTGTGACTAGGTTACTGAGTCACCAGATGGCTGCCAACTCTTCCTGGTTTGGAGTGTTGGCAGCCAATCAGAAGTCACCTCGTGCTCGAGAGGAGTCGCGACTCCTCCTCGGTGCTCAGATATCAATATTTTTCTTTTTTTAATTTCTCATCAACTACTGAACGGATTTACACCATTTAAAAAAAAGGTCGCTTTCTGAACCAAGGACTACCTTTTTGCCAAATTTGGTGACTGCCAGCTCCCCAGGCCACTAATCATTTAAATACAGGGGTCCGTTGCGGACCCCCGGGGACCACCACCTCCCCAGGGCTTAATTAATTATGCGTGGGGTCATGTGGCCCCCCACAGCCCCGGGGACCGCCACCTCCCCAGGGCTTTTAATAAAATGCATGGGGGTGCTCCTGCCCCCCCCATGCTGCCCCGGGGACCACCACCTCCCCGGGGCTTTACTTAATTCTGTGTGGGGGTGCCTCTCGGGCCCCCCAAGCCCCGGGGACCGCCACCTCCCAGGGGCTATAACAAATAGTAAGTGTGGGAGGCTTGAGCCCCCACACACTGCCCTGGGGACCGCCAGCTCCCTGGGGCACTAATCATTTAAATACGGGGGTCCGTTGTGGACCCCCAACCCCGGGGCCCACCACAACCCCGGGGCTGTGCAAATGATGATAGGGGGGCTGTGCGGCCCCCCTCCAGGAGCCCTAGATGGCCCTGGGGACTGCCACCCTCCAGGGTCGGCTCCAGCAATGTACTGTGATGCCCACCCCCTAGACATTGCAGTTTGCAAATGCAGGATGGGAGCACGGCTCCCACCCTGTCATTGCAAACTCTGCTTTGCTTCTTGGAAGCGGGAGCAGGACACCTGCTCTCGCTTCCACTAAGCACAGCAGTATTGCTTTTGGACAAGGGGAGCTGCATGTCAGCAGCTCCCCTTGTCCAAAAGCAATGCTGGCTCTCGCAGGAGGCGGGGTGCCGGCTGGGACCGTGGGTGCATTGGGGCTCCCTCCGCAGTCCCCAACGGGAGGGCCGGCCCCGGGGGAACGCATCCCCAGGGCCAGAAATGGCCCGGGAGGGGGGCCACGTGGCCCCCCTCCCTCTATCAATTATTTATTTTTTTAAGAAAAAATAAGGCCGGGCCCCGGGGAATGGGTTCCCTGGGGCCAAAATTGGCTGCAGGAGAGGGGCCACGCAGCCCTCCTCCAAAAGTAATTTTTAAAAAAGCAGGGCAGGCCTCGGGGGATGGGTTCCCCGAGGCCAAAAGAGGCCCAGGGAAAGGGGACCAAACGGCCCCCCTCCCATCAAAAAAATAAACAAGGCCAGGCCCCGGGGGATAGGGTCCCCAGAGTTAAAAGTGGCCCAGGGAAGGAGGGCCACACGGCCCCCCTCCCTTTATAATATAAAATTAAAAAATGAGGCACAGCCCCGGGGGATGGGGTCCCTGGGGCAGAAAAAGGCCTAGGGAGGGGAGCCGCGCGGCACCCTTCCTGTTTTAAAAAAAAAACATTTTGAATGGGTCAGGCCCTGGGGGATGGGGTCCCCAGGGCCCACAAAATATTAAGAGAAGGGGGGGCCACACAGCCCCCCTTCTAATAAAAAAAAAAAAAGCAGAAGCCGGCATCTCGCCGAAGGCCCCGCCTCCTCCCTGCACCACTATGCAAACGCACCTCCTGGTGTGTTCTGGATTGGGGGATTAAGTCCCCTTGAATCCTAAGGGTCCTTAGCAGCCAATTAGCCCACCAGGTACCTCCCGTAAGCCCCACACAGTGGGGTTGCTGAGAGGTGGTCCGAGGCCACGCCCCTTTTTACACCACTCTGCAAACGTGCCTCTTGGCGCACTGCTGATAGGGCGATGAGGTCCTCTTGTGTCCTGAGGACCTCAGGACTGAAGTGGACTTCATCCCCCGAGCAGCAGTGCACCAGGTGGCACGTTTGCATAGTGGTGTTAAAAGGGGGCATGGCCTCAGACCACTCTCAGCAATCCAGCTGTGTGGGGCTTAATGGAGGTAACAGGAGGGCTAGTTGGCCCCCAGGGTCCCTCAGGAGGCAAGGAGACTTCATCCCCCAACCAAGAGCGCACCAGGAGGTGCGTTTGCAGAGTGGTGGACAAAGGGGGCATGGCCTGTGTCCACCTCCCAGCAATCCCACTGTGTGGGGCCTACTGGAGGTAACAGGTAGGCTAGTTGGCCCCTAACCACCCCCAGCAGCGAAGGGGACTTTAATCCCCATCGAAGAGCGCGCCAGGGAGCCCGTTTGCAGCCTGGTGGGCAAAGGGGGTGTGGCCTTCTATGAGAACTTACCAATGCTGCTGTGTGGGACTTACTGTAGGTAATAGGAGGGATAGTTGGCCCTTGGCAGCCAACTACCCCTCCTGTTACCTCCAGTAAGTCCCACACAGTAGGATTGCTAAGAGGTCTTCGGAGTCCATGCCCCCCTTTCTCCAACACTCTGCAAACGCGCCTCGTGGCACACTACGGATTGGGGGAGGAAGTCCTCTTTTCTCCTGAGGGAGTTTGGGGGCCAAGAAGTCCTCCTGGTACCTCCTGTAAGTCCTACGCAGCGGAATTCCTGAGCGGTGGTCGGAGGCCCAGCCCCCTTTCTCCACCTCTCTGCAAACGCGACTACTAGTTAAAGAAGCATTTGCAATGTAATAGTTTTCGCATTTGCGAGAGTTAGAGCTATTGGCATTGTAAATGTAAAAGTGTTTTATTAATGTTTCTTGGAGTGGAGTGAATGTAGGTTGTGTGTAGTGGAATTATGTGGTATGTTGTGCAGTGAAATTATGTGGATAGAAAGTATGTGGTATTTAGTGTATAGGAATTATGTAGAGTGGGATTATGTGTTATGGAGAGTAATTGTGTGGTATGATAATCTGTGTTGGGGAGTGGTAACCTCAGGTTTAGTCTTCCTCGTTTCCATAGAAGCTAAACTACAAACTCAATGAGACAAAAAAGAGAAGGAACCACTGAGGAGCACTTCTGGACCTAGTCAGAGGTATGAGCAGGGCCACTGGAATTATGCGACTGTTTGGCTGCACTGACTTTTGCACAGGTATACATTTTCCGTATTTGCCACATAATCCATCATCTGCTGCATAATCTGCAGATTTGAACAAAAAAAACATTGTTTCTATCTCAAAAGGCTCAAACGTTACCAAAAATGCAGTGACAAGTGTTACAGCGTGGTATAAGGCCCTTTACAAACCTAGAATGGTCACCTGTTACTTATTGCTAAAAGTGGGTATTAAATTGGTACTAATGGTGTGCAAACCACCCTTGCTTCTTTCTGTGCCTCTCTTGCCTCTTTCTGCATTTCTGTTGCTTCTTTCTGCACCTTTCTTTCTTTTTCTGCACTTGTTTTGCCTCAATCTGCTCATCTCTTCCACTTTCTGCACCTCTCTTGCCTCTTTCTGCATCTCTGTTGCCTCTTTCTGCACCTCATTTGCTTCTTTCTGTACCCCTCTTGCCTCTTTCTGCACCCTTCTTCCCTCTTTTGCCTCTTTCTGTACCCCTGTTCCCTCTCTCTGCACCTCTCCTGCCGGTTTCTGCACCTCTCTTGCCTCTTTCTGCACTTCTCTTGCCTCTTCCTGCACCTCTGTTGCTTCTTTCTGCACTTCTTTTGCCTCTTTCTGCACCCCTCTTGCCTCTTTCTGCTCCTCTGTTGCTACTTTCTGCACCTCTGTTGCTTCTTTCTGCACCCCTCTTGCCTCTTTCTGCACCCTTCTTCCCTCTTTGTGCACATCTGTTCCTGCATTCTGCACTTCTCTTGTCTCCTTCTGCACCCCTCTTGACTCTTTCTGCACTTCTGTTGGTTCTTTTGCACTGCTCTTGCTTCTTTCTGCACCTCACTTGAAAATTTCTGCACCCCTGTTCCCTCTTTCTGCACCTCTTTTGCCTGTTTCTGCAACTTTCTTGCGTCTTTCTGCAGTTCTCTTGCCCCCTTCTGCACCTCTATTGCTTCTTTCTGCACTTCTTTTGCCTCTTTCTGCACCTCGCCTGCTTCTTTCTGCACCCTTGTTGTCTCTTTCTGCACTCGTCTTCCCTCTTTCTGCACCTCTCTTGTTTCTTTCTGCACCTTTCCTGCCTGTTTTTGCACCTCTCTTGCCTCTTTCTGTACCTCTGTTGCTTCTTTCTGCACTTCTCTTCCTTCTTTCTGCACCCCTCCTGCCTCTTTCTGTACCCCTCTTGCCTCTTTGTGCACCTCTCCTACCTCTTTCTGCACCCCTCTTGCCTCTTTTTGCACCTCTGTTGGTTCTTTCTGCACTGCTCATGCTTCTTTCTGCACCTCTTTTGCAAAATTCTGCATTTCTCGTGCCTCTTTCTGCACCCCTCTTCCATATTTCTCCACCTCTCTTGCTTCTTTCTGCACTTTTCTTGCTTCTTTCTGCAATGCTCTTGCCTCTTTCTGCACCTCTCTCGCAAATTTCTGTATCTCTCTTACCTCTTTCTGCACCCCTGTTGCCTCTTTCTGTACCGTTCTTGCCTGTTTCTGCACCTCTCTTGCCTCTTTCAGCACCTCTGTTGCTTCTTTCTGCACTTCACTTGCCTCTTTCTGCACCCCTCTTGCCTCTTTCAGCAACTCTGTTGCTTCTTTCTGCACTTCTCTTGCTTCGTTCTGCACCCCTCTTGCCTTTTTCTGTGCTCCTTTTGCCTCTTTTTGCACCTCTCCTGCCTCTTCCTGCACCTCTCTTGCCTTGTTCTGCAGTTCTCTTGCCTCTTTCTGCACCTCTTTTGCTACTTTTTGTACTTTTCTTGCCTTTTTCTGTACCCTCTTGCCCCTTTCTGCACCTCTGTTGGTTCTTTCTGCACTGCTCTTGCTTCTTTCTGCACCACTGTTGCAAATTTCTGCATCCCTCTTGCCTCTTTCTGTACCCCTCGTCCCTCTTTCTGCACCTCTCTTGCCTCTGTCTGCATACCTGTCCCCTCTTTCTGCATCTCTTTTGCCTGTTTTGCAATTCTATTGCCTCTTTCTGCAGTTCTCTTGCCTCTTTCTCCACCCCTTTTGCCTGTTTCTGCACTCCTCTTGCCTCTTTCTGCACCTCTTTTGCTTCTTTCTGCACTTCTCTCTCCTCTTTCTGCACCCCTCTTGCCTCTTTCTGCACCTGTCTTGCCTCTTTCTGCACCCCTGTTGTCTCTTTCTGCACCCCTGTTGTCTCTTTCTGTACTTGTCTTCCCTCTTTCTGGAGCTCTCTTGCTTCTTTCTGCACCTCTCTTGCTTCTTTCTGCACCCTTCTTCCCTTTTTTGCATCCCTCTTGCCTCTTTCTGCAGTTCTCTTGCCATTTTCTGCACTTCACTTGCCTCTTTCTACACTTCTCTTGCTTCTTTTTACACCTCTGTTGCTTCTTTCAGCAATTCTCTTGCCTCTTTCTGCACTTCTCCTGCTTGTTTATGCACCTCTCTTGCCTCTTTCTGCAGTTCTCTTGCCATTTTCTGCACCTCTCTTGCCTCTTTCTGCACCTCACTTGCCTCTTTCTACACTTCTCTTGCTTCTTTCTACACCTCTGTTGCTTCTTTTGGCAATTCTCTTGCCTCTTTATGTACTTCTCTTGCTGGTTTCTGGACCTCTCTTGCGTCTTTCTGCACCTCTGTTGCCTCTTTCTGCACCTCTATTGCTTCTTTCTGCACTTCTCTTGCTTCTTTCTAAACTGCTCTTGTCTCTTTCTGCACCTCTCTTGCAAATTTCTGTATCCATCTTACCTCTTTCTGCACCCCTGTTGCCTCTTTCTGTACCTTTCTTGCCTCTTTGTGCACCACTCCTGCCTCTTCCTGCACTTCTCTTGCCTTTTTCTGCAGTTCTCTTACCTCTTTCTGCACCTTTTTTGCTACTTTTTTGCACTTTTCTTGCCTCTTTCTATACCCTCTTGCCTCTTTCTGCACCTCTATTGGTTCTTTCTGCACTGCTCTTGCTTCTTTCTGCACAACTGTTGCAAATTTCTGCATCCCTCTTGCCTCTTTCTGTATCCCTCGTCCCTCTTTCTGCAACTCTCTTGACTCTGTCTGCATACCTGTTCCCTCTTTCTGCACCCCTTTTTCCTGTTTTTGCAACTCTCTTGCCTCTTTCTGCAGTTCTCTTGCCTCTTTCTGCATCCCTTATGCCTGTTTCTGCACCCCTCTTGCCTCTTTCTGCACCTCTTTTGCTTCTTTCTGCACTTCTCTCTCCTCTTTCTGCACCTCTCTTGCCTCTTTCTGCACCTCTGTTGCTTCTTTCTGTACCTCTCTTGCTTCTTTCTGCACCTCTATTGCTTCTTTCTGCACCCTGCTTCCCTTTCTTGCATCCCTCTTGCCTCTTTCTGCAGTTCTCTTGCCATTTTCTGCACCTCTCTTGCCTCTTTCTGTACCTCACTTGCCTCTTTCTACACTTCTCTTGCTTCTTTCTACACCTCTGTTGCTTCTTTCAGCAATTCTGTTGCCTCTTTCTGCACTTCTCTTGCTTGTTTATGCACCTCTCTTGAGTCTTTCTGCACCTCTGTTGCCTTTTTCTGCACCTCACTTGCTTCTTTCTGCACCCCTCTTGCCTCTTTCTGCAGTTCTCTTGTCATTTTCTGCACCTCTCTTGCCTCTTTCTGCACCTCACTTGCCTCTTTCTACACTTCTCTTGCTTCTTTCTACACCTCTGATGCTTCTTTCAGCAATTCTCTTGCCTCTTTCTGCACTTCTCTTGATTGTTTTTGCACCTCTCTTGCGTCTTTCTGCACCTCTGTTGCCTCTTTCTGCACCTCACTTCCTTCTTTCTACACCCCTCTTGCCTCTTTCTGCACCCCTCTTCCCTCTTTCTGCACCTTTCCTGCCTGTTTCTGCACCTCTCTTGGCTCTTTCTGTACCTCTGTTGCTTCTTTCTGCACTACTCTTGCCTCTTTCTGCACCGTTTGCGCCTCTTTCAGCACCTCTGTTGCTTCTTTCTGCACTTCTCTTCCTTCTTTCTGCACCCCTCCTGCCTCTTTCTGTACCCCTCTTGCCTCTTTCTGCACCTCTCCTACCTCTTTCTGCACCGATCTTGCCTCTTTTTGCACCTCTGTTGGTTCTTTCTGCACTGCTCTTGCTTCTTTCTGCACCTCTTTTGCAAATTTCTGCATCCCTCATGCCTCTTTCTGCACCCCTCTTCCCTATTTATCCACCTCCCTTGCTTCTTACTGCACTTCTCTTGCTTCTTTCTGCACTGCTCTTGGTTCTTTCTGCACCTCTCTTGCAAATTTATGTATCCCTCTTACCTCTTTCTGCACCCCTGTTCCATCTTTCTGCACCTTTCTTGCCTGTTTCTGCACCTCTCTTGCCTCTTTCAGCACCTCTGTTGCTTCTGTCTGCACCTCTCTTGCCTCTTTCTGCACCCCTCTTGCCTCTTTCAGCACCTCTGTTGCTTTTTTTTGCACTTCTCTTGCTTCTTTATGCACCCCTCTTGCCTCTTTCTGTACATCTTTTGCCTCTTTGTGCACCTCTCCTGCCTCTTTCTGCACCTCTCTTGCCTTTTTCTGCAGGTCTCTTGCCTCTTTCTGCACCTCTCTTGCTACTTTTTGTACTTTTCTTGCCTCTTTCTGTACCCTCTTGCCTCTTTCTGCACCTCTGTTGGTTCTTTCTGCACTGCTCTTGCTTCTTTCTGCACCACTGTTGCAAATTTCTGCATCCCTCTTGCCTCTTTCTGTACCCCTCATCCCTCTTTCTGCACCTCTCTTTCCTCTGTCTGCATACCTGTTCCCTCTTTTTGCACCCCTTTTGCCTGTTTTTGCAACTCTCTTGCCTCTTTCTGCAGTTCTCTTGCCTCTTTCTGCACCCGTTTTGCCTGTTTCTGCACCCCTCTTGCCTCTTTCTGCACCTCTTTTGCTTCTTTCTGCACTTCTCTCTCCTCTTTCTGCACCCCTCTTGCCTCATTCTGCACCTCTGTTACTTCTTTCTGCACTTCTTTTGCCTCTTTCTGCACCTGTCTTGCTTCCTTCTGCACCCCTGTTGTCTCTTTCTGCACTCAACTTCCCTCTTTCTGTACCTCTCTTGCTTCTTTCTGCACCTCTCTTGCTTCTTTCTGTACCCTTCTTCCCTTTTTTGCATCCCTCTTGCCTCTTTCTGCAGTTCTCTTGCCATTTTCTGCACCTCTCTTGCCTCTTTCTGCACCTCACTTGCCTCTTTCTATACTTCTCTTGCTTCTTTCTACACCTCTGTTGCTTCTTTTAGCAATTCTCTTGCCTTTTTCTGCACTTCTCTTGCTTGTTTATGCACCTCTCTTGTGTCTTTCTGCAACTCTGTTGCCTCTTTCTGCACCTCACTTGCTTCTTTCTGCACCCCTCTTGCCTCTTTCTGCAGCTCTCTTGCCATTTTCTGCACATATCTTGCCTCTTTCTGTACCTCACTTGCCTCTTTCTACACTTCTCTTGCTTCTTTCTACACCTCTGTTGCTTCTTTCAGCAATTCTCTTGCCTCTTTCTGCACTTCTCTTGCCTCTTTCTGCACCTCACTTGCTTCTTTCTACACCCCTCTTGCATCTTTCTGCACCCCTCTTCCCTCTTTCTGTACCTTTCCTGCCTGTTTCTGCACCTCTCTTGCCTCTTTCTGTACCTCTGTTGCTTCTTTCTGTACTACTCTTGCCTCTTTCTGCACCGTTTTCCCCTCTTTCAGCACATCTGTTGCTTCTTTCTGCACTTCTCTTCCTTCTTTCTGTACCCCTCCTGCCTTTTTCTGTACCCCTCCTGCCTCTTTCTGTACCCCTCTTGCCTCTTTGTGCACCTCTCCTACCTCTTTCTGCACCCATCTTGCCTCTTTTTACACCTCTGTTGGTTCTTTCTGCACTGCTCTTGCTTCTTTCTGCAACTCTTTTGTACATTTCTGCATCCCTCATGCCTCTTTCTGCACCCCTCTTCCCTATTTAACCACCTCTCTTGCTTCTTTCTGCACTGCTCTTGGTTCTTTCTGCACCTCTCTTGCAAATTTCTGTATCCCTCTTACCTCTTTCTGCACCCCTGTTGCATCTTTCTGCACCTTTCTTGCCTGTTTTTGCACCTCTCTTGCCTCTTTCAGCACCTCTGTTGCTTCTTTCTGCACTTCTCTTGCCTCTCTCTGCACCCCTCTTGCCTCTTTCAGCACCTCTGTTGCTTTTTTTTGCACTTCTCTTGCTTCTTTCTGCACCCCTCTTGCCTCTTTCTGTACCCCTTTTGCCTCTTTGTGCACCTCTCCTACCTCTTTCTGAACTTCTCTTGCCTTTTTCTGCAGGTCTCTTGCCTCTTTCTGCACCTCTTTTGCTTCTTTCTGCACTTTTCTTGCCTCTTTCTGTACCCCTCTTGCCGTGTTCTGCTCCTCCGTTGCTTCTTTCTGTATTCTCTTGCTTTTTTCTGCCTTTCTCTTGCTTTTTTCTGCACCCCTCTTGCCTATTTCTGCACATCTGTTGCTTCTTTCTGCACTTTTCTTGCTTCTACCTTTTTGCACACAGATTTACATAGTATGCTGTTTGAAACACAGGTATTCAAGTATTTGTATGTTTATTTTTATGTAACGTGTCACTAGGTAAAAGCAGAGACACATGCATGCATACCTTAACAAACTTGGTCAGACTTACAACAGTGATATGCTTAGGATTGCTGTTTTATATTTGGTAGGCCTAACATTCTGAGCAGTCGATGAATATTGAACCTTCAAGAGAAAAGTGAGGTTTAAGACATCTTGGGAGACGGATTAGTGATTAGGCTACTTTGTATGAGTCTGTTGTAAGGTACAGTCAAAGTAGGCCTTTTTCTGCATCTCTGTTGGTTCTTTCTGCACATCTCTTGCTTCTTTCTACACCTTTCTTCCTCTTTTTGGACTTCTGTTGCCTCTTTCTGCACTTCTCTTGCTTCTTTCTGCGCCTTTCTTCCTCTTTCTGCACATGTCCTACCTATGTAGGCATATTTAGAAATTAGCATTTAAAAAAACTTGGAAATTCACTGAAAAACCATAGGTTTCAGGGACGTTATAGTTAGAAATTAACATTTAAAAAATCTTTGAAATTCACTGAAAAAACCATAGGTTTCAGGGACGTTATAGTTAGAAATTCACATTTAAAAAACCTTAGAAATTCATTGAAAAGATCACAGGTTTCAGGGACAGTTATAGTTAGTTGGACAAAATGGAGCACACATAGAAAGAACAGAAGACCAGGAGAATCAAAAGTATTTCTCCTTGTTGCACTACTCTAATGCTTCCTTTTGAATTGCATTAGTTTTTGGTGCTGCCTCAGAATTACACATCCTTGCAAATCTAGGGCAGTGTCAAAAAGCAATGGGTGCTGCTTAGGTACACCCACAGCAACACCCTTTGCACACCCCTTTGACGCAGAAAACTGCCTGAAAGGATACAATATTTACAATGTAGCGCTGCTTTGTAAATATGGAGCAGGGTATTGCGCTACCAGAGCTTCGTAAAAAATGATGCTCCGGTGGTGCAATGCCCTTGTAAATATGCCCCTTATGTCTTCCTTAAGAGAAGTTACGAAGACCACAATAAAGATAAACTATTTTGCATAAATGGTTTATCTATTGGGATGAATAAGGGCCCAGAAAGTTAGGGAAAACATTAATTATTGTTGTATGTTGCGTTTCTGATCATCAGTTCTTTAGGGAAGCTAAAGGACTTTGTTAAAGTAGTTATCAATATATTTATCATACATTATCTTTGATATTGTACGGAGAAACCGATCACCCCCTCTGAATGGATCACTACATTTAAAATAGTGAAGCTGGCAGGATGGTCAGTGATTTGAATATTTGCAACTGTAACACCTGATTGGTAGGCCATAAGCTTGCATCCCAGTAAGGCCAACTCATCCAACATTCTGTTGAAGTGACTAATTTGAGTACCTTCAAATTGTGCCACAGAAACACCTGTTGCTTACAGCACTTAGAAAAGGCAGTGTGAAGTGCTACATAAATTGTGCTGCATGCTCAAATTAAGCCGCTCAGAGAATACTGGTTTCTACTGCACTGTAGTCATTTCCCCACCCTTTGCAGAGGGAGGGATGTAGAAAGCCTTCACAATTTAAAGGGGCTGATCCCAAGAATCGCAAAGAACCTATTTCATGAATATTAATTGTGTGGGAATCTTCCAAATACAAAAAAGAATGCTGGAATGGGTGTCTATTGCCCCATGCAGCCTCCATACCAAAATTTCTACCTTTCACTATGAGTCACAAATCATTTCCCACCTCATTAATATTAATGACATGGGCAGTTTGTTACTTTTCTTGAACAGTCACTTTGGGATTCAAGGGGGTTGAACATCCCTCACAATGCAATTGGGCACGCTAGTACCAGCAAAATGCAAAACATTGCATTGTGAGGAGACGTTTTGTACATATGCAAAGTCAAAAAGGGTCTCCTTTTATAGGTTGCATTTTTTGCACACAAGTTGTCCTCATGCAAAGTGTCCTATTGTTAGCATGCTTCAATAGCTAAGCAGTGTTTTGTACATTTAAAGAGCAAGTTACAAAGATTTGCTGTTGCCTTTGACTTTGCATTTTTCCCAAAAGGAGCTGTAGTGCAAACCTTCACTAACTTTGCATGGTGGCTTCTTTCCCAACTTTATACTCCTTTGTACATTGTGAAATTATGCTTTTCACTCACAAATTTGTTTGCATTGTCTTTCTGAATGCAGGGGCACATTTACTTACACAGCACAGCAACCAAAGTAGCTGCACTGCATCACCACATGGGCAGAGAGCATTGCAGAGACATATCTCCTAAGATATGGTGCTGCTGCTCTCTTCCTCAGCATTGGTGCACGATTAGGTGCTAGAGCCACACACACACTTTTGTACCTTCGTGCAATATGTGTGTCTGGTGTCTAGGATAGGTTTTGTTCAGGGAGGGCATCATTCTTGTACAAGATGTCTGCCTAGACAAAGTTTAAATCTTTTCACACATTGAATGTAAGATGTGTGATGCCAACTTAGCACCTACCTCAAGTAGACATTATTTTTGTCACAAAGTCATGGTTACCACTGTTAGAAGATAGGGCTTTGTATCAAAAACCATGGGTGGTAGCATGAGCATGACTACCAACTGCCCATGTAACCTCTCTCAGACGCAAAAAAGTGCAAAGTGCGATTTGCATTACTTTATAGGTTATTTCCCAGTGCAAATAATAATTTTGCTGCAAAAATACAGTATCAACACCACGCCTATTTGCTTCACTTTCTGTGGTTTTCCACTTACAGAAAATCTGCTGCATTCTTTGGTACCTGAGTCCACTGCTCTAATGAGATATTTTTCATACCTATTGATTCTGTGTTAAAACAACATATGCATGACTCTCATTTCTACCCCCCCAACTCAGCTTGCTAAAGTCTGTGGACTGAATAGAGCACATTTGTTAATGTCATTCACCTCCACAGAAGGCTTTATCCTGGTGACTGCTTAGCCTGATGTTCCCTCTCCCACTCTTCTAATTTCATTGCCT
This sequence comes from Calotriton arnoldi, assembly GCA_963921515.1. Taxonomy (NCBI): domain Eukaryota; kingdom Metazoa; phylum Chordata; class Amphibia; order Caudata; family Salamandridae; genus Calotriton; species Calotriton arnoldi. Next base: position 2,065,939 of record CAWUFW010001997.1, read on the forward strand.
AATTTTTCTGTTTGAATGACTTTCCTACTGTTTTTTAAGCTGATCTCCAATATCTCCTAAGGACAGGAGCCCAGATTTAATAAACTTTGATAAAAAGCAAGGCAAAGCAGCAAGGGAAATTGCTGTGCTTCATTGAATCAAAGGGCAAGAGAACAGAAACGTGCCATATCTACTAAGATACAACACACTTCTGCTGTTTCCTAGCACTGGCACACCTCTGGCTACATTGCAAAGGTGTCCCTGTTGTGATCAGAATAGTTGTGCTAGGGATACCTTCTAGTATAAAAACTATTCGTAGAGGCTTCTTACTCTTTGCAGAATGCAGCACACATGCACAGAGAAAGTGACAAGGAGAAATAAAGATATTTCTCCTCATTTCGCCAGCCACAGGTAGGTGCACTTTTTTGTGGCAAAGCCATGTTTACTGAATTTAGTTAATATGGGTTGCGTCAAAATACATGGGTGGATGCACAGGGACATCCAGGTTCCACCCATGTAATGCCTCCTCAAAGCGAGGTCACACAAGGAGCGCTTTACACTGCATTACTTTTTTCACAAAGCCTCGCAAATCAGGCTTTGCATGGACTTCTTAATCCCAAAATATATTTTTTGTGTTGGAGATACGAAAAAAGTAATGCTACCCTGGTACAAGATCTTAGAAAATCTGGGCCATGATGTCCGTGATGATCATATTTAAGCCTACCAATTCCACTTTTAATTTAGCCCTGGTCGGCATTCGTAATGATTTCTTTCTTGAATTTACATCAATAACATTTCTCTCGCAGAAAGCTGTGTTCTAACAATTATGAAAAATGACATAATCATGCTAGCTTTAAAAAAAGACAATCTCGAACCCCGAAAAGGTTGCCATTTCGTTCTGTAACTGGATTATCAGTCTTTTTTAGATATATTTAAAAAACCATTGGATCTCAAGTTGAATACCTTTTGCAATCTTTTCATTTGCTAGGACATTTCAGTCTCAATTCTCATGAGGTCCTAGTAGGAAATCTGACGGTTTAGACATTGGCATCATCTGTTGAAGCCAGTGGATCAGGGCCATCTAACTACGGTTACTTAAATTCCTTTGTTCTCTGCCTTTGTTATGGCAGTCCATTCTACCCTGAAACATTTCTTGGGAATTTTGCCAGTATTTCTGTTTCTTGGTGATCAAGAAGAAAATATCAAACTTGGACAATTCTTGTCAAAACTGTCATCTGACAAAAGGGTAGCTCTGAGTACTCCCTTATCTTAATGAACTTTTGACATCCACATAAGGCAACTCCCATATGTCTTATACATCAATTTAATTTTAATTTCCAATCCAAATCCTGATTAGTGCCACGTAGATTAGCGGCATTGGTGAAGGGTGTTCATCATGATTCTGTAGCCACCAGAGAAAGTATTACTGGTGAATAAAGGAAAACATCAAGATAGATCACTCAAGACTCTCTTACCTCAGACATCCTTCATTATCGATCCTGACAGGGCCGGACTTGCTACTGGGCGTTTTGGTGTGCTGCCAAGCTGGGGGCTGATTTCGTTGATGGGGACCTGCGTGTGCTTAAAACCATTCGTTTTGCTTTGTTTATTTAGAAGCACACACAGGTCCCCATCAACGAAATCAGCCCCCACCGCAGTGAAATCAGCCCCCAGCTTGGCAGCACACCAAAACGCCCGGTAGCCAGTCCGGCCCTGGATCCTGACTCACATGTGTCATTAACATGATCCCCATGCACAGTGGCGTAGCTAGGAGGGGGTGGGGTGGGCGGTCCACCCCGGGTGGCACTTTTTTGGGGTGGCTGCGAGCGCAAGGTAAGTTTTCTTTATTTACATTTTATTCTGCCACGTCTTTATCTGTCTCCTACCCCCCAAGCCCCCCCCCCCATTACCTGCACTGGCCCTCACTGGGCGACAACCTCGGGACGTCCCTTGGCGGCAAAAGCTCTAGCTACGCCACTGCCCACGGCACCACTGTCACATGTTTGTACGCTTTGTAATTAATTAGAGTCTGGATTACAAAAGTAGCTTGCATCTGATTACTCCTAAAAACTCTTTAAGACTTTAGCATGATTAAAACGTTGTTGTCCTGCTTTCCGAAGCCATTAGAAATTAGATTTCATTACCTCTGTCTGCAGGAAGCTCCACCGTTTCCCACTAACAATTGGGGCGATGTTTAAATGCCTGTGTGGGCAGGACATGCTCCCTAGATACTTGCAAGAGATATCACATCCAATTAAGATGACGCAAACCAGGTGTTAAACCAACCACATAATTTGTTTCCAAACCTCTTTCAATTTCTCTGAAATGGGCACCTGCATTTATCTGTCCTCGCTGTGTAGTATTAACAGGGGTGTTTCAAGGATTGCTTCAATGACAAACATTTACATTTTTTCATGGCACATATTGCTTTAACTAGTAGCTGAGCACGTACAGACTGCTTGGGTTTATTGTGTCCTATATAAGTACTAAGGGGCTTATTTACAAGACCCTTGCGCCACTGTACGTCACTTTTCCCATGTTAAAAATGACGCAAAAGTGGCGCAAGGGGCTTGTAAATAAGCCCCTAAGAGTGGGCGAAATCGTGTAATTTTTTATGACATAATGTGAAATTCCAGGAGGATTGTGCGAAAATATGCGTATTAAGTGAAAATTGGACGTGAAGGTGCAACTCACATTAAAAAGTGACTTGAGATACCAGTAAGGAGAATGGTTAGCGGATAAAATGTCTCTCACAGCCCATTTTATGCGCAACCCCGTCTCCTGCGTGATATTTTGGGCTTAAACCAGTCTTCTGCAGCAAAACATTGTGGGACGTTTCACACGGATGAATTTTCTGGCATTAGGTGTAAACTGATTGACATGAAATTATCCAAGCATAATGAAAAACTGTGCACAGCCCTAGTTAATAGAATATGTGCCAATTGTTCAATCGTTTTGCACTGTTGATTTAGTGCAAGTTGCATCAGCACCGGTGCAATTTATGTAACTATTCCTACTTAGTGCTTGATTACGAGTGAGATGCCATGTATTGCACCTCACTAATAATGATACTCCAGGGTACGTGTTATTATATTTAATACACGTTTTGGGGAGCAACATGCAGATTTTGGTGTTTAAAGCACAAAAATCTGCATGGTACTGTAAATACCATACACGTTGGCCTTGTTACAATTCAGCAAGTTTGACCTGCCACAATTTAACAAAGGTTGGGGTATTTAATGCATTTGATAATTATATGATACGTTAAATACCTCCCAACTCGTAATGCATTTGATAATTATAGGATACGTTAAATACCCCCCAACTCGTAGTTATGACCCATCCAAACAGGTCGGAATACACTGACCCACTCGTAATCAGTCCCTTAGTAAATATAATTCCTTCTTATCCTGCATGCAATTGTCTTTTCTCTGCTGCAGACAATACAAATTCCACTGCAATTTTGTATATCTAAATGGCAATTTCTCATTCAGTTATGCCACCAATGTTAGAAGTTGGGTTACTGGTTGACTGAGGTGTGAGCCCTGGTCAAGCTGCAACCACAATTCTAGTCAGGGTAAGGCACAAGAAAACCCCTAAATTAACCTGTGCTCAGTCCTCTAGTAGCTTAACAGAGAGCACTAATGCTTAAATTAGAGCCATGTGTAAAATATTTGTGCAACATTTCAAACAGTAAAGCAGTGAAGACACAACACAAAAAGATTCCACACCAGGATAAAAAAATAGAGCAAAATGTAATACATAAAACAAGATCAAAACGACAAAAACCAATCAGTAGAACTGGAGGTATGAATTTTTAAAGAATAAACTGCAAAATAGCGGCTAAAAGCATACAGCGCCTACTGGGGATATCTGATCACGCTGGACCGGGTCAAAGTCAAAAGTTTAGGTCAGTCGCAATGGAGCGCGGGCCGGATACAGTCCCAGATTAGTCTTGATGAAGGTTTACCTTCTTAAGTTTTGTGCTAAGAGTCCTGTTCGAATTGAAGGTCACTAGGAGCAATGAGAGTGTCGCTGAAGGAGGTTAGCATGGTGTAAGAAGCAGGCCGGGCATCATGGATGGGCGAGCTGGAGCCTCACATTGGCGGTCGACATGGGTGATAGATGTTTGCTGGCGAAGAGAAGGACTTGCGGAGGCGCGGGCTGATTTTCTTTGGAAGCAGCATGGTTCCATGATGAACTAATGGGTTCGCAGTCATGAAGACCGCATAAGCTTGCATTTAAGAGCTAGAAAGGCACACTAAGGGCCCATGACCTGAGAGGTGCCTCTTGGGGGTCAGAAACTCACTGCAGATGTGTCCAGGAGCTGTGAGGGAGCCTATTATGAGGCACTGATCAGTAGGCCAGCAGACTAATTCTTTGTGTCACTCTAGGGTCCTGGGTTCAAGCTTGAGGTTGCAGGTCCAGTTCTTCTTCCTCAGGCAAGAGGACAGCAGGCAGCAGGTCAGCACAAAAGGGCAGCAGCTCCTTCTAGAGTAGCAGTTCAGCAGAGTGGCAGTCCTGGTAGAAGCATAGCAGTCCTTCTTCCCGGCAGATTATCCACAGGTCCATAAGTGTACTGAAGTGGTGGTGTCTGAGGTCCTGTCACAGTTGTGCCTATGAAGTGGGGAAAAGCTTTTAGAGACATGCCTTTGAAGGACACAGATGCCCTACATCCCCTGCCCTGGCTTCGAGATGGCTAAAGTGACAATGCAGGGTCGTTAGGCCATTTGTGTGTAGATAGGACACAGCCTATTCAGGTGTAAATGAGGCTGGACCCAGCTCCTCCCTCCCATCCTGCCGGTGATGGCCCATCCAATCACGCCTAAGCTTCCATTGTTTGTGGCTGTCTAGAAGGGATGCACAAAGCCCAACTGCCAACTACTCCCAGTCATGTGACCAGAGTCAGGCTGCAGGCACCAAATAGCTAAGATAAGAAAAGGCCAACTTTCTAAAAGTGCCATTTTCAGAATTGCAATTTAAAATCCGGCTTCACCATAAGTTAGGATTTTAAACTGTGATTCCAGAGACACCAACTTGAAAGGGTCATCTCTTCCCCTTTGGAAATTACACTTATAAAATGTAATAAGGTAACTCCAATGTCACCCAATGGGAGAGATAGGCTTTGCGATAGTGAAAAACAAATGTAAGTGTTTTTTTACTACCAGAACATGTAGAACGTAAAAATACATGTCCTACTTTTTAAATGCACTGCATCCTGCCCTTTGGGCTGTTTAGGGCCTACCTTACGGGTGAGTTATATGTATTAAAACGGAAGGTTTTGGCCTGGCAAAAGGGTTATTTTGCCAGGTCGAAATGGCAGGTTAAAATTGCACACATGAGGGCAGGCATGAGACATGTTTAAATGACTACTTAAGTGGGTGGCACAATCAGTGCTGCAGGCTCACTGGTAGCATTTAATTTCTAGGCTCTGGGCACATGTAGTCCACTACACTAGGGACGTATAAGTATATTAAATAAGCCAGGTGGGTATAAGCCAATGTTGTCATGTTTTAGGAAAAGAGCACAAGCACTTTAGCACTGGTTAGCAGTAGTAAAGTGTGCAGAGTGCTAAATCCAGAAAAAAATCAAGTCAGCAAAGACAGGATGTCTGAAGGGAAAAAGTCAAGGGTGAACCACGTGAAGGATGCCAGGTCTAACAGATATGATCTAATGTAATTGAAAATGTAATTCTAATTTATCAATTTGATGTTAAAGTTCAAAACAGGGCAAGAAGCCCCAGTGAAACATGTTTCATGCCTCAGGAAGTGGTTCTCTTTTTAATTTACTTATCAGATTTTGCTTATGTAGACAGATCGCCTCTGCTTCAAATATATATGTTGTAAGAGATGATTAGTTCTAAGCAATCCTTGGTGCATATCATGCTTTGAAATGATAGGGACTTGAGAGCACAGAAAAGTTCACCAATGCAATAGGAAAAATATGCTTGATATTCCATGGTTTTCATACAGGGCTCTTCATCTCTGTGTAGAAAGGGATCTCCTTAAAGCTTTCAAATGTTGTCCATATGATAACACCATGATAGCAAAACAAATTTACTCTGTTTTATTAGTTTTCCAAGTATTTTGTTATATTTATTTCTACTGAAAAGAAACTACAGGTTTGCTGCCTTTGCATGAACAGAAAGGGGAGCATATATTCAACATTAAATAAGTGATCTCCATGGTGCACGCCAATGAACCAAATAAAAAAGGTCCTAGCATGCACCTATCGTTTGTGGAGCACAGGCATCACACCCACACAAGGTCTTTTTAGGGAAGAAGATATTGGCAGGAGATCAGAGCCAAGCCTGGGTATCTTTTGTTTGAATTTTGTGTTACATGATTTTCCCGAAATTTCAAAAAAATACCCATGGGCAAAGTTTTTTATAACCTTTCCACACAGGAGACTGGTTTGCACAGAAAATATCATACAGAAAATATTTTCTCCTCAAACCAGTGCTAGTTCAAACTCTATGCATTCATGGAAGTGTTTCGTCATTCATAAGCAATAACACAATCCCCTTGAGGTCAGGGCTTTATAGTCTCACGGTCAAACCCCTGTCCCACCCGCTCCTTGTTATGTGGTTTGGGTTATTCCCCATTCACTGGTAGCCATATCATGGAATGCTTACAAGTAGGCACTATTCAACAGTCCACTCCAATTCTTAGAAAGTGGTCAAAAGTGTTTCTGGTGCCACAGCACCTATAGCAGCTAGTCCCACAGGGCCTGGTAAGCCCACAACAAGTCTTACCTGCACTAGCTGAGAGGCAGTGTTCAGTGTCTCAGAGGGTGCCCTGACCGTGGGCACTTGCAATGCTCCAGTCCTGGTCGGTCGAGTCGGACTGCACACAGGACATGCGGCAGCACCTAGCAGGTGCGGTTGGCTACATCAGCGATCGGAGGTGCTCTGTTGCTTCTGTGGGCAAGGTAAGTTCAGCGCTCCTCAAGGGAAGGGTTGATCTTTGTGCTCCCGATCTGGTCCCAGAGAAGTGGAGATACACACTTGGCATCCTCCTCAATCCACGGGACAGGTTATGGGCAGTCTTTGGTGCTTTTTTTGTTTTGACCCATAGGTCACGGCTTTTCAGCTCTCTGGGTGATGGCCCGAACTTCACAGCTCACTCGGTACCAGCAGTCCCTCCTGCCGTGCTACCTGCTAACAAGATGCCAATCTCTTCTGCATGGCAGCCTACACCACAGTAGCCCTTCCTAGGATACAAGGTCACTGCTAAGGCCCGCGCAGGTCTTGTTGCTTGTCGGCAGCAATATTTTCTATGGCAGCCCTTCCTGGCATTTGATGCGACTGCAATGATACGGTATGGGTTTCAGTCTTCCCACACAGCATGCAGCCCATGGCTTTTTTTATGGTGGTTACCGAGCTGATTCTGCACACAGACAATGACCCGTTCAGTACAGTAGCGGTCTCCTCAAAGCTCGCACCAAGAGATCTCTCAACATGGCCTTGCTCCCTCCAGTGCTCTTAGTCCCTGGGCACACTGGTCCTGGCAAACAGGCAGGTGTTGGTGCTCCAGACACCAGTGTGGGTGGTCTTGGTTTCCCTGGATAATGTTCCCTCATCCAGCAGGGAGACTAGCAGGCCTTCGTCCCCAGTCCTGGTCACAGGCAGAAGTCTTTCAGCGTTTTCCCTCCTCATACAGCCCATCTGCATGCTTGGCAGACAACAAATATTTGGGGTCCAACCTCCCAATCTTATAGTCCATTTCCAGACACCAAGTGAGATTTAGGGTCTGAGTCTGTGAAGTTTTATGTTGGGTTTCTACTTCGTTCGAACTGTACACTTATCCTCTGCTTCTTCCTTTTGAAACGCTGTTCTGTTACAGGAGGAGAGACTCCGAAGTTGATAGTCCCACAAAACAGGCCATGGGAGTGACTAGAGTTCATGCCTGGTTGTCAGCCACAGTGATATGTGCATCAAAAGGTTAATTCTGAGCTCCCAGCCCTACTCTTTATGATTTCCTTATCAGCCTCATCTCCTTTCTGAGATGCGTCCTGGTCCTTTCCTTGTGATCTCTTACTGAATCAAACAGCACCCTTTGAAGTGTACATGGGAAATCTCTCTCTTCCTTCTCTAGTGTCTCCCAAACAGTTTACAGGAATGCAGCAATGCACAAATCTGTCTAGGGGGGATTCCTCTACCACTCATGTCTTCACCATGCATACCTGGGTCTCCCAAAGTGGAACACAGTGTCCTCATATATAATGTACTGTTGCAAGCACACATACTGTCCAGTACTGTCACCTCCATGTATTGTGCCACCTAAGCCACACATACATTCAGCAAACACAATCACTCTGTGCACACTGTTCAGTACTGTATCATTTCAGTATTGTGCCATGCTAACACACCTACTGATAGTACACACATTATCCATGCCCGCACTGCACAGCACTTCATTCCTTCACGTATTTTAATGCTTACACATACACCCAGCACATGCTTTCACTGTGCACTCCCTGTACAGTACTACATCTCTCATGTACTGTATTCCTCTCTGGTATGAATACATCCAGTACACTCACTCATCATAAATTCACTGCCCTGCACTGCTATATCCCTGTACTGTACCTTCCCAGGTACACATACATCCAGCGCAGAGTCACTACTCCTGCTCTGCCCAGCACTTTACAGCTAACTGATGTAGACCAAGGGCGAGTTAAGCACACAGAAGCAGAACTTTAAAAAGGTGAGTGAGTGAGTGTTTGTGGTTAAACAACTGGAGCTTTATTTTGAAGGAAAGATAAATGTGGTTGTGCGTCTGCACACATTTTTTACATATGTGCAGTCTCCTAGTGAATCTATTGATTCATATGTCACTGCTCTAAAAGTACTTGCAGCTTATTGTGGGTTTGAAGATTTAAATTGTGTCTAGATGTTATTCTAAAAAATTCAACAAAGATTGTTACCTTGCTAGAATCCCACATTGGATGAAGCAATAGATATTGAAAAAAGTATAGAATCTTCTCTTGAAGATTCTAAACAATTGGAACAGCCTAATTCTGCAAGTTGTGTGGTTAGAACATCACAGGTTAATCCTCACAATGATCATAGTCGAGGTAACAAACAAGTTTATCAGAGTCCCAGAGCTATTATGAACAAAGGAAAAAGTTTTGTTCAAGGTACAACCAGACTTGTATGTTATCGGTGTGGTTCACTAACTCATGTTTCAAATTTTATGAATTGTCCTGCAATAAACCAAGAATGCTGGAAATGCAAAAAAATTGACATTTTGGTAAAGTGTGTAGAGAAGGAGGTAAACTTGTTGGTATAAGAAGAGTAACTTTGAATGAAGAGATGGTGGATGAGGAGGAAAGTTTGTGTTTCAAAATGGATGAATCTGTGCTAGCTATAGATTGTATTGAAGATCGAAGTGTAAACAATGGCAACAAGTATAATGATCCGCATATTTCCATAAGAATTGATGGTACTCTTATTCCTTTACTTGTAGATTCAGGAGCACGAACTACCATCATTTCTATCGAAAAATGCAAAGAATTTTGAACTGACAAGGGTCTTATTCCTCCTAATGTGATGACTACAGCATTCGAAGGTACAAGAATAGATTTGGGGGGTTATTTTGGGCTGATATCTCATTTGGAATTAAAACCATCAAAGGTAATGTATATGTAGCCCACAAAGGAAGTAATGTTTTGGGTTAGTGGCATCAAGGCGATTTAAATTTTTTTTTTTTAGAGTTTTATATAGCGCAAATTAGACTTGAAGATATCAGGTATCAGAGCTTTTACATGAGCATCAGTTTTGTTACAGCTGAACACATTCATTTTTGTTAGGCACAGGGAGATTAAGTGATTTGCCCAGAATCACAGGATGTTGAGCGTTGTTGCCGAGACTCAAACTCGGTTCCCCAGCTTTGAGGTCGACCGCTCTAGCCGTAAGGCTACATATAATCAGACCTGGCCACAAACGCCCTGTAAAGTTAGTTAAATCTGTTTTGAGTGTGGACTGGAAAGACAATTTCAAAGGGGTGTTTCAGGATAAGGTAGGGAAAATCAAAGACTTTGTACATACCATTAAGGTCAAGGAAGGTGTAGTACCAGTAGTACACAAGTTAAGGAATATTCTAAATAGTGTAAGGGGGGAACTATCTATCATTCTAAAAGAACATGCAAATTGATGGCATAATTAAGCCTGTGAATGCCACTCTGTGGCTTTCTCCAATTGTTCTGGTGTAGAAGAAATAAGGAGATCTTAGAATATGCATTGACTTGAGATCATTTAACAATGTCATTTGGATGGAATATTTTCCTTTACCACGTATTGATGAGTTGATCAGTGCTGTGGGTCAGTCCAAATAGTTTTCTAAATTGGATCTTGGTACAGCGTACCAACAGGTGGAATTACATGTACAAAGTCGTCATCTTACTGTCTTTGTTACACCAGATGGTACATTCCAGTTTTGCTGTATGCCATTTGGACTCGCTTCAGCGGCGTCTGTTTTCCGGAAGGTAATGAAAGGGTGTTCTAGGATGTGTCAAATGTTGTTGTCTTTGAAGTTTGGACAAAATATCCTTCACAGACAAACACGCCTGCTGAGGCCTTGAGGTCTGTGGGCACCTCCGAAGGCTGATATTGAAGGCCGATCATTAATGACTCCTCCTTCGGAGCTAATTTGCTTTGACCACTTCAGAACGTTTTACCTGTGACCTCTTACCCCTCACGATATCGAATCATGATTAAAAAGCTTATATGTTCTGTCTTTCCAATTGCTGCATCCTCGTTGATTGAAAGTACCTCTGTGTCCATCATATAAGTTCACCAGCATATTGTGAAGGTCTGGACCTACCCTTCACTGTGCCTTCCCTGAGCACACAGATATTCATGCCCACCATATAATCTCTCCATCAACCTGTGAAGTTATATACATACCTCGGTTCCTCAGTCATTATCGCATGAATGTCCATTAACTTCTGGTCCTGACATAAAACTTGCTCTTGTGGTTTCCTGATAAAGGTGCAATGTTTGCCAAAACACGTGTAGACACATTGAAGAACCACCATCGACTGATTTTATAAGCCATCCTATAACATTGTTAATTTTTGTATATATTCCCTTGTCATTGAATGTATTGTATTTCACTGTTACAATTTGTTTTTTTACTCATGTTTCATGATTATTTAAATCTGTTCATGTGAAATAAGTTTACTCACCAACTTTTTCATCTGTTCAATTTTCTGTTTTGTCACTGTACTTCCTGTTTATTCATACTCAATTTTTCCATTAATTTGCTCTATAGTTATTCGATTTTAATGATTTTGTAGTAATAAAGTGAATTTTTTTAGTCCACTGTGGTACATTGTAGTCTATTGTTATCATCCCAGTTTTAAGGTCTTAAATTGTCTCAAGACCAACTAGTTGCCTAGAGATTGTTCTTATGTACGGTTGCATTTTCCCTGTTGTAGGAACTATTGTAAGTAGCAGGGGGCCCTTGTATTTACAATGAGTAGTATTTCAAGATGACATTCCAATTTTTGCAGAGTCAACTGAAAAACATAATCATTGTGTGGAGAAAGTTGGAACAGAATGGTGTCACTATGTATGAGAATAAATGCATTTTTGGAGTCAATTTTATTTATTTATTTATAAAATTTTATATAGTGCGAACATGACCACCGGGGGTATCAGAGCGCTTTACAATATATATATATGAGGGTACATGTAAACAACCAAGAGTAACCAAAGAGAAGGAATCATATACATAAAGTATCACAGCAGGAGAAAATAAACAAAGTGATAATTACACAGTCATAGGTGTCTGAACATCCTCATGACCCTTAAATGTCCAGCATGGTAAACACAGCTAAAATGTCACAGTCAAAAGTGATTAAACATTCTCCTGAGTCATAAAATGTCAAGGCCGTAATATACAAAGCGAAAATTCACAGACATGAGAAGTCCGTGCTTTCAAATGGTGCAGGCCGCCGGGCCACGGATCGACGGTTAGGCCACGGCATCAAGTGCGGGGCCAGACTGAGGTAAGAATTTCTTCATTAGGAGCCTTTTGGCTTCTTTCTTGAAGAGGAACGTGGAAGGATTCGTCCTGAGTTTGGGGGGAGTTCCAGATCCTTGGAGCCAAACCAGAGAAGGCACAATTGTAGGTCTTTTTTTTCTTGAATTTATGGGGTTTAAGTAGTAGGGTGCTGGCACTTCTGGAGGCTCTCGAACCACATGAGGGCTCCAATTTCTGCGCGAGGTATTGCGGAGTCTGGTAGTGGATGGCTTTGTGTGCCATGCATGCGATTTTTAAGTGTATCCGGGCTTCATAAGGAAGCCAATTAAGGGCTAACAAGTCTGGAGAGATATGGTTGACTTTTTTTGTGCCAGTTATGAGCCTAGCAGCAGAATTGAGGGCAACCCTAAGAGGAGCCGTCTTCACTCTGGGCAAGCCACACAGCGTAGCACTTCCATAGTCCAGCTTTGAAATCACTAGGGCTTGCACTGCAACCTTAAGGTCAGGAGCAGGAAGGTAGTGTTTGAGTTTTCTGAGGATGTTGAGTTGGAAGTTCGCTCCTTTGGCGAGGGAACTGATGTGTTTCTGCATGTTTAGGCTTTTGTCTAAAATGATCCCCAGAGAGGATGCCGAATCCACGAGGTGAGGTCTACATTTCAGGGCAGTAATCTGAGACAGCCATTGGTCCATGTCCAGGGATTTTTTCTGGGGAGAGATTAGGAGGAACTCAGTTTTTAAAGCATTAAGCTTCAGGTGATTGCGTGTCAGCCAGCCTTGTGTTTCCAACAGGATTAAGTTGAGGGATTGAACGTCCTCGGCGGAAGCGATCTTCAGGTAAAGTTGAGTATCGTCCGTGTACATGTGATAATGAATGTTGGATGATTTCAAGATTTCTGTCAGAGGCTCCATGAACAAGTTAAAGAGCGTGGGAGATAGTGCTGACCCTTGTGGAACTCCAAGAGTAACCGGAGCCGGGCGAGACAGGGATTGGTTCACCTTGAAGCATTGTGATCTATTGTGAAGGAAAGAGGAGAACCAGTTAAGTGTAGGCCCAGACAACCCCATCCTGTGTTCCAGGAGGTCAGTTAGGTTATCGTGTTTGACCGTATCAAAGGCTGACGACAGGTCAAGAAGGATCAAAAGGCAGGCCTCATTATGGTCCAACATTCTAAGTGCATCATCTACGATGTGCGTCAACGCTGACTCTGTACTATGGCCCGCGCGGAAACCAGTTTGACAATGGTCCAGGAGGTGGAAATGATCGATGTGGTTACAGAGTTGGGCGAGCACACATTTCTCCAGGAGCTTGGCCAAGGTGGGGATGTTGGAAATTGGGCGAAAGTTATGAAGATCCGTGGGATCCGAGGATGATTTCTTTAGAATCGGGGTAACTTGGCCCGCTTTAAGGCAATCAGGAATATCACCTTGACTGAGAGAAGCATTTACGATCCTAGTCCAGAGTGTTAGAAGGGAGGATCTGACTTCCGGGAACAGGTTCGCAGGTAGAGGGTCGTTGTAATGATTAGAAGGTTTCAAAGACAACAGCATTTTGCGTATAGTGAGTTAATCAACCGTTTGGAACGAACTCCAGGAAGCATTGTTTTTGGGGAGGTAGGGGAGCGCAGGGAGTGTATCTGCACTCGGGTGACGGTGGGAGGTCTGTGGACTGCTCGACAGTTGCTCAAGGGCGGCGCGTAAGTCAGATTCAATCTTCAAGGACTTCTCCGAGAAGAAATCCGCAAACTGTTCACAACTCGGCAGCGATCCCTGAACCAGTGGTGGGAGGTTGGTATGACTATTAGTTTGAGCCTTGATGATTTCGAACAGTTTTTTTGGCCGGTTTTTTGCTTGGTCAAGTTGAGTTCTGAGGAAGGTAGCCTTTGAGCACCTGATGTGTTTATTGTATAAGCACCTCCGGGATCTCAATTGGTGGAGGTGTTCGAGGGAGGGATGGGATCGCCACCGCCTTTCTGCCAGTCTTAAGTTTCTTCTTTCGGAATTAAGACTCTCATTGAACCAATGTTTGGAGGTTTTGGCGGACTGTCTTTTAAGCTGTACCAGTGCAACAGAGTCTAGAATATTAAGCATAGCATTGTTATAATGGTCCGTAAGGTCATTGACGTCCGACGTGTTTGAGAGCGGGGGCAGGAAGAAATAGAATACTTAGGCCATGCGTTAACATCTGAAGGTGTCAAACCCAAACCAAGTATTATTGATTACATTGTCAAAGCACCTCATCCTAAAGACAGAGAATAATTGAGATCTTTCCTCAGTTGTTGTGAATTTTTCTCAAACTTTATTAAGAATTATGAGTGAATGACAGAATGTTTTAGGGATTTACTGAAAAATAATACAATTTTTGAATGGCCCCCAAGCTGTCAACAAAGTTTTGATAGGATTAAATGCAGCATTGTGACAGCACCATTTTTACAACCCTATGTTAAAGGAAGAGAAACTTATGTCACTGGTGATGCCAGTGCTAAATAAAGAAATTATCATAGGTTTTGCTTCACGGAGAATGAAGGATGTAGAAACTATATATTCGGTTATAGAAAAGGAAATGTTGGCTTGTGTTGGACTTGGCCCTTTTTGGCCGGTTCACCCCTAAACTTTTTGCCTTGTGTGTCAGTAGTTTTAAGTCTCTGGGCACTTTAGCACTGTGGGCCAGTGTAAAGTGCGTGCGCGCTGAGTGCGTGTGGTGAGATTGTCCTGCCCTCCCATAGGAATGCATGGGGGATATGTGTGTCCATGGTAATTCCTGGTATGAGGGGAGTGCAGGGTCGAGTTTAGTATGTGCGAACTCGTGAGAATAAATGCTGCGCAATGGTGTGCGCAGATTTATTATAACTAGTGTAGAAATGCCACTTCTAGAAGTTGGCATTTCTGTGTGCTCTGTGTCTGCCTGCCTGATGTGAATTGCATGTCTGGCTTTGTGAGTGACAGGGGCTGGGAGGTGTGTGTGGCTCCAGGAGGGGCAGGGTGAGTCAGCGCAGTGGTGAATGGAGAGATATCCATGTAGATGGGTGGGAGGAGTTGCACCTGGGACCTGAATAGGGCTGTGCCTTCCCTCTACAATGCTGGCTCCACCTCCTGTGGTGCGTCTGATGTCCCTGGCCTGTCTTGTCAAAGGGAGAGGAGCTTGCCAAAACAAAGTGCTCCAAATCCCCTGATACCAGTTCTGACTGGTATCTCCAAGCCCTGTGCTGTGACACAAAGGGGATTTTGTGTATAAAAGAAGGGGCTGTGACCCCAGAAAAATGTTCAGTCTTGGTACCTGATTCCTGCAGGGCGTGCTGCTGCTGGGGGCCCAGGGGGCTGCCAGGAGGGCTTGCCTCCCTGGGCCCTGCATTGCCCCTTCACCTAAGGACTGATTCTTTGAAAACTACAGGACTTTGCCTGCTTCTAGCGCCTGGTGAGCGCTGTGCTCTAATTCTTTAATGGACTCAAGCAAGAGGAGAGCGTGGGCCTCCCAGCGCGGTGCTGCAGCCCTTGGAGAGGGAATCCCGGCGTGAGGGATTCCCCCGTGTTGGGAATTGTTTGCGGGTGCCCACCCCACGTTTTGAGTCAGTGGCGGGTGCCCACCTTGCTTATGTGCTGCTCCGGCGGGTGCCCACCCCGCCGGTATCTTTAAACGAAGCGGGAGCCCACCCCGCGTTTCACCGCCGCGGCCGGAGGCCGGAGAGGAAGTCAGGCAGCGTGATGCCTGGCGTGGGGCGGGACTCCCGCCTTACGAAAGGGAAGTCCCGCCCGCTGGAGATGCGGTGAAGAGAAAGTGCCGGCCGGAGCCTCGCGGGCCCCACAGTGAAGTCCCGGGTCCCAGGAGGGGGCCTGGGCGAAGTGAGGAGCAGCGGGATCGTCGGCAGGGCTCCCGTGCCTAGAGAGAGAGCCCCGCATGTTGCCGCGCCGCCTCCAGCGCGAGAAGGGAAGAGGAACAGACGCCCAGAGAGTCCCGGTGAGTGGGGGCTCCAGGGGTGCCTTGTTGGTGCCGGTGGAGGCACCATGACGGTGTTTTTGCTGAGCGGACCTGCCAGAGAGCAGGCCGCTCCAACGAGGGGGCACCTGGTTGTTGAGGGCCCAGAGGGGCCCGTGTCCCCTACATGTAGAGGCACATTGTTGGTGCCTGAGTGGTCCCGCGGGAGAGCGGGCCACTTCAACGTCGGGGGCCACTTTGTTTTCAGAGCCCCGTTTGTCCCTCAGCTGTGCCGCCGGAGCGGGCAGCTGCAACATGGCCACTTGAGTTAAGAGAGCCCCAGAGCAGGGCCTCGTGGTGATTTCTCAGTTGCACCGCCATAGCGGGCAACTGGAACGTTTGGCCCACATGTTTTAGAAGTCCCGGAGGGGGACAGGCGAGGGCACAGTCGGTGCCAGGGCCCACATTGGGTTTTCACAGCTGCCCAGCAAGTAGTGGGCAGTTGCAACGTTTAGGCCCACAGTTCCTGGGGCCATTTGGCGCTAGGAGTGAGATACACTCCTCTGCCCCATATCTTCACAGCTGCCCAGCACTTAGTGGGCAGCTGCTACGTTTAGGTTTGCGCAGAGTGCGCACCCTGGACTTTCGCTGCTTTGGCAGCGCGCCCTGACTCTTGGGACATAGGGCAGTTGAGCCCCTTTTAGGGATGGCCAGTTGGCCAGGGGGACTTCTAGTTCCATAGGGCGCCAGGCCCTAAGGTGATTTATATGCTAGTGAGATTCTATCCATGATTTATGTGCCCTAATGGGATTATGTGGTGCTAGGAAATGTGATGCATTTACCCTGATTTACGCACCCTGTGTTATACCTCTAATGTGGTTTGTGATTATGAGGTTGTTTTGCATATCATGGTTTATGCTAGTGAGATTATGTTTCACTGTGTGATTTTATTATTACCTAATGCGTTTAGGTTGTGAGTTATTCTCTACTGCGCTTTACGCCCCTAATGTGAGTTATACTTAGGAGGTTAGGGTCTAATGCGTTTAGACTTGTGAGGTGATTGCCTAATGTGTTTATGCTGGTGAGGGTGGCGCAGAAGGTAATTCGCGCCTAATGTGATACTGTGCATAATGTGGTTTATGTTACAGGCTGATGCTAAGTACAGTGGTTACCAGTGATTACTGGTTGTACGTTCATGATGTGTTCTACATTTATTATAAATACTACCTATACTAAGTTCGCTTTGTGCTGGTTCTGACAGTGGTCCAGTTGGCCCTGTCAGGTGTAAATAATTCCCTTGTAAATATGACCCCGTGCCAGGTGGCACGATGTATATTATGTGAGTACTATTCTAATGTGTTTTATGATAATACAAAGGCTATTTTTATATATAACCTTGTGTGGAGTTCCTTTTGTGGTGTGCCTGGTATGTTGTTGCTGTGTGCGTGCGCAAACGCTTTACACATTGCCTCCGGGATAAGCCTGACTGCTCGTGCCAAGCTACCAAGGGGGTGAGCAGGGGTTATCTTTGGCGTGTAACTCCCTTGCCCTGACTAGAGTGGTGGTCTCTGCCTGGCTTTGGCGCAAGCCTTAGCCAACCAGAGATCCCATTTCTAACAGCTTGTGTTTGAGGTTTTGAGAAATTTAAAACTTTTCTTTGCGGCAGGAAATTTTGCATCACAACAGATTACAAACCATTAGTGGATATTTTATCAGTAATAAAGATAAAAAAAGACTGCAAAATTATCCAGGTTAACAACAGAGGGTTCGATTACGATGTAGGTAGCAAAGTATCCACGCAACACCGTCTCGGAGTCGGAACCCACCGACTCGCAGTCGGCGGTTCCCACCGACCGATTATGATGCAACCAATCACTGTTCGGTCGCAGTCCCATTGTTCCCTATGGGACCCCGTGTTCTGGCCATAACACAGGCTCCTATGGGGAAATGAGGTGTTTGCGGAAAACCCTGCACCCTGTCGCAGGCACCCCATGGTGCCTGCCACACAGTGCAGGGTTTTACAGGGGGGTCCCTTGGGTACCCCCTCTGCCATCAACCGGAGGCCATGGGGCCTAAGGGGCCCTGCCAGGGGCCCCCAAATTCACTTTCCAACAGCCTTTTCTTGTCAGACAGAGCAATTCGAAAGGCTGATGGAAATCAGCACCGTAATCCCTCGGTCGGAAACGCTGCTCATAGGGGTGTACGATGTGGTCCCGACCGACAGGAATACTCTGAGAGCCTGTTGGAACCAATTCAGAATAACCGCGTGGTTTCCATTCCGACCGCGAACATCATAATCGGTCAGTCAAAATGCTAACCGAGCGAGTCTGTCAGAAGGGCTCTGACGCGGTCGAGGAGATTCCGACTGTCAGGAGGAGGCTTTCCGACCAACATCGTAATCGGGCCCTAAGTTGTTGGAGTTCAATTTTCATGTTGCATACATTGCAGGTGGCAAGAATGCCAGAGCTGATTTTTTGTCTCTGCATCCTATTGATGATTTATGCAACACTGATGGTCATGAAGAAATTGAGGAATATGTTATTGCTAGGGTTGAGAATGTAGTTGTATGCTCTGACATGGAAACATGGCACAATGATCTGAGGAATGACAATGTTTTAAGTAGAGTGATGCAGTTTGTGAAACTTGATTGGCCTAGAGAAGAAGCTTTGGAGGGTTCTCTGCAATATTTTTGCAAAGTTGCCAATGAATTATCCATAGAAGGAGATTTACTGGTAAGAGGGTATGAATTGATACCACCGGAATGTTTGTGTTTGAAGATTTAAGAAACTGCTCATGTTGGTCACTTGTGAATGGCTGCCACCAAACGCAGAGTGTGAAATGATTTTTGGCGGCCTGGTATGGATGAAGACATAGAAAGATTAGTGAGGGAATGTGTACAATGTTGTTGTAGTGAAAAGCGTTTAGTGACTGTCACCCCTTATATGTCTCCAGAAAAAGTTAGGCAGAGAATTGCAGTTGATTTATTAGGTCCTTTTCATATGTTATCTCACAATTTGGGATATTTTGTAGCAATGATTGATCACCTCTCGAGGTGGATTGAAGTTTGTGGGGTAGCTGAACCCAACACTAATGCTGTAATTCGTTTTTTTAATGACGTTTATGACGGAAGGTATACCTAAAGAATTACTAACTGACAATGGCGTACAATTTACATCTTTGTCCATGATAGAATTTTTAAAGAAAAATGGAGTAAAACATCTATGCACTCTACTATACTGTCCTCAAGCCATTGGAAAGGTTGAGAGGTTTGATAGAGTGTTGGTGTAGTGCATTCAAAGTGCAATACAATCCTAGAAAGATTGTGAGCTGGCTATTAGAGATCTGGATTGGGTTTACAGATCCACACCTCATTCTGTTACAGGCAAGATTCCATTTGAACTTATGAGGGGAAGGAAAGTTGTTTCAACATTATGTCACTTTTGGAGAGTGGAATTGAAAAATCAAGAGTGTGGGGTTATAGAAGCCAGTAAGGAGGCAAAACATCTAAGTGATCAATCTAGTGCTGCAAGATGTGAAAAGAAATTGTTTGGAAAAAGTTTATCTAATAGGAAAATCAAATTTGATAATGGTGATGTTGTACGCATCAAAGATCCTATTTGAAAGGATCTGCTAAGTTCAGAGATCCTGTTAATATTGTTAAAATTAGAGGCAATGCTGTAAAAGTATCTAATGGGCAGTTGTGGAATGTAGGAAGAGTAGCTAAATTGGAAAAAAGCATTGGTGTAGTGTGGGAATGATGAGGCAAAAATCAACAAGAACATTCTGGGCAACACTGCTAAGAGGAAAATGTATAGTACTGTGTTGAGAAGAAGCACTATAGTGACCGGTTTACCCAGAAGATATTTGGTTTGACCATTGAAATTGTTCCTTATCTTATTACAATTTTTCAAATCCTTGAGGTTTCACATATTTTTTCTTTATTTATTATATTGTTTTTGTTCTTTTCTCTTTCTTGTTGGTGGTTCAAAAAAAGGGGGGGAACAGATGTGTGGTATCTTGTATCTGTTATATTCATAGCTTAACCTATTGTAATATGTTACTTCTCTATTTCCAATATTAGATAATGTATTCTATGTAGGAAGCTCTCATTGGTTAGTATTTTATTCCATGTAAGAAGGTTAAGGTGATGACATGGTTATTGCTTTGTCAGTTGTTGGAGCTCCTGGGTCCTTGTGTATGCTGGAAACCATTTCCTTCGTTTACTACAATAAACCCATTCAGATACTTTCAGGAGTGGAGTCTACCTCTATGCTACAGGAGGACCCCAGCCTTTTCCTTATGTAATGCAATGCTCTCACTTGGTGAATTTTACTTCCACCTACTGTCAGATTTATGGGCCATTTGTGGATTTTAATTGCATTGTTATGGCTCTTTGAGCCAGGATCATCAATAAAACAGCAAATCTTGCCCCTGCTGTGCCCAGTTTAGGGCTGGGGATAGGACCCAGGAGACAAGCGTCTGTTGTACTGTAATGTATCTTACCCACTATGTTTGCTATGTAGTCTCATACTTTATACCAAAACTGTCTGACAACATGGCAATCCCACATCGCATGGAAGCAATCCGCCTTATGAGCATCGTAGCGTGGACAGTTTGCCAGTCCATGTGACTGTAATTTGCTTACCGTATATGGAGACATGCATGCGACTGGTAACTCTGGGGCTGTTGAAGCCAAGCATTGCGGGAGACTCTCTATGGATACTCAAGGAGCTTCTCCCAGTCTTTCTCTCTAAATACATGTTCTAAGTCAATTTTCCAGCAGAGCTTTGGCTGAAGTAGAGGCGTGTTACACAACTCTAATAGAGATCTATAAAACCAGGTGATTAGACTGCAGATCCTACTCATGGTAAAGAGTGTCTGTGAGTAGCTATGACCCCTAATGTGCGCATCTAAGCTAACATGGACCTGTGTCTCAGAAACAATCTAGGGGGAGCGCAGTCATGTCCTTCAATAAGTAGAATCTGATTAAAGCACAATTTTCAAATAGATCACCCACTTTATAGGGTCTCAGTCTTTCCTATTTCTATTACGTAGTCCCATTTATGCAAATCACAAGTCAAGCCTAACTGCAGGTGCGTAAGGCAAAGCACCTTGTGTATGTCACAGTGCCTGCCATTCAGTAATGTAGTTTAGCCCTCCGTAAACCACCCGTCATTTAGAAGTGTCCAAAGCCACCTGTGGGCGACCACTAATCCAGATCAAGTACAACAATAGCCCGCCCAGCTTTTTAAAGTGCTGTCTAGGGATAATGATTAACAGTTTGGTGGAATGATAAAGTGGGCAAGGCAACATTATCATCTAAGATAGGATAGATAGGACAGGATATCACTTATAAAGGGCACTTATACCCGAGGGTGTCAAGGCGCTATAGCAGACAAAGAGGAGACAGGATGGGGGCGCACAAGCTGCAACCTAGGACGAAAAAAGCCAGGTTTTCAGATGTTTTTTAAAAAGCAGGTAGGATTCTGCGTTGGAGATGAAGGTGGGTAGGGAATTCCATTACTTGGCATCCGCTACCGGAGGGTTATTCGACAAGCTGTTGTAAGTGGAAGGTACTTCCTGGTGGTCACCTGTGGTCAAAACAACCTAACAGTACATCCAATATTGCCATGCAGGGTGTCGGTCTCAGTGCAGTAGATTTGCATCCCTAGGCACTGACAAGTGGAGTTCTCCCATATGGGGAGGGTATCTGTTGGACACTCCTAAATATGGTGGTGGCCCTGGGCATAATAAGGTAAGAGCTGGTCTTATCCCAATACACCTTAAGCTCAGACCCGCTTCCCATGCTATCAAGTTTGTTGATGACTGAGTTAAGGGTGTATTCCACATCCCAATCATACACCAGCAAGTCGTCTGCATAGATCAAGATGATGTAATGCCACTCCCTGTTTGGGATGCCCCAATCCCTCTATACTGTTCTCAACATCACAGCAAATGGTTCAATTGCTAAAGCTAAAAAGCAGAAGGAAATTTGGCAGCCCTGTCTGGTACCTCGGTAGACATTGTTCCTAAATTATCAGGCCTGTACACACTTTCATGACAGGTAGGTTATAAAGCATCTCCATCCGCCTGCAAATGGCAAGTCCATGACCAAATCTATTCAAAACTTCATGGAGCAATCCCCACCTCAGGAAGTCAGATGCCTTCTACATGTTCACTGCTAGTTCTACTGATCTGGGCCATGCTTCGGGCCACCTCCATGATCTCAAACAACTGTCTTATGTTCTGTGACATGCAACGGCTTGGATGCAGCCATTTTGTATTCAGCATTCAGTATAGATAGTAGCCTGCATGCTCATAAGTCCTCAGGTTGCGGGTTTTAAAGGGGCATTCACAAGGGCTTCACATACTTTGGGAGAAGGCTACCCATCTCCAAAGCCGCATTATAGACTGCAGTCAACTATGGGCCAGTTGGTCCGCGAAGAGCATAGAGAACTCCAGGAGAGGCTGTCTGCACCTGGAACCCTACAATATGTGAGTAGTGAGATATTGGCCTTTATTTCGTTTAATGAGATTGGGTGTCTCTGTGCATTACCACCCTGTTGTGCAAGCCAGGAAGGCAGAATATCTTTTAGGAAGTTATCTTTATCTACATTCATCCTATTGTTGTTGTTACTGTATAGTTGTTTGTAGTAGTCAATAAATGCCTTATCAATAGACTCCTGCAATTGTTGTTGTTGGTAGAGTCTTTCCTGGCTTTGTGCAGCAAACCTGTCTGACACCCCGTTATCCTGATTGATCCGGACACCCTCATCTAGGTCTTGTAGCTGCTGATTGAACTGGCTTCTGATCACTACCGAGGTGCGAATGCAAATACACACACCACTACTTTAAAAGTCTTCCATTCTGTAGAGTGGTAGTGAGTTGCCCTTTGTTTTCTTTGAAGTAGTGCCCTGTAAGTTCTTCCAGTGATGTGTGTGAACATTGTGAACTGCAGTGTAAGAGAAGTAATCCTTCAACAGTGGCTACTTGTGGGATCATGCATCACTGTATGACCATTGTGCTAACCAACATCTAAGGGAATTAGAAGTTGTATACACAGGCACGCTTAGTAAAGGCGGGCAGGAATGATCTACTTGCACATGTAGAACCCAGTTAAATGTACCACATTTGAGCACTGGATGATCAATCAATCAGTAGTCTTATATAGCATGACTACACACCTGTGAGGATCTCAAGCACTAGGTGGGGGGTTGGGTCTGCGATTCAGTTCAAGAGCCAGGTCTTGAGGTCCTTCCTGAATTGCAGCAGTGATGGTGCTTGCCTGAGGTGCAGAGACAGGGTGTTCAAGGCCTTTGCAGCGATGTAGGAGAAGGCTCTCCCTCCAGCAGTGGTCTTGCGGATCCATGGCATGGTGGCCAGGGCCGGTTGGGCAGAGTGGAGATGTCTGGTGATAGTGTAGAAGGAGAGGCAGTGGTTAAAGTATGCAGGTCTGGCGCTGTGGAGGGTTTTGTAGGCATGCGTGAGGAGCTTGAAGGTGATTCTTTTGTTGAGAGGTAGCCAGTGTAGGTCTCTCAGGTGGCCGGTGATGTGGTTGTGGCATGGGTTGTTCAGGATGAATCTGGCGAAGGCATTCCGAACATTCTGCAGTTATTTCTGGGTTTCTATGTGGTGCCGGCATAGAGTGCATTGCCGTAGTCGAGTCTGCTGCTGACGAGTGCATGGTTGACCATTTTCCTGTACTCGTGGGGATCCACTTAAAGATCTTACCAAGCAGGCGGAGCGTGTGGAAGCAGGAGGACGAAACAGCGTTGATTTGTCAGTTCATTGAGAGCGAGGTGTCCAGGATGATGCAGAGGTTTCGAGCGTGGTCCGTTGGTTTGGGGGTGGGTTTCTGAGCACTGCAGGCCACCAAGAGTTGTCCCAGGTGGAGGGGGAGGAGCCTAGGATGAGGACTTTGGTCTTGTCTGAGTTAAGGTTAAGGCATATGTACTTCATTCAGGTGGCGACTGCCTTCATCCTGTTGTGGAAGATGCTCTTGGTGGCTGTGGGATTGTCTGTAAATGAAAGAATCAGTAGGAGACGATGTTGAGTCCATGCCTTTTGACGATGGCTGCAAGCGGGCAATGTGGATGTTGAAGAAGGTGGGGCTCAGGGAGGATCCCTGAGGCACTCCGCAGCTCTCTGTGGGTTCTGAGTTGAACAGCGTTAGTCTGGCTCTCTGCGTTCGGCCGGTGAGGAAGGAGCGGATCCATTCTAGAGCTTTGTTGCGGATGACAGCATTGTGGATTCTTGCGTAGAGGGTGTGGTGGGAGACAATGTTGAAGGTGGCTGAGGAGTGCAGGAGGATGATAGCAGCTGTCTCGCCTTGGTCGAGGTGGGTACGGATGTGGTCTGTCGCCGCGACAAGAGCGGTCTCGGTCCTGTGGTTGCTTCTGAAGCCCGATTCGGAGAGGTCCAGGATGTTGTTCATTTCTATGAGAGTTGGGCAATGATGGCTTTCTCGATGATATGGCTGGGAAGGGGAGTAGAGAGATGGGTCTGTAGTTCTTGAGGTCCGTCGGGTCGGCAGTGGGTTTCTTCAGCAGGGGGGTGATCTCTGCATGCTTTCAGTCTTCCATTAGGTTGCGGACTCAATGGAGCAGTTGATGGTGCGGCAGAGTTCAGGTGCGATTGAGGTGTCAGCTCTGTTGAAGAGCCGGGATCTGAGGGGGCTCCCACAGTAGTCAGTTGAAAATCTGAGGAGAGTGGGTAGGGTAGAATTGTGCAATAATAAGACTATGTATCCCCCTCTATCTATCAATCAATCAATCAGGGTTCTTATAGAGTGCAACTACTCACCCGTAAAGGTCTCAAGGCGCTGGGGGGTGGGATCTGCAGTTCAGTCGAAGAGCCAGGTCTTGAGGTCCTTCCCGAATTGAGGCAGTGACGGTGATTGTGTGAGGTGCAGAGGTAGGGAGTTTCAGGTCTTTGCAGCGAGGTAGGAGAAGAATCTTCCTCCAGCTGATGTTTTTTGGATCCATGAGATAGTGGCCAGGGACAGATGGGGGAGCAGTGGTGTCCGGTTGGTGTGTAGGAGAGGCGGTGATTGAGGTATTCGCGTCCAGTAATGTGCAGGGCTTTGTAGGCATGCATGAGGAGCTTGAAGGTGATTCTTTTGTTGACCGGAAGCCAGTGGAGGTTTCTCAGGTGGCCGGAGATGTGCTTTCATTGGGGGATGTCCAGGATAAATCTGGCGGAGGCGTTCTGGATGCGCTGCAACTTCTTTTGGATTTTTTTGGGTTGTGCCGGGGTAGAGTGAGTTGCCATAGTCGAGCTTGCTGCTGACGAGTGCCTAGGTGACGGTTCTCCTTGACTCGGTTGGGATCCATTTGAAGATCTTTTAGAGCACGATACAGCGTTGATTTGGCAATTCATAAAGAGCAAGGAGTCGAGGATGATGCTGAGGTTGTGTGTGTGTTCGGTAGGTGTGGGAGGGTTCCGAGTGCTGTTGGCTACCAGAGTCCTCCCAACCGGAGGGAGTGGAGCCCAGGATGAGGACTTCGGTTTTGTCGGAGTTGAGTTTAAGGTAGCTCTCCTTCATCCAGGTGGCTACTGCTTTCATCCCATTGTGGAAGTTGCTCTTAGCGGCTGTAGGTTAGTCGGTGAGGGGGAGGATCAGCTGTGTGTCATCGGCATAGGTGACGATGTTGAGTCTGTGGCTTTTGATGATGGCTGCGAGCGGGGCCATGTGGATGTTGAAGAGGGTGGGGCTCAGGGAAGAGTTTTGGGGGACTCCGCAGCTGATCTCTGTAGGATTTGAAGTGGTATGAAGGAGCGGATCCACTCAAGTGCTTTGCTGCAGATGGCGGCATCGTGGAGTCCTGCGCAGAGGTTGTCGTGGGAGATGGTGTCAAAGGTGTCAGAGAGGTCCAGGAAGATGAGAGCTGTGGTTTTGCCGCAGATGAGTAGATTGCGGATGTCATCAGTTGCGGTGAGGAGTGCAGTCTCTGTGCTCAGCTTGCTCCTGAATCCAGATTGGGAGGGGTCCAGGGTGTGTTTGTCTGGATGAATTCTGTGAGTTGAGCACTGATGGCCTTCTCAATGGTTTTGGCTTGGAAGCGGAGCAGAGAGATGCGTCTGTAGTTCTTGAGGTCCGTCGGGTCGGCCGAGGGTTTCTTCAGCAGGGGGTTGATCTCTGCGTATTTCCAGTCTTGAGGGAAGGTGGCGGATTCGATGGAGCAGTTGAACGTGCGGCAGAGTTCGGTGATGATGGCGGCACCTGCTCGGTTGGTGAGGACAGGGGTCTGAAGGGGCCCCGGAGTGTATGGTTTTCATGATCCTTTGGGTGTCATCAGTGGTGACGGTGGTCCAGTTGAGCAGTGATGGCTGTGATCTGGAGCATTTGGGTGTGGTGGTTGCGGTTGGGGTGGGGGTGTCTTGGATTGAGAAGCTTTCGTAGATGTCTGAAATCTTGCGGTGGAAAAAGGTGGTGAGGTTATCGCAGAGATCTTGGGAGTGGTGATGTCTGTGGTGTCAGTGCCGGGTTTGGCGAATTCTTTAATCACGGTGAAGAGTTCTTTGCTGTTGTGTGCATTGGCATTGATGCATTTCTGTATGGACGTTTTCCTGGTTGATCTGATGAGGTGGTGGTGAGCGGTGATGGCGGTCTTGACGGCTGCATGGTTCACCAAGGTCTTGCTGCTCCTCTATCTTCTTTTGAGCCATCTGCAGGTTTGTCTGGACTCTTCGAGGGTGGGAGAGAACCAGCTGGCTTTCCCGGAGGGCTGCTTACCAGAGTGTTTCCTGAGGGTGGCCAATGTGTCGGCGCAGTTGGAGATCCATCAGTGGAGGTTGCGTGCTGAGGTGTTGGTGTCTGTGGTGGTCGGTGGTGGGGCTTGGCTGAGGGAGGTGGTGAGTTGGTCTTCAGAGATCTTGTTCCAGCTTCTGTGCGATTCGCTGTGGGTACGGTGGTGTTCGGTGGGTTTGATGAAGTAAAAGTGGATGCAGTGGTGGTCTGTCCGGTGTTGTTCAGAGGTGAGGCCGACGGAAATGTTGCTGCCTGTGGAGAAGATGGGAATGAGTGTGGGTCCTGCAGAGTGGGTTGGGGAGGAGACCAGTTGTTTCAGTCAGATGGTGCCTAGGTTCTCCAGTAGAGATGTGTGTTGTGGTCATTGAGGTTGTCAAGGTTGTCGAGGTAGAAATTGAGGTCGCCGGGGAGGATGTAAACTGTTGAGGAGAGAGTGTGATGAATTTGACTGTGGCTTTGCTGAAGGGAGGATGAGGTCCGAGAGGTCTGTAGGCAAGGGTGCCGCAGAGGGTGGTTTTTGGGCTGTCTGGATCTGGAAGTGGAGGTGTTCAATGTCGGGTGAGTGGTCATCGGAGCTGGTTGTGAGGCGTAGCATGTTTTTGTGTACGGTGGCGATGCCTCCTCCTGGATCGTTGGTTCGGTCCTTGTGGATTATTTTGTAGCCGTCGGGGATGGCGGTTGCGATGTCCGGGCTGAGGTGGGGTTCATCCAGGTTTCTTTCTAGAAAGCGACGTTGGGGGAGATGGAGTCAAGCAGGTCCCAGATCTCCATGGCATGCCTGTTGAGTGAGTGGGCATTGAGTAGGAGGCAGGTGAGGTGGTCGGGTCCTGTTCTTGTGGGTCATACGGTCGGTGGGTGCGGAGGCAGGAGAAGGTGCAGTAGTGGCAGGTGAATGGACCTTTGGTGTTCTTCGGTGATGCGAGGTGACAAGCGGTGGAACATCCAGGGTTTAGTGCGTGAAGGGTGCTCACGTAGTAGCGGTGGAGGTGGCAGGCACCAGGGTCCGTGGCGCTGGGTGCGGTCCAGGCAGGATGGGCACAGACGGGCTTGCCTTTGGTGCACCTTCGACGCACCATCAGTGCGCCCACTGTGCGTACCCCTGCTCTCTGTTCTTTAAATAAAAGTACACCTTGTATCATTTGTCTGATGTGGCCATCCCCCGAACATTCCATGTTAGAACCATACATGTGTTCAACCCTGTCTTGTATCTGAATTTCATACCTGAATTCAGTAGCTATGTGTACCCAGACAGAACTTCATCCTGACCCGCCAACTGGTCTGTAAGAATCCAAAACCTGCCTAGCTATTCACAACCCCCTACACCCGAGGAACAAACATTTCCCATCCAAAAGAATAAGCCCATAACTGAAATAGTAACTGAAGTGCATCTGCTACATTCATCTTGGAAAAGGAAAGAAGAATGAGCCTTTAAATTTGTCTTTCCAGGGCCTGCTCTAATCTTGAACTACTTTATGCAAAACTGTTTTGGTTTTACCATTAAATGGCCCAGTCAGCTAATAACAACTTTCATTAAATAATAAAGGGGCTCTCCAGTGGCTATTGAGTCCTCTTATGCTCTCCACCTTTATGTATCTTCATGGATAGAAAATCTATCAACTTAAGGAACGCCAAGATGATGCGCCCTTAACTCTCAGTTTTGTTATAGGTCCATGTGTATTCCCTTCCCTTAGACTTCCAATGGGATGGAAGGACCGTCATGCTCTCACTGCCAGAGTTTGTCCTGCTATCAGAGTAATGTGTATGCATGTTATTTGATGCATAACACTCTGGGCCTTTCCTAAAATATGCTGCTGCTGTAGTCATGATAGCCTGTTGGTCCTATGGGGAGGGGGACCTGATACTTGGGATTTCCAAATGCGTGCCTTGCTGCAGCTCTTCTTAAGGGAAGGTGATGAAAGCTTTCTGTTATGTGGTCATCTCACTTTTGTAGAGCTTCATGCTGCTCAGCCTAGTTCATGCTACTTCCAGCTCTATGCAGGAATACATACGCTGATTTGTCATGATCTTTATCTTCTATGAAACTAGCCCTGAGGTGCCCTTACCATCAGGCTGTAGTCTGGGAAAATCAGAACTTTTCTGGTGCCGACCACAACGTGTCCTTCTATTCTAGCACGTTGTAGAATTACATCTCAATCCCGTAAGTACATGTTCTTTGCCACCATGGATCAGGGAGGGGCTCCTGGTGGGTGGGGTTTTCCTCTGGGCCTTGCCCTCAGTGACTTCAGCACAATCCCCTAAAAAGCATACACAGTTGGTTAGCTCCTGTATTTGCTTCTGTTTGCCAATGGTCTGGGGCTGTAGCTCCTGAAGCAAACCCTGTCAAAGAGGCGGACTGATCATCTCGTAAAAGCCCTAGATCAATGGCCAATGCATTAACTTTTCCTTTTACTGTTCCTCTGGTCTCCACTATGGCTTCTAGAATTTTATCTAGTTTTTTCTGCGCTGACTCTCCAGAATCCAATGCTCCATAATGATGTCTTGCTTGTCAGTCACCTCTGTTATAATTGTTTCCATGTGTTCAATATTTACCCCATTTCTAGTTGTAGTCACCTTCAATAGGTGAGGTAGAATGGGTATACGAGCAGCTTGTGATTATCACATGGAAGTCCCAGTCCTGGAGTGATTACTCTCAGGTGGTGGTGAGCAATCTACTGCTTCTGAAACAGATGAGGTACTCTTCTTGTGGTCCAACAACTAGAAACCACTGTCAATCTGCATGGGGTTCATCATGTTTGAAGTGCAATTGATTTTCATCCAATTGCCCTCTTGTGCCTCCCCTCTGAGGGCTCACACTGCCCGAAGCATTTAAGAGGAATATCATCGCAGAGAACAACTCCCTCCCGCAGGAGTCAGGCTCCCATTTAGCGAGTGATCTCATTGGCTGCGAACAACATGAGAAAAATGTTGCTGGCAGCCATTACAGGATTCGGGGATTTAGTCCCCTGTCCTGAAGTTGGAAAAAAAATTATATAAGGGGGCAGGGTAGGAATACCCTGCCTTCCTAGGCTCAATCGGGGGAACTATAGAGACCCCGAGGGCAAAAATTGAAAAAAAGGCAATTTTTGCAGCGATCCCAAAGGGACTCCTGTGGGATGGCAAAAAAACAAAAAGGCAGTAGGGGATACATTAACTAATTAGGGGAGGGGGGCAGGTGGTCCCCCTCCCCGAACTGTTTTCTGTCCAGCCCCACCATACTTATTTAGGGGAGGAAGTGCGCAGCACCCCCTTCCTAAGCTGTATGGGGACCCCAACTCTGTGGGCCCATGTATTTAATAAGGGTAGGGAAGCCTTGGAGACTCAATTTCTTGGGGACAACTTTAAATATTATGGAGAGGGGGTGCACGGCCCCCCTCGCTGAGCCGTACAGGCCCAAAGTATTTCTTAAGGGGAGTGGGGCACAGCTCAGCCCCCCTCCCTGAGCCTTTAATGGCCCTGGGTACCCCATTGACCCATGCTGGCTCACTTGCTGTATCCCAGGGTGCCCACGCCAGGACATAATGGTTTCCTTGTCTGCAGGCAGGGAAATGTGTTTGCTCTGATCTGGCAGGAGAATTTTCAAATCACACGCCAAATGGGAGCAAATGCAAATTCTGCTCCTAGCAGGTGGGAGCTTTAAAAATGCTCCTGCCAGCTGGGAGCAGACTTGTGTTCTTTTTCCCTGCTCGCACTGATGTGAGCAGAGAAGCAGAACAAGATATTGCTCCCGCCCAGAGGGAGCATCACAAATAGCTGCACCTTCCTGGCGGGAAACTCTACGCTGTGCATGCCAAAGGCTGTACAAGAGGTGGGGTTGGCAGCCTGGTGGGGTTTTGGCCACATTGTCTTATGGCTGCTTACGTGGAGTTGGAAGCAGTGCTTGCCTGCAAAACAGGCTATGCGGCTAACCCCATGCCATGCATGAGCAAAGGCCTTGCGTGGCCAGGTGTTGGCTGCCTCTGGGTGGCTGCTTGGGCGGAGTTGGATGCAGGGCCTGGCTGCAAACCCACGCAGCGCGCAATGAAAGGCAGTGCACAGCATGTGGTTGGCTACCTGCGGGTAGGTTGGCTGCTTTCAAGTGGGTTGGCCACAGGGGACTGGCCTGCCAACCCCCTGCTATGTATGGCCAAAGACCTTACACGATGTGGGGTTGGCTGTCTGTGGCAGGTTTGCTGCAGGGTCTGGCAACCTCCCTATGTACATGGACAAAGGCATCAATCAACCAATTAATCATAAATGATATCATTTGAGATGTCATCAGTGATGTCATAAATGATGTCATAGAACATGTCATGAGTGATATAATATGGGAGGTCATAAGAGGTGCATGATGGGGCGGCAAGTTATAGCTAACTCTGCTCACTATAACTGGGGAATTTTTGTGTTTTTTGTTCTAAACGTTAATGTTCACTGACATGTTCACCTAACTATAACATTACTTTAAACTCTGTTTTTTTCAGTGAATATACATATATATATATATATATATATATATATATATTCACTAAAAAACCATAGGTTTCAGGGACGTTATAGTTACAAATTATCATGTTAAAAACCTTTGAAATTCACTGAAAAAACCATAGGTTTCAGGGACGTTATAGTTACTTGCACATTTCACTTGTACAAAACCATAGAAATTCGGCCGTTATAGTTAGTTGAGCTAACTATAACTCACGCCCCCACAATGCACTGCTGATGATGTCACATATTACATCATTCATGACATGGTCAGTGACATCACTGATGACATCACTGATGACATCTCAAATGACATCACTGATGACATCATCCAGTGACTGTGTGTTTCTGTAAAGTTTAAATTTGTTTTATATATATGCCAAGCTGTATTGAAGAATGGGGGGCGTGGCTTGAGGTGCTGCGGAATGGCCGCTCTCTGAGTGAGCTCCGCCGGCCGGGAATTAATCCTGTAAATATCCGCACACACGGAGAGCCAGAGCTGCAGCTATAGACGCCCAGAGGTTGCGGAGCGATCACTGCACCTGCTGTTGCTGGTCCGGTGTCCCGCGGCTGCGGAAGAGCTGTGAGGTGAGCTCACTTGTGGTGCCGCTGGCGAGTCCCGAGGATCCTGTCCCTGGGGGCACGGTGAGCGGGCTGCTGGCTACACGAGCCCGAGGAGGCGGCGGACCAGCGGGCCGCAGATTCAGGCCGGAGGAGGTGATCCTGATCTGGGTGGCCCCGGAGACCCAGCGTGCGGACTGCGCCCGATGAGACCGGGAAGCGGAGACGCCTCGTAAGGTGATCGAAGCCCGGGGAAGCCGCCTGGGGCCAACTGTGAGGTGTGGAGGACGGGGGTGCCCGGGGAGCTGTGAGACACCGAGGGGATACAGAGAGGAGACTGTGCTGCGGCGCAGTAGCAGTCTGATTGCACTGACTACGGCTGACCGGATCGTTGGAGTGCGTCTGCGGTCGCCGTGGTGCAGGTGCAAGACTCGGCTGGGGCGGTGAGATCCAGCGCGCTACGCCTGAGCGGGGACTTTGGCTTTGGACCCGCCATTTTGTACTCACCCGGTGGAGCCAGTGGAGGGTCGGCTGGAGGCAAAGCCTACTATTGCAGGGATCGTTGGGAGCTCATTGCCGCGGGCCCTAGAGTGGAGTGCTGTGCCTGATCCGTATTGGAACGACACAGACCCTATCCTGGTCCATCCGCCTGGAGCTACATGGTGGCGAGCACCGGGCCGCCATTTTGTGAGGTGGAGTTGGCTGCTGTGCGGGGCCCAGACTGGGTATAGAGGGCCAGGTGTTCGCCCGGAGCAGTGGTGGATAGGTGACCAGGACTGACCAACTGCAACTGGGGGACGGCTGCACCGGGTGGTTTGGATCCTGACTGCGGCATTGCACGTGCGGGGGTACGCCCTGCACCAAAATCACTGCTGCTGAGGTTACTGGCCAGGAAAGCCACGTCGGATAACTGTCCGCCCGATACAGGCTGACAACTTGAGGTGAGGATACCCGGGCTTGTGTGTGGAGAGACTGTGCATTGCTGCGCCCCGTGCATCTCGGTGTCCGGGAGAATGGGGAAGCAAGATGCTAAACAGCTTAAGCTGACATTCAAAAACAAGTGGTCCACGCGCCACACCGAGTCGGACACAGATGCGCAGGTGGATGGCCAACAGGAAGCGCAGGGTGAGGACCAGGGAGCGGACCTACGTACGCTCATGCTGGAGATGCGCTCCAGCCTGCGGAACATAGACTCAAAACTGGATACCCTGACCGCACAGCTCGACTCTGTGAAAACGCAAGTGACCACCCATGAGAACCGTCTGGATGCCTTGGAAAATCGCCACACGGAATTCCACAAGTGCCAGGTGGAAACTAAAGAGCAGCTCCTGCATATGGATAAGCTCCTGGGGATAATTAGGGCCAAGAACGAGGACTTGGAGGCGAGGTCCCGCAGGAATAACCTACGTATTACGGGTATCCCGGAGACCACAGCTATTTCTAAGATGGAGTCCTTTGTATCAGAACTGCTGCATGAAGTATTTGATCCTCACCTCTCCTCCGTTTTTGCGGTAGAAAGGGCACACCGATCCCTGGGTCCGAAACCTCCAGTTGGCGCTTCGCCCCGACCCATCCTGGCGATAATCTTGAACTACCAGGATAGAGATATCATCCTGCGGTTGGCCAGAGAAAAAGGTCAGGTAACACACAAAGGGAATACCATTTCCTTCTATCCGGATTTTACCCCGGCGGTGCAGGCGGCACGGCGTGAATTTCTTCCGGCGAAGCGACTTCTCTTGCAGGCACAAATCCCATATTCCCTGCTCTACCCGGCAAAGTTGAAAGTATCCTATGACGGCACAGCTCACTTCTTCACCGACGCAAAGTCCGCCTTGAAGTTTGCCAAACATGTTGGTGGCAATAAGAACAAGGAGACCATAGGGGCCGGGCTTGCTGCCGCTAGCCAACTCAGTGACAATGACTGATATGGGTATTGTATGGTCCACCGGTCAGGCCGCTTGAACTGCTCTGCTATCTGGTGGGAGGGGCGGGTTATATGCAAGTGCTGGGACCATTAGGATAGGTAAAAAGCCCCTGTACCTTAGGTGCAGTTCTGTTTTTGATAGCTGTGGTTTCGTAGAGCTCTCCGCAGGTTTCCTGGCCACCCTGTGTACACAGGGGAGGTAGCCGGTACTGCTGCGCCCCTATGGGAAGATTCCCAGTACCACTTGGTGGTGTTTGGTTCAATAGTTTGCTCAGGGGGTTACTCTACAACCTAATTGGGGGGTTGGTGTGGGAGGTGGGGGGTGGAGGGGGTTTGTTCTGAAGTATGTTGCCGGCATGTATATCTGTTATAGATCAAGGTCCATGGCTATCGGCTGGAGAAGGGTGCAACTCCATTATAAGTGTTGTATTGGTCAGGATACGTTAAGTAACACCACGCTACTACTTTGAATTTGTTAACATGGAACATAAGAGGGTTGAACAACTACAGGAAATCCAGGCTCGTGCATGCGTACTTAATTAGACATAATATTGACATCTGTCTGTTGCAGGAGACGCATCTCAATGTTACACCATCGCCGAGGTTAAGACACAGTAGATGGGGATATGTCTACTCCTCGATTTAGTCCAACTATGCCCGAGGGGTGGCGGTGCTGGTTAAGAGGGGGGTGAACTGGAGAGAGCAGGAGGTATATGGAGATCCCGAGGGGAGGTATGTTTTATTGAGAGGTGAGCTGGGGGGCATTCCCTTACTAATTGTGGCAGTGTATGGCCCAAATGTTGACGCCCCGGACTTCTTTCGAGAGATTTGGACGTGGATCAGGGCGACGGGTTGTGGCACGATTCCATGGGGTGGGGACTTCAACGCTATTTTAGATGATGATATGGACAGGAGGGGTGCGGATCGACCCTTACACCTGGCGGCGAGCGCCGCCTTAGCTGAAATATTAACTGATGGGGAGCTGATGGATATATGGCGCCGGAGACACCCCTCAGTTAGGGAAGGCACATGTATTTCCGGCGGGTGCGGTGCGTGGTCCCGTCTGGATTTCTGGCTGGTCTCCCGTGACGTAGCTACCTGGACCACCGACATTTCGCATTTGCCGCGATCCCTGTCTGACCATGCCCCTTGTCTCCTGCGGCTGTCGCTCCCTGGTTCGCCCTCCCGTGCTTTCTCCTGGCGATTGCTGCCACATGCCCTATTGGATACGGCTTTTAAAGAGGAAATTCGAGCGGACATTAATAATTATTTTAGTTTAAACACGGGATCGGTGACAGCGGAGGCGTCCCTCTGGGAGGCGTTCAAGGTGGTCATCAGGGGACAGTGTATCGCTCGGCAGGCGGGAGTGTTAAGGGCCATACGAGGCACTTTGGCATCCCTGGAGACCCAGATAAAAGAGTTAGAGGAGCGATTCTTCTCCGCCAGTGAACCCCAAACCGCTGCATTGTTAAAAGCTAAATTGTTGGACTTCGCAGATGAGGCCCAGCGAGAGGTTAAGTTCCTGGGGAAGCACGCGGAGGCGCGGAAATATGGGGAGGGAGACAGACCCAGTCGTACACTGGCGCGAATGATACGCCCCTCCAGATTGAATGCATTTATCCATGAAATACTTACCCCGCAGGGCACTGAGGTCAGGGGACAGAAAGATATTCTGGATGCCTTCTCCACATTCTATTCTCAATTGTACAGCACCACCCAAACCGCAGGTCCGGAGGGGTTGACACCGTTCCTGGACTCCTTGGCACTGGTCTGGTTTAATCAGGTACACAGAGATTACATGGATCACCCATTCACGGTTGAAGATGTTGCCCAAGTGATAAGAAGTCTGCCACTGGATAAGGCACCCGGGCCGGATGACCTGACCACGTCCTTCTACAAGGCCTACGTGGAGGAACTGGCCCCTCGGATACTAGCGGTCTTTGAGGATGGGGTTTTGCCTAAATCTATGCGGGAGGCGATCATTATCACCCTTTTGAAGCCTGGGAAGCCGGAGTCGGAGCTAGATTCGTATCGGCCATTATCCATGATCAACGTGGACGTTAAAGTCCTGGCCAAGTTACTGGCAAACAGGTTGCAACCCCTGCTTCCGATTATAGCACTGCCTGACCAATCAGGCTTTATTCCCGGGCGCTCAACATCCCACAATTTACGGACTATATTCTCGGTGTTACATTACCTACACCCTGACGTCAGGGCTGCAGCGTTTTTTTTAGACGCCACCAAGGCGTTCGACACTCTAGAATGGCCTTTTTTATTTGCAGTCTTGGGATGCATGGGGTTCAGCCCGCTGTTTATTAACCGAATCAGATTACTGTATACCTTGCCCAGTGCTCGGATTAGGGTGAATGGTCTCCTGTCTGACCCTTTTTCGATCACGCGTGGTACCAGGCAGGGCTGTCCCCTTTCCCCATTGCTTTTCGCTATTGCGATGGAACCGTTGGCTGCCCGGGTTCGGCAACACCACACTGCCCGTGGCATAGGCTTTAGTTCGAGGAGTCTACTGATTTCCCTATATGCGGATGACGTGACTCTCTATATTGTAAATTCCAAGGAGAATCTGGACCCTATCCTGAGGGAGTTTATAAGGTTTGGTGGGCTGGCCGGTGTCCTCATAAATTGGGCAAAGTCTGTGATCTTCCCGCTTACGGATGGAACACCCCCAGTGATCTCTGAGTTCCCTCTGAGGTGGGAGGCCGGGGCGGTTAAGTACTTGGGGATCTGGATTAGCAGAGACACGCAGGAAGTGTGGAATCTTAATTATGGAAGGGCTGTAACTTGGTTGGAGGAGAAGGTTAAACTCTGGTCAAATCTACCGCTGTCCCTGGCTGGGAAGATAGCGCTGGCCAAAATAGTCAATTTACCGAAATTCCTATATTTATTTGTAAACGTACCGATTCCTCTCACACAACACTTTTTTAATACGCTGAAATCCAAGTTGATATCCTTGGCTTGGTCGGAAGGACAGGCTAGAATATCCTGGGACTTGCTGACACTCCCGCTTAGACAGGGCGGGCTGGGGGCCCCGGATATGCACCTGTATGCACTTTGTGCTCAGGCTCAATTCCTGCACTTCTGGGTGCACCCCTCGCCCTACCAGCCACATGTGGCAGTTGAGGTGGATGCAGTAGCCCCGGACCCGCTACGAGTGGCAATCTACCGTAAGTCAAGCCGCCCACGCAGAGACATAGACACCGCCGGTACGCTGTGGTGGGCATGGACTGAGATGCGTAGAAGGACTGGGGTGCCGTGCTGTACGCCCCCTCCGTCCCTTTGGCTAGAAATCCGATGCTGCCCTGTGTCCAGGATGGTATCAGCAAGACATTGGAACAAAAAATGAATCTCCGGACTTTCGCGGATCTATTCCCAGATGACACGTTCAGACCACCCCCGGAGGCAGCGGAGGGGCGGGCGGTGACATTTGCTGAGCTATTCTTACATCATAAGTTGAGGACAGCATGCCGTGCACTCTGGGAGGGCTTCCCATGGCCCCCCGACATTGCCTGCGCTAGAGAACCTGCTGCGGTCCCCCTCTCCCCGCAGACTTATCACAAGATTATATACTCATACACAAACCACTACCCCCTGGTGACACCCAGGTCATTGGAGAGATGGAACAGCGAGCTCGCCGAGCCCCTATCTGAGGAGCAGTGGGATTTCTGTTGTAGGCAGTTGACGGAGCTCTCCCCAAACTACAAGCTCCGGTTAATACATTTTAAATATCTGCATAGATTTTATAGAACGCCGGTGGGATTGCATCGGATGGGTCTCAGGGAGGATGCCAGCTGCTGGCAATGTCACTATACCCCCGCCACATTTCTACATGTTGCATGGGACTGCCCCCGCATTGCCGAATACTGGTCACTGGTGTTCACCTCGGTGTCTCAGATTGTAGGCGCTGCCGCTGTTCCGTCCCCGATACTGGGTTTGTTGGGCTATGTGAAGGACACACCACCAAAGCTGCGTAAGCTACACGCACTTCTTCTATTGTTTGCTAAGCGACAGGTTGCAGTCCATTGGGGACGTAGGCAGGTACCCACTTTCAAAGGGTGGGTCACGGACGTTACTTATGGGCACACACAACTGTGTACATTTTGGGAACTTATGCCGCCCACTTTTAGACCCCGAGATATTTGGGCACCATTCCTTGACTGGGCCCGGCGGCAACGGGGAGAGGAGGAGGGGGTGGAGGTAGGGGAACCGCGGACTGTGAGTTCCACATAATATGAGATCACCTTGGACACACTACATATCTCCA
The DNA here is from genome assembly GCA_963921515.1 of Calotriton arnoldi. Classification (NCBI taxonomy): domain Eukaryota; kingdom Metazoa; phylum Chordata; class Amphibia; order Caudata; family Salamandridae; genus Calotriton; species Calotriton arnoldi. Next base: position 2,103,787 of record CAWUFW010001997.1, read on the forward strand.
TTTAGATACATATGCAGGTATTGAGTGACAGGAGCGCTAACACCACATGACTAGATGCAAAATAGTGTACGCTTATTGAATAAAATGCCCTCTGCAGTACAACACGAGTGATGTAGTGTGGGGAAGATGTGCTAATGTTCCGCTTCACTACCACAACGTAATGGGTCGTGTACTAATTGTATTGCTTTAAAATGTATGGACCAGGACTATTGCTACTTCGGTATTGTAATGAAACATGCTGGCTTGTTGTTTGTTACAAAATGTTACTCAGCTTGTTATGAAAATGACAATAAAAATAAATTTAAAAAAAAGCTGTATTGAAGAATGAGTGGGTGTATAAGTGTCTGTATGGAGGGTTTAGTAGGTACGTGACTGACTGTATAAGTGAGTGATTAAATGTGTCTTTATGAATGCATGGGTTAGTGACTAAACTGTGTGAAAGTCTGTATCAGTCTGTCTGTTGTTGTGTAAGCTGCTGCATGGGTCGGTGAGTAGCTGCATGAGTGTCTATATGGGTTATTGATTGCTTGCCTGAGTATTTGTATGGCTGCCTGAGTGTGTGTGTGGGTGGGTGGGAGGTGTGTGACTCTGTGCATAGATATGTGAGTGGTTGATTCACTGGGTGTATGGGTTCAAGAGTGCATGTGGAAACAGCTGTATGGGTGGGTGAGTGTGTGTGTGTATGGGTCTGTTGGTGAGTGAATGGATGTCTTAGTGGTACATGTGCAAGTAAGTACATATGTAAAAGGCAGTATATGTGAGTGATGGTGTATATAAATAACTATATGTGAGAGTCAGTAATTGTGAGAGTGGCTGCATAGATGAGTGTGTATTTGTATCAGTGATTCTATAAGAGAGTAATTATGTGTTAGTATCTGTATGAATAAGTGAGGTGGTGTCTGTATAACTGTATAGGTGAGTAAAGGAAGTATGATTGATTCTTTGCATGACTGACTAGGTGTGTGAGTAACTCTGGATATGTTTCAGTGTGTGAGTGTCTGTATAGGTGTATGAGTGCATATGATAGTGTTGTATTGATGAGTGACTGCATGTATGAGTGACTTTATGGGTGAATGAGTGGATGTGTGTGTAGACCTAGGAATCAGTTCGTGCGTATGTAGTAACTGGTATTGGTGTCTGTATTGTTTCGAAAATGGTAGTCTGTATTTTAGAATGGGTGTATCAAATGTTTTATTAAGGTATGAGGAGGTGCATCAGATTTTCACATGGATGATGTCATCAATGATGTCATCAGTGATGTCATTTGAGATGTCATCAGTGATGTCATCAGTGATGTCACTGACCATGTCATGAATGATGTAATATGTGACGTCATCAGCCGTGCATTGTGGGGGCGTGAGTTATAGTTAGCTCAACTAACTATAACGGACGAATTTCTATGGTTTTGTACGAGTGAAATGTGCAAGTAACTATAACATCCCTGAAACCTATGGTTTTTTTCAGTGAATTTCAAAGGTTTTTAACATGATAATTTGTAACTATAACGTCTCTGAAACCTATGTTTTTTTCAGTGAATTTCTAAGGTTTTTTAAATGCTAATTTCTAATTATAATGTTCATGTTACCTCAGGCAGTGGGGAAGATCTCGGTCATGAACTTGTGTCGTCGCCCCCTGTAAGCGGAAGCGCAGTGGGCTGGTCCAACGTACGCCACTCCAGTGTAGAAGTGTGAATAAATAGGCCGGGGTTCTGGGCGTGGTTCACTTGTGTGAAAGCCAACGCGTCTGCCAGAGCAGCGACCCTCAACCTGCCACGTGGCTGCCGCCATGACCGCGGGCCTCCTCGACACAAGCCCCCTGCGAACACAGCGGCACAGCACTGCACAGTTATGTCTGTACAGACTACTGCCTTCGATCTACACTGCGGACAGCAGGGCTCACAATTCAGATTGAGTCGCGATTCCAGATGACGGAGTCCAGTAGGCATGACACATTGCTCCCAGTGCGGCCCACCCAGACCATGCATCATTGCAGGTTGCATACACACTGAGCGCCAGAGGTACCACTAACTCAGTGCACCACAAGTAAACGCCACGTGGCCTTATTAAGGCAGAATTCATTAAACAAAAGACATTGCTACCAGTGCGGCCCACACGGACCACGCATCATCACAGGATGCGTACACGCTGAGTGCTTCAGGTGCCACTAGCTCACTGCACCATAAGTCATCGCCACGTACCCTTAAACCTACATAATATCCTTTTAGTATCCTTGCTTCAAGAACTTTTTTGATATCAATTATAGCTTTAGTACTGATGGAGCAAGGACTCACAAATGAGACTTGCTCGGATACAATCTTCTCATAGTATTAATTTATTAAACTTGTATTGTTTGTACTAACTCTTGCATACACTACATAAGTAGCAAGGAAGCTTGCCTATGTGTTTAAACTAACAAATAACGCTTGTCTCTTCTAAAATGGCCGCTAAAACGCGGGAACTTTACTGCGGATGTCTCAACCATATCACGTGTTGTGACGTCTTTCTTTGCTTGGTGGGAAACTCCTGCTTCTGCGCAGTGTGCATTAAAATGGCTGCTTGATGTTTTCACATGCTACCGCTTGCTCTCGTGTTATAATTAATTTGTCGTTTCTCTAACGCTATTAATACGGGATACATTTTATAAGTAAATGGGAATAGACTAGAAAGAGTGGGTATACAGTGAAACATTTTATTTGTGATTTTAATATTTTCTCCTTTACTTTTATTAGTTCGTAAATTTTGGGCCTGGGGTTTGGTGAACCGAAAACACGTGTGACAATGATCCTGTGCATGCGTCCTGCATGGCTGCCCAGAAAGAAAGGGATGAAGTCAACCTGGACGTCGTCCAAGGCCATGACCTGATGGCCAGCATCGCTGTACCCATGATGTACCAGTTGAAATGCAACAATGTATATGAATTATGAATAACATTTGTCGTGAGACGGGTGGGAAATAAAGCAAATGTAATAAAATTGATGGGCGGTATTTTAAAACAATGGGCTTTAGGAAAATGAACCAAATCAATATGGTGTGAGGATCAACCCCCTGTCCCCGTCCAATCAGAAATAGTGGTCCCATATTTTGGCAACATTAAGGGGAGGTACATGGGCGTAGAAGGGTATAATAGATATAGCATTAGTTAATTAGTTAGACTAGACGCTGACAGGCAGATGCTCCAGACCGACAAGCTGATCGATTGCAGACTGAACTGCTATCCAGAGAGGTCCTGAGGAGGGGGCGGCGGAGTACATTAGAAGGAAGGCTCGGGAGAATCGAGGAGAAGTCGAGTATCAGAGAAGGGAACGACGCAGGCGTCGTTGATAGAGAGGTCACCGGTCCTGTCCTGAACCTGGAGGAGGTCTTTGCTCTTCATCCTTCCTGGGTCCTATCTTTTCCAACTCCTTGGCCAAGGGGTTTGGTTCTCGCACTTTAGGTAAATATACCTGCAACCTTAGTTGCGCTGCTGTCTCTATCTTCTCCTTTCTGAGGGACCGTCATTAATCAATAATTATTATTCTATGCTTCATCCTTGATATGCGACTGAGTATCATGTGGTTCTGTATTTACTCTGCTAAAATCTTTAGATAAACATTTTAAAACTTCCTGACTCAGTGGTTATTTCAGGATTATGTACTGTAAAGAACGTCACTCATTTTAAACTTCCCAATTAGCAAAGGATTCAATGGTAAGTCATTACTCTTCAATCAGAAAGATAATTGGTAGCAGGGATTTTGATAAAGAGTACAACTGACTCCCCAGCGTAAGTATTAGCGTAGTATGAATGTATGGGCCCAAGTGAGTATTTGATGTATGAATGCTGTTTGCTAATATCGCGCTGGATCAGTTTTCTGGTGATCAGAGGATGGTTGGACTTTGTTAATTGGGTAATGAGAATTTTATTTTTATGAATTAACATCTGTGTGTTCAAAAATAGTTTTATGTTGTCCAGAATTCCCCGGGGAATAGTTGAATAGCAGATGGTAAGTGGAAACCATACTGCAGTGAGGTTATCTGTCAGGCAGAAATAGTACTGAAGGTTAAGCAGGGCTATCAGTACTTGTTAGGGACTCTATGCGTGTGAATAATAGCAGAAGAATACGCTGGTAAATTTTGATGTTATATCACCTAGAAAGGGTAACATTGAAAAGGTAACAGGTATTTCTGAAGCTTGTATGAGGAGTAAACGGAAGGGTTTTTACTCGTAGTGTGTGTTTAGTAAAACGGAAAAGTTTTTACTACGTGTGAGAGAAACTATCTTTTCGAACTTAGAGAAACTGGCACGATAGCGAATGTTTTATGTTGTTACTAAAATTTAATTAAAAGTTGTAGAGAAAATAAAGTTTGCGTACGATTTTGTAAAGGGAGGGTCAGTTGCCGGAGAGGGAGCTGACGTCACAGGTGCCGCGCTGAGATTGGTTGAAACAGCAGGCGTGGGAAGACTCTTGTAAAGGAGGGGTCAGTAGTCAGGAGCAGTACTAACGTCACAGGTGCCGCGCTGGGATTGGTCGAAAACAGCGAGGGACAGAAAAACGCAGATTGTAAAGGAGGGGTTGGCAGACAAACGTCACCAAAAGGCCACGCTAGGATTGGTTCAGAGACAGAAGTTAGACGAAATTTGATTGGTTGTCACCATAAAAGCTGAAACCTTAGTGGATAGGAGATTGTATGTTAAAACGCGACCCAACTTTAACAGGAACTCGTCCGGATAGGAGATATCTAGGCTTTGCAGAATATAATTATATACATCGAGATTTACCTAAGATGTACGGAGAAAAGAGAAAAATGTCATTTTTACAAAAGATTAAGAATTATTTTAAAAAGGATAAACCAATCAAAACTAGGGAAGGAATTATCATTCCACCAGCTAAAACGCCCGCTTCATTTATGATGATGGAGAGAGGCTATCATACATGTGTGTGGATAGAGAATTGGATGGAATATACCAAAAATGATGGAATATTAGCATTTCCCGAAAATGGTACTTTCAATGGGAGAATTCTTCAAAATTTGAGATTGAGGATGAATGACTTAGAACCTAGACCTAGATTAACTCAATACGAAGCCTTAGAGGAATGGGAAACCGAGGCATTTGAGCGTGACCGATCCAGGAGTAATAGGGGTTCTCGAGGATTTTTCCCTAGGAATCAACATGAGTCAAGGGACGGTCAGATGAAACAGTGGAGGAGGGCAATGCTTACAGAGGGTCTGTATCCGATATTAATGGCAGATGAGCCATTAGGGAGCAAATGCACCGAAAAGACAAAACACTTGACTAGATTTGGAGATTACGAATATGAATTCATGGAAGAGATATTAAAGAACCCGCCACCATATCAGGAAGGGACAAGTGGATGCATTCCAAGTGCACCACCATTAAGGACACCATTAGTACCACAAGTATTGCATGATTCCCCAGCTAGTAGGGTACTTCACGACAAAGAAAAAGAAGCCATAGATAAAAACAGAGCAGAATTAATTCAGAAAGTAACACAATTGAGTATGCATCCTGATTCACTAACCATACCTGTAACGATTGGTCCAGTGGTTCCCTTATATGGTGACAAGGGAAATTACCAAAAACCTTTAGTTATGCCTACTCCTGTGAATGTTCCTAAACCTGAAGCAGTAGTAATGGTTGAGGATCACTTTAGTGATTGTGAATCTATGATTTCGTTAATGGATTTGCCCATTCGAGATTCTGTAAATAGTACCCCCAGAAGAGCTACACCTGATTGCTCAAAAGATGTAAACATAATAACTTCATCGGGAGCAAAAAGTGCCACCGTAGTAACACCAGAAGACTTAGAAAGGTGGGCACAAGGAGCAGACAAACAAAGCACACCCCCAAAGATCATGGACATTTATAAATTAAAGGTCGAATTGGAAGAAATAATAGCAGGAAATGTAGGGTTAGATCGCCTAAATACTTACGATGAAGAAGAACTATTGTTCGTGTGCAGGAGTATTACAAGAAATGCAAAATTATTCCATGAAAAATTATCAGACTTAGCTTTTCAGATGGGAATTGAAATAGGGAGATCAAAATTACTACAGAAACCCTATAGAGCAGATTTTTCAGACAAAGATTTAGAAAACATGAATGCCTCCGGAAGAAAATTACAAATAAAAGAATTAATGACAGTTTTACAGAAATGGGGAGATCTAGATAAATGGAGAACTAGATGGGCCAAGAAAAAGGAAGAGGCACGAACAAGTAGAACAGCATCTGAATATTTAATAAAGGAAACAGGGAAAGCAGACCAAATGTACCCGATGCGAGAAGTTCCAGGAGGGGGATATGTTCATGTCCCATGGAGCAGACAGGATATTTTGTCATTTACGAACGATTTTCCTAAATTAAGAGAGAAGCCAATTGAATGGTACAAGCAAGTTGAGAGGTTTGTAAAGGTGTCTAAGGTATTGTTGAAGGATTTGGATGGTTTGTTTGACATAGTGGCACCTGCTGATTTGTGGACAGATTGTGAAATAACAGTTGATTGGCCTAGTGAGGAGTATCCTAGAGATCCAAAGACAGGTGCCCCGTCAAATGATGTGATGAGAAAATATCAACAGGTAATAACTTATCTGAAAGGGAAAATACCACCGAAAGAAACAGATTGGGTGAAAATAGATAGAACTACACAAGAAGCCAGTGAATCGGTACACGCCTATTATGAGCATTTATTGCAGTTATTCAAGCAGTATAGTGGCTTTGAGGACATTGGAGATAAAAACATGAGTCAGTTGTCTACCGATTTGTTTATGGTCTGAAGCCAGAGATTTGTCAGATGATTAAGCAGCACATGTTATGTTGGCAGGGGAAGCCAATAGATGACATTTTAAAATATGCAAAATATTGTGGAGACGACATTGAGGACAGGCACAAGAAATTGCAGGAGAAAGTAATGTGGGTACAGGTGAAAATGGCCGAGAAACAGGGAATTAATTTGGATAATCCGAGTGAAAATCAAGGAAAGGATTCTGGAACGAGTGGTGACACTGGGAATGGTGGAAAAGTGAGAGGACGAATGAGCAGAGAAGAGGCTAAAAAGAAATTTCCTTGTCATGGATGCGGAAAATTGGGGCATTGGAAGGATGAATGTAAAAAGATTCGAAATAATAATGGCCCAAATCAAAATTTAAATCCACAGACGCAGAATGACTCACAGCAGGGTGTAAATCCTCAGAGTCAGTTGCCTCCTGCACCTATACAGGGTAATGTAAGCAGAGCAAAGCACGGTACAGACGTCGGATATCAAGGAGGACGTGGTAAGAATGATTATATAACATCACAATTTCTTTTACAGGACGACTTCTGCTCCTATAGTCAGTGACGGTGCCTAGGAGAGGGGGAGAAGGAGTGCCTGCTTGGCGCATCCTTACCGGTAGATCAGTCAGGTCCATATGTTGAAGGGAATGTGAAAGGTAATGATATTACTTTCCTTTTGGACACTGGTGCTACCAGGTCTACTGTGAGAACAGCAGACATCCCAGACCTTCCTCTCTCTGGAGAAGCTATCCAAGTGGTGGGGGTGGCAAATCGAAAGATTAGAACACCTCTTACTGAACCAATGGAAGTAAAAATAGGAAACTTTAGAGAAATGCATCCATTTGTAGTGTGTGATTCTAGTCCAGTAAATTTATTGGGCCGAGATTTGTTATGCAAAATGAATTGCACAATTTTCTGCAAACCGGATGGTGTGGCAGTTCAGACCCCAGACGAAGACCATGTATATAAGTTTATGATTGCAAAACAAGGTACAGAAGTAGATGAGATGTTTTCTTTGATAACAAAAGACGAGTTGCCAGAAGAATTAAAAACTACTGTAAACCCCATGGTATGGGATTTCACGGGAAAAGAAGTAGGAGTTATGGCCAAAATAGACCCAGTTAAAATTGTTGTAAAAGAAGGTGCGATTTTCCCAAATACCAGACAGTACAAAATGAGTGCAGAAGTAAAGGCAGGAGTAATTGAAGAAATTAACAGAATGGTAAAACAAGACATATTAAAAGAAGTAATGAGTAGCCCTTGTAATTCACCAATCATGGGTCTGAAGAAACCTAGTGGAAAATACAGGATTGTTCAAGACCTGCGCAAAATAAACAAGATTGTGGAACCTTGTTGTCCTATAGTGCCAAATCCTGCAGTAATTTTATATCAGATTCCTTGGAGTGCAGGATGGTTTACTGTGATTGATCTATGCCAAGCATTCTTTTCGATACCTTTGCATCCAGATAGCCAGTATCTTTTTTCATTTAAATTCGAGAACAAAGTCTATGTATGGAATCGTGTTCCTCAGGGGTACACGGAAAGTCCTTCCATCTTCAATTCAGATATTGAAAAAGTGTCTAGAGAAACTAGTGATGCCAGGAAGCTCAGTCTTAGTGCAGTATATCGACGACTTACTGGTGGCATCAAACACCAGAGAGGACTGTGTTGTTGACTCTATTGCATTGTTAAATCATTTAGCTGAAGAAGGGCATAAAGTTTCACCTGAAAAATTGCAGTTTTGTACAACAGCAGTTAAATATCTGGGACACCAAATTGAGAGGGGAAAAAGAAGAATAACATCTGAAAGAATAAAAATAATCAAGAAAATGCAATTGCCTGTAACACAAAGAGAAGTGAGAATGTTCCTGGGAATAGTAGGTTATTGTCGACAATGGATACTAGGATTTTCTCTATTAGCAAAGCCATTAATTCAATTGACAAAAAAGAAGGCAAGGGACCCAGTTGAGTGGGATGATGAGAGCGTAGGAGCTTTTGTAAAATTGAGAAATGCGTTGTGTTCAGCACTTGCCTTAGGAATGCCTGATTATAAAAAAAATGTGCATTATTTTGTCACAAGAGAGAAAATTGTGCACTTTCAGTCCTAACCCAGAGACATGGTTTAGACAGACGTCCTATAGCATACTTTTCTGCTACATTGGACCCAGTGGCAGCCGCGTTGCCAGGCTGCTTAAAAGCAGTAGCGGCTACCTGTTTGAGCATTGAACAAAGTGAGTCACTTGTAATGGGACACCCTGTAAAAGTATTTGTTCCACATGCGGTTGTGATTCTGTTGACAAGAACGCAAACTCAGCATCTTACTCCTAGTCGGCCGACTAAATATGAAAGAATAATAATGGGTGCTGAAAATGTGACCATGGTAAGGTGCACGATAGTAAATCCAGCTACCTTACTACCAGACCCATATCATGAAGAAGTTAACGATGACGAAGAAGAAGAACATGATTGTTTAAAAGTCACAGAGCTATGCACGAAACCTCGTCCTGATATTGAGGAACTACCCCTCAAAAAGCCAGACAGGGAGCTGTTTGTCGATGGTTCGTGCCAAAGACATGAAGATGGTAAACTAACTGCTGCCTATGCGGTGTGTGAATTAACTGGAATAGTTGAAGCATCCTATTTACCCGGAGTCAAATCTGCACAAATAGCTGAATTAATTGCATTAATAAAGGCTTGCAAAATTGGGAGGAATCAAAAAGTAACTATATTTACAGATAGCCAATATGGTTACGGGGTTGTGCATGATTTTGTCCAACTTTGGATGCAGAGGGATATCATGACTTCTTCAGGATCCCCCATTAAAAATGGACAATTCGTAAGGGAATTGCTAGAAGCAATACAATCACCGAAAGAATTGGCTGTGGTGAAGTGTGCCGCACACCAGTCAGGAGATGACTGGGTGGTAGTCGGCAACCGATATGCAGACCTTGTGGCTCAACATTGTGCCAAAAATAGGTTGTCAGTCAATAAAAGGGTGGAAAGAATGGGAATCAGCTGCCAACTTATGCTGTATGCACCACCTGAAACATGGAATGAGGTAAAAGGAATGCAAGATGATGCTGATGAAAGTGAGAAAAATACATGGATTAAAATGGGATGTTCTCAAAGGGCAGACGATGATGTATGAATTTATGCCGATGGCAGACCAGTCATGCCCGATTCTTTGCTTTCACAGATGGCCAGGATGTAACATGGAGACACTCACATAGGGAGAGATGCAATGATTAGGCTCTTCAGACAAAATTGGTACAATCCAAGATTTAGTGCTGTAGCAGAGAGTCTTTGCCAGAGATGTTTAACGTGCCAGATGCATAATCCAGGAAGAAAAACAATAATTGGGTTTTGGAAAATTGGAAAGGCAGAAGGTCCATTTATAAGATTGCAATTTGATTTCATTCAGTTACCATCCTGCAGAGGGCTGAAATATGTACTTGTCATAGTGTGTCTGTTTTCTAAGTGGGTGGAGGCTTACCCTACCAGAAGGAATGACAGCATTACAGTTGCAAAGTTGTTGCTACGAGAACTCATTCCTAGGTTTGGTTTCCCAGTACCTTTGGAATCGGATAGAGGAAAACATTTTAACAGTGAAGTGATTAAAATAATATGTGAAGCATTTCAAATTGAACAAAAACTGCACTGTGCATATCGTCCAGAGGCTTCTGGAGTGGTTGAACAATTAAATGGCACAATAAAATCCAGACTGGGAAAAATGTGTGCATCAACATCACTAGAGTGGCCGGATGCATTGCCACTTGTTTTAATGGGACTCAGAAGCATTCCTGATAGAAACACCGGATTGAGTCCACACGAAATAATGATGGGAAGAGCAATGAGACAAGCACATGTTCCCACAAATAAACTGCTGAATATATCTGATGATATGGTCCTGGATTATTGCAAAGGATTGGCTGACCTAGTGCGTTCTGTCTCTCACCAGGTTGGAGAAGACGCCGTTTCCAGGCAGCCTGAACAAGAACATGATCTTAATCCTGGTGACTGGGTGGTAGTGAAGAATCACACCAGAGAGACGTGTCTATCACCCAGGTGGGGAAGACCTTGTCAGGTCATACTGATCACAAATACAGCAGTGAAGTGTGCAGGATTTCCTAATTGGATTCATGTAAGTCACACCAAAAGAGTACCAGACCCAGAAGAAGAAAATCCTCAGTCTGCACCAATCACTGAGGAAGCTGAAGGTTGCCCAGCTGAAGAATCTCAGGTTCGAGATTCAAGAGAAGCTGAAGAAGAACAACCGAGCACAAGTCAGGACTGGATACCAGTGGTGGAAATTCCTGAAGTTTACCACAGAACAAGAAGTAAAGCAAACTTGGAAGAAATCGAAGAAGATCAGATAGGTGAAGAAGAAGCAGCTCAGGAAAAATAAGAAGATACAATAAAAGAACCTGAGCAGGGCCAGATAGGGAGAGGAAACTGGGCTCAAAATAACGAAGAACCAACAAGTTTTGAGCAGGGACAGACAGGTTTAGAAGAATCCGGTCAGGCTGCAGAAGTACAAAGTGCAATAAGCCCTGATCAGAACCAGTTAGATCCAGAAAACTACACAGAAAAAGAAGATCTCGAGAAAAATGAACATGAAGAAATAAATCAAGAACAAGGTCACTTATTGGAAACTCACAGTGGAGCTGATGAAGAGAAACCAATCAGACCTGAAAAGGAACAAATAAGAGAAACAGTAATTGCAGAAAACGAAACTGTGCTGAAACCTGAAAATAAAAGGATTTCTGAAGACGAAAACAAAGAGACAGTGCCAACAAAGAAAACAAGAAAAGGTGATCATTGGCCTAGTGTCATTAAAAGAGTAAGATACCACATAACAACCAAAAGTGAAGATCCAGATCAAGTAAATGAAGTAACAAGTCAAACAGAGCAAGAAAGTAGAACTGAGAAAAGAAGAAGCAAGAGACTGAAACTTGTGAACAACAAATTCAAAGGTCCTGATTGGACATACATCATTCTTGAAGACTACGGGAGCTCAGAGTCAAGTGAAAGTGGTGACGAAGGAACAAGTGCTGAACTAACTTACGAGACAGAAACAAGACCACCTTGAGAACAAAAAGAAAATTGAAAAATAGATAAGAAGAGCAATCTTCCTTGTCAAAATGTCCGACGATAGAGTTACTGGGAGATCAAAACAGAAATGTTGTAAAAGATGCTGTGCAGTATGCATATGTAGTCTAGTAATGGTGCTTATAGTATGGTTAGTTCTGATTGTAGCAGTTCCTTACCTTATGATAATGGATAAAAAGATTAATAACGAAACTAAAGAAAGGACAGCAAACTTGAAGGGTAATAGAGTAGAACTAATGGCAGAAAATGAACCAGAATTTCATCATGAGATAACTGATAACGACACTAGTTTAAATGTTTTCACAAAGTTATTGTTTCAATATGTAGATACCATGGAAGTTAGTAATTGTTATGTCTGTATGAAGTTACCCGAATCAGTAGCAGAAGGGTTAACATATCATCACTTACCATTAACATATGGCATATCATGTAGTGTATTAGCTAGTTTATTTTATAGAACAGGGAGACTTCAGTATTATTATTCAAACATAGATGTGATATTTTCTGAGGTTCCGATTCGAAAGAGTATGAACCCAGTGCTTAGTAGTCAAGATGCACAGTTTATGGGAGAATTTTTCTTAACAATGAAATCGATAGATATAACACATGCACATAGACACAATCTAACATGTTCATTACATGAAGAAGAAAAGATATTTTTGAATTTAGTAGAAAATAGAAGACAAGATTTTCAAAGGAAAGCTTCTGAGCATAAGGCTCATTTACCACCTTGGGCTGAGAAAGAAGGTAGTTACACCCCTGGCAAGGCTCAAGCTGCTATGGCTCTGGATTTTGTAAAGACAGGGAAAATTTGTCTACATAGGTTAAAAACTGATTATAACAATGTTTTCATCGGTACCAGTGAATGTGAACATAATTTCTTAATTCTTGGAGGGTGGGGACCTTGCCAATAAAAAAGATCGGGCGCACGTGCTCGACGCCATTTCAGAGTTGCTCACACCGGATGCCCTGCGGCCGGCACAGGCACACCGGCACGGGACGGTTACTTTCGGTCCACTGAGGTACGGGTACCGTAACTGCTGAGCGGGTGTACAGCCTGCGGTGATGGCCCGACCCGGCGGTCTGGACAGCTCAGGTTTTGTGTGCCCTGCTGGACTGCAGTGTAGGCCTGAGCCACCAAACAGGGAGGCCTACCACCACGTGCGTGGCCTCACTGTTCACTGAGTTAGTGGCACCGCAAGGACTGAGCGGGTGTGCAACCTGTGATGATAGGTGCACTAGTATGTCCTATGGCATGGCAAAATCAAGACGCAGCACCAAATGTGAGACTTGTTGGCCTGCGGAGCGGGACTGCATGATGCGGAGGGTGCCCTGTCCGCGAAAAGGTGAGCAGTGAGGCCTGGGTGCGCAGCGGTGGGCAAATACGTCTGGGCGGCGAGAGTGGATACACAAAGGCGGCACAGCGATTTAGGCGTACGCAATCGTATATACTTTCCCATTACTAATTCTGTACTATGTTTAGATGTGGGAGCTTGAGGGCTCCACTAGGTCCCGGCACGTGGTTGGAGACACAGCACTCACTGTCCCTCTTCATCTCTTCCTTTCTCTCCTTCACACTCTTTCTCTCTCTCTTCTTCTCTCACTCTCACTCTTTCTCTTTGTCTTCCTCTCACTCTTTCTTTCTTTTTCTCTCTCTTCCTCTCACTCTCACTGTTTCTTTCTTTTTCTCTCTGTCTTCCTCTCACTCTTTCTTTCTCTCTCTATCTCTCTTTCTCTCTCCTTTGATGGACGCATGACGCACAATCTTATCTTGCTTTTTGTCTTGCAGGCCTGCGATGAAGCGTGGCCATCCTGCAATCAACACTCAACCTGAATTGTGAGCTCCGCTCTCCGCGTGTACACAATGGGTGAGGAGGTTTCTTCGGCATGTGATGGACCCTCTTCGACACATGCCGGTGGTGTAAGGTAATCAGAGAGGCTTGTTTGCACAGCGGCGGGCAGTCACCTCCGGGCAGTGGGAGTGGATGGGGTGCAGCAGCCTGGGTGCGCAGCGACACGCAGTCACCTCCGGGCAGTGGGAGTGCATGGGGTGCAGCAGCCTGGGTGCGCAGCGGCTGTCATACACCTCTGGGCAGATGGAGTGCAGCATCCTGGGTTTACAGCAGCGGGTAGGCACCTCTGGGCAGTGGAAGTGGATGGGGTACACTAGCCTGGATACACAAAGGCGTGACAGCGATTTAGGCATATGCAGTTGTATGTACTCATCCATTACTGATTCCATTTTTATGTTTCAGATGACTAAGCTTGAGGGCTGCCCTATATCCCAGCACGTGGTTGGAGACACACCGGTGACAGAAAGGTGAGCTGTGAGGATTTTCTCCACAGTGTCAACACACACTCTCCCTCTCCATCTCTTCCTTTCTGTTACTCACATTCTTTCTCTCTCTCTCACTCTCTATCTCTTCCTTTCTCTCTCTCACACTCTTTCTCTGTCTCTTCCTCTCTATCTCATTCTTTCTTTCTCTCTCTTCCTCTCTCACTCTTTCTCTCTCTCTTCCTCTCTCTCACACTGTTTCTCTCTCTCTTCCTCTCTCTCACACTGTTTCTCTCTTTCTCTCTTCCTTGTATCTCACTCTTTCTCTGTCTTCCTCTCTCTCACACTTTCTCTCTTCCTCACTCTCACTCTTTCTCTCTCTCTCTTCCTTTCTCTCACTCTTTCTCTCTCTCTCTTCCTCTCTCTCACTCTTTCTCTCTCTCTTCCTCTCTCTCTCACTCTTTCTCTCTCTTTCTGTCTCTCACTGTTTCTCTCTCTCTTCGTCTCTCTCACACTTTCTCTCTGTCTTCCTCTCACTCTTTCTTTCTTTTTCTCTCTCTCTTCCTGTCACTCCCACTGTTTCTCTCTTTCTCTCTGTCTTCCTCTCACTCCTTCTTTCTTTTTCTCTCTGTCTTCCTCTCACTCTTTCTTTCTCTCTCTCTCTCTCTCTCTCCTTTGATGGACGAATGATGCACAATCCTATCTTGCTTTTTATCTAACAGGCTGTGATTCACGAATCGACGTCCCCCCCCACACCACCACAGCTGAACGCGAGTACAAACTGCGATGATGCGTGGCCATCCTGACAACGCCTGACAAAGTTGCTTCAGCACGTGGTGCACCCTCTTACACACACACCGGTGTGGCTGAAGGTGAGCAGAGATACTTCTTTCCGCAGCAGCGGGCAGTCACCTCTGGGCGGTGGGAGTGGATAGTGTGCAGCAGCCTGGGCGCACAAGAGCGCACAGACACCTCCGAGCAGTGGGAGTGGATGGGCTGCAGCAGCCTGAGTGCACATTGCCGAAACAGAAACGTGGTTGGAGACACACCGGAGGCACAAAGGTAAGCTGTGAAGATTTTCTCCAGTGTCAACACTCCCTCTCCATCTCTTCCTTTCTCTCTCTCACACTTTCTCTCTTTCTCTGTCTGTTCCTCTCTCTCATTCTTTCTTTCTCTCTCTTCCTCTCTCTCACTCTTTCTCTCTCTTTCTCTCTACCTCTCTCTCACACTGTTTCTCTCTCTCTCTTTTCCTTGTATCTTACTCTTTCTCTCTCTCACTCTTTCTCTTTCTCTGTCTTTGTCTGTCTTCCTCTCTCACTCTTTCTCTCCTCTCTCTCACTCTTCCTCTCTCTTCCTCTCTCTCACTCTTTCTCTCTCTCTTCCTCTCTCTCACTCTTTCTCTCTCTCTCTTCCTCTCTCACACTATTTCTCTTTCTCTCTCTCACTCTTTCTCTATTTCTCTGTCTTCCTCTCTCTCTCACTCTTTCCTTGTTTCTCTCTTTCTCCCTCACTCTTTCTCTCTTTCTCTTTCTCCTTTGCTGGACGCATGATGCACCATCTTATCTTTCTTTTTGTCTTACAGGCTGTGATTCATAAATGGTCCAGCGATGACACGACATGGCTGTACATAGTTTTATTTCTTGTTGTTTTGTTTTAATAAAATGTTTTATGTGTAAATCCATACATGACTAAGATTCTTATTTCTCCAACCTAACGTGACTGTCACATTTGTTTGTGGGGGGTGGGGGTGAGGGGAGATGGCGGACAAGGAGCTCCTACTGGGAGATGTCGGAGCAGTGTTGGGTGTCCGACCTGCATTATCGTTGCCTCTTTTACATATGTTCTCAGAGACTTAAGAGCCGGCAGTCTGGCTCATAGATGAAGAACTGCGAGCCAACTAGCAGGCTTATAGAGGGAGAACCGCGGCCCATCAGTTCGCAGAGGAAGAGCTGCGGGCCAGCTCGCAGAGGAACACCTGCGGGCCGACTAGTATAGGGAAAGGTGCGGGCCATCGGCTTCCAAAGGGATAGCTGCGGAACACTGATGTGGGGAGAGGGAGCGTGAAGAGCGTATCTCGCAGAGAGACACCTCCAGTATATTTCCAGTATTTGCTTCACAGATACAACTGCGGGCCCGAGAACTCGCACCCGAATAGCTGTGAGCCGACAAGTGGTTCGCAGAGGCAGACTTGCGGGCCCAAGTATATTGTTGGAGGTATGCTGTTGATGGTGGAAAAGGGTGCGTTACCTGCTAATGTAGGGAGACGCAGCGTGAAAGCGGTATCTCGCACAGACAGAGCTCCGGTATATTAAATTGCCCCCGGGACCATTCTTTTAAATCCGGGAGCTTTCTTTTATATTTTCACTCGATGCGAGGCACAAGATGGCTGCTAACACTTCCTGGTTTGAATTGTTAGCAGCCAATCAGAGGCAAGCTCATGCTCGGGAGTTAGGCACAGTCCAGAGATATATATCTTTTTTTCCTTTAATATCTCAAAAACTACTGAACGGATTTACACCATTTCCACAAAACAGCACTTTCTGCACCAAGACCTTTCTCCCTGCCAAATTTGCAATTCTTTCTTTGTCACACAGTACATGTAATGCACCGCTCTCATCAAGAATGGAATCAGTAATGGCACAATTTCCCTGTTGCTCCACACATAAATACATGTAAAGAACAAATCAGAATAGTTCCTTTATTTTTTCAAATTGCAAAACTTCTCTCTATTGGTTATTTTTGAACTTTCCATATAAACAGTTTTTTTTTAATGTAAGAACACATACAGGTGAGAAGTTCAACGTATTCTATCAACAAACTTTCTAGAACATTCTACGACACGTGCAGATTAAAAGTTCATCATTTTTTCAAACCTAACGATATTTTTTTGCAACATTTTCTCGAACATTTAAGGGCATGTACAGGTTAAAAGTTCACCATTGTTTTAAGTTCGAACAGTGCCTTCCAAATGCAAGTAGCAGGTGTGGTTGAACTGAGCAAATTTTATCCTATCATATGAACTCTACGTTGAAACTGCTTTTTATTAACCAATCACAAAGATGCTTTTCAACAAACTAATATGCACCCTACTTTTTAGTAAACAATGTTTTTCATCTCCCAATCAGTTATCGTTTTGTATGAGAAAAAAGTAGTTCCCATCTTTAAACATATCTCTTATTCTACGAATGGACTGCATGAGCTACAGACATCTATCCATATCTTCCAGCTACACCTTCAAAATGCTAGTGTGGATCGTAGGACATAGCTATGTTTTCTGGTGCAAGAGGTATGCAGAACAGAGACGTATTGACTTAGACCTAGGTTTACAAAATGTGGACATTAAATGGTTTGGACAGAGAGGATTGAAGTGGCACCAATTACTCCCTTTGGTTAAAACCTGTTTGCATCTCCAACTTCCTGACCTCATGATTGTGCACTGTGGTGGAAATGACCTAGGCACATTGACTGGGGTAGGTTTGGAAATGCTAATGAAGGACACCTTTAGACAATTGATGTTGCTTTTGCCTCAAACTGTCTTTGTATATTCCAATATATGCCAAAGACAAAAGTGGAAATGGTCAAACAAATTTTGTCCTCAGATTGAAAAATCTAGGAAGAATGTCAACAAAGCTGTGTCTGCATACCTCAGAGACCATAGAATGAGGTCGATCTACAACAACAACATACGTTATGATATGGCTGATATCTACAGAAGTGATGGAGTACACTTCACAGATCAGGGAAATCGAGTTTTTCTGAATAACCTGAAGCTGTGCATCCCCACTTATATGTAGCTCCAACTAATAAACACAAAGGCTCTTTTTAGAGCCGCCTTATATTCCCAATATCGGTTCGCAGACTGACAACTGCGATCCGGCTAGCACAGGGAGACCTGCGGGCCGTCGGGCAGCCTCGCAAAGGGAGAGCTACGGCCCGTGGGCTCGACTTGCACAGAGAGAGCTACGGGCCGTCGGCTCGCAAACGCAGAACTGTGAGCCAATAAACTGGTAGTGTTTTATGGTTTAGGGTAGTGCAGTGGTGTTTGGGTAGTGTAGGGGGTCCTGCTGTGAGTAGTGTTTTAGGGTTTAGGGTAGTGCAGTGGTGTTTGGGTAGTGTAGAGGGTCATGCTGGGGTTAGCATTTTATGGTTTAGGGTAGTGCCGTGGTGTTTCTGTAGTTTAGGGGGTTGTGCTGGGGGTAGTGTTTTAGGGTTTAAGGTAGTGCAGTGGCGTTTCTGTAGTGTAGGGGGTCATGCTGGCAGTAGTGGTTTAGTGTTTAGTTACGTAGTGCAGTGGTGTTTGGGTAGTGTAGGGGATTGTGCTGGGGTAATGTTTTAGGGTTTAGGGTAGTGCAGTGGTGTTTCTGTAGTGTAGGGGGTCGTGCTGGGGTAGTGTTTTAGGGTTTAAGGTAGTGCAGTGGTGTTTCTGTAGTGTAGGGGGTCGTGCTGGCAGTAGTGGTTTAGTGTTTAGTTACGTAGTGCAGTGGTGTTTGGGTAGTGTAGGCGGTCGTGCTGGGGTAATGTTTTAGGGTTTAGGGTAGTGCAGTGGTGTTTCTGTAGTGTAGGGGGTCGTGCTGGGGGTAGTGTTTTAGTGTTTAAGGTAGTGCAGTGGTGTTTCTGTAGTATAGGGGGTCGTACTGGCAGTAGTGGTTTAGTGTTTAGTTACGTAGTGCAGTGGTGTTTGGGTAGTGTAGGGGGTCATGCTGGGGTAATGTTTTAGGGTTTAGGGTAGTGCAGTGGTGTTTCTGTAGTGTAGGGGGTCATGCTGGGGGTAGTGTTTTAGGGTTTAAGGTAGTGCAGTGGTGTTTCTGTAGTGTAGGGGTCGTGCTGGCAGTAGTGGTTTAGTGTTTAGTTACGTAGTGCAGTGGTGTTTGGGTAGTGTAGGGGGTCATGCTGGGGGTAGTGTTTTAGGGTTTAAGGTAGTGCAGTGGTGTTTCTGTAGTGTAGGGGGTCATGCTGGCAGTAGTGGTTTAGTGTTTAGTTAGGTAGTGCAGTGGTGTTTGGGTTGTGTAGAGGGTCGTGCCGACAGACTGACTCACAGAGCTCCGAGCCAACGGACTGGCTTCTAAAGGAATAGCCGCGACCTCGTGATGTGGGGAGAGGCAGCCTGAAAGGAGTATCTTACACAGACACAGATGCCAGTGTTGCCTCGCAGAGGTAAAACTACACACCCGATGGCTTCTACACGGAGAGATGCGAGCTGATGGACTAAGTCACAAAATGTCTGCCAACACTTCCTAGTTTCAACCGTTCACAGCCAATGAGCCACGAGCTCGTGCTCGTAACCCTCAGCCAATCAGATGTCAGAATTCTTAAAAATCAATATCTGTAAAATTTGATATTTCTCAAAAACTACTGAACGGATTTACACCATTTCAACAAAAGCGCGCTTTCTGGACCACAGCCTTTCTCCCTCACAAATTTTGCGTAATTCCGTTCAGCAGTTTGACCTGTAGCCTTGTCTAAAGTTTCCTATGGAAAATGCATTGAGAAAACACATTTTGGGACTCCCCTTTTTTCTCAGCCCCCCCTTGACCAATCACCCCCAAACTTTCAAGATAGGAGCTGATCAAAAAATAGAAACTTTTTTGAAAATTTCGTAAAGATTCATCAAACAATGCCAAAGTTATAAGCACATGGAGGGCTCCAGGAGAGGGGCCGCGCAACCCCCTCCCAACATGAGTGAAGCCCCGGGGCTGCGGGGACCCCAGCGGGCCCCCGCAGCCCCAGCGACCCCCAGCTATTATGTTTTAAGAAATGCCCGCGGGACCTAGCCCACCCGGGGACCTCATTAAAATAAAACGCGGGAATCCGCGACCCCAGCGCGAATTGCACCGATTTTTTTTTATTTTTATAAAAAATGTTTTTTTGGGCCCTGGGGTCCTTCTGGGACCCCCTGAGCAGGCCTAGGGGGTCACGGTGTTTCTACCCTGCCCCCTTCTCTTGTTTTATACCTTTGTTTCTCTGTTTTCTAGTGACTCGCTTCTACCGAGCCACAAGATGGCTGCCAACACTTCCTGGTTTGGAGTGTTCGCAGCCAATCACAATGAAGCTTGTGCACGGGACTTAGGCTCCGCCCAGATATCGAAACTTTTATTTTTCTTATTTCTCAGCAACCACTGAACGGATTTACACCATTTTACAAAAGGTCGCTTTTTGAGCCAAGCACTACCTTTTTGCCAAATTTGGGGTAATTCTGTTCAGTAGTTTCGGCTGTAGCCTTGCACAAAGTTTCCTATGGGAAATTGATTTTTTGACTCTTATTTTTTGTATTTCTCAAAAACTACTGAATGGATTTACCCCATTTAAAAAAAAGGTCACTTTCTGAACCAAGCTCTACCTTTCTGCCACATTTGAGTTAATTCCATTCAGCAGTTCAGGCTGTAGCTCGTCGCAAAATTTCCTATGGAAATTAACATGGAGAAAACGCATTTTGGGACCCCCCTTTCTTCTCAGCCCCCGCTTGAGAAATCACCCCCAAACTTTCAAGATGGGAGCTAACCTAACAAGTGCAACTTTTTGCAAAATTTCATAAAGATTCGTCAAACGACGCCAAAGTTAGTAGCAAATCAAAAAATGCTTTTCCTATGGAAACCAGGTTGTAACTATAACTAACTACTGGCGACCGCCAGTAGGCAATATATATATATATATATATATATATATATATATATATATATATATATATATATATATATATATATATATATATATATTCACTGAAAAAACCATAGGTTTCAGGCACGTTATAGTTAGAAATTAGCATTTAAAAAACCTTACAAATTCACTGACCATGTCATGAGTGATGTAATATGTGACGTCATCAGCAGTGCATTGCGGGGGCGCGAGTTATAGTTACCTGAACTAACTATAACGGGGGAATTTCACGGGTTTTGTACGAGTGCAATGTCCAACTAACTATAACTGTCCCTAAAACCTTATGGTTTTTTCAGTGAATTTCTAAGGTTTTTAAATGCTAATTTCTAACTATAACGTGCCTGAAACCTATGGTTTTTTCAGTGAATTTCAAAGGTTTTTTAAATGCTAATTCCTAACTATAACGTGTCTGAAACCTATGGTTTTTTCAGTGAATTTCAAAGGCTTTTTAAATGCTAATTCCTAACTATAACGTGTCTGAAACCTATGGTTTTTTCAGTGAATTTCAAAGGTTTTGTAAATGACAATTTTTAAATGTATTAATTGTTATATATATTTTTTTGATACTGATTTACAACATTTTTTTAAAATATTTATTTTTAGATATTTTATTTTTTAAATTACATTGTAATTCCATTATACATTACATTACAAAATATACTTTCTCAGAATGAATTACTTTAGTTTAAATACTTTGCAAATAGGCAATAGACTTTTAAGTACAGTAGTTACAGTTGTTGCAATGGGCAACACAATTTCAAAAACAAAGCAACATTGAGCTCAATGTGAATTTCTAGTTAAATGCAATTAGTTACTTTATGGATTACTTTTCTAACCACAGGACTGGATCCTAGATTCAGTCCTGGGACATCTCCTGTAAACAGTTGAGTAAAAGCGTTTTGGTTACAGTAGTGATTTTTAAGGAATATTATTGTATTTTAAAAGTTGACACAGAAACTTTTTCATATAGAATCACCAATGTTATCCTATGGGAGGAAATTCACTTAGCAGGTAAGTAGTGTTATCGTTACTTTTTCTTACTCAGTGGTGGATCCTGGAACCAGCACTGGTGCATCTCCTGTAAACAGTTGAAAGAATGCGTTTAAGTCACACATGCGATTTTTAAGGAATATTTGTAGTTTGTGAAAATCGACACTTTGAAACTTTTCTGCTGAAAACCAGACAATGGATTCCTATGGAAGGAAATTCAAGTTACTGGTAAGTACGGTTAGAATTACTTTTCAGGGTCAGTGCTGGGCTAAAAGATGCAGCACTGGGTTCTCTCCTGATAACAGGTGAGTAAATCGGAATTCATAGTTCAGTTGATTTTAGAGAAATATTATAAAGTTCCAAAACTCCACACTTAGAAGAATTTCCAAGTGAAACCAGTCAATGTTAGCCTATGGAAGGAAATTCAAGTTACTGTTAAGTACGGTTAGAATTACTTTTCAGGGTCAGTGCTGGGCTAAAAGATGCAGCACTGGGTTCTCTCCTGATAACAGGTGAGTAAATCGGAATTCGTATTTCGTCTGATTTTAGAGGAATATTTGTATGTTTCAAAAATCGACACTTAGAAACTTTTTCAGCAAAAAGCAGGCAATGATATCCTATGGAAGGAAATTCAAGTTACTGGTGAGTACGGTTAAAATTACTTTTAAGGATCAGTACTGGGCTGAAAGATGCAGCACTGAGGTCTCTCCTGATAACAGGTGAGTAAATCGGAATTCGTATTTCGGCTGATTTAAGAGGAATATTATAAAGTTCCAAAACTCCACACTTAGAAGAATTTCCAAGTGAAACCAGTCAATGTTAGCCTATGGAAGGAAATTCAAGTTACTGTTAAGTACGGTTAGAATTACTTTTCAGGGTCAGTGCTGGGCTAAAAGATGCAGCACTGGGTTCTCTCCTGATAACAGGTGAGTAAATCGGAATTCGTATTTCGTCTGATTTTAGAGGAATATTTGTATGTTTCAAAAATCGACACTTAGAAACTTTTTCAGCAAAAAGCAGGCAATGATATCCTATGGAAGGAAATTCAAGTTACTGGTAAGTACGGTTAAAATTACTTTTCAGGATCAGTACTGGGCTGAAAGATGCAGCACTGAGGTCTCTCCTGATAACAGGTGAGTAAATCGGAATTCGTAGTTTGGCTGATTTTAGAGGAATATTTGCACAATGGTGAAGGAAGGGGTGGGGCCTAAGGTGACATGTCTGCAAACACGCCCTGTGGCGCGTTTTAAGTTGGACAATTAATTCCTCCTCAATCCCGAGGGTCCCTAGGGGCCAACTAGCCCACCAGGTACCTCCAGTATGCGCCAGGGGCTGCGTTGCAGAGAGGTGTTCAGAGGCCACGCCCCTTTTACAACACTCTGCAACGCAGCTCCGTGGCGCTTACTGGAGGTACCTGGTGGGCTAGTTGGCCCCTAGGGACCCTCAGGATTGAAAAGGAATTTATTCCCCATCTTAAAACGCGCCACGGGGCCTGTTTGCACACATGTCACCTGAAGCCCCGCCCCTCCCTTCACCACTGTGCAAACGCGCCCCGTGGCGCGTTTTAAGTTGGGGGATTAAGTCCCCTTGAATCCTGAGGGTCCCTGGAGTCCAACTAGCCCACCATATACCTCCAAAAAGCGCCACAGAGCTGCGTTGCAGAGAGGTGTAAAAAGGGGCGTGGCCTCTGTACACGTCTCTGCAACGCAGCCCCCTGGCACATACTGGAGGTTCCTGGTGGGCTAGTTGGCCCCCAGGGACCCCCAGTATTCAAGGGGAATTCGTTCCCCCTCTGCAAACGCGCCAGGGGGCGCGTTTGCAGAGTACTGCAGGGAGGGGGGCGGGGCCTCCGGCACGATGCCGGTCGTTTTTTTTTTCTCGTTTTTTTTTAATGGGAGGGGGCTGCGTGGCCCCCTTCCCTTGCCCACTTTTGGCCCCGGGGACCCCATCCCCCGGGGCCTGAGCATTTTATTTATTTTTTAAATAAAAAAAAAACGGGAAGGGGCGCGTGGCCCCCTTCCCTGGGCCTGTATTGGCCCCGGGGACCCCATCCCCGGGGCATGGCCTCGATTTTTTTATTTTTTATTTGGAGGGGGGCTGCGTGGCCCCCCTCCTCAGGCCATTTAAGGCCCCGGGGACCCCATCCCCCGGGTCCGGCCTTGCACTTTTTAAAAAAAATTTGGGGAGGGGGCTGCGTGGCCCCCTCCCTGGCCACTTATGGCCCCGGGGACCCCATCCCCGGGGCCTGGCCTCTGGTTGGGGACTGTGGGGGTCCCCAATGCCCCCACAGTCCCAGCCGGCTCCCCGCCTCCTGCGCGAGCCGGCATTGCTTTTCCACATGGGGAGCAGCTAACATGCTGCTCCCCATGTGGAAAGCAATCAGCTTTGGATATTGGAAGCGAGAGCAGGTTTCCTGCTCTCTCTTCCAATATCCAAAGCAAGTTTGCAATGACAGGACGGGAGCCGCGAGGCTCCCGTCTTGTCATTGCAAACAGCAGTTTCCCGGGGGTAGGCACCCCGGGACACTGCAGGAGCCAGCCCTGGGGGGTGGCGGTCCCCAGGGCCATCACTGGCTCCAGGAGGGGGGCCGCCCGGGGAGGTGGGGGTCCCCGGGGCAGCGGGAGGGCAAAGAGCCCTCCCGCACCATTTTTTGTTAAAGCCCCGGGGGGTGGCGGTCCCCGGGGATTGGGGGGCCCTTAGAGGCCCCCCATACATAAATTTAACCCCCCCCCACCATGCCCCCGGGACTTGGCCCACCCGGGGGCAAATTAACATCGAAGCGCGGGAGTCCGCGCTTTGACTTTTTTTTTTCGGCAGAATCCGCGCACCCTGAGCGCATCCTGCCGATTTAAAAAAAAAAAATGCTTTTTTTTGCCCAGGGGGTCCTTGTGGGACCCCCTGAGCAGGCCTAGGGGGTTAGGGTGTTTCTACCCTGCCCCCTTTGTGCGCTTTACGCACTTGTTTCTGTCCCTCGGTTCTACCGAGGGACAAAATGGCTGCCAACACTTCCTGAATCGGAATGTTGACAGCCAGCTGACAGCCAATTAGCATGCAGCTCGTGATCGGGAGGGTACGCGGACCCTACTCGGCCATAGATATATATGTGACTTTACTTGTGAATTTCTCAGGAACTACTGAACGGATTTACACCATTTAAGCAAAAGGCACCAGTCTGAACCAAGGGCTACCTCTTTTCCAAATTTGGTGTAATTCCGTTCAGCAGTTCGGGCTGTAGCTGCGACTAAAGGTTCCTATGGAAAAATGAATGGGGAAAATGCGTTTTGGGACCCCCCTTTTTTCTCGGCCCCCGCTTGACGAATCAACCCGAGAATTTCAGGGTAGGAGCAGAGCGGAGCGCCCCAACAAGTTGGAAACTTTCGCGAAGATTCGTCAACCGGCGCCAACGTTATTTCAAATAGAATGTCGCGGATTTCCTATGGATAATAGGTCCTAACTATAACTATCTACTGGCGACCGCCAGTAGATAATATATATGTATATATATATATATATATAAATACATATATGCATATAGATAACCGTAGCCACTCTGTAGTGGTTCCTCTATGGTAGCGTAAAGGGCGTTGCCCCCCCATATTCGTTTCCCCTCAACCCCCGCATTAATTGTAAAAAGAGAATATTTTTACTTTGGTTGCGGAGAGGCGCTGCTTTATTACAGTCTCGAGTAGGCGTCTTACCTTCCTGAGTTAGGGCCGGGTGGGGCTTTGCTGGCTCACACGGATCACTTACTGCAGAGAAGTGCGCATGTCTGGTTGGATGTGTGCCTTTCACCATCCAGGTTGACATGCATACTTGAGAGGCTGCTTCAATCTACCTGCAAATAGTGAGCCAGCCAGAGGGAGGATCACAGCCACAGCTCGCAGGTCCCCAAAGGAGCACTGTGTTTTCATTTTTATCAATTATTAACTTAAGCCTTTCTCTTAACCGTTATGACTTCCCTATTCCTGTTTTGATTTTTTTTTATTGTGCATTCCTTTATGTCATTGTGACCGCAACTGACACACAAATGGCCAAAACAGTTTAACTCCCTGAACCATCTTTGCTGGCCTTAGAGCTCCCTAACAACTTGCTGTGATGATATAACCCATTTGAGACAAGTTGCTGATGAATAGTAGTATATTCTCCTTTTTTTGAGGCTGTGTTGGTGCATTTTGCACTCTTCAAGAAAAGCTGCAATTTTAATTTTACAGCCACAGACTTGTAAACCAGATCTAATTTTATTTGTCTGCATCATGGGGTGACAGGTGCTTCACAAGGGGACAGCAGTTGTAAATGAAAGCACTTTCCTCCTAATTCAGGCTTCCTCGGAGCCCGTAGGTTTGTCATAGTGGGTAGAATAAAGGGTGTTTGTCACGGTGGTCCTTTTGTAGTTTGTCCACAGGGGTGTAGCTTTAGGGGGCTTGTTTGGGGTGTTACACGCCCCTAATGAATGTATTGTTTCATAATTAGTTGGGCACAGGAACTTTCAGTCGGGTTTGATAAGGTGTCTGTCAGATTTCACCTGGGATTTTTAAATACTCACTCAGACAAACACACACACAAACACACATACAATCTTGTGTCTGTTTTGAAGGTCTAAATACATTGTTACTCTACAAATGCTATTTTAAGTACCCCTCACAATCTGCTCTCCTTTCCCTTTCCACTGGCCCTAAAACCCCCTCATCCGCTGCTTCTCATATAATAACTAACATGATATTCCAGCATGATTATAGAAAAATCTGAAGCTCACCGCCCCCTAGTCATCCTAACCAAGCTATGCCCCTGTTTATTCATCCGGGAATACCCATTCACCTGAGTCAGAACTTTGCTGCAGAACACAACCAGAGGAGAATTCTAAAGTATGGAATAAAAAAATCCCATGAGTTCACATCCTACTTGACCATTGGTAATCCAACAGGAGTTTTGATTGTGCTATTGGCATAGGTGTCCCCAAGGAGGAAACAATGTTATCCCCCTAGCCAACATGTTCAAATGTCTTGCAAGCAGATCAGTTGCCATCTACCTGTCAGGTAAGTCCCTTACCTTACATAGGTGCCCTTAGACTGACTGAATCATGTGCCACCCATTGTTAGGCTGGGACATAGAACATATGTAATGCAAAACAAAATGGGGTTGTTTTGAATGGGGTTCAAATATTTCAAGACTACTTGTTCAAGATTGCTTTCTAAACCATTTTGCTTTCTCAAATTTATTTCAAAATGCACCATTTACCACTCTTTATTTCAAAAGGTTTGTCGGGGGAACCCCCCTCCCCATATTTTATCAATAGGGCTTGTTTGCGTTGCTCACTCGTGACATAACACTCATCCCTACTTTTGCGCCTCACCACTGTCAAAAGTCACCAGCTGCCACTGGTTATAGTTAGGGTTACCTGAGATAGAAATTTCTCAGATTTTTCACCATGAATAATTTTGCACCCATTTTGATGAATCTCCACGAAACATTGCAGATGTATTCCTCTTTATACATTGGCCCCAGAGACAAGAAGCCAGGGGAGGACCCAGGCAGGGAAAAAGCCACTTGATTCACAGGACTGTAGGAGATGAGCCCGGAGGTGAGCCCGGTGCAATAGGCGGTCAAGTGTTATGGGCGCAGAAGCGGCCAGCTTAGTAGTCGGTGCATCTTGCACCCATCACTCTCCACAGGTCCCATTGCTTCACCCGCCCTACCCCGCACCACAGCAGAAAAGCTGGGCACCATTCCTTAAAAAACCTGTAAAAGCTAGCTGGGGCAAATTTGCCACACAATCCCCAGAGTCCCCTTATCCCTCTGCCACACCGATCAGTGCCCTGGACTCAATGCCTCACTATTTGCCGCCACCCAGAACCAGACAGTAAGCCTGCTGCACCACCGCGGGTGATACTTGTAGTGAGTGCAGAGGGGTATACGTTGGATGGTGGGGGGGTCGGGACAGGGAGATGCCTGAAGAGTTTAGTAGCAGCAGAGGCTGACGCCAGTGCAGGGATAGTCAGCACTGAAAATCGAGAGCCCATCATGCACCTCACCAGCAGTTGTGCAGTTTATCCCAGTATTGCGGTGCGGTGCGGTGTGGGCAGACAGTTGTGATTTAACTGAGGCACAGATGTGGCTTTAACAGAAGTGTTCTCTCAAGGATAGGCCTCAATCCGATCAAGCCTCAACCTGATCCAGTAATAAAACAGCAAAGACTCAAGCAGCCAGGAACTTTTTCAAGTTGAACAGAAGAAGCATAACAGAGGCTATAAAAGAAGCCTCATAAGAGACTCCTCACACAGGTGTGTCTGTCAGAAAGCAAAGCAAAGCCAAAAGGTGCAAATGAAGGTGCAAGAGAAGGCAAAGGTTGGCCCGATTGAAAGTGACACCCAAAGGCACAAGAGGAGCACAGAATGTGCCGCATCAGAAAAATAAGGTCTGCCCCAGGCGGGGCACTGACAAAAGGGCAAAAAACTTCAAGCCAGGGCACACATTTCAAGTCAGGGTCAACCACAATAAAAGCTTCACAAAAGTAATTTTAAGGTATAATGAAGAGTTCCTCTATTTCTACCATATTTATTTTCTTCAAACACACCAAAGAGGATCATTCAGCAAAGATTTTGGTGAGAAGGCCATAGCAAGTCCAGAGGTACTTCTTCCAACCCCTGCACTTACAGGTGATAGTCCAGCCAGAGACCCACAGAACCAATGGAACAAACAAGACTTGCAGGTTCAATGGGAGACAACTGGACCAGCAGGATCAGCCGGATCAACAGGACTCACAAGCAATAGCTAATCAGGAGGATAATACAAATTTTGCACATCACTCAAGAAAAGCTCAGCAACTAAATATTGCAGCGTGCATCATAATCTACCTAGCACTAAGTCCATCTCCACCCTCTCCACTGCATGACTTACAATAAATTCAGTTCAAGTATTGAACAGCCAAGCCCTCCAAGTGCACCAAAGGCCACCAAGCTTATGACAATACTTGCAGCCTTGCCTGTGTACCTGTAAGCGCTGGGCACCTCCCTCCAGGGATCCAACGCCCGCATGGAATTGAACAGCAAGAGAAAGTCTCCAATATCTTTAATAGACCTTCCACAAGCGATGAGAAAATCCCTTCCAACTCTGCAAACCATTATGCCCTTACTCTAAACCTGCAGGCTACCTGCAATTCTGGATCTAATGGCCACAGGTCTGCACCTGACCTTGGTATCAGGCAGGCAGCAAGCACACATGAAGGCCCTTAAAACCCCAGCACAAGAGAACATAAATCATTCCAAGTGCTGGGATACTCTTCTTGACAAACTACAGGTGCTATACATATTTTTTACATTTTGTTATGAACTTTCATTAATTCAACCTTGATATACAGATTGACCTTTTAAACACCTTTGCAGTATTCATCCTGGGAATAAACACCAAACTGGAGGAAGAGGTGGGGAATATAGGTCCGAGTGGAGATGCTGTGCCCTTGGAGTAAGTGTGACTGCAGGGTAGCTTCTACTCCCTCTGAGCCGATGGGGCTTGTTTAAGAACCATGCTTAGGCTCATTTTTTGGTGTGATTAGTTTACTTCAAGGGAGGATATATGAAAGCCTTATCACCTCTCACACTCTCTTGTTTGTGTTTAATTTGACTTATCTCCCTTAAACAGCAATAAGGAACATGAAAACAATCCCCAACCTGAAAACAAACCAATCTACTTGGATGTGACTTTGTGTGGTGTGAGCAGTATCCCTCTGGTTGAACTAGGTTTTATAGAGTCAAGGATGACCCCTTCTACTTCTAGAGTCATCACAGACTTCTACTTGTAATCCACCATTTTCCATCCACCAGACGTATGAGAGTATGTTCAGAAAGGAACATCCCACCCGTCCCCACCAGTGGCGACTCGGGACACCTTCCTGCACAAAAACAATTATTCAAAACCAATCATTAATGGCGTTTTGTAAAAACGTTTTGCAAAAAACGAGGAGAAATAAAAGTATTTCTCCTTGTTGCACCACTCTAACGCCTCCTTTTCAAAGGCATTTTTGGTGTTGTCTCAGACTTACACATCCTTGTAAATCTGGGGCAGTGTCAAAAAGCAATGGGTGTTGCCTGGTAATGCCCACAGTAACACCCATTGCACGCCCCTTTGCCACAGAAAACTGCGGTGAGGAAGGCCATATTTACAAGGCGGCGTTGAGCCATGCAAAGTGGCTTAGCGGTGCCTTGCAATATGGAGCAGGGAATTGCGCCACCAGGGCGTCTGAAAAAGTGACGCTCCGGTGATGCAATGCCCTTGTAAATATGCCTTTTTGTACCTTAATGGTTTTTTAAATACACAGATTCATTCTATACTGATCTCAAATGTCTGGAAAAGATGGTGCATTTATGATCTTTTATAACACAGTATTGCAGTCTTATTACTTATGTGTGTAAAAAAATGTGTTTTGTTCTTAATATCCCTTTTTATCTTAGATGCTGAACTGTGAGGAAGTGTATGGTTTTAACAAACTACGCACTTTTGAAATAAAATTTGTATTTGATACGTTAAGCACTTACATTTGCAGTTCTTTGCTTTTTTATATTAAAAAAAAAAAAAACATTATTGGAGTCATTTGCATTTTAATACATTTTTTAAACAAAATAAATGCAAGCAAATACACCAAACTGAGCAGAACCCCAATATATTTTAAGTCCTGCTTAGCATTGCATGAAATACTATCACCAAATGAAAACAGGAGCAAACAATGGACAAATATCAAGGTGGGGGACAGTGCATAATTGTTTGAACTATAAGACAAGTGACAGTTGCAAAACGTACACGTTACACAATTTAAACTTGGACAGTCACCTGCATTGTATTTGAGGATATGCCGTGAGTGCAAAAGTCATGTAAGATACCACTCAGTAAGCACCCTTTGTAATGCTTCTCCATGCTGAATCGTGGTTAGAGTCATGCAAACACAGTTTTATTTGAGTTTGCTAGCATAATCATGTCCTCGGCGTTTAACACACTGCAAATATGATGCTCTGCAGTTTCTGGGACTCATGCAATGAAATAATGATGATTTTCGTGCAGCTTTATATTGTGCATGTCTCACCACATCTGCCAAATTGCTTTTCCACCATCATGACATACCTCTCGTCCAAAAACTCGTGCAGCACATCTATCCTTTGTCTATAACAATGTACTGTGCCACAATAACTCTCCTATCATTTCCCAAACTTATTGTGTTTGTGGGGTTAGTTCCTCAGCACACAATTGTATCACAACATGTCTATGGAGATATCTAAGACATGGTTTTCCAACTTAAAAATATCTCTAAAAACTCTTTGTCATCCACACATTTATGTTATTTTTTTACTTGAACGAACAGCAAAGCAGCTTTCCTCAACCATTTATTTTACCCTACCTAAACCATGAGCAAGTGCATCCCAAATAGAGTAGACTATCAGGCTCCTTCTTCCCTAGTCCGACTATCTTCTGAAGCCTTCTAAGATTATTATCAATTTATAATATTCATGTGCAAAGTCAATACTAGAATTCTAAAGAACCTTACCCTGAACAATTTTGAAATTATGTATCTGCTTTTTTATTTTTATGCATATATGTATTTTATAAGTAGGTTTAAGTAGGTTTATAAATTACATGTTTAAGTAGGTTTAAGAAGGTTTATAAATCACATGTTTCAGCCATGCGCTACTATACTGGGTTGCACGTGTTGAGTGTCTGATAAGTTTCAGCTCTCCTCCATTATCACCTTGTGTTTGCTTTGTTCGCCCTAAGTTAGCAGGGTATGCCCAGACGTGGGTCCCTTGCTCACTTTGCCACTGGATTCAAGCTAGCCTGGCTGTTGAGGGGTGTTACCCCGAAACCGGTCCCAGAATGCTTGTTTCCGGTCCAGTGAAGACCTGGCTTGGCAGTTCGGGCTGGACTGTTCCCATGAGGCACAGGTTAAAGACTGATTAGCATATGGCTGGGTCTGAACTGGGGTGGCGAAGTGAGCTAAAGAACGATGATGGATTCAACAAGATATCCATGGGTCTAAAAATACAGTGGTAATCTCCCGGCGTAGTTGGCACAAAGAAAACTATAAGTGGAAAACAGTGGAAATCCTTTTAAAAGGACGGAATCCCATAACTCACCGAGGTGACATGCTTCATCATCTGGGATCTCCTCTTGGTTGCAACCTGGTGCAACCAAGGGCTACAACCCCCTCTCTGAGAGGGAGGAGCTCAGGGATGTTTTCAAATAGGGTAAATATGACTAGGATTTACTATAATCCAACAGATGTGAAAAAGATTTAGTGAGTGTTGGGCACAGTGCAGGATGTGTAAAGAAGTGATGTGCTGGTTAAAATTGGTTGTCAATAGAAGAAAAACTTTATTCGTAGTCTATTGGTCACCAAATCTAAAAACAGTGTAAATGCAGTTTGAAAATTATAACTACAAAGATTGAAAAACAAGGTCTACATGTTTCAGCCAATGCGATTATGTGTAATATTGGCCTTCCTCAGGACCTATGATATGATGCTACTGCGTATGTGAAAAAAACGCGAACAATAGGTTGAACCAATCACAACCTACCGACCTGGCGTCTGGGTTTCTCGGTGAATTATGGGGTATTGATGACACCTATAATGCACTCTTCTCCCCTGGCTACAGCTCAGGAAATGAGGCCCCGCTCTCTCCGTCGGTACCTCGGGTCACCGCTGAGCCGTTTTTGCGTCACAAAAGTAAAGCAAATAGGCGCGAAATCGTTTTTGGACTATTTACTTTCCAGCGCTAAACTTGTTTAGCGCTGGAAATAACGCAAAAGTAATGCGAAGTAGCGCATAGTGCTGCTTCACATTACTTTGCGCCATGGGGGCGTACCAAGGGTGGA
Source organism: Calotriton arnoldi (assembly GCA_963921515.1). Taxonomy (NCBI): domain Eukaryota; kingdom Metazoa; phylum Chordata; class Amphibia; order Caudata; family Salamandridae; genus Calotriton; species Calotriton arnoldi. The sequence continues at coordinate 2,136,437 of CAWUFW010001997.1, forward strand.
GCATGGGAATTCCCATGCAACCAACCAAGGTTTTGCACGCTAAACCCAATTGACTAAATAAAGTAGATTGGGTTTAGCGTGAGAAAACTGCGCCCTTTTCAAGTAGGCACAAGGAAGGAGAAATGCTTTCATTTCTCCTTCCTTTTCCGACTTTGCATGCATGCTGCACTGTGCAGCACACATACAAAGTGGGAAAAACTTTGCATCGTGTCTGGGCATCGTATTTTGAACAGGAAGGGTACCCTTCCTGTACAAATCCTATGCTAGACTAATGCACACACCCTAGCCCTATGGCACTAAGGTGTGTGTGTGGTGCACGGCAGCTGAAATCAGTGCTGGTGCAAGGGAAAGGGGAGGAGAGAGCAATATCTCTGAAGATATGGTGCTCTCCTGCTCCCTTCCTGTCGCACAGCACAGCACAGCCTCGCGGGGGGCTGCGCTGAGTGATTTTTTTGTAAATCTCACCCTAAGTTTGATTCAGATCTTTAGACTTTGTATATATCCTGTATCACCTCTCTATTCACTAACCTATTTAATAATGGCGCTTGCAGTAGTGGCATGCACATGACCTTTCATGTCGCTCTATAATACTCACAACAAGCATTCCATCTGGGTTTGGTTTGTGAGTTTTCTTGGAATCACTTCAACTCTGGTGTCAGGTAAGCTTTGCACTGGTTTTCATATTTGTTCATGAAGTTTATTTGATTGAGTATGCTTGCTGGAACCAGGGCCGGACTGGGAACCCAAAGCAGCCCTGGCAATTTTGTTTGACAAGCCCTTGGGAGGGTGGGGAGCTTCAAGTTTGAAGCACTGGTGCTTTTGTTACTGAGGGACAATATTGCACATACATGCCAACATTTTAAAACAGGAAAGTGGGAGATTTTGAAAACTAAATCTGGAGAATGTATTTTTTCTATTGATTTATATTGTAGCAGAGGCGATGTTAGGCGTGAGACAGCTAAAATAAAGCCATTTTTGGCTTCTAAAATCGGGGATCTCCCGCATGAATCGGGTATGTTGGCATGTATGATTGTAGCACAGCTGCATAACCGGCCCCCACCCTTCCAGCCTCCCGGGGAAACGCGCAATGCCCGCTAAGGCCAGTCCGGCCCTGGCTGGAACCATGTGCTCCCAATTTTTGGGGGGATGGATTTTTTTGTTTGTTTTTTTGGTAATGGTGAAGGATTCTGTGGACTAACACACGTAGCTTATGAGAATGATACTCTAATGCGCTGATTCCCCTTGACCGCACTGTGAGTTGTTGGTGGTTTTCACACTGGTGGTTAAATGGTGAATTCATCAAGAGATTGGAATTGGATGTTTATTTTTGTTTTTAAACACATGCACTTTGGGCAAATTTTTTCCACATGAGCATCTTGGACATTTACACACATTTGTCTCGAAGTCGGTAATGAATATATTATTTAGGAAATACATGCAAAGACATTAACTGGTTAGCTATAATATTTTGTTTTGAATTGAAGGCATGAATGTCGTTGAGTCACTACCACTTGATACAAAAGTGAGGTACCATAGATGTTGCCTACTGGTCCAGCAGTGAGGGTCTACGGAAACATTGTCCTTACTGAATATGCTTCTGCCTTTTTAATGTTATTTTACTTTGCTTCCTTTTTATACATAAAGACTACAAATACATTAAAAAAATATATCAAATTTTGCGTATTTATCTTCAACAGCCAAAAATTCAAAATTCTAAAGCAAGCCATTTTCGAAAGAAAAACGTCAAATGCAAGATGTATTTTGCAAAATCAGTAATGTATTTGTATCTCATTAAATTTTTTACAATACAAAATTTTAAGTTACTCAAACATTTAGCAATTAAAGCCTAGTTAACGATCCTAATGCTTTACTCCTCAATAAACTTTGTGTTTGAAAGATAATTTGGCGATTCCGAATATCAAGGTACGTTGGCTAATATTCTATGTTGGCAACATTACGGAAAGGGCAATGCAGTGGGGAAGTGGCATTCCAAATGTGGTCACAGATAAGTAACACAGGAGTAGAGTTACAAACACTCATGCCACACAGTGCAGCAACCAAAGTTGCTGTATTGTGTTACGTGAGAGGAAGAGAGCAGGACAGCCCGATATCTATTAGGACATGGTGCAGTCCTGTTCTGGCACACAATCAGGCTGCCTAGCACCAGGGAAAACACAAGGAGATGATGGACGGAGCGCTGAAACTTTTCAGACACTCACCCCCAGTCACAGATCTGGGTTGAATCCATCATCATTCTTTAGCTCACTTCGCCACCTCAGTTCAGACCCAGCTATATGCAAATCAGTCTTGACCCTGTGCCTCATGGGAACAGTCCAGCCCGAACTGCCAAGCCAGGTCTTCCCTGAACCGGAAACAAGCATCCTGGGACCGGTTTCTGCATTCTGTCCATCAATTATTCTTTTTTGCATGTGTCACCCTGAGTGGGACGGGTATGCCCAGACGTGGGTCCTGTGCTCTCCATGCCACTGGAGTCAAGCTATCCTGGCTGATGAGGGCTGAAAGCCCGAAACCGGTCCTAGGAGGCTTGTTTCCAGTCCAGGGAGGACCTGGCCTGGCAGTTCAGGCTGGACTGTTCCCATTGGGCGCAGGGTCAGGACTGATTTGCTTATGGCTGGGTCCAAACTGGAATGGCACGGTGAGCAAAAAAACAATGGATTTAGGCCCAGATCTCTGTACTGGGGTGAATGTATGACATTGTTCTGCATTCTGTCCATTAATTGTTCTTTTTGCATTTGCCTAGCACCAGGCACACACTTTTGTTTGGGGCATGTTTAGCATAGGTTTTGTGCTCTACGGGTACCCTTCCAGTACTATATACTATGCGAGATAAACTTAAAAATATTTGCCACTATCGATAAGTGCTGTACAGTGCAGAACACATGCAAAGTCAGAAGTGTTTGGAGAAATAAAAAATTTCTCCTTTTAAGGCCTGCCTCAAATTAATTTTGGCTCAATACCCTGTTTATATTTGGCAATAGACAGGCCATTGCAACAGAAACCATGAGTGGCTGCATGGGAACATCGATGTGTCAAATACAGATATTCCCATGTATAGAAATAGTGCCATGGTGCTAAAGCCATCATGTAGTTGCCTACTGCCAGGCGATTACGCATTTGAAACAATTATTACAAAATTCATAGTTAATGTTTCAATTTATTGATCGTTTTAGGTGACTTGCTTCAACTCAATAATGTGAAACATTTTTTTCTTGACTGTAATGTTTAAAAATGTGATTTCTTCTGTATGGCATATGTATCGTTTCCCAAAACATTTTAACGGTCCATACATAACAATAACCTCTGTCAATGACCCCAGTTCATTTCAGACCACCATGGTACTTTGTCACGCGATACTTCTGTAAAGAAACATTACTCAATGAATGAAAGAATAGTGAAAAAAGTGTATCATCAGCAATACCAAGATTCCCCAAAACAAAGGACTAATCGCAATAGTAAGTCAGGAAAACTGAAATGGAGTTTTCTTACTGAGTAAACAATACAAAATTAAATGAAAAATGTAGGATGACGTAAGTGAATGCAGAGCCACACTTTGACAAACTAGTTTTATGTGCTTTGACGCTTATTGCCTTTATGCGTTTATGTGATTTAAAAAAAATGGAGTTATCATTTGAGTTTTCCAAACCAGTTCACGAACTGCAGGTTTGCTTGAGGTGAGGTAAATAAGACCCGAAGGATTTGCAGTTCTAAAGGCTGTCTGAATAGCTTGCAGGGGCCATTTAGAGCCGAGTTTAACTATCAACAACGATCACAAGCTATGAGAAATGACACAAGTAGAGACAATTCATCATTTTGAAGAACTTGAATGAGAGACTATTATTTGCTGAAGAACTTTTTAATCCCGAGGCCAGAGAGGGCTGTCCAGGTCGGTGGAAGTCATTTAGAGGAAACATTATTTGGAACCAGTGATTACCGCGGTCTCTGCAGTCACCTTAACACAAGGGTGGTACAAGGTAAGATTACCAGAAGAAAAATTAACCAAACAGTAAATTTACTGCGGGACTGAGAACATACCAATATATAAAACATCATTAGGTCAAATAAGGATAGCAGGGGCGGAAGTTGTTAGCCTTCCTCTCTTTCTAGTGTCCCTGTCACTGTCCCTGATTCCTCTCCTTTCAGAGGTCATGATGTCAGCAAAAAGAACAGCAAGTAAACAGTGTCAAAGAGTTCTGTACACTGTTCATTGTTTTCAGTCCTTACACTCCACCTTACACATTCTGCTTTGGTGCAGCAAAAAAGTGCCCACTCTTTACATTTCACTAAAACCTAAATACAAATGATACCTGACACACACAATGAACGTGCACTTTGCACATGAGCTTTACCTGTCATAATGATTCATGCACACGTTGCATCTGACACTGCTGTTGCAGAGATCTTTCACTGTAGAATTTAACATTTCTCAAATAGAATGTTTACTAATGTGGAAAGAAATACAATTAATGCTCAACATAGGAATAGTCTTCACTAAATAGCGATGCATTTAATAAAATGATCAAGAAATAATAATTTAATGCTGATTTATAAAGTGACTGCCATGCAATAATAAAACATATATGCTTCAGTTGCAACTAAAAGGATTTACAGCTATAACGTGTGCTACAATGCAAACATGATAATTAGTAATGTGTAATTGTTTCAAAACTCACCTTCTTTACTTCATTGCTGATGCCTTACTCATGATTCCTAAACATGTGCTATATTGTCTGTGTAACTGTTAGGGATATCATCCTTATATGGGTGCTATCTTAGTACAAGTCAAAGGATAAAGGTTATTTAATGTATGAATTAATGTTACATGTATGTACTTTCAAACGTAGTTCTCAGTCATACTATTGTGCAATTTGAATATTTACTGTATGATTTATGCAACGTGAACTAAAAGTACTAAAGAAATATTATATTTGTATATGTTTAAATGTGCGAATGCATATGAATTATGCATCATTGATTTAATGTCTTAAGTTAATATTTGCTCTAAAGGCCTGTATTTCATTTCATAATTCACAGTGCTCCAGTATTCTGCTGACGTGCTTTTCTTGCAGGTTTTCTCATGCAGTGCTAGTTTAGAATAGATACATTTCTTGTAATAGCAATAGATACATGCTTGAGAAAGGAATTTGACTACGAGCACATAAGAAACCTGTGGACGAATAAAAGACTATTATGCTCTAGCCTGAGTGTGTGACCAAGATGGTTTTTCCATCTTGAGTGTGGAATTTTTCTCTACTGTTGCAGTGTATACCATGTGAATCCACACAGAAATTGAAACAAATGCAATAGACTTCTATTAATGATGCAACTAAAGGGAAGTTGCCAAGGAACTCTACAGATTAAAACTTATCGTTTGCCCTGGCTGACAGGGCAGATGACTTCGGACTTCTTGGAGACTGTATGCTGGACTTCTTTGCTGAACCTCTTCTGCAGACCCTATGCAGAACCTTCCTTGGACTCCAAACCTAACCAATTCATGAATCCCCATTGCCCATAGAAAGGACTCTTTAAGACATTCCCCTATGTCCCGTTACTTTCTCTACATGTTGTTTAGACTGACACTTATTACCAAGTTACTTAAGGCTCTTGATCGAGCTTCCACAATGCTACTACTGGTGTTACTCATACTCTTGTGCCTTACCCCTATCCTTTTCTATAGAGCTCTTCGATTACTGAACTCCGAGCATTCCGTTGCCCTGGTCTGTGCTTGGAAGAATTAGATTGCTAATATATAGAAAAGACCAATTGAGTTTGTTTTCCAAGCAGCAAATTATCATGCTGTTCTTTTGTATTGCAGCAATGGAACTACTTGTTTGTTTAATTCTGGTTTGCCTACATTTCTTGAAAGGCTTAGCCTTCCTGTTATCTTATACCTATATAGTATGGTCTTAAGAGTGATAAATTTGAACCTAATTACTAATTTGTAAAAAAACGCCTTTAAATTTGGCTACTGATTCCTGGTCCTCATTGTGTAGCCAAAATGGCTGCACTGTTAATTGATGTTTAATGGAGTTGATTGGACAAGTAATGCTAACTTTCTTTCCCCTCAGTTTGACTTGCAAAGATCCATTGGAGGACCAAAATAGAAAGTAAGTAAGAGTTTATGATCCAGTAAAGAAGCCAAACGCAAATCCTACTGGCCTTGGGCCCAGAAACACTGGATCAGATACAAATAGTAGTTTACTGAGCGGCTAGGGGGCCCACAAAATCTAAAACACTATAATGTTATTGAAGTTCAAAGGGTGATGCACTTTCCCTGGCATGTTGGTGAATCATTACCCATGATTCAATTTTGTACAGCTATTCTCACTAATCCTACTACTATTAGTATTGTGATTATGGCTACTGCTTCAACTCCTACTACACTGCTACTGCTACAACTATTGCTGCAACTATTCCTAACATTACTGCTGCCCTTGCAAGCACAAATAATACTATTGCTAGTAGGATTACTGATATTAATCTTGTAATTAGTACTGTTGCTGATAGTAATAATACAGAGGGGCTTATTCACAAGCCCCTTGCGTCGCGAGTGCGTCACTTTTTTTATGGGAGAAAGTGAAGCACCGGAGGCACAAGGGGCTTGTAAATAAGCCCCTGAGTGTCTACTACGGCTAAGGATCCTATAACTACAGTGCGTATACTATTACTGCTAACAACAAGAACAGGAATAACTTCTAGTCTCATTTCTGATGTAGCACGAAAGAAGCTGAGACCCATAAACTGGATCTTACCATCACAGGGGGAAACCGCGTTCCTGCAGTCCAACCTTCCAGCGCTAAATACCCTCGAACGATACTTGCAAATTTTGGGGACTATCATATCAAGCAACATATTCTCTCCAATGCTATAAAAGATAAGCTCTATCAAATTCCAGGGGACTTCTTTAAGATTTTTTTCTATATGTTTGATCAGTAACTTTCAGCAAGTTGGTTCTCCCTCAGGCATTGTCCAGCAATCTTAACTAAAAGTTATTTTTAAAGGCTGTTCCAATCCATCAGTCAGATTGGAAAGAAGGGAGGGATTTGTGGGGTAGTGCTGGGTGTAGTAATCAGTAAATATGCGTATAATGATACAGAATCTACTGTTGTGATACTAGGTGTAATTTCTACATATTAATTTATTTGGACTGAGCACAATCCATCTTATTTTTCTTCCTGGAATTTTTTTTTTTTAGTGTGATTCCCTCGGTGGTTTTGGACGATCTCCAGGTTCCATATCATGGCACCACTCTGAGGGTTGGGGCAGTAGGTGGGATGGGGGAGCAGGGCTTGGGTGGGTATATGGGAGGGGGAGGCAAAGTGGTGATCTTCTGCCTGGGAGAGGGAGCCTAGGACAGGTTGGGCCCCAGGGTTGACTGAGGTAGGGCTGGGGAAAAGGGTGGCAGTTAGTAGGGGGCAGCATGCATGCAGTGTGCATCAGGGGGTAAAAAAAATGAAAAATGTGTAGCAGACAGTTTAAAACAGAAATGTTGTTTGCAATGTCCCACAATAAGTTGAAAATCGTCACATGCACCGTGAATGGCTTAAATTATAGATTGAAATGTCAAGGCATGTTAGCCTGGTTCAGATCGAAAAAATGCAGATATAATACTCTTGTAGGAGATGCATTTAAAAAATAAGGGCTGCCAACCTCGCATCCCTTTGTACATTCAACATGTATATTTTGCCTCATCACAGGCTTCACATTGTGGCGTAACTGTGCTGATCACACACCCAGTCTGAAATTCTCAGGGTAGTGTGAGATCTGGGGGCTAGATGGATTCTGGTTAAAACACAAATTGGCAAGGACGTGTATAATCTAATAAGCTACTGTGGGTCTATTGAGCACTCACCCTCCTCCCTACATGATCTTCATTCCCTTTTACAGCAGGAGATGGGCCATCTGATAGTAGGGTGAGATTTTAATTTAATTCAAGATTTTTCCCACACACTTAGCACTTAAATAATCATCAAAACAAGCCTAGACCTATATGTGCCCTACAAACTCTAATTCATGACTTTGCCCTAATTGACCCCTGGCGGGCACAAAATATATCAGCATGTCAATATACGTGGCACTCCAAGTGGTATGGTACCTCCTGACACTTAGATTTTATTTTAATATCCCACGTAGTCTCGTGGGAAGATGCTGCTATATTAAATAATGCATTTACTGATCACTCACTGATTAGCTTAGTATTTCCTTTGACAACACCATTGTCGTAGGGACCAAGGTAAAGTTTTAATATAGCACTCCTTTCAGATGACTCCACTCTTGGGTCACGCAGATAAAGAGCAATTTAGAGGAATTTTTTAATTTAATTTAGACTCTGCTCCGGATTTTTCAGTATGGGAAGCTCTAAAGGCCTATTTCAGAGGTCAGGTTATTTCCTGCATTACCGCTCGAAGACAGGCAGAGAAAATACAGCATGTTAAATCATATAAGAGGTTGGAAGAAGCCATAAAAACAAACACACAGGCCCCCAATTAAAACACGCAGAAAGCTTTAGCTGAAGCTAAGCATAACTTTCAGTTATTCTTTACTGCCAAAGAAATAGAGAGCCATATCACATACCTCCAGAAAAGGTATGAGGAAAACAAATTTATAGGTAATTACCTAGCCTGGTCTTTGAAGCGCAGAGACAATGCTAACATCATTAAAACAATTTATGACCGTCTGGGAAAAACAATCCGAACACAACTTTCTGAGGAGGTTCAGACCTTTAATCAACACTACGCAGCAATATGCTCTGAATCCCATGATAGCTCCTCTGAGGTTATTAATGAATGGCTAGAAGGTATCAAAGTTCCGACTCTGAGCTCGGTGCAGACTTACTCAATAGCAAAGCCAATAACACTGTTGGAAGTACAATTAGCAATTAAGTCACTACATAACACTAAAGCTAGCGGAAAGAATGGTATACCTGCAGACATATATAAGGTTTTTTCTCAGCAATTGGCGCCTTTTCTTGTTTGCCTTTTCAGTCAGATTCTTCAGGGTTGTTCTATACCTACCTCCATTACTGAATCGGTAGTGGTTAGCTTCTTTAAATAAGTCAAATCAGAGACTGACCCAAATTCATATCGCCCCATGAGCCTCCTCAACAGCGACAACAAGCTATTTACTAAGATCATGGCAAACGGGATATCATTCAGAGAGACCAAAACGGGTTCCTACCTGTGAGGCTCATCTCCTCAAATACAAACTATCTGGTGCAAGCAATAGACCTTTTCACCAACCAGAACATTAAAGTCACCGCTATAATGCTTGCCGCAGAAAAAACATTTAATTTAGTCGAATGGGAAGTGTTATACACAATTCTTCATAAATTCACATCCCCGCTGATTTTTCTGCGCCTGCTTAAAACATGATATTCTGGGGCCAAGGCTATTATAATTATTGATAACACCCTGGCTGAGGAGATAATCATCAAACGCGGCACTTGTCAAGAGTGCCCAATGTCTCCTATTTTATTTGTGCTATTTATAGAACCATTAACTTGCACTATTCATCAAGATCAAGCTATCAATCCACCTATTGTTGGAGCTCAGAAGATCAAATTGTATGTTGACAATATTGTGTTATATTTAGCCACAAATTAGATGAATATCTAGTGTGCTTTTAAAAAAATGGCCAAATTTACAGCTATCTGCGGCTATTAAATAATTCATACAATGTCAGAAGCCTTATTGTTCAATAGCTCCTCCGAGATTCTTTGAATCACTATGCGTACAACATTACAAGCAGGATGCCCTATTAGATATCTGGGTGTTAAGGTGACCTTAAATTTTGGAGATTTATATGCTCTAAATTATTCTTCCTTACTGGTCAAAGTTTGTAGGCTAATTAAACAATGGGAAAGACTTCCCATCACAATAATAGGGCACATTTTGCTCATAGAAATTAACTTGTTACCTCTGTTTCTGTTGGCCTTTTCTAATGTACTGATCAAAATTCCCAAATCAATCTTTGAGGCCATTGTTGCACACATACGCACATTTATTTGGCAAAGGAAGCGACTGAGGATTAAGCTCTTGATTCTTCACTTAACTCAAGAGAAAGGGGGTTTGGTTCTTCTGTGTTTTAAAACTTATTTCCGAGCTAGCTTTGTTAAATTGGCCAAAATTTGCTTCAAAAAACACATCCAGTGAAAATAAATATTATTTCAATAGTATGTTAAAAGAGTCTGGAATTGATTCCATCTCTCTCTAACAGATTCCTAAACTACCAAAGTTGTTGATCACTTTAATTTCATATGGCAAGAACATAGAGCCCCATATTTTCATCCACAATTAAAACTTGACCTTTGTTCTGGGTTTGGCCTGAGTCGTTGGACAGCTCTGGGTTTTCTGAGGCTTAGGGATTTTGTTCGGAACATTCAATTAATTTCATGGTAAACACTCACTCATGATATTCCATCAATTAGTCCAACACTTTTTTTAGCTTCACTCAAGTACAGCATTTATGCTCCAGCAACCCAATAGAGGTAAATGAAATAGCAGAGGAAAGATGTTATTTCTCGCCTATCGGGGACTGGAAATTGATATAGAGTTCTACTTCAGCATCTAGGACCAAAGTTAATATTGGCTGCGACATAACGACAGCATAATGGAATTATTATAACCAGATCAGTGGGAAAGCCATCCGTGCGGCTAATTTTAAGCAAATATCTTTTTATTGTAAATGGATGTTATCCTATACTCCAGAAAAAATCAAAAAGATGTATAGTGGAGCTGGCACCAGATGCTTTAGATGTAGGTCAGAATCAGGGGATTTTCTCCATATGATTTATACTTGCCCTAGATGGAGTGTATTTTGGATCAATATTTTTTATAAAATAGGAGTCTGGATGGGACGAGAGATTGTTTCTCACCCACTGGGGGCTCTTTTTGGCATCCGGTCAAGTTCCATCTCCCCACCAAACAGAATCAGCTCTGTTTCATAGCCACTCTAGTGCAATTCCTTAATACTAGCAAATTGGAAGTCAACAATTATACCCACTAACGCTCATAGCATTTTAAAATGTGTAAGGTGAATAGTCATGAAAATTTGTATGCAAAGAGAGTTTGTGCGAATAAGCGCTTTTACAAAATTTGGCGGAACTGGGAAAGATTCGAGATTGACGAGTCTACCAGGTAGTGGGCTTCATCAGCCAAATGTGGAATAGAAGAGAGGCCACTCACAATTATTGTTTTTTTTTTGAGAAATGTATTCCCTCATATCACCAAAGAGCGTTTGCAATAATCGTAAAAAACTGCAACGTCTAACTATCTGCCCAGCGGTCACTGCATTCGCCCGGGACCATTTCCAACCTGGACCATCACCTTTGCCAGTGAGTCGGTGTAATCATAGGGACGGATAGCTAGATCCTACGCAATTCGGCTTTCGCGTTGAACACAGCACAGAGCTTGCCTTGATCAAAGCTACGGAGGAGGTCCGAGAGGCGATGGACCAAGGTGGCGCAGCAATTCTGATTATGCTGGATTTGTCTGCAGCCTTTGATACGGTCCATCATGAAGTTCTGATGGACCGGTTATCGGCTGCAGGGGTTCAGGGCAAAACCTGGAACCTTTTGAAATCTTTCCTGGCTGACAGAATTCAGACGGTGGACTCGGGTAGGCATAGGTCAAAGCCGTTCTCCCTTCCTTGCGGTTTCCCGCAGGGCTCTTCCCTTAGTCCCACGCTTTTTAATATCTATGTGGGCTCGCTGGCAGCACTGATAAGATCTTATGGGCTCCAGTTAACATCTTATGCGGACGACACACAAATTGTGTTGTCCCTACAGCGAGGCAAGGAACTGGAAACTGACCTAAAATGCTGTGAATGCATGAAAGCTGTTGCCGGCTGGATGTCCTCAAATTGCCTAAAACTAAACGCAGGCAAGACGGAGGTCATCATTTTTGGCAAAAACCCTAATATCTGGACCCCTGATTGGTGGCCTGAAGAAATGGGAATGCCCCCGGCCCCTACTAGGAAAGCCAAGAACTTAGGGGGGATTATGGATAATAAACTTACATTTGGGAACAGGTTAGCGGAGTTGTTTCAACAAGCTTTTATCTCCTCAGAGTTTTGAGGAAAATAAAATTCTTTTTACCTGAGGATAGTTTTAGGACGGCAGTCACAGCGCTCATTTTGTCTTGGCTGGACTATTGTAATAGTCTGTATCTGAACATTCACAAGAAACATCTAAACAGACTCCAGCTGGTGCAAAATGCGGCAGCCAGGTTGGTAACCGGCACACCTAGGTTTGTCTCTGTTAGGAAGAAACTTAGGCAGCTCCACTGGCTCCCAGTGAAACAGCGTGCACAATTCAAAGTACTTTGCACGGTTTTTAAATCTCTGACAGGCAGGGGCCCTGAATATCTGAGGAAACGCCTTCAATGGTATGTTCCTGGGAGAACATTGCGATCCACGGAGGCAAAGCAAGTGGCCGTCCCACGAGTTAAAAAAGCCAATTGGGGTGGCAGAAGTTTTATCGCCTGTGCTGCTAAAGCCTGGAACAACCTACCATTACATCTCAGGAATGATACCGAGCTCCTCTCCTTTAGGAGGGGGCTGAAAACTTGGCTGTTTTCCGAATAGCCATTTTGTTTTTTGGTAACCAGTTAGGCACGGCTCAGCGCCAGGACACCTTTGGGTAGAAGTGCGCTTTAAAAGCTTATTAACATAACATAACATAGCCAACACCCAAGGAGCGATACAAGATTAAGAAGTCAGACCATATAGTCAAATTAGGGTTCTTTGCTGTTCCCTGGTCTAAACAACAGATCCTAACAGTGGCCCTGACCCAATATTCTACTCTCGGAGGCAAGGCAAGGGGTCCCTACATTTCAAACAGATTTCCCTCCTGGCAATAAGAATCAGATAGAAGAGCAGCCTTCTGTGGGACCGCCTCAACAACATAGTTAGTGATACATCTTCTCCTAGGAGGATAAGCGTTGCGTTCAGTTTGATCTCCTGATCAAAGATACCTTTTAGTTCAAGTTCTATACCGCCCCAAAAGTCTCTCATGCACGAACATTTGACAAAAATGTGGACATTGTTAGCTCCTACACAACCACACCTCACGCACTTAGGAGGAGGTTGAGGGGCAAACTTGGATATTTTGTGTGGAGTCCAGTAAAAGCGATTAATAGTGAAGAAATGGTTCCTCTTCAAATTAGCTGGTTTAACAGTTGAGTACAAAGTCTTCAATGAATTATCCCATACTGACTCAATATCTCCCTCTAGGAGGGTTCCTCTCCACACCGAATAGGGGGGCGGTAGCATCTTTTCCTCTGCCACCAGGAATCTCTAGGGAGGGTTCCCCAGGGGTGGGATGTTTGGGCACTGGGAGTGAGTAGGAGGGAGGTTAAGGGGGAGGGCACAAGGTGGGGAGCAGTGGATGAAAATAAAAAAAAATTGTTTTCCCTCTATCATTTTTAACCATATCACTATGCCAGCCCATGGCAGGTTTTGCCCTTGATATGTTAGATGTGGGGGACTAATGAGTTAAAAAATCTTAACTTGGAACATCAGCGGGCTCAGGTGCAAACATAGGCAGAGATTGGCAGTGAAGTACTTGGAGGAGAGCAGTGCCCATGTCTGTTTGATCCAGGAGACCCATTTAGACACCCTAGAAGGGAAAACTGTATTTTCAAAGTGTTGTTGGATAGACCACCCTCTAGTATCAGAACAGTCTGCACAATGTAGGGGGGTCGCTATTCTAATTAAGAGAGTAGCAGGCTGTGTTATCAAAGCCTTCAAATCTGATAAATCTGTGAGGTGGCTGATAGCTACTTTAGATTGCAGGGGCAGATTTAGCTTGTGCCGTTTTTTATGGGCCTAACATTGATGATCCCTCCCATTTATCTAACTTGGAATGTAGTTTAATTGAGGTTACGGCTCCTATCATAATGGGGGGGGGATTTTAAGGTTTTGTTGGACCCTGTACAGGATAGATCCAACAAAGTTTGTTAAGACAACACTCCTCGGGTTCGTTGGACAGTAAAAAATATGCTGCTAGAACTGGGTCTGTTGGATGTATGGATATATAAGATGGGAACTAGTCAGGGTTTTACTTTTCACAGTAAAAAGCATGGTCATTTTTCTAGATTGGACTATCTCTTTCTAGACAGGACTATTGCTGAAGAAATAACATCTATAAACATCCTTCCAGGCCACATTTTGAACCATGCAGGCAATGAGCCTCTCCTTAGCTGGGTACTGTATACTTCCGAGACCAAGATGGACCCTAAGAAGAGCCACTCTCAATGATCCTGAGGCGGGGGGATATTAAAGCAAGCATGTGGGTTGTTCTTTAAGGACATCCTCAGTTCTGCTTCCCTGGATGTCGTGTGGGACATGTTCAGGGCTTATCTCAGAGGGGAATTACAAAGCCTGTCTTCTGCTCAAAAAAGGGTTGAACGTTTAAGCTTAAAGGCTTTGGAGGATAAAGTAGGCTCACAGGAAGGCGACCTGCTCCAAGCTAGAACAAGGCCCCCTGATGTTCAGGCAAGGTTGCGGAAGCAACTTGAAGATGCGAAGTTAGAATATAGGGTCTATTTGGATCAAAAATGCAGAGCTCAGTGGAATGCCAGGTCTGTGCAGATCTTTGAATATAGGGAAAAAACTGGCGCCCTATTGGCCTGGAAGGCTCGGACAGACAGGTCTAGGAATTTTATCGAAAAATTGGTTGTGAATGATAGAGGGGACACTTCGGGGAAGCAGGAAGATATGCAGGCCTGCTTAGTGTTTCTCTTTTCCAGTTTATATGGGGAAGAAATCTCCCCCAATTTGGAGTGTATTAAGGCCTGGCTGAGGAAGCTGCAGCTCCCCAATTTAATAGATGTGAGCAGTAAGGCTCTTGACTCTCCAATAACTAAGGAGGAGATTCGCCTGAGTATAACTTAAGGTAGTAAGGGTAAAGCCGCATGTACCGATGCTCTACCAAATGAAGTGTATAATCTTCTAACTGAGGAGCTGATGTCATTCTTGGAAGCTCTGTTTAATCCTATCTATAGGCATGGTGGTCAGGTCCCTAAATCCTGGAAAGAGGCCTCTATAGTCCTTATTTTGAAACCCTCTAAGGATCCTACTAGGGTGGATTCCTATCGGCCAATCTCCCTGCTTAATGCGGATTATAAGATCTTTATGAGCATCTTAGCGTGGAGATTGGCTACACTCACTCCTCAGCTTATACATTTAGATCAGAAGGTTTTTATTCCCAAGAGATACGTACAGGAACAGACCCAACAGTTGATTGGTACGATAGATCTTGCCATAGAATGATCTGCTCCTTTGGCCGTAGTGGCATTGGATGCTGCTAATGTTGCAGGGATTCTGCACATACACAGAACTATGTGCAGGAAAATGGGACCTCGGTGTATAGGTGCTAAGTCTTCCCATCACCTTAGTGCCCACGAACCCAGGACTGACTAGCTATAGTGTCTCACTCGCTCTCCTACTCACAAATGGAGAAACCAATGATTAGACATCCCAGAACACAACACTACCGGATCTCACAGGAACCGCGGTAACAAGACACACCTTTTCGCTCACATTCTCATACTTGTCCACAATAAGATCTGACAGAAACACGAAAATAGTTGAAAATATTTATTTTAACTATTGTGCTCTAAAATGCAGTATACGAGCCACCTCCAGCAGCAAAATGCATAATATCAATACAGTTAGTATTGCAGCAAGGCCACATATCATAAAGGGAGATATCATTTTATAAAGACAGTGGATAAAGGACTGTAAGGCCTAACCACCCTCCCCTTGGTAAGCAGAAGTATTATTATATAATAGAAGATCTCTGGGCTTTGTCAGCAGATCCCATACCTCAGGACATAGATCGTACGGCTCTTCTCCCTGGAAAGGTCCCTCTCCAAGTGTGTGTCACCTAACCATGCATCTTCATAATATCGAAGTACGAGTCTCCAGCAAAAACAGTTGCATTAGTATGTTTTGTCTAAGTGCTAGCGCCTGACCAGAACAGAATAACAAGAGTCAGTGTTTATCGACCTTGCTCACTAAGTTCAGACTAAACTCCAGGAACAGGCAGAGAACAAGCACTGCAGAGAGTTCTCATGTGAAAGGCATAAACAGAGGCGTGCAAAATAAAGACATGCAGTGTCGTGCGCAAAAGCAGCATCATGGCTACCGGGCTCATGCTAACTTAAAGATGTCGACAATGTTTCTAGTAACCACGTGACACCCTTCCCTTTGCCAGGTTGTAGTGCATAGACAAACAGTCTCCAAAGAGAAGCAGAGTCAAATTGTTTTAAGTTCTATTTAAAATTGAGTCAATCAACAAAAAAACCATATATATATATATATATATATATATGTATGTATGTATGTATGTATGTATGTATGTATGTAGGCTGGGCACTTGCTTTTCAAATGACTTTGCACTGGCACTTTAAAATCTGCATTAAATAAAGAAGAATTTGTTCTCCACATCTGTGGTCCGTACCTGCTTTGGGATCGAGATCTGATCGGGTTCAGGATTGTGGATACCATATATATATATATATATATATATATATATATATATATATATATATATATATATATATATATATATATATATATATTACCTACTGGCGGTCGCCAGTAGGTAGTTATAGTTAGGACCTCGTTTCTATTCAAAAAGCGTTTTTTGTTTTCCCAAAAACTTTGGCGTTGTTTGATGAATCTTCGCGAAATTTTCAAAACTAGTGGCCCGCTCCGGTAAGCTCCTGTCTTGAAAGTTACGGGGTGATTCGTCAAGCGGGGGCCGAGAAAAAGGGGGGTCCCAAAACGCGTTTTCCCCATGTTAATTTCCATAGGAAACTTTAGACAAAGCTACAGCCCGAACTGCTGAACGGAATTACACCAAATTGGTTCAAAAAGAGCCCTTTTTGTTAAATGGTGTAAATCCATTCAGTAGTTGCTGAGAAATTAAAGAAAGAAAACATTTATATATCTGAGCACCGAGGAGGGTTCGCGAACCCTCCCGTACACAAACTTCACTCTGATTGGCTGCCTACCCTCCAAACCAGGAAGTGTTGGCAGCCATCTTGTGGCTCGATAGAACCGAGTCTCAGGAAAACAGTGAAAAATAGGGTAAAAAAGAAGAAAAGGGGGCAGGGTAGAAACACCCTGACCCCGTAGGCCTGCTCAGGGGGTCCCACAAGGACCCCCAGGGCCAAAAAAAGCATTTTCATTTTATAATTTCGGCGGAATTCACGTTGGGGTCACGAATCCCGCTGAATTTTTTTTTAAAAATGAAGCGCGGGCTCCCGCGCTTCATTTTAATGAGGCCCCTGGGTGGGCAAGGCCCGGGGGCAATGTGTATTTAATTTGTGGGGGCCCAAGGGGGCCCCCGCAGCCCCGGGGACCGCCACCTCCCCGGGGCTTTGAAAATAAATGCATGGCTGGTCCCAACTCCCCCATGCTGCCCCGGGGCTATACAGAATAATTAGTGTGGGGGGCTCAAGCCCCCCCACACTGCCCCAGGGACCACCACCTCCCTGGGGTGCTTAATATTTAAATATGGGGGTCCGTTACAGACCCTCGGGCCCCGGGGACCACCACCTCCCCGGAACTTTGAAATGGAGAGAGGGGGGCCACGTGGCCCCCCTCCAGGAGCCCTCGATGGCCCTAAGGACCACCACCCCCCAGGGCCGGCTCCTGCAGTGTCCCGGGTTGCCCACCCCTGGGACACTGCTGTTTGCTATGGCAGGGTGGGAGCCGTGCAGCTCCGGACCTGCCATAGCAAATGCTGCTTTGCTTCCTTGAATCGAGAGCATCGAAACCTGCTCTGGCTTCAAGGAAGCAAAGCAGAATTGCTTTTGAGCAAGGGGAGCTTCATGTCCCACCCTATGTGAAGGGAGGGGGGGCCTGAGGTGACATGTGTGCAAACGCACCCCGTAGCGCGTTTTAAGTTGCGGGATTAAGTCCCCATGAATTCTGAGGGTCCCAGGGGCCCAACAAGCCCCCCAGGTACCTACAGTTAGGACCACAGAGCTGAGTTGCAGAGAGGCGTCCCGAGGCCACGCACCTTTTTTCACCTCTCTGCAACGCAACTCTGTTGTGCTTACTGAAGGTACCTGGTGGGCTAGTTGGCCCCCAGGGTCCCTCAGGATTCAAAGGGAATTAATTCCCCAACTTAAAACGCACCACAGGGCGTGTTTGCGCACATGTCACCTGAGGCCCCACCCCCTCCCTTCACCACTGTGCAAACGTGCCCCCTGGTGCGTTTTAAGTTGGGGGATTAGGTCACCTTGAATCCCGAGGGTCCCTGGGGCCCAACTAGCCCACTAGGCCTGCGTTGCAACGCCTGTAACAAATTGTGCAGTTGTGTTTAGGTAGTGAAGAGGGTCGTGCTGGGGGTAGTGTTTTAGGGTTTAGGGTAGTGCAGTGGTGTTTGTGTAGTGTAGGGGGTCATGCTGGGGGTAGATTTAGGGTTTACGGTAGTGCAGTGGTGTTTGGGTAGTGTAGGGAGTCGTGCTGGGGTAGTTTTTTAGGGTTTAGGGTAGTGCAGTGGTGTTTGGGTAGTGTAGGGGGTCGTGCTGTGGGTAGTGTTTTAGGGTTTAGGGTAGTGCAGTGGTGTTTGGGTAGTGTAGGGGGTTGTGCTGGGGGTAGTGATTTAGGGTAGTGCAGTGGTGTTTGGGTAGTGCAGGGGGTACTGCTGGGGGTAGTGTTTTAGGGTTTAGGGTAGTGCAGTGGTGTTTGGGTAGTGTAGGGGTACTGCTGGGGGTAGTTTTTTTAGGGTTTTGGGTAGTGCAGTGGTGTTTGGGTAGTGTAGTGGTTCGTGCTGGGGGTAGTTTTTTAAGGTTTAGGGTAGTGCAGTGGTGTTTGTGTAGTGTAGGGGGTAGTGTTTTAGGGATTAGGGTAGTGCAGTGGTGTTTGTGTAGTGTAGGAGGTTGTGTTTTAGGGTTTAGGGTAGTGCAGTGGTCTTTGAGTAGTGTAGGGAGTCGTGCGGGGGTAGTGTTTTAGGGTTTAGGGTAGTGTAGGGGGTCATGCGGGTGTAGTGTTTTAGGGATTAGGGTTGTGCATTGGTGTTTGGGTAGTGTAGGGGGTCATGCGGGGGTAGTGTTTTAGGGTTTAGGGCAGTGCAGTGGTGTTTGGGTAGTGTAGGGGGTCGTGCTGGGGGAGTGTTTTAGGGTTTAGGGCAGTGCAGTGGTGTTCGGGTAGTGTAGGGGGTCGTGCTGGGGGAGTGTTTTAGGGTTTAGGGCAGTGCAGTGGTGTTCGGGTAGTGTAGGGGGTCGTGCTGGGGGGAGTGTTTGAGGGTTTAGGGCAGTGCAGTCATGTTCGGGTAGTGTAGGGGGTTGTGCTGGGGGTAGTATTTTAGGGTTTAGGGTAGTGCAGTGGTATTCAGGTAGTGTAGGGGGTCGTGCTGGGGGTAGTGTTCTAGGGTTTAGGGCAGTGCAGTGGTGTTTGGGCAGTGTAGGGGGTAATGCTGGGGGTGGTGTTTCAGGGTTTAGCGCAGTGCAGTGGTGTTCGGGCAGTGTAGGGGGTCGTGCAGGGGGTGGTGTTTCAGGGTTTAGGGCAGTGGTGTTCGGGCAGTGTAGGGGGTCGTGCTGGGGGTGGTGTTTCAGGGTTTGGGGCAGTGCAGTGGTGTTCGAGCAGTAAAGGGGGTCATGCTGGCGGTGGTGTTTCAGGGTTTAGGGCAGTGCAGTGGTGTTCGAGCAGTGTAGGGGCGGTGCAGGGGGTGGTGTTTCAGGGTTTAGGGCAGTGCAGTGGTATTCGGGCAGTGTAGGGGGTGCTGCAGGGGGTGGTGTTTCAGGGTTTAGGGCAGTGCAGTGGTGTTCAGGCAGTGTAGGGGGTCATGCAGGGGTGGTGTTTCAGGGTTTAGGGCAGTGCAGTGGTGTTCGGGCAGTGTAGGGGGTCATGCTGGGGCTGGTGTTTCAGGGTTTAGGGCAGTACAGTGGTGTTCGGGCAGTGTAGGGGGTCGTGCTGGGGCTGGTGTTTCGGGGCTTAGGGCAGTGCAGTGGTGTTCGGGCAGTGTAGGGGGACGTGCTGGGGCTGGTGTTTCAGGGTTTAGGGCAGTGCAGTGGTGTTCGGGCTGTGTAGGGGGTCGTGCTGGGGCTGGTGTTTCAGGGTTTAGGGCAGTGCAGTGGTGTTCGGGCAGTGTAGCGGGTTGTGCTGGGGCTGGTGTTTCAGGGTTTAGGGCAGTGCAGTAGTGTTCGGGCAGTGTAGGTGGTCATGCTGGGGCTGGTGTTTCAGGGTTTAGGGCAGTGCAGTGGTGTTCGGGCAGTGTAGGGGGTCATGCTGGGGCTGGTGTTTCAGGGTTTAGGGCAGTGCAGTGGTGTTCGGGCAGTGTAGGGGGTCTTGCTGGGGCTGGTGTTTCAGAGTCTAGGGCAGTGCAGTGGTGTTCGGGCAGTGTAGGGGTCTTGCTGGGGCTGGTGTTTCAGGGTTTAGGGCAGTGCAGTGGTGTTCGGGCAGTGTAGGGGGTCGTGCTGGGGGTGGTGTTTCAGGGTTTAGGGCAGTGCAGTGGTGTTTGGGCAGTGTAGGGGGTCGTGCTGGGGCTAGTGTTTCAGGATTTAGGGCAGAGCAATGGTGTTCAGGCAGTGTAGGGGGTTTTGCTGGAGGTGGTGTTTCAGGGTTTAGGGCAGTGCAGTGGTGTTCGTGCAGTGTAGGAAGTGGTGTTTCAGGGTTTAGGGCAGTGGTGTTCAGGCAGTGTAGGGGGTCTTGCTGGGGTTGATGTTTCAGGGTTTAGGGCAGTGCAGTGGTGTTCGGGCAGTGTAGGGGGTCGTGCTGGGAGTGGTGTTTCAGGGTTTAGGGCAGTGCAGTGGTGTTCCGGCAGTGTAGGAGGTCGTGCAGGGGGTGGTGTTTCAGGGTTTAGGGCAGTGCAGTGGTGTTCGGGCAGTGTAGGGGGTCGTGCTGGGGGTGGTGTTTCAGGGTTTAGGGCAGTGCAGTGGTGTTCGGGCAGTGTAGGGTGTCGTGCTGAGGGGTGGTGTTTCAGGGTTTAGGGCAGTGCAGTGGTGTTCGGGCAGTGTAGGGGTCATGCAGGGGGTGGTGTTTCAGGGTTTAGGGCAGTGCAGTGGTGTTCGGCCAGTGTAGGTGGTCTTGCTGGGGGTGGTGTTTCAGGCTTTAGTGCAGTGGTGTTCGGGCAGTGTAGGGGGTCTTGCTGGGGGTGGTGTTTCAGGATTTAGGGCAGTGCAGTGGTGTTCGGGCAGTGTAGGGGGTCTTGCTGGGGCTGGTGTTTCAGGGTTTAGGGCAGTGCAGTGGTGTTCGGGCAGTGTAGCGGGTCGTGCTGGGGCTGGTGTCTGAGGGTTTAGGGTAGTGCAGTGGTGTTCGGGCAGTGTAGGGGGTCGTGCTGGGGCTGGTGTTTCAGGGTTTAGGGCAGTGCAGTGGTGTTCGGGCAGTGTAGGGGGTCGTGCAGGGGGTGGTGTTTCAGGGTTTAGGGCAGTGCAGTGGTGTTCGGGCAGTGTAGGGGTCGTGCTGGGGCTGCTGTTTCAGGGTTTAGGGCAGTGGAGTGGTGTTCGGGCAGTGTAGGGGGTCTTGCTGGGGGTGGTGTTTCAGGGTTTAGGGCAGTGGTGTTCGGGCAGTGTATGGGGTCTTGCTGGGGGTGATGTTTCAGGGTTTAGGGCAGTGCAGTGGTGTTCGGGCAGTGTAGGGGGTCTTGCTGGGGGTAGTGTTTCAGGGTTTAGGGCAGTGTAGTGGTGTTCGTGCAGTGTAGGGGGTTGTGCTGGGGATGGTGTTTCAGGGTTTAGGGCAGTGCAGTAGTGTTCGGGCAGTGTAGGGGGTCATGCAGGGGGTGGTGTTTCAGGGTTTAGGGCAGTGAAGTGGTGTTCGGGCAGTGTAGGGGGTCGTGCTGGGGTGGTGTTTCAGGGTTTAGGGCAGTGGTGTTCGGGCAGTGTAGGGGGTCTTGCTGGGGGTGATGTTTCAGGGTTTAGGGCAGTGCAGTGGTGTTCCGGCAGTGTAGGAGGTCGTGCAGGGGGTGGTGTTTCAGGGTTTAGGGCAGTGCAGTGGTGTTCGGGCAGTGTAGGGGGTCGTGCTGGGGGTGGTGTTTCAGGGTTTAGGGCAGTGCAGTGGTGTTCGGGCAGTGTAGGGTGTCGTGCTGAGGGGTGGTGTTTCAGGGTTTAGGGCAGTGCAGTGGTGTTCGGGCAGTGTAGGGGGTCGTGCAGGGGGTGGTGTTTCAGGGTTTCGGGCAGTGCAGTGGTGTTCGGCCAGTGTAGGTGGTCTTGCTGGGGGTGGTGTTTCAGGCTTTAGTGCAGTGGTGTACGGGCAGTGTAGGGGGTCTTGCTGGGGGTGGTGTTTCAGGGTTTAGGGCAGTGCAGTGGTGTTCGGGCAGTGTAGGGGGTCTTGCTGGGGCTGGTGTTTCAGGGTTTAGGGCAGTGCAGTGGTGTTCGGGCAGTGTAGGGGGTCGTGCTGGGGCTGGTGTTTCAGGGTTTAGGGCAGTGCAGTGGTGTTCGGGCAGTGTAGGGGGTCGTGCAGGGGGTGGTGTTTCAGGGTTTAGGGC
Organism: Calotriton arnoldi; assembly: GCA_963921515.1. NCBI lineage: Eukaryota > Metazoa > Chordata > Amphibia > Caudata > Salamandridae > Calotriton > Calotriton arnoldi. The sequence goes on from CAWUFW010001997.1 coordinate 2,158,893, forward strand.
AGTGCAGTGGTGTTCGGGCAGTGTAGGGGTCATGCTGGGGCTGCTGTTTCAGGGTTTAGGGCAGTGGAGTGGTGTTCGGGCAGTGTAGGGGGTCTTGCTGGGGGTGGTGTTTCAGGGTTTAGGGCAGTGGTGTTCGGGCAGTGTAGGGGGTCATGCAGGGGGTGGTGTTTCAGGGTTTAGGGCAGTGCAGTGGTGTTCGGGCAGTGTAGGGGGTCGTGCTGGGGTGGTGTTTCAGGGTTTAAGGCAGTGTTGTTCGGGCAGTGTAGGGGTCTTGCTGGGGGTGATGTTTCAGGGTTTAGGGCAGTGCAGTGATGTTCGGGCAGTGTAGGAGGTCTTGCTGGGGGTAGTGTTTCAGGGTTTAGGGCAGTGCAGTGGTGTTCGGGCAGTGTAGGGGTCATGCTGGGGGTGGTGTTTCAGGGTTTAGGGCAGTGCAGTGGTGTTCGGGCAGTGTAAGGGGTCGTGAAGGGGTGGTGTTTCAGGGTTTAGGGCAGTGCAGTGGTGTTCGGGCAGTGTAGGGGGTCGTGCTAGGGTATGGTGTTTCAGGGTTTAGGGCAGTGCAGTGGTGTTCGGGCAGTGTAGGGGGTCGTGCAGGGGCTGGTGTTTCAGGGTTTAGGTCAGTGCAGTGGTGTTCGGGCAGTGTAGGGGGTCGTGCTGGGGGTAGTGTTTTAGGGTTTAGGGTAGTGCAGTGGTGCTTGTGTAGTGTAGGGGGTCATGCTGGGGGTAGTGTTTTAGGGTTTAGGGTAGTGCAGTGGTGTTTGTGTAGTGTAGGGGTCATGTTTTAGGGTAGTGCAGTGGTGTTTGGGTAGTGTAGGGGGTCGTGCTGGGGGTAGTGTTTTAGGATTTAGGTTAGTGCAGTGGTGTTTGGGTAGTGTAGGGGGTCGTGCTGGGGGTAGTGTTTTAGGGTTTAAGGTAGTGCAGTGGTGTTTGTGTAGTGTAGGGGGTCGTGCTGGGGGTAGTGTTTTAGGGTTTAGGGTAGTGCAGTGGTGCTTGTGTAGTGTAGGGGTCGTGCTGGGGGTAGTGGTTTAGGGTTTAGGGTAGTGCAGTGGTGTTTGTGTAGTGTAGGGGGTCATGTTTTAGGGTAGTGCAGTGGTGTTTGGGTAGTGTAGGGGTCGTGCTGGGGGTAGTGTTTTAGGATTTAGGTTAGTGCAGTGGTTTTGGGGTATTGTTTTAGGGGTAGTGCAGTGGTGTTTGTGTAGTGTAGGGGGTCATGCTGGGGGTAGTGTTTTAGGGTTTAGGATAGTGCAGTGGTGCTTGTGTAGTGTAGGGGGTCGTGCTGGGGTAGTGTTTTAGGGTTTAGGGTAGTGCAGTGGTGTTTTTGTAGTGTAGGGGGTCATGTTTTAAGATGCAACGCTCCAATACCTGACCAGTCTGCACTACATAAAACTGCAAAAAACTAAAAATAAAAAGTGCTTTTGCACACTTTTGTCATTGGGCTATATGTGGGCTACATCTGGGTAATATTTGTGCTACATTTGGGCTCTTTTTTCACTGGTGGCCATCTTGGAAGACTTCTTTGTTATGAAGTTTCCTAATTTCCTCATTTACTGCAGTCTCCTCAGTAGGAAATGCTTTCAGTTTTATACTTTGATTCCATCAAGAAGGCATTCAGATGTGTCACACATTTGCCATAAATTCAGAATGTTATTACTCTAGTTGTTCATTAGATCACTGTAGTAAAGCTACTGCTCACCAAGGAGTTAACTGGAAGTCTACTGCTGGTATTGAAAGTGATTGTTTCAGTCTGCATGTCAGAATTTTCTAATGAAATAGAAGAGGATTTGAGATCTCACTTAAAACATGCACTACATTTTCTTTTTGCAGCACTAACCATAATTTCTATGGCAAAATGAACCCCCTCATTTTGTTCCTTTTTAAATTAAATGTTTTAAGTGTTACCAGTTTATTCCAATCAAGATGGCTTCAGGTGTGCCATACTTTTGTCATAAGTAAGGCTGTTAGCACTCTAGTTGTTCTTTAGAACACTCTGGGAAGCTGCAGTAGAACACAAAGGCATCAACTGACAGGCTGCTCCTGTTGAAATATAACAGGAAGATATTTGAGATCTCACTTAAAACATGTCCTAATTTTTCTTTCTACAGCACTAACCATAATTTCTATGGCAAAATGAACCCCCTCATTTTGTTCCTTTTTAAATTAAATGTTTTAAGTGTTACCAGTTTATTCCAATCAAGATGGCTTCAGGTGTGCCATACTTTTGTCATAAGTAAGACTGTTAGCGCTCTAGTTGTTCTTTAGAACACTCTGGGAAGCTGCAGTAGAACACAAAGGCATCAACTGACAGGCTGCTCCTGTTGAAATATAACAGGAAGATATTTGAGATCACACTTGAAACATGTCCTAATTTTTCTTTCTACAGCACTAACCATAATTTCTATGACAAAATGAACCCCATCATGTTGTTCCTTTTTAAATTAAATGTTTTAAGTGTTACCAGTTTATTCCAATCAAGATGGCTTCAGGTGTGCCATACTTTTGTCATAAATAAGACTGTTAGCAGCTCTAGTTGTTCTTTAGAACACTCTGGGAAGCTGCAGTAGAACACAAAGGCATCAACTGACAGGCTGCTCCTGTTGAAATATAACAGGAAGATATTTGAGATCACACTTGAAACATGTCCTAATTTTTCTTTCCAGAGCACTAACCATAATTTCTATGACAAGATGAACCCCATCATTTTGTTCCTTTTTAAATTAAATGTTTTAAGTGTTACCAGTTTAATCCAATCAAGATGGCTTCAGGTGTGCCATACTTTTGTCATAAGTAAGGCTGTTAGCACTCTAGTTGTTCTTTAGAACACTCTGGGAAGCTGCAGTAGAACACAAAGGAATCAACTGACAGTCTCTGCCCTTGTTGGATGTACATGTTTTACTGAGAATGTCAGACTTCATTCTCACATGACTGAGAAAGATGATGTGAATTTACAGAAAATATGCTCTCATTTTAGCTTCTGGAGCACCTTCCAAAACTGTATGGGACAAGCATGTGAAAATAGTTTTCTCTCAAACATGATTCATGATATCCCAGCAGAAGGTTTTTCACAGTGTAAAATCACCTTAGAACACACCACAATTCCTGAAATTAGTATGGTACCATCAACAAATGAATTCTAATGTAACTAAAGTCTGTTATCACCCTTTATAGTTCTCCTTTTGGTAACCCTCAAAATCTTTGATTCACTACAATGCATTTCAATGGGGTACTATCATTTATATTGGTCCCAAGATGGCTGCCAGCAATTCCAGGATGAAGTGCTGACAGCCAATCAGATCTCACGATGACATGTGTGGTTAGGCTCCGCCCAGATATATATGTGTTTTTACTTTTGATTTTCTCAGCAACTACTGAACGGATTTACACCATTTAACAAAAAGGGTTCTTTCTGAACCAAGAACTACCTATTTGCCAAATTTGGTGTAATTCCGTTCAGCAGTTCGGGCTGTAGCCTTGCATAAAGTTTCCTATGGGAAATTGATTTTCTGACTCTTATTTTTTTAATTTCTCCGCAACTACTGAACGGATTTACACCATTTAACAAAAGGGTTCTTTCTGAACCAAGAACTACCTCTTTGCCAAATTTTGTGTAATTCCGTTCAGCAGTTCGGGCTGTAGCCGTGTCTAAAGTTTCCTATGGGAAAATGAATGGGGAAAACACGTTTTGGGACCCCCTTTTTCTCGGCCCCCGCTTGACGAATCACCCTGAAACTTTCAGGGTAGGAGCGGACCGGAGCGGGCCATAAAGTTTGAAAATTTCGCGAAGATTCGTCAACCGGCGCTAGAGCTATTTCAAATAGAATGTCGCGGATTTCCTATGGAAAATAGGTCCTAACTATAAATTTACTACTGGCGACCGCCAGTAGATAATATATATATATATATATATTCACTGAAAAAACCATAGGTTTTAGGGACAGTTATAGGTAGTTGGACATTTCACTCGTACAAACCCATAGAAATTCCCCCGTTATAGTTAGTTCAGCTAACTATAACTCGCGCCCCGCAATGCACTGCTGATGACGTCACATATTACATCACTCATGACATGGTCAGTGACATCACTGATGACATCACTGATGACATCTCAAATGACATCACTGATGACATCACTGATGACATCATCCAGTGACTGTGTGTTTCTGTAAAGTTTAAATATGTTTAATATATTTAGGGAAATGCGTATTGAAGAATGAGTGGGTGTATAAGTGTCTGAATGGATGATTTAGTACGTGAGTGACTGACTCTACAAGTGAGTGATTAAATGTATCTTACTGAATGCATGGGTTAGTGACTAAACTGTGTGAATGTCTGTATCCGTCTGTCTGTTGGTTTGTAAGCGGCTGCATGGCTTTCTGAATAGCTACATGAGTGTCTACATGGGTTATTGATTAATTGTCTGAGTATCTGTATGGGTGCCTGAGTGTTTGTGTGGGTGGGGTGTGTGTGACTCTGTGCATAGATGTGTGAGTTGGTGATTCACTGGGTGCATGGTTTCAAGAGTGCATCTGTGATGGACTGTATGGGTGGGTGAGTGTGTGTATGGGTGTGTTAGTGATTGAATGTATATCTCAGTGGTACATGTGTGAGTAACTACATATGTGCAAGGCAGTATATATGTGTGTTGGAGTATATAAATGGCTATAAGTGAGAGTGTGTGATTGTGAGAGTGGCTGTATGGATGAGTGTGTACTTGTATCAGTGATTGTATAAGAGCGTAAGAATGTGCTAGTATTTGTATGAGTAAGTGAGCTGGTGTGTGTATAACTGTATAGGTGAGTAAATGGGTGTGTGATTAAGTTTTTTGCATGACTGACTAGGTGTGTGAGTACCTCTATGGATGAGTGGCGGTGTGTGAGTGTTTATATAGGTGTATGAGTGCATATGATAGTCCTGTACTGAGTGACTAAGTATGAGTGACTGTACGGGTGAGTGAGTGGATGTGTGTGTAGACCTAAGAATCAGTGAGTGGGTATGTAGTTTTTGGTGTTGGAGTGTCTATGGTTTTGAGAATGGCAGTCTGTAATTTAGAGTGGGTGTATCAAAAGTTATATTAGGGTGTGAGAAGATGCATGAAATTATCACATGGATGATGTCATCAGTGATGTCATTTGAGATGTCATCAGTGATGTCATCAGTGATGTCACTGACCATGTCATGAGTGATGTAATATGTGACGTCATCAGCAGTGCATTGCGGGGGCACGAGTTATAGTTAGCTGAACTAACTATAACGGGGGAATTTCTATGGTTTTGTACGAGTGAAATGTCCAACTAACTATAACTGTCCCTAAAACCTATGGTTTTTTCAGTGAATTTCAAAGGTTTTTTAAATGCTAATTTCTAACTATAACATGTCTGAAACCTATGGTTTTTTTCAGTGAATTTCAAAGGTTTTTTAAATGCTAATTTCTAACTATAACGTGCCTGAAACCTATGATTTTTTAAGTGAATTTCAAAGGTTTTTTTAAATGCTAGTTTCTAACTATGCCTACAGAGGTAGGACATGTGAAGAAAGAAGAAAAAGCGCACAGAAAGAAGCAAAAGATGTGCAGAAAGAACCAACAGAGGAGCAGAAAGAGGCCTTGTTGCAAAATCATCCTGTGCCCACAACTTTTTCAGATGGGTACTGGTGGTAACTGACTCTGACTAACCAGAGCCAGTGCTATGCTAAAAAACACTTAGAATACAGTGAAAACACCTACATACACTAGGGAACACTATGCGTTGGGGTACCCCTGTGATTAGCATGACCTCCTCTGCAAGTCCCTAGTACATAATAGGGCAGGGGGATTAAAACTACCTCTTAAAACGCGCTACAGGGCGCGTTTGCACAGTGGTGAAGGGAGAGGGGCCTGAGGTGACATGTGTGCAAACGCACCACCATGGCGCGTTTTAAGTTGCGGGATTAAGTCCCCTTGAATTCTGAGGGTCCCTGGGGCCCAACTAGCCCCCCAGGTACCTACAGTTAGGACCACAGAGCTGAGTTGCAGAGAGGCGTTCCGAGGCCACGCACCTTTTTCACCTCTCTGCAACGCAACTCTGTTGGGCTTACTGAAGGTACCTGGTGGGCTAGTTGGCCCCCAGGGTCCCTCAGGATTCAAAGGGAATTAATTCCCCAACTTAAAACGCACCACAGGGCGTCTTTGCGCACATGTCACCTGAGGCCCCGCCCCCTCCCTTCACCACTGTGCAAACGCGCCCCGTGGTGCGTTTTAAGTTGGGGGATTAGGTCACCTTGAATCCTGAGGGTCCCTGGGGCCCAACTAGCCCACTAGGTACTTCCAGTAAGCACCACAGGCCTGCGTTGCAACGCCTGTAACAAATTGTGCAGTTGTGTTTAGGTAGTGAAGAGGGTCATGCTGGGGGTAGTGTTTTAGGGTTTAGGGTAGTGCAGTGGTGTTTGTGTAGTGTAGGGGGTCATGCTGGGGGTAGATTTAGGGTTTAGGGTAGTGCAGTGGTGTTTGGGTAGTGTAGGGAGTCGTGCTGGGGGAGTGTTTTAGGGTTTAGGGTAGTGCAGTGGTGTTTGGGTAGTGTAGGGGGTCGTGCTGGGGGTAGTGATTTAGGGTAGTGCAGTGGTGTTTGGGTAATGTAGGGGGTACTGCTGGGGGTAGTGTTTTAGGGTTTAGGGTAGTGCAGTGGTGTTTGGGTAGTGTAGGGGTACTGCTGGGGGTAGTGTTTTAGGGTTTAGGGTAGTGCAGTGGTGTTTGGGTAGTGTAGTGGTTCGTGCTGGGGGTAGTTTATTAGGGTTTAGGGTAGTGCAGTGGTGTTTGTGTAGTGTAGGGGCAGTGTTTTAGGGTTTAGGGTAGTGCAGTGGTGTTTGTGTAGTGTAGGAGGTCGTGTTTTAGGGTTTAGGGTAGTGCAGTGGTCTTTGGGTAGTGTAGGGAGTCGTGCGGGGGTAGTGTTTTAGGGTTTAGGGTAGTGTAGGGGGTCATGCGGGGATAGTGTTTTAGGGATTAGGGTAGTGAAGTGGTGTTTGGGTAGTGTAGGGGGTCATGCGGCGGGTAGTGTTTTAGGGTTTAGGGCAGTGCAGTGGTGTTTGGGTAGTGTAGGGGGTCGTGCTGGGGGGAGTGTTTTAGGGTTTAGGGCAGTGCAGTGGTGTTCGGGTAGTGTAGGGGGTCGTGCTGGGGGAGTGTTTTAGGGTTTAGGGCAGTGCAGTGGTGTTCGGGTAGTGTAGGGGGTCGTGCTGGGAGGAGTGTTTGAGGGTTTAGGGCAGTGCAGTCGTGTTCGGGTAGTGTAGGGGGTTGTGCTGGGGGTAGTATTTTAGGGTTTAGGGTAGTGCAGTGGTGTTCGGGTAGTGTAGGGGGTCATGCTGGGGGTAGTGTTCTAGGGTTTAGGGCAGTGCAGTGGTGTTTGGGCAGTCTAGGGGGTAATGCTGGGGGTGGTGTTTTAGGGTTTAGGGCAGTGCAGTGGTGTTTGGGCAGTGTAGGGGGTCGTGCTGGGGGTGGTGTTTCAGGGTCTAGGGCAGTGCAGTGGTGTTCGGGCAGTGTAGGGGGTGGTGTTTCAGGGTTTAGGGCAGTGCAGTGGTGTTCGGGCAGTGTAGGGGGTCGTGCAGGGGGTGGTGTTTCAGGGTTTAGGGCAGTGGTGTTTGGGCAGTGTAGGGGGTTGTGCTGGGGGTGGTGTTTCAGGGTTTGGGGCAGTGCAGTGGAGTTCGAGCAGTAAAGGGGGTCGTGCTGGGGGTGGTGTTTCAGGGTTTAGGGCAGTGCAGTGGTGTTCGGGCAGTGTAGGGGGTGGTGCAGGGGGTGGTGTTTCAGGGTTTAGGGCAGTGCAGTGGTGTTCGGGCAGTGTAGGGGGTGGTGTTTCAGGGTTTAGGGCAGTTCAGTGGTGTTCGGGCAGTGTAGGGGGTCATGCAGGGGGTGGTGTTTCAGGGTTTAGGGCAGTGCAGTGGTGTTCGGGCAGTGTAGGGGGTCGTGCTAGGGCTGGTGTTTCAGGGTTTAGGGCAGTACAGTGGTGTTCAGGCAGTGTAGGGGGTCGTGCTGGGGTTGGTGTTTCAGGGTTTAGGGCAGTGCAATGGTGTTCGGGCAGTGTAGGGGATTGTGCTGGGGCTGGTGTTTCAGGGTTTAGGGCAGTGCAGTGGTGTTCGGGCAGTGTAGGTGGTCGTGCTGGGGCTGGTGTTTCAGGGTTTAGGGCAGTGCAGTGGTGTCCGGGCAGTGTAGGGGGTCATGCTGGGGCTGGTGTTTCAGGGTTTAGGGCAGTGCAGTGGTGTTCGGACAGTGTAGGGGGTCTTGCTGGGGCTGGTGTTCCAGAGTCTAGGGCAGTGCAGTGGTGTTCGGGCAGTGTAGGGGGTCTTGCTGGTGCTGGTGTTTCAGGGTTTAGGGCAGTGCAGTGGTGTTTGGGCAGTGTAGGGGGTCGTGCTGGGGGTGGTGTTTCAGGGTTTAGGGCAGTGCAGTGGTGTTCGGGCAGTGTAGGGGGTCGTGCTGGGGCTAGTGTTTCAGGATTTAGGGCAGAGCAATGGTGTTCAGGCAGTGTAGGGGGTTTTGCTGGAGGTGGTGTTTCAGGGTTTAGGGCAGTGCAGTGGTGTTCATGCAGTGTAGGGGGTGGTGTTTCAGGGTTTAGGGCAGTGGTGTTCAGGCAGTGTAGGGGGTCTTGCTGGGGTTGATGTTTCAGGGTTTAGGGCAGTGCAGTGGTGTTCGGGCAGTGTAGGGGGTCGTGCTGGGCGTGGTGTTTCAGGGTTTAGGGCAGTGCAGTGGTGTTCGGGCAGTGTAGGGTGTCGTGCTGAGGGGTGGTGTTTCAGGGTTTAGGGCAGTGCAGTGGTGTTCGGGCAGTGTAGGGGGTCTTGCTGGGGGTGGTGTTTCAGGGTTTAGGGCAGTGGTGTTCGGGCAGTGTAGGGGGTCTTGCTGGGGGTGATGTTTCAGGGTTTAGGGCAGTGCAGTGGTGTTCGGGCAGTGTAGGGGGTCTTGCTAGGGGTAGTGTTTAGGGGTTTAGGGCAGTGCAGTGGTGTTCGTGCAGTGTAGGGGGTCGTGCTGGGGGTGGTGTTTCAGGGTTTAGGGCAGTGCAGTGGTGTTCGGGCAGTGTAGAGGATCGTGCAGGGCGTGGTGTTTCAGGGTTTAGGGCAGTGCAGTGGTGTTCGGGCAGTGTAGGGGGTCGTGCTGGGGTTGGTGTTTCAGGGTTTAGGGCAGTGCAGTGGTGTTCGGGCAGTGTAGGGGGTCGTGCAGGGGGTGGTGTTTCAGGGTTTAGGGCAGTGCAGTGGTGTTCGGGCAGTGTAGGGGTCGTGCTGGGGCTGGTGTTTCAGGGTTTAGGGCAGTGCAGTGGTGTTCGGGCAGTGTAGGGGGTCTTGCTGGAGGTGGTGTTTCAGGGTTTAGGGCAGTGGTGTTCGGGCAGTTTAGGGTGTCTTGCTGGGGGTGATGTTTCAGGGTTTAGGGCAGTGCAGTGGTGTTTGGGCAGTGTAGGGGGTCTTGCTGGGGGTAGTGTTTCAGGGTTTAGGGCAGTGCAGTGGTGTTCGTGCAGTGTAGGGGGTCGTGCTGGGGATGGTGTTTCAGGGTTTAGGGCAGTGCAGTAGTGTTCGGGCAGTGTAGGGGGTCGTGCAGGGGGTGGTGTTTCAGGGTTTAGGGCAGTGCAGTGGTGTTCGGGCAGTGTAGGGGGTCGTGCTGGGGGTGGTGTTTCAGGGTTTAGGGCAGTGCATTGCAGTGGTGTTCGGGCAGTGTAGGGGGTCATGCTCGGGTGGTGTTTCAGGGTTTAGGGCAGTGGTGTTCGGGCAGTGTAGGGGTCTTGCTGGGGGTGATGTTTCAGGGTTTAGGGCAGTGCAGTGGTGTTCGGGCAGTGTAGGAGGTCTTGCTGGGGGTAGTGTTTCAGGGTTTAGGGCAGTGCAGTGGTGTTCGGGCAGTGTAGGGGGCGTGCTGGGGTGGTGTTTCAGGGTTTAGGGCAGTGCAGTGGTGTTCGGGCAGTGTAGGGGGTCGTGAAGGGGGTGGTGTTTCAGGGTTTAGGGGAGTGCAGTGGTGTTCGGGCAGTGTAGGGGGTCATGCTAGGGTTGGTGTTTCAGGGTTTAGGGCAGTGCAGTGGTGTTCAGGCAGTGTAGGGGGTCGTGCAGGGGCTGGTGTTTCAGGGTTTAGGGCAGTGCAGTGGTGTTCGGGCAGTGTAGGGGGTCGTGCTGGGGGTAGTGTTTTAGGGTTTAGGGTAGTGCAGTGGTGCTTGTGTAGTGTAGGGGGTCGTGCTGGGGGTAGTGTTTTAGGGTTTAGGGTAGTGCAGTGGTGTTTGTGTAGTGTAGGGGTCATGTTTTAGGGTAGTGCAGTGGTGTTTGGGTAGTGTAGGGGGTCGTGCTGGGGGTAGTGTTTTAGGATTTAGGTTAGTGCAGTGGTGTTTGGGTAGTGTAGGGGGTCGTGATGGGGTAGTGTTTTAGGGTTTAAGGTAGTGCAGTGGTGTTTGTGTAGTGTAGGGGGTCGTGCTGGGGGTAGTGTTTTAGGGTTTAGGGTAGTGCAGTGGTGCTTGTGTAGTGTAGGGGGTCATGCTGGGGGTAGTGTCTTAGGGTTTAGGGTAGTGCAGTGGTGTTTGTGTAGTGTAGGGGGTCATGTTTTAGGGTAGTGCAGTGGTGTTTGGGTAGTGTAGGGGGTCGTGCTGGGGGTAGTGTTTTAGGATTTAGGTTAGTGCAGTGGTGTTGGGGTAGTGTTTTAGGGTTTAGGGTAGTGCAGTGGTGTTTGTGTAGTGTAGGGGGTCATGCTGGGGGTAGTGTTTTATGGTTTAGGATAGTGCAGTGGTGCTTGTGTAGTGTAGGGGGTCATGCTGGGGGTAGTGTCTTAGGGTTTAGGGTAGTGCAGTGGTGTTTGTGTAGTGTAGGGGGTCATGTTTTAGGGTAGTGCAGTGGTGTTTGGGTAGTGTAGGGGGTCGTGCTGGGGGTAGTGTTTTAGGATTTAGGTTAGTGCAGTGGTGTTGGGGTAGTGTTTTAGGGTTTAGGGTAGTGCAGTGGTGTTTGTGTAGTGTAGGGGGTCATGCTGGGGGTAGTGTTTTATGGTTTAGGATAGTGCAGTGGTGCTTGTGTAGTGTAGGGGGTCGTGCTGGGGGTAGTGTTTTAGGGTTTAGGGTAGTGCAGTGGTGTTTTTGTAGTGTAGGGGGTCATGTTTTAAGATGCAACGCTCCAATACCTGACCAGTCTGCACTACATAAAACTGCAAAAAAACTAAAAATAAAAAGTGTTTTTCACACTTTTGTCATTGGGCTATATGTGGGCTACATCTGGGTAATATTTGTGCTACATTTGGGCTCTTTTTTCACTGGTGGCCATCTTGGAAGACTTCTTTGTTATGAAGTTTCCTAATTTCCTCATTTACTGCAGTCTCCTCAGTAGGAAATGCTTTCAGTTTTTTACTTTGATTCCATCAAGAAGGCATTCAGATGTGTCACACATTTGCCATAAATTCAGAATGTTAGCACTCTAGTTGTTCATTAGATCACTGTAGTAAAGCTACTGCTCACCAAGGAGTTAACTGGAAGTCTACTGCTGGTATTGAAAGTAATTGTTACAGTCTGCATGTCAGAATTTTCTAATGAAATAGAAGAGGATTTGAGATCTCACTTAAAACATGCACTAAATTTTCTTTTGCAGCACTAACCATAATTTCTATGGCAAAATGAACCCCCTCATTTTGTTCCTTTTTAAATTAAATGTTTTAAGTGTTACCAGTTTATTCCAATTAAAAGATGGCTTCAGGTGTGCCATACTTTTGTCATAAGTAAGGCTGTTAGCACTCTAGTTGTTCTTTAGAACACTCTGGGAAGCTGCAGTAGAACACAAAGGCATCAAGTGACAGGCTGCTCCTGTTGAAATATAATAGGAAGATATTTGAGATCTCACTTAAAACATGTCCTAATTTTTCTTTCTACAGCACTAACCATAATTTCTATGGCAAAATGAACCCCCTCATTTTGTTCCTTTTTAAATTAAATGTTTTAAGTGTTACCAGTTTATTCCAATCAAGATGGCTTCAGGTGTGCCATACTTTTGTCATAAGTAAGACTGTTAGCACTCTAGTTGTTCTTTAGAACACTCTGGGAAGCTGCAGTAGAACACAAAGGCATCAACTGACAGGCTGCTCCTGTTGAAATATAACAGGAAGATATTTGAGATCACACTTGAAACATGTCCTAATTTTTCTTTCTACAGCACTAACCATAATTTCTATGACAAAATGAACCCCATCATTTTGTTCCTTTTTAAATTAAATATTTTAAGTGTTACCAGTTTATTCCAATCAAGATGGCTTCAGGTGTGCCATACTTTTGTCATAAGTAAGGCTGTTAGCACTCTAGTTGTTCTTTAGAACACTCTGGGAAGCTGCAGTAGAACACAAAGGCATCAACTGACAGGCTGCTCCTGTTGAAATATAACAGGAAGATATTTGAGATCACACTTGAAACATGTCCTAATTTTTCTTTCCAGAGCACTAACCATAATTTCTATGACAAAATGAACCCCATCATTTTGTTCCTTTTTAAATTAAATATTTTAAGTGTTACCAGTTTATTCCAATCAAGATGGCTTCAGGTGTGCCATACTTTTGTCATAAGTAAGGCTGTTAGCACTCTAGTTGTTCTTTAGAACACTCTGGGAAGCTGCAGTAGAACACAAAGGAATCAACTGACAGTCTCTGCCCTTGTTGGATGTACATGTTTTACTGAGAATGTCAGACTTCATTCTCACATGACTGAGAAAGATAATGTGAATTTACAGAAAATATGCTCTCATTTTAGCTTCTGGAGCACCTTCCAAAACTGTATGGGACAAGCATGTGAAAATAGTTTTCTCTCAAACATGATTCATGATATCCCAGCAGAAGGTTTTTCACAGGGTAAAATCACCTTAGAACACACCACAATTCCTGAAATTAGTATGGTACCATCAACAAATGAATTCTAATGTAACTAAAGTCTGTTATCACCCTTTATAGTTCTCCTTTTGGTAACCCTCAAAATCTTTGATTCACTACAATGCATTTCAATGGGGTACTATCATTTATATTGGTCCCAAGATGGCTGCCAGCAATTCCAGGATGAAGTGCTGACAGCCAATCAGATCTCACGATGACATGTGTGGTTAGGCTCCGCCCAGATATATATGTGTTTTTACTTTTGATTTTCTCAGCAACTACTGAACGGATTTACACCATTTAACAAAAAGGGTTCTTTCTGAACCAAGAACTACCTCTTTGCCAAATTTGGTGTAATTCCGTTCAGCAGTTCGGGCTGTAGCCTTGCATAAAGTTTCCTATGGGAAATTGATTTTCTGACTCTTATTTTTTTAATTTCTCCGCAACTACTGAACGGATTTACACCATTTAACAAAAAGGGTTCTTTCTGAACCAAGAACTACCTCTTTGCCAAATTTTGTGTAATTCCGTTCAGCAGTTCGGGCTGTAGCCGTGTCTAAAGTTTCCTATGGGAAAATGAATGGGGAAAACACGTTTTGGGACCCCCCTTTTTTCTCGGCCCCCGCTTGACGAATCACCCTGAAACTTTCAGGGTAGGAGCGGACCAGAGCAGGCCATAAAGTTTGAAAATTTCGCGAACATTCGTCAACCGATGCAAGAGCTATTTCAAATAGAATGTCGCGGATTTCCTATGGAAAATAGGTCCTAACTATAACTATCTACTGGCGACCGCCAGTAGATAATATATATATATATATATATATATTATCTACTGGCGGTCGCCAGTAGATAGTTATAGTTACAACCTATTATCCATAGGAAATCCGCGACATTCTATTTGAAATAACTCTCTTGCCGGTTGACGTATCTTCGCAAAATTTTCAAACTTTGTGGGGCGCTCCGGTCCGCTCCTACCCTGAAAGTCTCGGAGGGATTTGTCAAGCGGCTCCCGTCCTGCCATAGCAAACTGCTTTGGATATTGGAAGAGAGAGCAGGGAAACCTGCTCTCTCTTCCAATATCCAAAGCACATTGCTTTTCCACATGGGGAGCTGCATCTTAGCAGCTCCCCATGTGGAAAAGCAATGCCGGCTCCCAAGGGACGCGGGGAGCCGGCGGGACTGTGGGGGGATTGGGGACCCCCCACAGTCCCCAACGGAGAGGGCCAGCCCCGGGGGATGGGGTCCCCGGGGCAAGTAGTGGCCAGGGAGGGGGGCCACGCGGCCCCCCTCCCAAAAAATAAAAATAAAATTTTAAAAAAAACGGAAAGGCCGGCCCCGGGGGATGGGGTCCCCGGGGCCTTAAATGGCCTGAGGAGGGGGGCCACGCAGCCCCCCTCCAAAGAAAAAAAAAAATCGAGGCCATGCCCCGGGGGATGGGGTCCCCGGGGCCAATACAGGCCCAGGGAAGGGGGGCCACGCGGCCCCCTTCCCGTTTTTTTTTTTTAAATTTAATTAAAAAAAAGGGGTAAGGCCCTGGGGGATGGGGTCCCCAGGGCCCAAAAACAGGAAAAAGGAAGGGGGGCCACACAGCCCCCCTTCAGGGGACAAAAAAAAAAAAAAAAAAAAAAAACGATCGGGCCCGCAGGCCCCGCCCCCTTCCTTCACCACTCTGCAAACGCGTCCCCTGGCGCATTTGCAGAGGGGAACAATTCCCCTTGAATACTGGGGGTCCCTGGGGGCCAACTAGCCCACCAGGAACCTCCAGTATGCGCCAGAGGCTGCGTTGCAGAGAGGTGTACAGAGGCCACGCCCCTTTTACACCTCTCTGCAACGCAGCTCTGTGGCGCTTTTTGGATATACCTGTTGGGCTAGTTGGCCCCAAGGGACCCTCAGGATTCAAGGGGAGTTAATCCCCCGACTTAAAACGCGCCACGGGGCGCGTTTGCACAGTGGTGAAGGGAGGGGCGGGGCTTCAGGTGACATCTGTGCAAACGCGCCCCGTGGCGCGTTTTAAGTTGGGGATTAAATCCCCTTCAATCCTGAGGGTCCCTGGGGGCCAACTAGCCCAACAGGTACATCCAGAAAGCGCCACAGAGCTGCGTTGCAGAGAGGTGTAAAGGGGTGTGGCCTCTCTACACGTCTCTGCAACGCAGCCCCTGGCGCATATTGGAGGTTCCTGGTGGGCTAGTTGGCCCCGAGGACCCTCAGGATTCAAGGGACTTAATCCCCCAACTTAAAACGCGCCACGGGCGCGTTTGCACAGATGTCACCTCAGGCCCCGCCCCTCCCTTCACCATTGTGCAAATATTCTTCTAAAATCATCCGAAATACGAATTCCGATTTACTCACCTGTTATAAGGAGAGACCTCAGTGCTGTATCTTTCAGTCCAGTACTGGTCCTGAAAAGTAATTTTAACCGTACTTACCAGTAACTTGAATTTCCTTCCATAGGATATCATTGCCTGCTTTTTGCTGAAAAAGTTTCTAAGTGTTGATTTTTGAAACCTACAAATATTCCTCTAAAATCAGCCGAAATACGAATTCCGATTTACTCACCTGTTATAAGGAGAGACCTCAGTGCTGTATCTTTCAGCCCAGTACTGGTCCTGAAAAGTAATTTTAACCGTACTTACCAGTAACTTGAATTTCCTTCCATAGGCTAACATTGACTGGTTTCACTTGGAAATTCTTCTAAGTGTGGAGTTTTGGAACTTTAAAATATTCCTCTAAAATCAGCCGAAATATGAATTCCGATTTACTCACCTGTTCTCAGGAGAGACCTCAGTGCTGCATCTTTCAGCCCAGTACTAATCCTGAAAAGTAATTTTAACCGTACTTACCAGTAACTTGAATTTCCTTCCATAGGATATCATTGCCTGCTTTTTGCTGAAAAAGTTTCTAAGTGTTGATTTTTGAAACATACAAATATTCCTCTAAAATCAGCCGAAATCCGAATTCTGATTTACTCACCTGTTATCAGGAGAGACCTCAGTGCTGCATCTTTCAGCCCAGTACTGGTCCTGAAAAGTAATTTTAACCGTACTTACCAGTAACTTGAATTTCCTTCCATAGGCTAACATTGACTGGTTTCACTTGAAAATTCTTCTAAGTGTGGAGTTTTGGAACTTTAAATTATTCTTCTAAAATCAGCCGAAATACGAATTCCGATTTACTCACCTGTTATCAGGAGAGAAACCAGTGCTGCATCTTTTAGCCCAGCACTGACCCTGAAAAGTAATTTTAACCGTACTTACCAGCAACTTATCTTTTCTTCCATAGGAATCCATTGTCTGGTTTTCAGCAGAAAAGTTTCAAAGTGTCGATTTTCACAAACTACAAATATTCCTTAAAAATCGCCTGTATGACTTAAACGCATTTTTTCAACTGTTTACAGGAGATGCACCAGTGCTGGATCCAGGATCCAACACTGAGTAAGAAAAAGTAACGATAACAGTTTTTACCTGCTAAGTGAATTTCCTTCCATAGGATAACATTGGTGATTCTATGAGGAAAAGTTTCCAAGTGTCAACTTTTAAAATACAATAATATTCCTTAAAAATCACGACTGTAACCAAAACGCTTTTACTCAACTGTTTACAGGAGATGTCCCAGGACTGAATCTAGGATCCAGTCCTGTGGTTAGAAAAGTAATCCATAAAGTAACTAATTGCATTTAACTAGAAATTCACATTGAGCTGAATGTTGCATTATGTTTGAAAATGTGTTGCCCATTGCAACAACTGTAACTACTGTACTTAAAAGTCTATTGCCTATGTGCTAAGTATTTAAACTAAAGTAATTCATTCTGAGAAAGTATTTTTTGTAATGTAATGTATAATGTAATTACAATGTCATTTAAAAAATAAAATATGTAAAAGAAATTGTTTCTAAAAATGTAGTAAATCAGTATGAAAAAAATTAATATAAAAATTAATACATTTAAAAAATGTCATTTAAAAAACCTTTGAAATTCACTGAAAAAACCGTAGGTTTCAGGCACGTTATAGTTACAAATTAGCATTTAAAAAACCTTTGAAATTCACTGAAAAAACCATAGGTTTCAGACACGTTATAGTTAGAAATTAGCATTTAAAAAACCTTTGAAATTCACTGAAAAAACCATAGGTTTTAGGGACAGTTATAGTTACAAATTAGCATTCAAAAAAACCTTTGAAATTCACTGAAAAAACCATAGGTTTCAGATATGTTATAGTTACAAATTAGCATTTAAAAAACCTTTGAAATTCACTGAAAAAACCATAGGTTTTAGGGACAGTTATAGTTAGTTGGACATTTCACTCGTACAAAACCCGTGAAATTCCCCCGTTATAGTTAGTTCAGCTAACTATAACTCGCGCCCCGTAATGCACTGCTGATGACGTCACATATTACATCACTCATGACATGGTCAGTGACATCACTGATGACATCACTGATGACATCTCAAATGACATCACTGATGACATCATCCACGTGATAATCTGATGCAGCTCCTCACACCCTAATATAACCTTTGATACACCCAATCTAAATTACAGACTGCCATTCGCAAAACTATAGACACTCCAACACCAATAACTACATACCCACTCACTGATTCTTAGGTCTACACACACACATCCACTCACTCACCCGTACAGTCACTCATACTTATGGTCACTCAGTACAGGACTATCATATGCACTCTTACTCCTATATAGACACTCAAACACCGCCACTCATCCATAGAGGTACTCACACACCTAGTCAGTCATGCAAATAATTAAACACACTGCCATTTACTCACCTATACAGTTATACACACACCAGCTCACTTAATCATACAAATACTAGCACATTGTTACGCTCTTATACAATCACTGATACAAGCACACACTCATCCATACAGCCACTATCACAATCACTCACTCTCGCTTATAGCTATTTATATACTTCAACACACATATATACTGGCTTTCACATATGTAGTTACTCACACATGTACCACTGGGACATACATTCACTCACTAACACACTCTTACACACACTTACCCACCCATACAGTCTATCACAGATGCACTCTTGAAACCATCCACCCAGTGAATCACCCACTCACACATCTATGCACAGAGTCGCACACACCCCACCCACACAAACACTCAGGCACCCATACAGATACTCAGACAACCAATCAATAACTCATATAGACACTCATGTAGCTATTCACAAACCCATGCAGCCACTTACACAGCAACAGACAGACGGATACAGACATTCACCCAGTTTAGTCACTAACCCATGCATTCAGTAAGATACGTTAAATCACTCACTTATAGAGTCAGTCACGCACCTACTAAATCATCCATACAGACACTTACACACCCACTCATTCTTCAATACGTCTTTTCCTATATATATTAAAAATATTTAAACTTTACAGAAACACACAGTCACTGGATGATGTCATCAGTGATGTCATTTGAGATGTCATCAGTGATGTCATGAGTGATGTCACTGACCATGTCATGAGTGATGTAATATGTGACGTCATCAGCAGTGCATTGCGGGGCGCGAGTTATAGTTAGCTGAACTAACTATAACGGGGGAATTTCACGGGTTTTGTACGAGTGAAATGTCCAACTAACTATAACTGTCCCTAAAACCTATGGTTTTTTCAGTGAATATATATATATATATATATATTCATATATATATAATATATATATATATATTATTTTGCTTTTAATTGTCGGTAAGAGGGTGGGCACTCTGTGCTAAGAGATACCTTTACAGTCAGAGGTCAGAGATGAAAGAAGAAAGAAAACAAACACTTTGCAAAAGAATTAACAGAATCGGAATATCGTAAGTAACTTCTGACATGACGAGTGACTAGACAGTATCCTGAGATCATGGGAGACTGTTACAAAGATTGGTGACTAGGTAGTGCAAAGAGTGCCCATCTAATTCTGAACAAATCTAGTCTCCACTCAGTACCAAGGATTATATCTAGCAAGAGAAAATATCATCACATTCCCCTTATACTCGGGGATCTCCACTGGATCCTCTTGAAGCCTGAATACATTTTGAACTGGTGTGCGTTATCTTCAAAGCTCCTACAGCAATATGAAGATTGCCACTTTAAAGATATCTGGGGCTGAATATTGGATAGGGCACACTTTCACTGTTTGCGCCACAGTGCACCTTAAAACAGGTGTGCCAGGCGCAAACAGGGAAAGTGCACCCTATTACATTGAATGCCCTGTGTCCAGGGCAGCTGCGAAGTCATGCTGCCCTGGGGCAGGGCTTTCATGTGAAATACTTAGTAGCTTTGAAGAAGCCGCACCGTGTTTCACTGTGCAGGTGGCAACCAGCCTGCACTTTTAAGAGGGATTAGAGATCCCCTTGCAGGCGGGTGCAGTGAGTGACTGCACCTGCCTGCAAGGGGATGTCTGGGTCCCCCCTCCAGAGTACTGCCATCAGAGGACGCACTGACAGAGCGTCTCCTTTTGGGGGTCACACTGTCAGTGTGCCTCCTGACACCTTCCTTGTCTCTGTGCCTGCATCTATAATACTGCGCGGGCACAGAGGCAAAGGGATTCTTTTTTTTGCATGGGGGTGATACTGCTGGCGATATATATGTACCAGTGCTATCTGTATTACAGAAGGGGCTGCACAAGCGTCTGCGACCCCTTCTGTAATACCAAAGTGTCCCGGGCGGGCAAAGCGGGCGCTAACACCCGTTGTGTTCCTTGGGCCGCAGGTACTTACAAGAACCTAACAAGCCTTTATAACCCAAGTATAGAAACAGAAAAAATTCAGACCCCATAAAGTAGCAATTCAAGCCTTCCCTGGTGCAGCACCTTCCCTATGGAACTCGCTCCCAGTGATCATTAGATGTGAGAGACAATAATGCTGTTCCGAATAAAGCTGTAAACTCATCTGTTTAAACTGTACCTTGATTGGAGTTTTTCCTTCCTCTAATATTCTCACTCTCTACTGTTTGACTTACATCTTCTGCTTTCTCTCTCCCTACCTTTGGTTTCCTCTCCTCTGCTCTCCACTGTACCTCCACACTTTCCCATCCATGGTCCTCTCGCTCCTTTCCAGCATCTTTCTCCCATTCCACTTCATGCTTCATCTGTACTTCTTCCTGCAACATTCTCTTCTTTATTTTCCTCTTCTTCACTTCTCTGCTCTGACAGAAACCGTTGGCTGTACACTGTGGTTTTACTGTGTTAGGCTGAATTGAATTACTCCGGTTACTGTTGAAGATGTTGAAGACTGTTAGCTCTCTTTCTTGTAAAGGCCGCCTTCCTGTGTAATCATTGTTGCTTGTACAGCACTCTGAGGCCTCTCTATAGAAAAAGTTCAGTAAAAATTAATGAATAAATAAAAATAAAAATACAGTATGATTTATCGTCAGCACTGCCTTATTTGTTGGCGCAAAAATTTGGTGGCTTTTGATAAATGCTCCATATATTGCAATGGGAAGAGTCTGGCAGATGAGATGGCATATCACTTTCATTGATAAGCATTCTATATAACAAATGAGCATTCTGTGCAAAAAAATACAGATATAACACTTTTCACCAGTGTCCGGGTATTCTCATTACAGTTACTGTGTTCTGATTTGTTTGGCAAAAACTACAAAATCTACACAATTGAGAACTTTTTGAATCCAGACTTTTGCCTAGTTTTTCTGAAATGTATAGGTTTCTGGGTTCATTCATGGGTTTCACACATGTTTAAGTCACCCATGCAAGTAGGTAGAACCCACAAAAATAGGAAACATTGACAATCTGCAAGACTGGAAGCAAACTTACACAAAAGCTCTCCCAACCTTGTCAAAAAGGTGTCAGCACTGTGGGGAAGAGCAGAGCTCTCTGCATTTAAAGGATTAAACAGAAGTGAAAGTGGAGTGTAAATAAAGTAAGTTGTTGAAATGCTCACATTTCACACTGCTTTACATTTATTTCATGGCAAACTCTACTGCAGGGGGTACAAGGTAACGCAAATCTGTAACCATCTCTTTACATCGTTGTTTAATTGTGCCATATGAAAGTATACATATCTCCACCTGGGTTTGTAAAGACCCAAGTGGAGCATTGTCAAACATTCACCTATTATAAACTCTTCCTTTTACATTTTACAGCAAATGCACATTAAAATGTTTGAGCACCCTTAGTTTACACAATGTGATGTGCATTTTTTAACAGAATCTCTTGTAATGAAATCAGACTATTTCATACTTTTATTTGATAATTATACAAATAATGACATTACATTACACGAGAATTCATACGACAATAAGACAAACATTAGCAAATATTATTTTGACACAAGATTTGTATTAGCACATGCAAGCCATAGTAGACCTTATGAGATGCCATGAATGGTGGCGTACCCATGTACATCGGATAATTTTATGTAACTTTGACAGCTACAAGTACTCCAGCGAGACATATGTGTTAATTGAGATGAAAAATGTGTCCTCTAGCCTTCACTTTTGTGTGTGCTGACCCATCTGCCAGCTTAGTCAACTTCAAACCTTTTAAATTAATCACCTACCTAATAGGGTGCCTTGTATTACTAACGATGTTAATCCAGATTGTGGGAAGGGAGTTAAGTGTGTAACATGGTTACAAAACCGTATTTTATAGCCAGGTGAGCACAAGGAAGAATTTCATATGTTGATTGTTGTGACATCTTTTATTGAAGAATAACATGTCAAAAAGAAGCCATAGTATATTAGCCGTATGGAAGGTACATTCCCTCTTAGGGCCTGATTACAAGTAAAGGCGCTATTTATAGCACCTGTCAAATGACGATACCCTCGGGTTTGTTATTTATAGCGTACGATAAATAGCACCTATTACGAGTTATTTGGGAATAACATGCGTATTTTGGTGCTTAACACACCAAAATCCGCAGGGTACGATAAACACTGTACACATTTCTCCTGTTAAGTTTCACCAGGTTTGACCTGCCGAAATGTAATGAAACTTGAGGTATTTAATGCATCCAATAATTATCAGATGTGTTAAATACCTTTTAACTAGTAATTCCAAAACAGGGGTTTATGCATAGGTCAGAATATAATAAGCAACTCATAATCTGGCCCCTCCGGCTACTGGTAGTTTTTTTATTAAAATAAAATGTCTTTGGAAGGGCTGGGCTAAGCCTGAAGGTTCCCTTGAAGAATGTACAACTAAATTAGACTGCCAGAGAGATTATTCTATCATTTATTTGCGTATTCTGAAAACCCTTTCTGCAGAAAACTAATAATTACATTGAAATTAGTATTTGCACAAGGCAGAGGCTATAATTGGATAGATAATGGGTGAGATAATAAAAAATGTAGATGATTATAGAAGGAATTACGTTATGAGAGCCTGGATTGAGGCGAAAAGCGGGTCTGATTGGAATGTCCACTGCATGCATTCTTAATATTCCATCTTCTTAAAACCAAACAAGAGAGAAACTTTTCATTGCTGTAAAAAATTGTGAAGCTGGAAAAATGAGAGCTGAAGGCAAATGTTTTGAAATCTGTAGAAGACCTGAGAAATCAATCCAAAATTGTTAAATATATTGAACCCAACAACATATGGTCATGTAATCTATAACTTAATGCAAGACTTTTGATATGCAATATCTAACTTCCACATTACAAGCTGCCGTTATCATTGATACTTACCGCATGCAGCATATATATTGTTAAATGCAAGGATCACTGAGACCTATTCATAGAAGCATTTTTGAAGTATGCAAAGAAGTACTCTTGTAGTCCTCCTACTTACTCTTACATGCCCTGGTGAATCGACCCTAAACATTTTAAATGGTAATACAATGTGGATATTTATGGACTATTCATGTACAATTAGTACAAACAGAAATGATTGTGACCTTTTTGCACTTTTTCTAATGGGATATTGAATGTTTTGGGGTCATTTCATAAAGGTATGTAAAAGCACCTAAAATAGTAATCCTAATATGACTTCAACACTTTTGATGCACAAAAAAATGCACACCTACATTTTTACGTGGGTGTACAACATTTATAATTCTGATTCTAAGAATCTGGATCCGCAGAAATCTACACCCATGGATGGAAATTACAGTCACAGAAAATACAATAAACTTGGTGCTTTTTCCACGGCCATTAATTAAGCTGAGCACGCCTGTTTCCAGAGGATGGCTTCAAGTGGACATTGAGAATCTTATCAACAAACACATATGTATTAACTGTGTAGATATTCACCAACATTCCCAATGATTTTACACTTACACTTTGTTGCAAAAGAAATCCTGGTACGTGAAAAATGGATGTTGAAACTGCTGCAACATCCCCTTATCCTGTGGTCTAGAAAAAATGTGCATTTACATTGTTACCTTATTCATAAACCAGAAGGTTGTGAAAAGTGATAAACACCCTTCAGTGTACTGTTAGTTAAAATCACAGACATCTTTGAGTTTCTGAGGATGTATGGTTGCAGAACAATTTGTGGATCTCTCAAAAGTGGTAACGTTAGGGAAATTGTAGCAAGCCTATAATTCTCAAGGTTTGGTTTCTTTTTAGGAATATTTTGTTTCTTATAAATGATATATCTAGATATGTAGTATTTCCCTGGACAATTGAGTGAAGGAAATCATTGGCAATAAGGGGCAGACAGAATCTTTGAAACCATTACCTGGTGGACAAAAACACAGAATAGGCTAGTCAAGAGGTAGGGTAATGGAATTATGATAGGTGAGCAGACTGAGACTGGAAGGAGATGGAGAGCAGGAGGTAATACAGTCAAGGAAGAAGGAAAGGTAACTTAGACAGGCGGGCAAAGGAGGGGCAGAACATGAAAGACAGCTTCATAGGGGCTACACTGTTCTTTACTTTCCATAACAGACACTTACTGAAAAAGAAAAGCAAATATTTTGTGACATCATCAAAACAAACTTGAGGGGATAATGTAGAACCTTATATAGTAGTCTTCCATTTGTGGGATTAAAACTGCTGTTGAGTTTGGGCATCTCGGTGTTCTTGAGGTAATACACCTGAGAGGGCTATCAACTCCCCAACCCTCCAAAGAGGGGGCGTGTAACTCATTTATGGCCCTAAAGTAGTTCTGATACTACTTGATCAGCAGACAAACACCTACAGTTGCGCTGAGGAGTGTCAGAAAAAGTGAGGGGGAATCATTACCAATCAGTGCCATATCATTGTGGAACTCCCGTCAAGGGGATCTCAGATAAACTCATTACATTCCTCCTTCAAGCAAGGTTTTAAAGACCCCTTTTTGCTGTAACTCCATCAGTCCCTGGTTCTCAGTTGCACCTAGCGTCCTTCTCCTGGTTTTTCATGCGTTTTAAACCTTTGGTTGGCTTGATTTTGATTGTCGCTTTGTTGCGCCCACAGATCACACCCAGGTCTGATCTATGTAATAGTAACGCCTTGCATGTTTACGTCGCTGTAATACAGTTATGGGTGCAATGCCTACTGCCCTTACCTACAGCAGTCTTGAGGACTGGGTATCTTTACCCAAAATACGCCTTGCAATTTCTGATCGACTGGTACAAAGTAACATTAATGTTTATCTATACTGTATCTCAGAATTGTAGTAATTAATATAGAGTTCTTAAGGTGGTTGTCTCAGTTAGATTAATATCTGAGCAACATTATTCTGGTTCTGAAAATGTTGTTTTGTTTGATCATTGACTATGACATGCATAGAAGGATCCATGTGCACATGTCATTATAGCTCAATGCATTTAACCCAATTTCATGTGCTTCTTCAGGGAAAAACATAAATCATTGTAGATTAAAACAGCTGTGTTCTGTCTGTTCACTTTTCCTGGGTATCCAAAAGATGTAAAAACAGATTGCTGTCGTATATTCTAACTCCATCCACAGGACACGTATGATGTTTAAAAAGGTCATAATTGCATTCAAATGGAAAAGCCATTCCCTTACATCCATTGTAAAATATAAAAAATGGCCCCTTCCAGTGCTCTTAGCAAGTACGAGTTGGACCTTTCCCCTCAGTAATTCCCTTTCTTGAGCGTTACTACAGCTCTGGAAAATTGTTCGCCATGCACATCTGTGACACTAACTTTAAACATTTCATATGAATGTGCTTATTTTAACAAGCCATTCATCTCACTCCTTCTACTAGGGCGTCCCACAGACTTACCAGTGCATGATGACTGATGTGCAAAAACATTGCTTAAGGGCACCTTTGTTTCAAATAGTTTGCAGGATATTTCAGTTAGACATTTTCATGTAATTATTTTTCTTGGACTTTTTTTTACCAATAATTATTTTCGTAGTTGCCTAAATGACCAATTTATTTCAGGATCATTTTATATATCTCTTCATGTACACATTTATAAACACAGTATTTATCTTGATCTAGCCAGAACAAAATTGAAGATTGCATTAAATCTCCTGTAAATGACATTAAATGCATTCAACTATGTAGTAAGTATACATTTATGCAGTTAATTTAATTGAAATCACAATTCATACCTGTCAGTAGTTAATAACTGTGTGTGCTAACTTTAGGCAATTTAGAGAAATCTAATATGTATGTAGCTGCTGTAAATTAAACAGTGGGTGTTGCTACTGTGTAGTTATAATTAGGTCAGAGTTTGCATAGGAAAAAGTTTTTACTTTTGCTAATAACTTTGGCAATGTTTGATGAATCTTCATGAAACATTTGAAATAAAAACTCCATCAACCTAAACTCCTTCTTGGAAAGTTTTGGGGTCATCCATCAACCGGGCTCCAAGAAAAAGGGGGCCCAAAATGTTGATTACCCAGAGTAATTCCCATAGTTAATTTGGGGAGGGATACTGAAAATATACCAAATTTGGCAGAAAATTAGAACTCAATCAAAAAGAGTGCTGGTGTAAATCTGCTCAGCTGTTTTTGAGAAATTTGTCTTTAAAGAAGTGCTTGTGGTGATCATGAAGTGGTTAAAAATGTAGGTATATCTGAACGACTGGTGTCACTGGAGTCACGCTGTACGGCAAATTAAAAAAATAGCTTTGTTCTGTGTGCCTTTATGGTATCATAGGTCATGGTGTTGGTTGGCCACTGCAGGTAGGGTGCAGGGTCTGGTCGAAGGCCATGCACAGTTGGCCACTCATGGGAGGTTGGGCGCAGGGTGCAGTAATTTCATCGATGATGTAATTCGAGATGTCTTCAGTAATGCTGAGAATGATTTCATTTAACATGTCATGAGGGATGTAATATGTGCGGTCATAGCTCAGTAAAATCTAACTGGTGAAGTTCAGTGTTTTTTACATTTTTAAATGGTAGTTTTTGTGTTATTTCAGTAACTTCACTTTAACTTTTTTCATGTGACATATATATATATATATATATATATATATATATATATATATATCCGAAGCACTCCGCCCTTCCCTCAGTTTCTCAGGAACAGGAGCACGGACCACAAGTAGGTGCAGATTAGAATTTTTATTTGGATCAAACAAACAGCAGCAGCATAACGCGTTTCAACCCTCTAGGGGCCTTGATCACATGACGCGCTTCACGGTACATGGTTGGATTAATTACCATTTTTTTCAGTTTTTTTCTTCTATTTGCCTTAAAGTGACAAGTGACTATAGTTGTGCAAGGACAAGCATAGAAATAGAAAACATATTGCCTAACAACACATGATTTGAAATTATAGGTAAAATATATACATTCAGGTTTAAATAACACATCAATGCATTTGGAATATATTAAGACTATATACAATTCAAATCATCGTGACCGTAAAATCAGAAGCACTGGTGATATTAAACACGAAAACCCCGTACATAGTTTTGGGGGATTCTTCATTAAATGTTGTCAAACATTTACATTCCGGTTTAAATACCGTTATTTGTAACTTTGTCAACTAGTTATCCCGAGCAGGGATAGTTTCTAAAGTGCTAATGCTGTATACAGTACTATTGATATAAACAATATCTTTTGTAGACCTTGCAATTGATGAAGACATGTGTTAGTGCAAATTTTGACCCCGTGCAAAGTAGGCAATTTAAATCTAACGTGTATATTAACTAAAACCATTATAAAAACCGTGTACAAAAATGTGTATAAAAACTTGTTAACAAGTAGGGTTTGGGCGGTCTAATAAATCCATGTGGCTTAATAAGAGATGTCTATTGATGAGTTTTTCATGTGGCTGTATAGACAGTGACCCTTAAAATAACATTAGAGGCAAGTGTAAAGTTCCTCTGTAATATTAAGGCCCCCCGGGGACTTAGTGTCGAGGTCTAGAATGTATCGTGTTTCCAGACGTCTAAGGGCCTTTTCCCTGTCTCCCCCTCTTTTGTTTGGTAGAATAGCATCAATTATGAAATACCTTAGGTCTTTTGGGTCTGCGTTGTGCACTTCGCCAAAGTGCAGCGCTACTGGATATGTAGTGTCCTTGTTTTTGATGGCCCTAATGTGCTGGAGTATCCTCTTGTGCCCCTGTAGTATGGTGCTACCTACGTATCGTAGGGCACAGGGGCACTCCAGCACATAGACCACATGATCAGTTTTGCAAGATAGAGCTTTGCTAATGGGCCTTTCACAGTCACTGAAAGGAGTTTCGTAGGAGGTTTTGTTTATTCCAAATTGGCAGGCCTTGCAAACTTTGCAACGATGGAATCCCTTCCTTTGGGACAGCCAAGTGCCTTTGGTTTGGTTAAATGGATCATTGCGGACTAGTACGTCCTTCATGGAAGGTGCCCTGGTGTAAGTTATGGCTGCTCTTTTGGGGAGTAGGTGGCCGATAACAGGGTCATCTAGGATTAGGGGCCAGTTCTTTCTGATAATGTTTCTGATGGCCTTATCTTGCCTGTTATATCCTAGAATGAACCTGAAGGTTTGAGTATCCTTTGCCTGAGTGGTTTCTATCTCGGTGGTTTTATTAATAAGGCTCTCTCTCGTAACAGCGTTGCTTTTCTTAATGGCAGTGTTAATACATTTAGCTGAGTAACCCCTTGCCAAAAATCTGTTGGTACTCGCCAGTTGGGCTGTTTTCAGGTCATCCTCACAACTACAGATCCGCTTGAGCCGAAGCATCTCCCCATAGGGGATGCTTTGTATCAAGTGCTGTGGGTGAGAACTTCCTGCATGTAGTACCGAGTTGCCCGCAGTTGGCTTTCTATGCAACTTGGTTTCAAGTCGGCCATTCTTCATATAGATCTGGACGTCTAGAAAATTAACAGATGTTGAGCTAATTGAGGCTGTGAAGTGTAGGTTGAGACTGTTAGCATTAAGTTCACTGACAAATTGTTCAGCTTCACATTTAGTACCTTGCCAAATTACAAAGAGGTCATCTATAAACCTTAGCCAGATCTTAATATTGTTGGTGACTGCAGTGGTGTGTTCCTTCAGAAGTACCAGCTCCTCCCACCACCCCATATGTAGACAGGCATAGCTGGGGGAGAAGCTGGCCCCCATCGCCACACCTCGTTGTTGTTGGTATAAAACATTCTGGAATAAAAAGATGTTATTATTCAAACAGAACTCTACCATATTTGAAAGCATTTTGTTGTGCTGTATAAAGTCAGGGGTTCTTCTCGCTAGATAATGTTCGAGCGCCCTCAGTCCATCATGGTGGTTAATGGACGTGTAGAGCGATGTTACATCCAAAGCAATGAGTAGAAATTCATCCTGCCAATCAAAGTTCTGTATTTTAGATAAAAAGTCTCCTGTGTCCCTGATATAGGATGGGAGCTGTTGTACATATTCCTGTAGATAAAAGTCTACATATTGCGATGTTTTTTCAAGGAGACTATTGCATGCAGAAATGATTGGCCTTCCAGGGGGTTTGGAAGAATTTTTGTGTATCTTGGGTATGAAGTACAATATTGGAGTTACCGGGTTGTCATTCCGTAGATATTTGTACTCTTGGGGAGTCACAAGCCCTGCATTCTTCCATGCTACCAATTTCATGTTGTATTCATTGTACATAGATTTCAAAGCAAGTTGGTCGCTGCGGCGGTAGCATTTCCTGTCTGATAATTGGTTCATTGCTTCCTCTACATAGTCATCTTTTTTCCATAGAACTAGATTTCCGCCTTTATCAGCATTGCGGATAACTATGTTCTTGTTGGTTTTGAGCTTGTCCATCAACAAATGGTATTGGAGTACCTGTTTGTTACTTTTTTGCCTTATAAACCTCTGTACTTTATGTTTCAGTCGTTTGATCCCCGTTGTTACCTGCTCCTGAAAAATGTCTATGGAGTCCCTAGGTGTAATGGGATTGAACTTGGATCGAGGTTTAAATGGAGTGGTTGTTGTGGTCAGTTTAGTCACAGCGCTGCTGGCCATACTTTCCTCGCTGTTGGAATTTGTTGCAGTGCTATATTCATTGGCTAGTTCCTGCAGGTCTTATAGAAGTGGCATGTCTGAAGCGGTTAGATTAAAGAAAGGAGGACTTACTGTCGGTTGTTCAGGCTGTTTTATTGTCTCGTCAGTTGTTGCTTTGTTGTGTTGGAGAATGTATTTTTTTAGTTTGAGTTTTCTTATGCTTTTAAAGATGTCCAATCTAGTGGTTGCGTAGTCAAATGAACTTACAGGGCAGTAGGAAAGCCCTAGTGCTAGTAATTGTTCCTCCGCTTTGTTGAGATCAACATCTGTAAGATTTATTATCATCTGACTGTTGCTTTGTTCATCCTCAGTTACCGTCTCCAATTGCACCTGGTTTGTCGTGCTTGTTTTTTTGGTTCTTCGTTGGTTGGCCTTTCGCCTCTCCCGGCGTTTGGCAAATTGACTTTTGATTGTCTGTTTGATTGATTTCTGGGGCGTAGTGTATTTCGACGTTCGTAGACTAAAAAATCCACCTCCTCTGCTAATGTTATCTTTGCCGGTATTTGTTTACTGGCCTGCGCGCGATCTTCTGCTTCTGTTTCGCTTTCTAGCGCTGAGCTGAGTTCAGAGTTGGAGGTTGTGTTGGGTCCCGCTTTGCCGCCTGCAGTGTTGTCTCTGACAGCTCGCGCTTCTCCATATTTTGAGACTTTGAGTGCATCATATTGTTTTGCAAAGGTAAATATGAGCCCTGTTTCATAATCTGTGCGATCTCGGTGAAATTTGTAGGCCTTTCTTTCACGGATCTTGTCCTCCTCTTTTTTGAGTATTTTTATAATTTCATCTTTAAGTTTGGATATTTCGTCGTTTAGTCCCATTGACCTTAACTCAGAGTTTAGTGCCTCGATTTGATCTTGCAGCTTTGCACGATCTTTTTCTGCATATTTAACTAATATAACGATTAATCGCCTGGATGACTCGAGATTGGTTTCAGCCCACTCCTTCATCATTTCATGATCCGGATTTTCGTAGCTGGGGGCTGTTAGAATTCATAAACCCCGTGGTACTCTGCCTACGTCTAAATAACGTTGAAGGGATTTGGCCTCCCACCATTTACTTTGTTCTGACTTCATAAATTTTTCCAGTTGCTTGACTTTTTCTCTAAGACTGGTATTGCGCGGCCCCACTGATGCATTCTGGGAGACTGGGTCCTGACCAGGTGCTTTATCATCATTGAACATATCGGCCGCCGCCGCTTCCCTTTCCTTCAGCGCTTCGGCTGACATTGTGCTTGTTTGAACCTTTGTACAAAATTTGTCGTTTTGAGAGCACTTTGAGAGGGACTTATTGACCCTGTGTTGCCCTCTTCTCGTGCGTTCACTGCACACCTTTTAACCCAGCTAATCGCTTTCCAGTGGCTTCACCCTCAGTTAACTAATCTCGGTCAGGCGCCCTCCGAGTCCACCGACTCGTGTTCGCCTACCTTGTAGTTGCTATGAGGATGTTCCCGCCGTCGTGCTAGGCGCTGGGGGGCTTTACAGCCGATAATCCTCCTGGATTAAATCGAATTTCACTTGTTGCCAAGCGGCGGCTCCTTTGATGGCGGTTGAGCCCAGATTGCAAAGGGGGTCCGTGTTTAGCCGGAGGAGTCGAAACCGGCTACAAACATCTGAAGCACTCCGCCCTTCCCTCAGTTTCTCAGGAACAGGAGCACGGACCACAAGTAGGTGCAGATTTGTATTTTTATTTGGCTCAAACAAACAGCAGCAGCATAGCGCGTTTCAACCCTCTAGGGGCCTTGATCACATGACGCGCTTCACAGTACATGGTTGGATTATATACCATTTCTTTTGCATTTTTTTCAGTTTTTTTCTTCTATTTGTCTTAAAGTGACAAGTGCCTATAGTTTATGTTTATGTTTATATGTTTATATAGCGCTCGATTGCCTTGGTGTCTTGGCGCTAGGGTGTGTGAACAAGATCAACGCACTGTGTTAACCGGGGACTTATGCGGAAGTAAACAACCATGTTTTCAGACCCTTCCCAAAAAGCAGCAAATTGGGTTGAAGTTTCATGGCCGTAGGCATTTTATTCCATAGCTTTGCAGCACACTAATATCGCCCTGCCTCCCCATCTTGCCCGTCTGGTCTTTGTGGTCCTTATAAGACCCAGACTAGCAGATCTAAGAGTGCGTGGGGGGATGTAGGGTGGGAACAGTCTTTGAATGTCCTCAGCACCGCCACCGTACAGTGCCTTATGCACAAGGCACAGAGACTTAAATTCCACCCGCTGCTGGACAGGAAGCCAGTGTAGCGATTTAATTCCTGCTGAAGTTGACTGTCCTCTGGGTATGCCCAGGAGTAGTCTTGCTGCGGCATTCTGTAGGGATTGTAGTTTTCTCATCTGGGACTTGTCAATGCCCAAGAATAGGGCATTGCAATAGTCCAACTTGGACAAGAAAAGTGCTACCATCACCGTCTTTTGCAGCTCTTGTGAAATGAATGGAAAGATTTTTCTCAAAGTTTTTAGTAGAAAAAAACAGGAGGAGGTGAGACTATTTACCTGGGCAGAGAAATTCAATTAGTCGTCAAAGATGACCCCAAGGTTCTTGACCTTGGGGACATGGCGTGGGCATTCTCCAGCCTCGGTTGGCCACCAGGACCTATTCCATAGGGGCCGGCCCGGACCAAACTCCATCACCTCCGTTTTGTCGGTGTTAATTTTCAGGAAGCTATGGTTCATCCAGGTCATGATCTCAGTGAGACAGACATGAAACCTGGCAGCTGTGTTCTCAGGCTGATTAGTGATAGAGATGACAAGTTGGGAATCATCAGCATAAGAGACCAGGGCAAAACCATGCCTCCTGATAAGTCTAGCCAACGGGGTGACGTAGATGTTGAACATTGTCGGGGATAGGGCGGATCCCTGCGGGATGCCGCATGGAAGTTGGAAACTATCCGATTGCAGTCCATCCCAGAACAGCCTCTGCTCCCTTGCCTCCAAAAAAGAGGATAAGAGGGCCAGGGTGGAGGCCTCCACTCCCACATCCCTCAGCGGCTGAACTAACACCGCGTGGTTTACGGTGTCAAAGGCGGCCGACAAACCTAGGAGCATGAGGACCGCCCTCCCCCCCTCATCCACCACCGTGCGGATCTCTTCGGTTGCGGTGATCAGGGCTGATTCGGTGGAATGGCATGACCGGAAGCCATGCTGTGTAGTATCCAATAGGTTGTTTGCGTCTAAATAGTCAGTCAACGCTGTGTTTATTGATTTTTCCAAAAATGTTGCCACTATTGGTAGGCAAGCAATGGGACGATACTTTTTTGGTTCGGGTTGGGTCCAGGTTTTTTTTTTTTAAAAGGGGTCTAATAGATACTTTTTTCCAAGTTTCTGGATAGTAGCCTGATTCCAGAACTTGGTTAATAAGAGGTGTGAGATTGTTACAGATCTTCTGGGCGGCCAGATGCATAATGGTAGGGGGACAGGGATCTGTGGGTGAGCCAGATTTTATTGAGAGAAGAAGTTTTTGTACTTCATCGTTTGTAACTGTCTGGAAACAGGATAGTCTACAATGGATTGGACATATCGGTTGCTCTTTTTATCCTGAAACCCCGGAGAGCTCAGGAGGCCGTTATAAATTCCTTGCACCTTATCCTGGAAAAATAGGGCGAGTTTGTTACACATAGCTTGATCAGGTTTAAACGCATTTTCCTGTTGTGGTTTAGCCAGCAGATTAACGGATTTGAATAGTTCCTTGGTAGAGTTTTCTGCCTCCTTTATTTTCGTTGTGAAAAAAGACTTTTTTGCGGCAATAATTGCCTCCTTATATTGTTGAATAGCAAGGTTATACATTGATTTCATTTGATTACTATAATCTTGTCTCCAGAGACGCTCAGCTCTTCTACACTTTACTTTTAGGCACTTAAGCTCTGGGGTGTACCAAGGTGACGATATCTTAGCTCTCTTTACCGTCACCAATTTTTTAGGTGCAACACGCTCGGCTGCTGCCAGTAGCCAGCCGTTGAACTGCAAGGCTGCTTCATTATTGTCCTTTTCTAACGGGGCAGGGAAGTGATCAAGGGCCGACTCTAGGTTGCTGCCTTTAACTTTATTCCAGCGCCTAATTTGTACCTTGGATGGCTTAGTCTGTGTATGATGGTATGGCTGAGTAACTTTAATGTTGAAATGGACAGCGTTATGATCTGTCCACGGCAGGGCTACTATTTTAGTTAGATTAATATCAGGATTGTTTGTAAAAATACCATCTAACGTGTGTCCCGCCTGGTGGGTAGATTCAGTTATGAGTTGATTTAAGTTAAAAGCCTCAAGATTGTCTAGCAATCTAATTGTATCCAAGTCGTTTTTTAGTTCTAGATGATAGTTAAAATCACCCAGGATTGTAAGGGAGTGAGGATCAGTATATGACTCCATAAGCGTCAGAAATGATTGGGAGAAAGCCGCTTTGGGCCCGGGTGGGCGGTATATTAGTATCCCCTGAAAGGTCGAGAGATTGTTTAATTTTACACAGAAGTGCAGTGCTTCTGCAGGTAGAGCAGAGATGACTTCTACCCGCACATTTAAATGGTCTCGATAAATGATTGCTATACCCCCCCGTTTACCTTTCTCCCTGTCTTGCGAGAAGACAGCGTAGCCTGTTGGTAAAGCAATATTCCAATCAGGACATGATGTGCTATCTGTCCAGGTTTCAGTCACAAAGACTATATCTGGGGTGGAAAGTTGAATTAGATCTTCCAGCTGGTATTTGTGTTTTACCACAGAACGGGTATTTAGCAAAAGACACTCAACATACGCCTTTTGTGTTGCCTTTAAATCTCTAGCAGGCCCATTTGTGTTATTGTCCCTACGCCCCCTTTCTCTGTCTCTATGAGCCACAGGCTTTCTAGTTTTCAACCCTTTCCCTGCCCTATTAGTAAGCCTAGAATAGTTATAGAGGTCAGGGTGGATCCAGAAGGAGCAGTTAGAGCAAAGGGCCTCTTTCCCGTGTAGATTTTGCAGAGATATATTATGTGGGTTGCATGTACCTCTTCCCAGATCAAGCAATTGTTTCCTACCGTATGTTTGGGACATTATTCGACCAGGGGTTCTGGCGCTGGTCGCGCTCTGGGCGCCGACGGGTGCAGACGGGTTTGCCTTTGGCGGGCCTTCGGCGCGCCGGCGGCGCGCCCGCTGCGCAGTCCCACCAGCGCGATTTAAATAGTGGAGGAGAGAAGAAAAACTAGAGCGTCAACCCCTGTGCAATGCAGTCCCGTTTAACATCCGGGTGCTGCGGGGGTCGAGCAGGAAGCCCACTTATAACATCCCATGAAGATTCCGGGTATTTAAAAGTTAAAATCAATTTCATAAAATTCAGTGCCAAAAAATCACATTGTGCAACAACGCAGTAAGTTTAAAATGCAGGGCAATGATCTCACACAGTTTAGCATGCGCAATATCCTGCCACCCACACGATGCGCGGTCGCTCCAGCGCGATTTAAATAGTGGAGGAGAGAAGAAAAACTAGAGCGTCAACCCCTGTGCAATGCGGCCCCGTTTAACATCCGGGTGCCGCGGGGGTCGAGCAGGAAGCCCACTTATAACATCCCATGAAGATTCCAGGTATTTAAAAGTTAAAATCAATTTCATAAAATTCAGTGCCGAGTGTGCAAGGACAAGCATAGAAATAGAAAACATATTGCCTAACAACACATATATATATATATATATGTATTCCTACAATGTGACCCTGGGTCGTTCGGTGTGCTCAACAGAGGGTGCCATATGAAGGGGCCAGATCCTGGCCCCAAATTCAATTTTGTACAAAGGACACAGCACTCCGGAGTTTAAAGTTTCACAAATTTAATCGAGCAACACTCCACCAACGCGTTTCAGCCTTACCACGGCCTTGATCACGGTTAGTGAGTCCTTTCTCTATTGCACTATATATACCCACGCTGCCTTAATGTGGCATTGTGGGAATTGTAGTGCTTTCAATACAACTTTATTAACACTATTTACAAAAAGGAATTTTCTCTATTGTCATTCCTCTGGCATTTAGTACAATCAACGTGTCATTGTTTCGTACATTATATATAACATTTGTGCAGCAGTTGTTATTAATGCATAGTGGGATAATCCCACCATTAATCAAAAGGTCTTGTCACCCTAGCGATATTATTATTTCGTTCTGGTATAGTACCCATTGAAATGAAATCGCTGTTAAGCGCCTAATGACTAGTCACAGTGTCATGGAATAGTGCTCAATTTATATGTTTGTAAGCAATTTTGCTTGTTGTGTTCATTGTTCTTGAACTATTCCAGATGTACAAAAAGTTCCTCATCATTATTGATCCCTTTCTGTGTCTTTGTTCTGAGCCAGATGATGTATCTGGATTCCAATTGATGCAGTTTTTTAATCCTATCGCCTCCGCGTTCATCAGGTGGTATTGTATCAATCCCAAAGTAGCACATTGATTTCCAATCTCCATTTTGGCATTGTGCCATGTGCTTGGCGGTGGCGTACGTCATATCCTTATCTTTGACAGCTCTTATATGTTCAATAATACGTTTTTTTAGCATGCAAATTGTGCTCCCAATGTACCTCAATCCACAATTACATTCAATGATATAGATGACATATTGAGTCGTGCAAGTGATCTTCTGATTGCTTTTGATGATGTTTCCATTATATTCGGTTCCTGTTCCTGTATTTTTGCCAATTTTGCATGCTTTGCATGAATTGCATTTTTTGAAGCCCTTTTGTTGTTCACTTAGCCAGTTCGTTTTTTGTGATTCTTGAAAGTGGCTTTTAACTAATAGGTCTTTCAAGGACTCGGTTTTCCTGAATGTTACAACTGGTTTAGATCCCAGAAGTGGTCCTACATCTGTGTCACTTGCAATCAAGTGCCAGTACTTCTTAATTTTATCATCAATAATAATAATATTCAACCAAATTGTTGAGACACGAGGCATTCCAGGAGGAAGATTTCTTCACCTCTGATATTTTTGAAGTGACGGTTAGCCTGGCGGGCTCTGGATGATACACAATCCTGCGATTGACTGTGCAGGTTACAAGCTACTAACAGTGTCGAGGCTCATTAGTCTCATTAGAAGGCTTACACAACTGTCCTATTGTCCTGATGAGTTTTAAGTTTAAGTTTATTTATTATAGTTAACTAAAACCATTGCAATATTAACACTTAAAAGAATTAAAAAAATTAAATAGACATTCGATATGCTTTAATCCGCCTTAACTACCTTTTTAGTTCTTACAGTTGCTAAAGAAACATCTTTGTTAAAACCAGTTAAAAGCCAAAGGTAGAAAATTCATTGCAGTATAAAATCACAGTTAAATTATGTTTGTTAAGGAAAGTCATTAACTCGCTGGATGCTGTGATGTGCTGTCTCAGATTTTCTTTGCTACAGCCATGCTTGCCCATTTGTCACATCGTTCAAATTATCTCGACTTGTTGCAAGGTTTGTCCCTCTGCTACTGGCGGGCATCCTTAATGTGGTTCCGCTAAGGCCTTTTCCCATCTGCTGGGCAGCTTGCGGCGACAGGCTTTATGGAGCATTTTTTGGTATTATTGGCATTTTTTGTTCGGCCATCATCAGGAATTTTACCAATCTACAGTTTAGTTGGATGTTTACTGGGTTTAAGCAGGCCAGCACTGCTTGCCTCCTGGTGCGGATGCCTTTCTGTTTGAGAGGTTCTTTTAGGAGCTGTTGCCGCGCTTGGTGCAGTTCTTTGCATAGGCAAATTAAATGTAGAATGTCGCCATTATTGATGTTACACAGCCTGCAAGTATCTTGTCCTTTTGTCCTCAGCCATGGTGGTAGATGCTGGGTGCATGGAAGGATCCCCAGTCTGTACCTTAGGAAGTTCATTTTTATGGCCCTAGGGTAGCCCTGGTTAAAGTAGGGTTGTGGGGCGAGTGATTTGTAGGAGTTAAGGGTCATCCAGGCATGAGATCTGTTTGAGAAGCTCGCCCTGTCCTCTACTAAGGAGATATGTTTTATGTTTTTCCAGACTAGTTTTTTAAAGTTGAGATAGCCGAGTTGTGCATCCTAAAGTCCAGAAAGTTTGGTAGATTCCAAGGCTAACTGAAATGAAATGAATTTGTACTTGTAAAGCGCACTGATACCCCAACTGGGGTTTCCTGGCGCTGTACGCATACCGCTGTGGAACCCTTCCTGGCTTTTCCCTGTGAAATGTCCACTCCTGGGCACCCCCAAGGTGAAGCCAGGCATCCCAGCGCTGTTGGGGCCGTTGTGGAGATTAAGCAAGCTATTGCCCAGAGTTGCAGAGTGGGACCCATGATTAGAATAGGCACCGAGGCGAGAATTATCAGGTCCGAGGAAATTGAGCCCAAGACCCGCCGAGGCGGGAATTGAACCCTGGTCCCGGGCCAGATCACTGCATCAGGGTCTGCCGCTCTAACCATTGAGCCACACTTCTCCACAGAAGGTAGCTTCTTGCCTGAGAGAACTCCCTGTGCTGTATGTCATGCCACAGCAGATAGTTTAGAGTGTTTATAGTGGCACTTCTTATCTTATGCCAGCAGATGATGTACGCGCCATACCTGGCTAATACTTGTTGTTGAAGGCCGAACTCCAACCTAATTTGAGCAGGTGATGTGTAGGGCGGAAGACTGAACATAGTTCTGTAAGCTTTAACCTGCGTGTTATCCAGCTCCTTAGCGTCTCTTCCCCGCATTGCCTCGCTGCCATAAGTAATCGAGGGGAGAAGTTTAGCCTGGACTACCTTCAAGAGCGGGGTCAGAGTCGGTCCCATCAGTTGGTTTGCAAGGTTTTTCATCGTCAGGGCGGTCAGCAGACCTTTCCTTCTAATTTCCTCTTTCTGGCGCCCAAACGACCCTTCCTTATCGAATGTGACTCCTAGATACTTGTACTCGCAAGCTGGGTCAATTTTAGTGCCACCAAGAAACCAGTTCCTCTGTGGGTTCTTTTTATTATTTATTGACAATGTCCGGGTCTTGCTCAGGTTTATTTTTAAGTTGTTTTCTGTTGCGTAATTCTGCATTTCCGTCAGTAGGTGTTGAAGACCGACGTGAGTGTGACTAAGCAGAACTACGTCGTCTGCGTACATCAGATTGGTTAAGGTTTTCCCTCCAGTCCTTGGAGAATGGGAGTTGCAGGCATCGAGCACCTTTGGAAGGTCAGCCATGAATAGGTTGAATAGGGTTGGTGCAAGCACACAACCCTGTTTCAGTCCTTTTGTGGTGGGGACTTTTGAGGAGAGGTGGGTGCCGCCGCCTAGTTTCACCTGCACCCAGGTGTCCGTGTGTAGAAGCAGCAGCATGTTTAGAATAGTCTGTAGTATGCCCCATTGCGCCAGTTTCCACCACAGTCTGCCTCTCTCTACATTGTCAAAGGCAGCACTAAAGTCAATATAACACAGGTGTAGAGGTAACTTGGAAGCTTTTGCTGCGTCGATTATTAAAGAGATTGCGAGGATATTTGTAGATGTGCTAGCCATTTTGCGGTAGCCGGTCTGATTCAGCG
The DNA here is from genome assembly GCA_963921515.1 of Calotriton arnoldi. Taxonomy (NCBI): domain Eukaryota; kingdom Metazoa; phylum Chordata; class Amphibia; order Caudata; family Salamandridae; genus Calotriton; species Calotriton arnoldi. The sequence continues at coordinate 2,197,507 of CAWUFW010001997.1, forward strand.
GTATTATCTGATTCGTCTCAGCCCAGAGTGTAAGCTCCTCTAATATGGTGCCCGCAAAATATTTCGCTTCATTATCGATCAGAGCTACTAAACGATAGTTGTTGGGCTCGGCCTTGTCTCCTTTTTTATAAATTGGGACTATTGTCGAGCCCCTCCAGGATTCTGGTATTCTGTTTAGTAGCCTGATTTCCAGAAAGAGAGGTTGCAGAATATCCGCCCAATCTTCACTCTTCGCTTTAAACAGGGCAGGTGGAATGCCATTCGGTCCCGGGGCTCCTTCTTTCCTCCCTTTGGCGATCTGCTTTTTAATTGAGAGTGACAGCGGGCGGCTTGCTGCGCCTGATGGTTTGTTTCCTGTGGCTGGGTACTCCTGCTCCCTTATCTTAATTATGCTTGCTTCAGCTTGACCCTCCGGGATCCAGCTGTTGGCCATTTGGGCTCCTGCATTTTCTGTTTGGTTATTGAAGTGGCTAGTAAGATATTTTATCCAGTTTGCTTCCGGAATATGAGACCCTATGCCCTTATGTTGTGGGCGCATGATCCCGTTCACAGTTTTCCAGAAGCGGGCACTGTTGTTACAATTTGTGTCGTGTAGGAGTTTTGCCCAGATTTCGTTCTCGCGGTCTCTCTTGATATTCCATTTTAATCTTTTTAGCACTGCCCTTTGGTCATTCAGGGATACTCGTGCACTAGTGTTCCCTGGGGATCTTCTCAGCTTACGCAGAATCGAGTTTATTGATTTCTTGAGTGCCTTGAGCTGTACTCTCTGATCTTTCTGTATTTTGTTTTTTCCGCATTCTTTCCGAGTGTTGTCTTTTGTAGGGAAAGTATCTGCAAGTTTTTCTAGTAGTATGGCAGTAAAATGTCCCCAGTAGGCAATTTGATCATCTGTGCTGGAAGCTTGCGAGTTAAATAGTTGAATTGCAGCTTTGGCCTGCGAGTTTAAGTTGTTTGTTGTACATTTGATTCTTTTCAGATTTGAGGTGTAAATAGGCCCCAGGGTTACGTCTGGCCTAATTGATCTATGTGCGGTGGCTGTTAGTTGAATTTCCTGAGGGCGATGGTCACTATCGCCCTTGTCCCCCATTCTGAACCCAAGGATGTATGGAAACAGCGCGAGGCTTGCAAAGGTGTAATCCAGTATGGAACTTGTTGTTGCAGAATAAAAGGATTCGACTGGAGGAGAGTCTTCCGGAAATCTTCCGTTTAGTGCTCGAAGGTTTAGATGTTCTAGGTCATCGAGGAAGCGGCTGTTGCGGCATTTCTTCTTTCCGTTCAGTGGGACGCATTGTGTGGGAATATTGTGGATTCCAGTTAGAGCCGATACTTCCTCCCCTTCTGCCGAGCCAATGAGATAATGGTTTAGGTCCCCTGTCAAGATAAACGTTGGGTTTTCCATCTCTGAAGCATACTTTGCCAGTTGGTTGGTAAGTTTGGTCGAGTCTTTCGCTTTGCGTTTAGGATGGACATACGAGTTAATTATGCACACCTCCGTTTCTTCTTCATCGACGGCGATGCTAATTGTGACTGCTAGTGTTGCATTTGACATCGAGTCCATGAGGTTTGCTGAGGCTATGCTCGTCGTGGAAACATAGGTGGTCAGCCTGCCAGAGCAGTGGCCAAATCTGCCGGTCCTTATTGTTGGTGTGGCAAAACATGTGTAACCCTCAATATGCTGTGGGTCCGTCAGCCAAGTTTCTTGCAACAAGATTATGTCGAAGGTTTTAACATAATTCAAGAAATCAGGGTCCTCTATTTTTGTCGCTAAGCCGTTAATATTCCACGAGCATAGTCTGAGGGGAGGTTCCTTTGCTCTACTGTAGGCTCTGACTTGTGAGTTGCGTCAATCCTCCTCTGGACGTATGGTTATAGTGCGGGATAATACTTCCCTGGTGAGGCCTTGATTTGAGTAGGCGACTACTCTTGACGATAATTCTGGTTGGTCCCTCTGGCTGCTGGTACTCCGTTGTCGCGATCTTCCCCGCGCGCCTCTAAGTACGCAGTTTGAGTGTACTTGATGTTTTTTTGTTACAGGACTTGCGTTGCTCAGTAATGGGAATGGATAGGCTGGTTTTTGAAAAGGGGCAATGTTGATGCCCCAGTTTAGGAATATCCCCAGTTCAGCTAAGATTGTATCTGCGATTTTGCTTGTGGTCCACGTTGTCTTTGTTGCCTCTGTCCTGATGAAGACCCTACAGTGATGTCATTGATACACACACGGTTATAGGGGTCGAAACTTCGACGTTCATTATTAAGCGTTGGTGCCCAACCAGACCCATACAATAAAGGAGGTCTGCCTAGGGTTTCTGTTATTGTTTGTACAACACTACCAAAAGAGAAATTGATGTTACTTGTACTGTGGTTTTTTGTTTGTATTATTGATATATGTACAGTCACTTTCTTTCCCTTTTATATGTCACTATTGTAGATAATCACTTATGTTTGTTGTGTAGGTTTGATACGTGTCCAGTTATGTCATTATCTACAATTATATGATTTTTTTTCAAATACACTAGCGTTTTTTCAAGTTGATTGTCTTTTTGTTTAAAATATATCAGTGTTGTGCGTTTGTATATCATTGTTGATCGTCCCACCCATGGGGGACACAAAATGAAATGTATTGATGTGGCAGTATCGTCAGGGAGCACATAGAACAAAGTTCTCTACTTCTTTTCAATAGGCAACTTTAAGGTGGAGAATATGTAGGGCAATCAATGTACTTTAGTTACGAAATGTTTTTTCAACTAATATTTTCACAAGAGTCTTCTTTGTCATATATTTCTTTCTTTTATGTGATATAATTCGAAATGAAAATGTTAAGCTGTCTTAATTTGTTTATCTGTGCAGTCTACAAAGGCAACTAATGTACCATTTTCCCAATTTTTATTGTAAAATTAAAATATGAAGTATGTGGGTAATTGATGAAACAAACCAAAACAACAATTAATCTGATAAATTATCAAGAAAATTTTGAATTACTTGTAGCCCTCTTTAGTAATATCTACCTTGCATGTAAATGGTCAGTTGTGCTGCAGTACTTTTTCATGCTCAGTTTTAACAATGAGGCCTGGAGTGCCAAACTCTGACGTATAATGATTTTTACCTCCTCACGGAAATTAATGCACACTTTTCTAAGAATAATGGAGCTGCCGAACTTTTTAGTTAATAGAGAAGAACTTTTTCTTGAGATATGTTATTGATTATGTCATGCATAATGAAACTGCTGCGGCAATATTTTCCAAATGTACAGCGACAACTGAATAAACCAAATGATGATTACAGAAAATGCAAATGAACCTACGGCTGCCAAAATAATTCCACTCTTGAGTAAAATCCAGGACTGGAGAGAGAACTATGCCGTGTTTGCAAGGCATGCACACATTCTGGGTGAAACTAGGGCACCTGCTAATTACCACAATTGCAGGGTGTAGAAATTAGCAGATGCGCACTTTGAACCCGACTGCAAATTGCACTCCCGCAATGAGGAATTATGCACTATTTCCAAGTGATTTCTATTGGTCCGGGGTGTACAAATCAGAACTGTGCACAATTTGAACCTCTGATCTTTTTCAAGTTTTACCTCCTATAAATTGTGGAGGGAAAGTCCAGGGTAAGGTTCAATTTGTACCTAATGTATATTCATTTGGTCGCACAGGAAAGTTTCCACCGAGAACTGGGTTCGCGGCCCAGCTGTAATCTTGGCCTTTGCATATATACAAAAGTTTGTGTTGGATTTTGCCAAAAGGGTATTATTGTAATTCAGGTGCAGCCTTTTGCAGGAGGAGTAACAGAGCTCATTCTGGCGTATTAAGAGAAACCTGTCATGGTAGAGGAGCAGAGAAAGTAAGGATAAATGATACGTCAAAATGAGAATTGACAGAAAGGGTGACCTGGGATCTAATCGGGCAGTGCAGTGATTAAAGCAGCTATAAATCATGTACTAATGATAATTAAATGTGGATAAAGACACGCCTAGTGAACGCTTTACAGGAAATTGAAACTCACTTTTTGCTCATCATGCTATATGTCTTGAATACATGGACAATCTCGGAACCGGTACCCATCTAGATGCAACACAGAGCTGCAACATGTGTAGGGCATGAATCTGCACATCGTACACCTTTCAAATGTTCCCCTTTTTTGCAGCAGATGCTGTGGCAGAGATTTAATGTTTTTGTCCACAACCCTGAAGGACCTCCAGCTATTTTGAATACACTTCATTGGATTTTATTTGTAATACAATGTAACACAAAAGGAGAAGTGACTCGTCCATTGAGAACTCTCTAAGACACTATATGAAACATTTGGCTACATGTACGAAGCATTTTTGAGGTCGCAAACAGCCCAATACGCAGAATCGGGCCGCTTGCGACCGTAAAAATGCTTTTTAGGATTCACAAAGCCCAAATTGCGATTCGGTAACTTGTTACTAAATCACAATTTGGGTTTTGTGATTCGGTATCAGGAAGGGGCGTGTTGAGGGTGCCCCTTCCTAATACTGAGTTGGAATGGTATGTATGAATGTTTTGCGACCGAAATGCAGTCGCAGAACAGCCGCAATTGAAAGCTGGTGGTAACCCATTTGCAAAGGGACCCCTTCCCCCTTTGAGAATGGTTCGAAAAATATTTTTTAAGAGCAGACAGTGGTCCAAAGGGCCATTGTCTACACTTTAAAAATAAAACTTCAAAGTTAAATTTTTTCTTTTTAAAGGCATCCTATTTTCCTTTAAAAACAGGCTTCGTTTAAAAAACTAAAGATTGTTTTATTTAAAAGCAATCACAGACATGATGGTCTGCTGACCCCAGCATGCCACCATCACTATGATGACTGTGATTCCTAATGGTTCGGAAATTGCGACCTACCTCGTTAATATTCACGAGGTGGTCTATTTGTTACCCACTAGAAATCGCTAATGAAACTCAAAAGAATTTCATGCATTAGAAATAGCGATTTTGTATTTGTGATTCGCAGGAAACCACAATTAGGAAATCGCTATTTATGACTGTTAGATTTGGGAGTCTCTAGTTGGCAGAGGTATGTACCCTTGTCCAAATAGGGACCCTTGCGTCTAGTCAGGGAGAGTAGGTACACTCTCGAAATAACCCCTGCTCACCCTCTTGGTAGCTTGGCACGAGCAGACAGGCTTAGTTCAGAGGCAGTGTGTAAAGCATTTGTGAACACATACAGTAATCAAGTGACAACACTACAAATGGACACCACACAGGTTATATATTTATAAAAATAGGTATACTTTATATAGATTTATCACAAGACCATAAACGACAAAAATAATCCACAATACTGTTAAGAATACTTAGTTCTGATCAAAAAGGCTTAATTCAAGGTTCTGTGCGAGTCGGTAGCCTCCTCCGGCTACGGCGATGTCGAGAACAAACAGAGTCTAACAAATCCAGCTGACCGCGTCGAGACGGGCCAACACAGCGTAGACAGACTCGGTCACAGTACCTTTTACTTGAAGCGGCAGGCACGGGCGTGCGAGCCGGATGGCTGTTCGTCGCGGTCGCGATGCAAAAATGGAAGCGTTGCAGGACGCGTTGTCCCTCGATGCGGTGCAGGCAGCGGCTCGTTGACGTCGTCGAGACGGAGTCGGTGAGACCAGGGCCGTGCGTTGCAGGGCGAGACGGTGCTTCGATGCGGTGCTGGCAGGTTGCGGTGCGGCGACGGAGCCGGATTCAGGAGCTGGCGTCGATCAGTCCGGACAGCGGTGCGAGTCGGGCGGTGCGTCGCAAAGCGTGCGAGCGGTGCCCAACTCCGGTGCGGTCACAGGACTCGAACTCAGCAGCAGTGACCGTGTCGGTCGGACCAGTTCGATTCGGCGTAGCGAAGCGTTGCAGGACGCGTTGTCCCTCGATGCGGTGCAGGCAGCGGCTCGTTGACGGAGTCGGTGAGACCAGGGCCGTGCGTTGCAGGGCGAGACGGTGCTTCGATGCGGTGCTTGCAGGACACCGAGTCGGTCGTGAGAGGCGGTCACAGCTCCCTACCTCTGTAGCCACTGAAACAGGTTTCCAGCAGCAATTCACAAAGGGGGTGAAGTCCAATGGTCCTGGGACTTCGGTCAGGGGGCAAGCTCTCTTCCAAGCCCTTGGAGATCCTTCACAAGTTGATGAAAGTCACAGCAAAGCAAAAGTTCCTTTCTCCTCTCTTTGGCAGTCAGGCAAACCACTGCAGGCCAATCCCCAAGCAGCACTTCAGGCTTAGGGATAGTTTCTCCTCAGTTTCTTCTTGGTTCCGCTCCTCAGTAAAGGTTTCTTCTTGTTCCCAAAAGTGATCTAATCTTCCTGGGGTCTGGGTGCCCCTCTTATACCCTGATTCTCTTTGTTCTCTGGAGGCAGAGAGGCCTCTGCCTAGTCCAAAACCAGTTCTGGTCAGTCCTGGAGCACTTTGTTTTTCTGACTCCTTCTTTCCTTTCAGAATGTGGGGCAGAGTGCTCAGCCGCCCGGCAGGAGGTGGAGCCAGCATTGTGGAAGGCAGGCACAGCCCTATTCAGACCTGCGCTGACTCACCCTGTCTCCTGTAGCCACCCCCAGCCCCTGTCACTCAATCTCCAGACAAGGAATACACAACCTAGCAGAGGCAGGCTTGGATAGTTAGGCAAGAAAATACCCACTTTCTAAAAGTGGTATTTTCGAACACAGAATGTTAAAACCAACTTCACTAAAAGATGTATTTTATCATCCTGAGTTCAGGCATACTAAATTCGTTTTTCTACCAGGTTCCCTGGGTCAGTTCTGACTATAAGGTGTAATAGTCAGTCTGCCCATTCTGGCCTATGGGGAGCAGGTAGCCTTGCAATAGTGAAAAACGAAAATGGCTGTAATTCACTATTAGGACATGCCACACACACCAGGGCATGTCCTACCTTATACTTACAATGCACCCTGCCCTAGGGCCTACTTTAGGGGTGACCAACATGCAGTAAAGGGAAGGTTTAGGGACTGGTAAGTGGGTGTACTCACCAAGTCGACATGGCAGCCCGAGGCATATTTTACAGGCCGCTTCTGTGGGTGGCACAACCAGTGCTGCGAGCCCACCAGCGGCATTGGATTTACAAGCCCTGGGCACACTGAGTGCACTGTACTAGGGACTGACAAGTAAACCAATCATCCAATCATGGAGTCACTAATACATGTATCAATTAACGATAGGGAGCACTTGCACTTTGGCACTGATTAGCAGCGGCAAAGTGCCCATGAGCATCTAGTCCAGCAAAAACATATCGGCAACCGTGGAGGCATTATGAAAAAATGGAAGGGAGACCCACGCCAAGGATGCCAGGTCTAACACGTGTCCCCTCCAGCTGAAATGTGGGGAGAACTATCCTACCCCTAGGGAGTTCTCATCGCTAAGGCGGAAAAATCTGGACAGTCCATCAGCATTGGCGTGTTCTGTACCAGGGCGGTGTTCCACCGTAAAGTCCATCCCCTGTAGGGAAATGGACCACCTCAACAGCTTTGGATTCTCACCCCTCATCTGCATCAACCATCTGAGGGGCCTGTGGTCTGTCTGAACCCGGAAGTGAGTCCCAAACAGGTATGGTCTCAGCTTCTTCAGTGCCCAGACCACAGCAAATGCCTCACGCTCAATAGCACTCCATCTCTGTTCCCGGGGAAGTAACCTCCTACTGATGAAGGCTACCGGTTGGTCTAGGCCCTCCTCATTGATCTGTGATAGAACAGCCCCTACACCATGCTCTGAAGCGTCGGTCTGAACAATGAACTCATTGGAGAAGTTGGGTGCCTGGAGCACAGGCGCCGTGCACATGGCAGTCTTCAAGGTGTCAAAAGCTTTTTGACAGGCGTCAGTCCAAATCACTTTCCTGGGCTGCTTCTTGGAAGTCAGCTCGGTCAAGGGGGCAACAATGCTGCCATACCCCTTGACGAATCTCCGGTAATACCCGGTGAGTCCTAGGAAGGCTCTCACCTCTGTCTGGGTCTTGGGGGCTCCCAAGCCAGAATGGTATCAATTTTCGGTTGGAGGGGCGCCACCTGGCCGCTCCCAACCTGGTGTCCCAAGTGCACCACAGAACCCTGCCCAATCTGGCACTTACTCGCCTTGATTGTGAGGCCTGCCCTCCGCAGCGCCATCAACACTTCCCAGAGGTGGCGCAGATGCTCTTCCCAACGGGCACTGAACACTGCGATGTCATCCAGGTAGGCGGCACTGAAATCCTCCAGTCCAACCAACACCTGGTTGACCAACCTCTGAAAGGTGGCAGGGGCATTCTTCATCCCAAAGGGCATCACCCGGAACTGGTAGTGCCCATCTGGTGTGGAGAATGCTGACCTCTCTTTGCCCCATCAGTCAAGGCGATCTGCCAGTATCCAGACGTTAAGTCAAACGTGCTGAGGTACCGCGCAGCCCCTAACCGATCTATGAGCTCATCAGCTCTGGGGATGGGGTGGGCGTCAGTCCTGGTGACGGAATTGAGTCCCCTGTAGTCCACACAGAACCGGAGTTCTGGTGTGGCACCAAGGCGCGGCAGCTTTTGGAACCAAGACCACGGGGCTGGCCCAAGGGCTGTTAGAGGACTCAATCACCCCTAGCGCAAACATCTTGGAGACCTCCTCCTTGATGCAGGCTCTGACCCTGTCAGTCACCCTGTAAGCCTTGTGCTTTACAGGAAGACTGTCCCCAGTGTCCACATCATGGACGCACCAATGGGTGACACTGGGAACCAGGGAGAACAGGTCAGGGAACTGTCCCAACAGTTGGCGACAGTCACCCTGCTGCTCAGGTGTCAGGGAGGTAGAGAGGTTTACTCCCTCCACTGATCCATCTTGCTCTCGGGCTGACAGGAGGTCAGGAAGAGGCTCGGTCTCCTCCTCCATTCCATCATCTGTAGCTAAGAGCATGCCCACTTGGGACCTCTCCAAGTGGGGCTTCAGGCGGTTCACATGCAGGACCCGCAAGGGGTTCCTGGGAGACTGCAAGTCCACCAAATAGGTAACTGGACTCTTGCGCTCCACCACCGTAAAAGGGCCGGTCCACCTGTCCTGGAGCGCACAGGGCTCCACAGGGGCCATGACCCACACTTTCTGACCAGGCTGAAGCTCTACCAGAGTGGCATTCTGGTCGTACCACCGCTTCATCTCCTCCTGGCTGGCTTCCAGATTTGCCTCAGCAAGCTCTCTGAAACGCCTAGTCTGGTTCCTGAAGGCCAGCATGTAACTGTATACATCCTGGGGAGGTTTCCTGGGAGATTGCTCCCAGCCTTCCTTGACCAAACTCAGAGGTCCTCGCACCGGGTGTCCATAGAGGAGCTCAAAGGGACTGAACCCTAGAGACTTCTGTGGCACCTCCCGGTATGCAAACAACAGGCATGGTAAGAGGACGTCCCATTTACGCCTCATGGGTTCTTCCAGACCCATAATCATGCCCTTGAGGGTCCGGTTGAATCTCTCAACCAGACCATTTCCTTGAGGGTGGTAAGGAGTGGTGAACTTGTAAGTTACACCGCACTCCTGCCACAGGGACTTCATGTACTTGGACACGAAGTTGGTACCTCTGTCAGACACCACCTCTTGAGGGAATCCCACACGTGAGAAAATTCCCATCAGTGCCCGTCCCACCACGGGGGCCGTCACTGTCCTCAGAGGGATGGCTTCAGGGTACCGGGTGGCATGGTCCACCAAGACCAGGATAAACCTGTTGCCCATGGCTGTCTTGGGGTCCAGTGGCCCCACAATGTCAATACCCACCCGTTCAAAGGGGGTGCTGACCACAGGGAATGGCTGGAGAGGAGCCTTGTGCTTCCTCCCACTTTTTCCACTTGCCTGGCAAGTCTGGCATGTCCTGCAGTGAGTGGCGGCACTCCTGCGCATCTGGGGCCAATAGAAATGGGTAACAAGCCTGTCAAAGGTCTTGTCCTGCCCCAGATGTCCCGCTAACGGTACATCATGAGCCAACCCCAGTAGGAAGGCTCTGAAGCGCTGGGGTACCACCAGCACACGGGCTGACCCAGGCTCAGCAACCTTAGGCTCTGAATACAGGAGACCATTCTCCCAGTAAACCCAATGTGATCCAGACTGATCACCTGCTGCCTGGTCTGTGGCCTGTTGCCTCAGACCCACGAGAAGAAGGGCATGTGTTCTGCTCCTTGCAGAACTCTTCCCTGGAGGGTCCTCCTTCTTGCTGCCAATGGGTCAGCTCAGGTAGGTCCCCCAGTTCAGCTACCTGTTCCCCTGTAGGTTCCAGGGCATCCCCCTCAGGGTCTGCCTCCTCCTGGACCGTGGGAACCTCGGGGGCCGGTTTCCCGCGCCCCTGCCTCCTCTCTCTCCGGCAGGCACCTGGGCCTCCCTCTCAGGCTCCAGGTCCTCTTGAACACCTTTAGCTGCCATTGACCGGGTGGTCACACATGCCCAATCAGGCAAGCCCAACATTTCTAAATGCGCACTCCGCTCCACCTTAGCCCAAGGTGAGCTCTCCAAATCGTTCCCTAACAAACAGTCAACAGGCATGGCTGGCCTCACAGCTACTTGAAGAGTACCCGAGACCCCCCACTCAAAGGGAACCTGAGCCACCTTGCAGTGACTCTCTGTGTTGTCAGCGGCAACAACCGGATAGAATGCATCAGGGATAACCTGCTCTTTAGACACCAGGTGACACTTGACAGCTGTCACACTGGCTCCTGTGTCTCTCAGAGCCTCCACCCTATGGCCATTGATGGTCACCCACTGCCTGTATTTCTTAGTGTTCTCAGGCAGCGGGGTCCTAGGGACCATCTCAGAGTCTCCTAATGAGACAAGGGAAAACACTGTGGGATCCCCCCACCTTGGGCACCCAACTCCTCCCCCAGGGCTACACTAGCCAACTGCCGGGGGACTGCACCGGTGGGTGCTGGTTTTCCATGCAAAGGGCAACGAGGATCGTTTGCCTTGTGGCCAGGGGCGCCACACTTGTAACATACCAGTGGTCCCTGGTGAACAGGGGGCCTGTCAGGGCCACTGGCTTCTTCTCAGGGGAGGCTGGGAACCTTTCCCTTGGTTCCCTTGGGGTCTACTTTGGGGCCCTTTATGGAACTCCTTCTGTTTACCCTTGTCCCCCCCACTCTTCTGCGGGGGACCCTGCCCACCCTTGGCGGAGTCTCCCACGTGACCCTTGTGGACCCGGGTACTCACCCAGCGGTCCGCCTCCTCAGCAAGCTGCCTAGGGTTAGTCAGCTTACTATCAATCAGGTGCTGGCGTAGCTCAGGAAAACAATTACCGGACAAGTGCTCCCAGGCAATCAAATCAAAGAGCGCCTGAAAATCAGTCGCTTTGCTACCCTTTACCCAACCATCCAAGGCTCTGCAAAAGAAGGTCACATATTCAACCCAGGTACTGCTTTCAATCTTACTACAGTTCCTGAACCTTTGCCTATAAAGCTCAGGGGTCAAACCATATCTAGTCATTAAGGCATCCTTCATGTGGCTGTACGAATTATAGACTTCAGAGGGCAAATCCAACAAGGTATCCCGCCCTTCACTGAGGAACCGTCCCCACAACCCCGCTCCCCAATCCTTCTCAGGGACCCGGTGGGAAGACATGGCTACCTCATAGGCTTTGAACCACTGCCCTATGTCGTCATTTTTAAAAAACTCCTTCACCACATCTTTGGGAATATACACCCTAGCTTCAACAGGCACAGGCGGTACACTGCCACCAGAGGGAGTAATCTCTAAGCTCTTGGCCTTCAATTCCAACTCCCTCAAAACTTTCTCATGTTCAAACTGCATTTTCTTTTCCTCTAGGGCTAATTTCCTTGTTTGTATTTCGAATTCTAACTGCTTATTCAGCTTGAGTTTGGTCAGCTCTATTTCGTGCATCCTACTCTCTTTCCTGTCCTCCAACTCCTCTGGAGACAGTCCTCTGGCAGAAACACTGCTACCTACTGGGGAAGGTGGTCTTCTAGCCCCTAGACCCAATAGCCCCTCCAGCTGCCCTTCTGCATTCTCAGCCCCCTCCACAGGGGCACTCCTTGATTCGACCCAGGCCCTCAGCGCCTTTTGGAGGTCCTCCTTCCTGGAGATCCCGGTCATGGACACTTTAAACTTTTTGCAGAATTGCTTGAGCTGCTTAAGGGTGTAGCATTCTAGCCTCTCTTCTTCCCAATCACATTCAACAGAGGCTACTGATGCTGGTTTCTCCATAGTGACTGAACTTGGCATTTGCAAAAATAGGAAATCCCAGAAAAAATGCTATTAAAGTATGTGGTTGCGTTTTGGTCTGCACTCACTAAGTAGTGTTCACCAATCACTGTACATGAGTCACAAATGCAAGTCCAGAATCCTCACCGCTGACCACCAATGTTAGATTTGGGAGTCTCTAGTTGGCAGAGGTATGTACCCTTGTCCAAATAGGGACCCTTGCGTCTAGTCAGGGAGAGTAGGTACACTCTCGAAATAACCCCTGCTCACCCTCTTGGTAGCTTGGCACGAGCAGACAGGCTTAGTTCAGAGGCAGTGTGTAAAGCATTTGTGAACACATACAGTAATCAAGTGACAACACTACAAATGGACACCACACAGGTTATATATTTATAAAAATAGGTATACTTTATATAGATTTATCACAAGACCATAAACGACAAAAATAATCCACAATACTGTTAAGAATACTTAGTTCTGATCAAAAAGGCTTAATTCAAGGTTCTGTGCGAGTCGGTAGCCTCCTCCGGCTACGGCGATGTCGAGAACAAACAGAGTCTAACAAATCCAGCTGACCGCGTCGAGACGGGCCAACACAGCGTAGACAGACTCGGTCACAGTACCTTTTACTTGAAGCGGCAGGCACGGGCGTGCGAGCCGGATGGCTGTTCGTCGCGGTCGCGATGCAAAAATGGAAGCGTTGCAGGACGCGTTGTCCCTCGATGCGGTGCAGGCAGCGGCTCGTTGACGTCGTCGAGACGGAGTCGGTGAGACCAGGGCCGTGCGTTGCAGGGCGAGACGGTGCTTCGATGCGGTGCTGGCAGGTTGCGGTGCGGCGACGGAGCCGGATTCAGGAGCTGGCGTCGATCAGTCCGGACAGCGGTGCGAGTCGGGCGGTGCGTCGCAAAGCGTGCGAGCGGTGCCCAACTCCGGTGCGGTCACAGGACTCGAACTCAGCAGCAGTGACCGTGTCGGTCGGACCAGTTCGATTCGGCGTAGCGAAGCGTTGCAGGACGCGTTGTCCCTCGATGCGGTGCAGGCAGCGGCTCGTTGACGGAGTCGGTGAGACCAGGGCCGTGCGTTGCAGGGCGAGACGGTGCTTCGATGCGGTGCTTGCAGGACACCGAGTCGGTCGTGAGAGGCGGTCACAGCTCCCTACCTCTGTAGCCACTGAAACAGGTTTCCAGCAGCAATTCACAAAGGGGGTGAAGTCCAATGGTCCTGGGACTTCGGTCAGGGGGCAAGCTCTCTTCCAAGCCCTTGGAGATCCTTCACAAGTTGATGAAAGTCACAGCAAAGCAAAAGTTCCTTTCTCCTCTCTTTGGCAGTCAGGCAAACCACTGCAGGCCAATCCCCCAAGCAGCACTTCAGGCTTAGGGATAGTTTCTCCTCAGTTTCTTCTTGGTTCCGCTCCTCAGTAAAGGTTTCTTCTTGTTCCCAAAAGTGATCTAATCTTCCTGGGGTCTGGGTGCCCCTCTTATACCCTGATTCTCTTTGTTCTCTGGAGGCAGAGAGGCCTCTGCCTAGTCCAAAACCAGTTCTGGTCAGTCCTGGAGCACTTTGTTTTTCTGACTCCTTCTTTCCTTTCAGAATGTGGGGCAGAGTGCTCAGCCGCCCGGCAGGAGGTGGAGCCAGCATTGTGGAAGGCAGGCACAGCCCTATTCAGACCTGCGCTGACTCACCCTGTCTCCTGTAGCCACCCCCAGCCCCTGTCACTCAATCTCCAGACAAGGAATACACAACCTAGCAGAGGCAGGCTTGGATAGTTAGGCAAGAAAATACCCACTTTCTAAAAGTGGTATTTTCGAACACAGAATGTTAAAACCAACTTCACTAAAAGATGTATTTTATCATCCTGAGTTCAGGCATACTAAATTCGTTTTTCTACCAGGTTCCCTGGGTCAGTTCTGACTATAAGGTGTAATAGTCAGTCTGCCCATTCTGGCCTATGGGGAGCAGGTAGCCTTGCAATAGTGAAAAACGAAAATGGCTGTAATTCACTATTAGGACATGCCACACACACCAGGGCATGTCCTACCTTATACTTACAATGCACCCTGCCCTAGGGCCTACTTTAGGGGTGACCAACATGCAGTAAAGGGAAGGTTTAGGGACTGGTAAGTGGGTGTACTCACCAAGTCGACATGGCAGCCCGAGGCATATTTTACAGGCCGCTTCTGTGGGTGGCACAACCAGTGCTGCGAGCCCACCAGCGGCATTGGATTTACAAGCCCTGGGCACACTGAGTGCACTGTACTAGGGACTGACAAGTAAACCAATCATCCAATCATGGAGTCACTAATACATGTATCAATTAACGATAGGGAGCACTTGCACTTTGGCACTGATTAGCAGCGGCAAAGTGCCCATGAGCATCTAGTCCAGCAAAAACATATCGGCAACCGTGGAGGCATTATGAAAAAATGGAAGGGAGACCCACGCCAAGGATGCCAGGTCTAACAATGACTTTCGTACATCTGTCCCATAATTGTTTACACCAAGTGATTGTTGAAATCACACCTTCTTTTGCTTGTTCTAATAAGGCCACAGAGAATTATCTTTACGCAGGTGTATTTTTGTCTTTTCAGTAATTTTGTGTTGCGCTTGTTACTTGAAATTCCAGATATTACACTATTATGTCAAATCGGTAATTACGCATGTTTCGCGTTTTAAGAATTTTCTGTGTAAATGGAGATTTCTTATAGTTCCAATACTTCAGGGATCCATTGGGTCCTCTCTTTATAAACGGCTTATTTCACTAATGAACACTTACTCACGCTGCTCTCCTGCTACTCTAATCTAAATCTGTTCAATTTAATCAGGGCATTGATCTTTCTGTCAAGGATCTCAATCTGTCAGTCATGCATTAGGCTCATTTCTTCCAAATTTTTGAAATTCCCCTTGCACTGACCATTTGTTCCTCCATTGTGACCGATCTTGTTCTCATTTTGTTGTGATTATCTTCCACTTTGTCCCTGGGCTTTAAGTCCTGCTCAGTGCATCTAGCAAAGGCTCCCGCTTTGGGGCAGCTGCTTTAGATCATTTTACTATTTTTTTATAGGTTGTCTACAAAAAATCTTTAGTCAGTTTCATTCAATTTGCTCTTCTTTTCCCCCTCTTCGGCGCCTTGCTCAGAGAGTTTCCTGCAAAGTTCAGAGTATATCCGGTCCACTCTGGTGAAGCATTTCCTAATTACAGAACACAGATTTAGCCATGAGTCCCACAGGGGCACCTGACTGCAGTTTTCCTGCCACTGATACCACATAACCAGTCCACTTTTTCCTTCCCTCTTCTCTGGTGTTCTTTTTCCTCACCTCTGCTGCCGTTCCTATTTAGGCAATAATTCCTCCAGGAAGTACAGGTGAGTTTGATCCATGGAGCGAGCAATGACGAAGTGACACAACTGATGGGTGGATGGGTGGGTACACCTAACAAATGTTCCATCGGTTATGTCACAGATACAGATAAACAAGGATATATGTTTGGGAAAGCATTCAGCATATGGAATCTGTTGGACTTGGCCCACTCTGCAGGGTTGCCCCCAAGCATTTTGCCATTCAACTCTCCTGTTTTCTGAACTAAGTTCTGTTGGCTTGTAGGACTCTGTAAACTTTATCATGCTCACCAATGCTAAAGTGCTTGTGCTCTCTCATTTAAACATGGTGAAATTGGCTTACACCTAATTGGCACATTTAATTTACTTATAGGTCCCTAGTAAAGTGGTACTACAGGTACCCAGGGCCTATACATTAAATGCTACTAGTGGGCCTGCAGTGCTGATTGTGTCACCCACTTAAGTAGTTTTTATAACATGTCTCAGGCCTGCCATTGCAGCTTGGGGGCAACATAACGCTGTCATTTTGACCTGGCAAAATAAACCTTTTGCCAAGTCTAAGCCTTCCTTTTTAATACATATAAGTCACCCCTAGGGTAGGTCCTAAATGGCCCATAGGGCAGGGTGCAGTGCATCTAAAAAGTTGGACATGCACTTTTAAGTTTTACATGTCCTGGTAGTGGAAAACTCTTAAGTTCATTTTCCCTACTGCAAGGCCTGCCTCTCCCATAGGTTAAAATTAAGTTACCTTATTACATTCAATAAGTGATAACTTTTGATTGGGATTAGGTAGGATTGTTGAGTTTGGTCTCTTAAGAATAACATTTAAAACCCTCTCTAATGTTAACGTCCGATTTTAAGTTACAATTCTGAAAATGCCACATTTAGAAATTTTACATTTTCTTGTCCTAACCATTTGATGCATGCAGCCTACTCCTGGGTCACATGACTGGGCGTGAATGGCAGTTGGTCTTTATGTATTCCTCCCACACAGTAGAGAGACTGGATGGTGGCAGGATGGGCCATCTAGGAGGGGCAGAGCTATCATCTACCATACTTGCACTTCAAAGGGGCTGCCTCAGCACATTCACAAAGGATTTCATACTAGGTCATTGTGCCCTCCAGACAACCTGAGACTAGGGTAGGGAGGCCTCCTGATATGAGCCTCAGGGACAGAAAAGGCTTCATCCATCTTGAACCCGCACCTGGACCGAGCCTGAGTGAGTCCTGACCCTTAAAGAGGCGCCCCTCCAGTCCTGGAACCTTGGAATTGGGGTTACAGATGCTGTACCAGCTTAACTGAAGATTCCACCAAATCCAGCGCGGGGCAACGCAAAGCAACACAAATCCCCACAAAGCAACATCATGCAGACCACGCACCAAAGACATAAGGTGCAATCCTCAGCGGGCCAAACTTGGTCCTGTGCCTAACTTGTGACTTTGTCCCGGTCCAGCATGATCACATACCCTCAATTGGCACTTTGTGCCTTTTGACACGTCTTTTTATCTAAATCTTTAAAATTGCGTAGCTACAGTTCTACTGATTGTTTTTTTGTTGTTTTGGTACCAAATTATTTATTAGATTTTATTCTATTTTTCTAAATTGTTGTGGGAATTTCCATTTGTTGTGTTTTAACTTTGCTACTGTGTGAGTGTTGCATTAATACTTTAAAATAAAAATTATTTTCTTAAGTAGCTACTTTCATTCCCATTCACATTAAATGATCAAACATTACTTCTAATTCATTGATTGATTCTTATTTATTGTTGAGATATCATAATGTAAACATTCATAATACAATTTGTTTTCCTCTTTCAAAGGTCACATAATGTATAATCTACGGCCACAGTAAATCAACATTGCATTCAGCCAATACATGTTTCACGGCAAACAGACAGCTTCTTCAGGGCTGAAATGAAAGAACAATTGTTATTCTATCACTGAGCATATCCATATATTCTTAATATTATAAACTCTCATGATTTCTCATAGCATCATATGTTTAGTTTTCCATGATTGAAATTGCAACAAAATGGTTGAAAAATAGTTACAACATTCACTGCAAGCCCATAGCAAGATTTCATGCATCATCCACATTTATTATTGATTTTGAATAAGCACTCATATGTACAAGGATGGCACTATCCATTTGATAGGCGATCTGATCTTAAGGGAGGTGTACATCTATCCCTCCTGGGAAGAAAAAGTTTATTTATTTATTGAGTTTTATATAGCGCTGGCTAGACCCGGAGGTATCAGAGTGCTTTACATGAGGAACATAGCAATAAAGTTTCACAGTTATATCAATAAAAAAAAAAGGGCATAGTAACAAAACACAAAGAACAAGTCCAAGGAGAAAAGAGAGGAAAAGGGGGGAAGAGTCAGTGGCTGGAGAAGAAAAGCGATCAGGTCAGATAAATCGGGAAGGGTTTCCATGCCCCTTCTGAGAAACAGGGAAGAGGTTCTGGTGGGTGGAGGCCTGGGCACCCCATTTCCAGCCCCAGTACTTTGATTGTTCTAAATTATGAAAGAAGCAGGGGGACTCTGTCTGTCCTAAGAAACCACCCTCTTATGGGACCTCTACAGAGGAGGCTAATGTGGTCTTAAGGGGAAGCAGACCTCAGGGGCAGATGGTAGACCATGATCTAAACTCCCTTAGCCAGGAGATAGACTCAAAGCGTGAGCTTGAGATCCATGAGGGTGGAAGTCGTCACTTCTTTCAGGTCAATGGGAATGGTATCCCTGTCACTGTTTTGAAGGACACCGGGGCGAGCCAGCCCATGATAGTGGAAAGGCTGCTTTCCTCAGAGCAGTACACCGGCCCAGGGTCAGGTATTTCCCGCTCCCATGGCTCTGGTAGCCCTGGTGGAATGGGGTGGGGAGGTCCCCCAGAGGATAGTCATAGTTAGTCCCCAGATGACCCTTGACTGCATTCTGGGAAATGAGTTGATCCCGGTGTCAGGTGAGCTGGGAGGGGTGGCCTCCCAGGGCACTCTGAAAGCTCATGTTTCTGGGCTTACCACTCCCAAACGGAAAGTATAGAAGCACAGATGGAGGGACAGGGGGAGGAAAGGTTCACCCCTTACTCCTGGTCAGCTTCCTGCGGAACAAAAGAGGGTCCCTGAAAGTTTTGGATACAGAGAGGCCGGGCCAGGGGTATTGCACTCCGAAAAGCACACAGAGAAACCTGCCAACTCAAATTTCTTTGAATGTGTGTAACTCTCAAATGTTTACATTTAAGACACCTTCTAGAGCCCATAAACAATCATAACAACTCCTAGAAGAACACGCAATGTATTCAATATTATTTCTTTTTTGTGTTTCTTTCTTTAAACAGCTATCAACAAAGTACATACATACATATATGAACAGCCACAGTTGCTAAATAGATTACTGTGTAGTACACAAAACATACATTTGTTTTGCTCTAAGTTGTACAGCCTGATACCCTACTCATGCTAAAACTCACTACATACTCTCACTCATGTCACATTCATACTTCATTCATTCAGCCTCCATCAGCCAGAAACCATTAAAAAATAGGAGCAGAAGACACCCGATAAGACCAAGTTATATCTTTAAAGCTTACCAACATGGTAGACCTTTGGCAGCGGAACCTATCATTTACTTCTTTTCAACAAATACTAAAGAAGGCGGGAAAGCAGCATTCATTAATGGAGGACAAAGCCAGCTAAGCAAGCGAGCCCATGCATGAATGGTCTTGCAATCGTATACAAAACCGCAACCAGCAACATATCTAGGTCTGTCTTTCTCTCCTTATCTAAAGACCAAGGGGCATATTCACAAGGAGCTATCGCCGAATTAACGGCACTTTATCGCAGCCAAAGTCGTGATAAATTTACCTCCCCATTCACAAGCCGGTGTTAACAGCCCACAGCACCAGTTTACCCGCGATAGCAGCCGCAAAAAACATCGCCACAGAGGACCCCCGCAAATATCGCTAATGAGATGCAGAGTGGGCGTTCCCATGCCAAAAGTCGAGACAACAGCACACCTCAACATTCACAACGACCAGCCACATCCGCGATAAAAACACAAAACAGGCGATAAGGCGCGTTAGCACCAGGAAATCTACACCTGCTCTGACCTGATGTAAACTCGGACGGCAGCCTGCAAACCAAAAGGTAGCACAGCCCAGGGCTACATCGGAAGGGCAACAGATGCCATGGAGCCACCCATCATGCGGCCCGGACACCCAAGAGGGCCACAACACCCACAGCCACCACCCCCAGGACCACCCCTCCCTGGCACCCCCGACCAAAGACATGCCACATCAGCCACACCTAAACATGTACAAAATATTCCGCTTGATGCCTCACAATCACAACTGGTGACATGGATGTGTCGTCACAGAAATGACCTGCACACATTCACTTTCGAAGCAACAAATGAAACTTTATTAAAATAGAACAACAAAATGAAATGAAGACACATGGCCGCTCCCCTCCGGACAATACGTAGGTCACAGCCTGTAAGACAGAAAACATGATGAGAAGGTGTGTCCTGCGCACATCAGAGGACAGAGAGAGAGCGAAGGAGAGAGAGAGCAAGAGAGGGAGGGAGAGAGAGAGGGATCCCGGAAGCGTCGCCACGTGGCGGTAGGCCCGCGCTGCCCGCTGGCTCTGGCCTACACTGCGGTCCAGCAGGGCACACAAAACCTGAGCTGTCCGGACCGCAGGGACGGGGCATCATCGCAGGCTGCACACCCGCTCTGCAGCTCAAGGTGCCACTGACACAGTGCACCCCAAGTCACCGTCCCGTGGTGGGGTGCCTGTGCCATCCGCAAGGCCCCGGGTGCCACCAACCCTGTGCAACCCCAGTCTGCGCCACGTGGTGGTAGGCCCGTGCCTCACTCAAGGCCTCGTGTGCCACTAACCCTGTGCGCAACAACTCATGGGCCCTACATGTGTGAGAACCGTGGAGCGGCCGTCATCCAGTCACCACCTGAAGAGGGGAATGTGACGTCGTCGGCCCCTTATGTTGGCGCAGTCACATGGCCTGTGATGCCTGTGCCGGATGGGTGTGGTGTGTGTAGAAACCTGCCCTCAGGGAGTGGCTGTGACATTCTGACAACTAGACCAGTGACCTGCACACCACCAGCGAGTACGGCTACGACGGGTAGCAATGAGGGCCCCCCTCCGGGCGTTAGCGGAGTGGTCTGGCCTGCCATACGCCTGACAGGCGCAGGGCTTGCAACAATGACTCGTGGGCTCTGGGCGTGGTCCAGTCCATGTCCGGACAAGGAAGTGACTGATGCGTGTGTCCCTGCTGTAGTGTTCACGGAACCCGCTACACAAAATGCAATGTCGCACCCTCTTACTGGCATCCCACAGGATGAACATCATTGACGCAAGGGAAGGCACTGTCCCCACATTCATCCACACATCCATACAGGAATGACGTAAGACATTACACACCAGTGCGTCACTGGATGTTTATTTGCACATCCAGTGCAGTCATGCAGCTGGAGCAGTACAGGGCAATGCCGAGCACACTACACAATATGGGCCCATGGAGGGCCAGCCAGTGTCCATCCCGGGATGAGCTGTACTGCGGAAGAGGAAGGGTACAGTTCGCAGTTTGTCCGCCGTGTCATTGGTCGTCAAACAGGATGTGGCAGTCCATGTCGCTGTCCAAGGTGAGTGCCTCGGAGTGTATCGGGGGTCAGTGGTAGGTCTTGAGGCCATGTGTGGCACCAAGCAGAAACAGGCAAGGTGGCGGAAATGGATGCTAGTGCCTGGCCCTCCTGACCACAGTCCCATCCACGTCCTCGTCCCCGGGTGTGTGCCCTGCCCCACCTGTGGGTGTTGCAGTGCCGGCTGCGGCACTGTGTGCCACTGACACATCAAGGGCCGGAGGAGGATTGTCGGCCGCACTGTGTGGCAGTGACACATCAGGTGCCGGAGTGGATATGCCTGCCGCACTGGAAGGCACTGACACACCAGGGGGCGGAGATGTGGATGGTGTGGGGGCAGCAGCATTCATCATCGCCACGCCTTGTGGCAGCAATGCCATGATGAGGACATGCAGGGCACGGTAGATCCCAGCTACATTTCGCTGATGTGCAGCGGAGGCTGCCATCCTTTCCGCCTCCATCCGCACCATGTCCTCCATGAGCCTCCGCATGTGTGCCAGCTCACGGCTGGCATCGCTGGGGCCACTCTGAGCGGACAGGTATTCTTCCCTCTGCGTCATGACTCCAGAGATATCAGTCAGGGCTCGCTGGAGTCCATGGGGCGGACATAGACACCCAAGGATGGCGTCCAGTTTGGTAGCCATGAGCTCGAACCCCACCCGCACCTGCTCGGCCGTCTCCCTCTGGCCCTCCAGCACACGGCGTTGGAAGGCCATTTGTTGTTCCTGGGGGACTTGGGAGGGTGCTGGGGCTGTGGGTGCCTCCTGCTGGGTGGTTTGGGTGGTGGGTGGGGTCTCATGGATGTAGCTGGGCTGCCCTGATCCTGGTGGTGAGTTGCGGATGAGGTCAATGAGGTCTTGGATGGTTTGGGTGTCGATGCTGGTGTTGTCCTCCTCCTCGTCATCAGTGAAGAGTGGCTGGGACTGCTCTGCAGGAGGTGTTGACGATGCCCCTGGGATGTGAAGGGGAGATGGTTTATTACAATGTGTCCACATGTATGTAACCACATGGTACAGGTTGACATTCAGACAGCATGGCATTGTACATTGTGACAGTCTGTGGGTCTGGGCGAGGACCCAGAGTGATTGTGGGTGTGCACTGTGCCCTGCTTGCTTGTGCATGTGTGCCATTGTGGCCATCTCCCCCCGTCCCCCCAGTACCTGGTGGTCACTCACCCTGTTGCGGTTGTGTTGTGTCCTGTCGAGCAGTGTCCGGTCCCCCGACTCCGGCCACAGTCGCCACACTGATGACTGTCAACACCAGCTCCTCCATGTCATCCAGCCCCACCTCCGGTCTGCGTTGCTGCCTTCAGGTTGGCGGAGAGTTTCTCCTTGGTCTTCTGCTTGATGTCATTCCATCGCCTCTTGACCTCATCCATTGTCCGCTTGTGCTCTCTGACGGCATTCACCTTGTCGACGATGTCCCACCATATTCCAGTTTTGGTGCCCAATGACACGTTGGAGGTGACGAAGAGTTGTTGATGGTGTTCCATCACCTCCGTGACTATGATCCTGTTCGCCTGCGGACTGAACTTGGTCTTCCTGGTCTTCTTGTCCTTGCCCTTCCCTGTCCCCGAGGTCCCAGGCTGGTCGTCCGGGGTGCTTGTGGGGTTGCGCTCGTCCTCTGCGCCTGCTCCGACTGCCTCCATGGTGCTTGTGTGTTGGTCAGTTTGTGTGTGGGTGTTTTTTCTACTTTTATGGAGGTTTTTGACGCCTGCCAGGTGTGTGTTGCATGCCTGGCGCTGCTTGTCGCTGGTTTCCTCATCGCACTTTGACCCATCGCGTGTTTTTTGGTGTTGTGGTTTGTGTTTTTATCTCCATCGTGGTGGTTGTATCGCGGACTTTGTCCGCGGTTTCGGCAGACTATCGCATGGTACCGCCTTGTTGTGAATTCCACGTTGACACTGGGTTATTTTCCCGCGATGGGCTGCGATATTGAAAGTTGCGTTACGCTACTCTTGCGGTAGTTATCACACGTTCTTGTGAATATACCCCCAAGTTGTTAGCAATATGATTTGGAATGCTGCCATCTAATGCAGACCACCCAAGCCAGAGGTATCAGGGCCCAAATTCATGTAGCCTTTGTGGATCTCCAATACAGGACTTGATTCACTTAATATGCATCTGACGAGGGCTAAGTCTACACCGTCGCCAACTGCTAAAGAATTTGCTTAACGCAAGAGGCATTCGTGCCTGTAGAACTGCTATATTTAAATGTCTCGACCCTAATGACCCACAGCTTAACTGTCATTTGGTAAAACTTTTAATCTAATACGAGAAAGCATTAACACACGGCTAGTGGTGAAGCACAACGGCACTTTAGAGACTATGTTCCATGTCTCCTTTTTGTTATCCTACGCATTGTATAACTTATCTATTCTGTATATCCTAAACTGTATATTGATGATCCACAGTTCAACTGTCATTTAGCAAAATCTTTTCTTTTCAGATGTGAGAATGTATAATACGGTTAAGGGCGAAGAATAACGGCACTTTAGAAACAATGTCTCACTTCTTTTGTCCGTTACCCTATGCATTTTATAACTATCTAGACTTTATACCCTAACTGTACGTTTGTACCATCGCTGCAACCTGAAATTTTTAATAGGTATATTTTAATGAATATTTTATGGTGTAATGTATTTAGCCCTATTGGTATATTGTTATGGTTTTAATTAACTAAACAATAAAATGTATTCTGATTCTGAAGTTATATAGTAATAGTGACACAGTATTCTACAACTTTATAAAGAAGTCTTCTTTTATAATAATGAGGTGTATGTTTGTTGATTTGTTTTAATATATTTACAGGTAGTAAACCTTAACATCTATTAAGTTTATTCGCATTACATCTTTCTCATCCTATACATTTTTAAATCAACATGTTGTCTTATGTTTTGGGTCTTCTTAAAAATCTCTTGGACTTATGTGATGATGTAAAGTCTTCTGGTTTGCTTTCAATTTCAATAAGCGCCGACACGCGTTTCGGTGTGAAACCCAAATGATGTCTACCACCTTCTTGAGGGTGTAAAGTGAACTAAAATAGGAGAGGGGGGACAGGAGACCAACTAGAGAGAAAGAGAAACCTGAAACAGAAGAAGGGCACAATTACCACCAAACACTCATATTGTGACAGGATATGCATACTCGATTGGAAGGACAAAGAATTAGGGAGAATATTATAAGGAAGAAATTGCCTGCACCAGTGAAATGTGAGTACCTATAAGGCGACCTATAAGTAGTCTAAGTGAAAACCAGACTACATATCAGAATGTACGAGCCAAAAGGTGAAACCACATGGAGAAAAAAAGTCAGGTGGTTTAGCCAGTGCTACCTTAGAGTACAAAAAAAAGAAGAAAGTAAAAAGAAACATGTGTAGGGAATTCTAGGAGTGATGACCTATATACCAAGTTTGTGTGAACCTACGTGCCACCAAAGTGCTACCACATACAGGCGATAGGCCAGCCAGTTCTACCAAAATCCAGTTCACACCCAGTGTAATCAGATGAACTGAGAGGATGTAATCAAAGCAGTCAGTCAAGTAAGGCTACATAGCTTCACGTACCCCCGAGGCGGGCACAAGACACACTGCCCTGGAAAAACAGGGTCAATGAGGATCAAGGGATTATAAAATGCGTATCGGATTAATAAACGAAACAGGTGCTTACCTTGTGGGGTGGAAGTGGGGACTAGGGGACCTCAACTTTCAAGTAAGGTGAGAGGGTCAGCATAGATGAAAAGTAGAAAATCCTATTGGTCGGATCCGAGTCCTCCAGAAAAGTACTTCATGTGGTAACCTTGCATTAGATAGATAAAAGTTGGGTACTAGCAAAAAGGACAGAGATTTGTCTAGCAGAAATATGGGAGAGTGGGACAGCCTAGGGGTCACATTGTGGTTGTTTATATATGTATGGATATGTACTTTGTTGATAGCTGTTTAAAGAAAGAAACACAAAAAGTAATAATATTGAATACATTTCTTGTTCTTCTGTCAATGAGTTGTTGTAATTGTTTATGGGCTCTAGAAGTTGTGTTGAATGTAAATATTTGAGAGAAGTTACATCCATTCAAAGTAATTTGAGTTGACAGGTTGCCCTGTGTGTTTTTCTGAGTGCAATTCCCCTGGCCCGGCCTCCCTGTATCCAAAACTTTCAGGGGCCCGTCTTTTGTTTTCACAGACTCTACACTGAAGCTGACCAGGCGTAAGGGGTAAGCCTTTTCTCCCCCTGTCCCTACATCTGTGCCTCTGTACCCTCCGTATGGGAGTGGTATGCCCGAGGGGTCCCACTCTCCCCTATTTCCGTTAGGCAAATCTCCATCATTTTTTCTGGCTGCCATGTTGTTTTCCCAGTAGCTATCTCCTGCACATAAAGTGGGAATTTGTACATAAGTGATCTGCAACTAATGAAATGATTCCCCTAGCCTTTCGTTAAAAGCTTCTGCTTTCTGTTTTAATAGCATACTCTATAGGTGATTAAGGAATGAGTGTGCTGCCCGACTTTGTTAGCAGAACTAAATGCAGAATATATGCAAATGCTCTAGATAGTAAAAATTGGAGAGAAACATCTGCGATTCTTAAGAAAATATGTGTAACAATGTGAAAGAGGTTAGCTAGGAAGAGACCTTTTTCTATTCTCATGGCACATACATCCATGGGAATAGGTGAATTGAAATGATCCATACTCCATTAGAAATGAAATTTGACTTTATAAAAAATGAGGGATACTTGTGGGAAGAACCCATTTGAGCAAATCACTTGAAGCCTTAGCAGCTACTACTGCTTGGAAAGAACCATACTACTCATCTGAAAGCTAAACATGTTAGTGTAATTTTAGTGCCAGGTTACTGACTTCTCCCCAAACATACTTGTGCTTGTCAACGCCTTTGACTTGAGGTTTCCTAGCGAAGTATCTGGGTTTGCTGCTGCTCTGTAGAGGACTCTTTAATATAAGACTCTTTATGTTGCAGTTTTTGAAATAAAGAATATTCTTTATTGTTGATAACAATTACCTATCAATTTTCATCATTTAATTATTCTTATTCAATTGCACTCTTTTATTTAAACATGGTACATACCTTTAAAGTCATTGTTATGTAAATGTGTTGCTGTTTGGCTTTTTTGCTGTATACACAATAACACACACATTTCTCTCAAGATTGCCATGATAGTCGGCCAAGATACCAAATGTGAGGCAGACTCTTCGCGGTGTGGCTCCTGAATATCAAGTCCAAGATATCATCAGACACTAATATGATGGACAAAATATCGAGGGGCAAAATATCAAAAGGTAAGTACATATAAGTTCTCTATACCTAACTCCACAAATATGGACCGTGAATATATATATTTCTGCATGGTACATAAATGTGGAGTTAAGAATAGTAAATCTATACTTCCCTCCATGCACATATGTTTTGATATTTTGTCCCTCAATATTTTGTCCATGATGTTAGAGAGCCAAGATATTCTAGTACTCGTCTACCTGAGCTCTGTGGCCATCAGCAACAGCTCACATCAAGAGAGTGGGCTCTTTTGCCCACAGCCTTTCAGTAGGACTTCCTGTGATAATAGACTTTTACATGCCAGCAAGTCTGACTAATCCAGGCAGCACTCATTTTACAAGTGTTGCTGAAACTAAGAGGAAGACAAGGTCTTTTGCAACAGAAGTACATACGTCTGGAGCAGAAGAATAATGACTTCAGTCTCCACTGCATGCCAAAATTCTGAATATTGGAATGACGTCAAACACAAATGAATCTAGGGAGTCTTATGGACAGATGCAATTCCTTGCATATTTTATATGATCAGAGTTGTCAACAAGACTTCACCACAAATTTCCAAACTAACTGCAGTAACTCGGGTAATGTGGTCAAGCTACTAATTGAAATCTGCAAGCTTAAGGGATGAGTTGGTAATGTTCTTTATATTGTGACAGGCATGTTTTCCACATTCCATGAACACTTTTAAGCTACTTAAACTCTTGCTTTCTTGTTATTCTCTATTATTGTGGCATCAGTTTTGACCATTCAGAGATGAGTCTGCCAAGCTGAGTGGCTGAATTTCAGATATGAAATTTATGAGACGTACCACATTCGTCTTAGCCACCTCTGTTGTCCCATTCATCACATTATATACTTTGTCACCCACATAGCTTTCTTACGTGTGTAAAATTCCATTGACCCATCTGTTAGTATGAGAAATGCGACCGCACCGAACCGAAACCAGCTGAAAGGACATTTTGATCTGACAGCCATCTACGTCCCTCTCAGTATTAGAAAATGGCCAGTGATATGTTTAGATCCAGCTCAGCATTGACTTGTATTGATTCACACAACCTCTAGTGCAATGTAACTCAGCTGATATGAGTGTTCTCTTTAAAGCCCCCACTGTCCCCTGAGTTAACAGGGTACAGAATAGTACTGTAATTTTCACAGTGCATCAGGTTCTCTTATAGAAAGTCCTACTGGGGCACCAGAGAATACTGTCAAAATTAATTTACATGCAAAACCTCAGGCATACTACTATAGTGTGCGGGCTATTGTTCTAGCATGCTCTGCAGTACATTGGAGTTTGGCCAGGATGGCTATTGCTGGGCAGAGTAAATTAGCACAATGTGATAAGCCTATGCACACTCCCGAAAGAGATCCAACTGGCAGATTAGGACCACATGATTATGCCATGACACTTTTCTCTGTGAATTGTGTTACAAGCTGTGTAATAAGCCTTTATCTTAGAGAATAATTTGTAAATGACATCTAGATTTAGAAATGCAGAAGGCTGTGAGCCAGCTATAGCATGGCTATTCTAATCTGAACTTTACATCCTGTGTTTTCTTTCAAAGTGCATTGTTGCAGAGATTCTGTTTGGAAACAGAACTATACCTTAGATCACAGGACGTAAGTATGCAGGGAATGAGGCACCATATGGCATCAGTACCTATGGGCCCAAATCCGACTAGCTCACAGTGCCTTACCTGCCCTCCTAACATTCCCAGAATAACAGGCAAATTGGCAACCTAAAACACAACACTCAAGTCCCCAAGTAAACCATGGAAACAGATCATCACATTTCATTTTCTCACTCATGCATTTCCATAATAAACAAAAGACTAACACGAAGAATGTTTACAATGAATATTGAAACTATCGTGCTCTATTATGAAGCAACCGTGCTGAGATTAGAAAACATATTTAACTGAGCAGAGTAATCAACATTACCAGCAAACTGTATACAATGAAAAGCCCTTTCATGGTGAGTGATATATCTGCCTAAGCCTACCCTCACAAAGTGAGCACATTGATATATCAGTGATCTCTGGTATTAGCACCAAACCCCATACCTGCAATTTGTAGTTGGGTGGTCAGCATCTCAGATTGTGCAAGGTTAGTGCGCCCGTTCCAGCACCTCTCCATTCTGCTAGAATTCTCCTCTCTGCCTTTGTGACAGCCTCTAAGGCTGGCATGGGAGTGACGGCAATGATGCGTTTCCCATGTGCAAGTGGCCGCTCTTTAAGAATATCTATCTGCACAGCGGTCAGTATTTTTTCATTGGATGCAAAATACATTTCTGCTCTGGAATATAAATGTGATTTATATGCAATCAGCACTATCTCACCTTCATTAAAGGTGACATAGGTAAATCTGTTTGCACCCGCTATGACATGGATGACTAGGTTTGTGGTATTCACATATGTATGTGAGTGACGTATTGCAAGTAAGTCAGATTGTAAAGATCTGAGTGTGTCCGTTTGTTCTGATGTCCAATGTGAACTGGAAAAATCAGGGTGTATTAATTCATAAAGCGATTGAATCTGTTGTGCATAATCAGGTATGTATGTTGTGCCAAAATTAAGGAATCCTAATAAGGATTGCAATGTCTTTGAGGTGTTTGGAGGTTGCAGTTGTGCACACTTCTCAAAAAAATGAGGGGCAAAACTTTTTCCCTCATGTGTAAGCTCATATCCCAAGAAAACAGTACTTAGAAATGCTATATTAGATTTCTTAAAGTTGAACTTATAGCCAACTTTAACAAATCCAAGTATTATGTGATCTACCCTGGCTAAATGTGGGTTCAACTCATCGCCCATCAGGTAGATATCATCTACATAGAACAATGCGTCAGTGTCAATATCTTGTAGAATTGACACTATTCTGGCAGCAAACAGTTCTGAACTGTTTTTATACCCCATGGCTAGTCGTGCAAAGCGACGTTGAAAGCCAAGCATCAATAAGGCTGTCCAATCTATGCTTTCAGGTGCAAGATTTTACCAGAAAAAACAGTTGGAAATATCTAAGGTTGTTTTATATTTTTTTACAGACTATATTATTAATATGTGCCATACTGTGTGTGTATGACTGTTTAAATTCTTGTAGCCGGAGACTATGCAATATGAATGATCTGGTTTAAAAACAGGAAAAAGGGGATTATTCATTTGAGAGACACACAGTTCAATTACTCCCTGGCACTCCAATTGGGGGAGGATTTCTCTAACAGGTGCTTTAGCATCTCCTTTAATAGGGTATTGTGGTTGCACTTGCGGGCTGGACCTTATGGGTATAACATGGTAAGGAGAGTCCTTATCCCTGCCAACAGGGCTGTGGTATAAAGCTGGGGCTTGTGCAAGAGCCCATTCTGCTGCATAGGCTTGTTTAACTTCTTCAGGGACAAGCACATAAAATGAAGGAATTATAACATCCTCACCTTGTGGGGATGTTTGGACAAACTGCGGGGGTCAATCGACCTCCGCTAAAAGGATGTCGTAGGAAAATGTAAAATTTTCCCAGAATACTTCAAAAATGGTGCACTGTATAGCACCCTTAATTTGCATATCTAAATTATACGGAGGGGCTACGCGCCTATCTGGTGTTTCTGTGTTTCAACTTTAACAAAGTAATCAGTTGCCCTCACTGCCAGAAACTACTGGAGATTCCAGTGCATTATAGTGACTTCTGCCACTCTGTCGAGGAGAATCACCGCCCAACTCCTGCTCATGAGGAGGGTTCTCAGTGTCTGTGGCATACTTTGCGGATAGAGCCGGATAGAGCCGCAACTTTCTTATTCTGAAAAGGAGGGTTATACTGAAGAGGATTTTCCTCCTCTATCTTCACGTCAGACAAGATGTGTGAGCCCCTCTTTGGTTTCACGTACTCTACTTGTCTGCAATCTGAACGCCGTCCTCTGTCGTACTGCTTATCAGATGAGTCCTGAAAGGAACGAGGAGAATAAGTATCAGAAATCTGATACCACTCTGGTGCCTTCATTTGTGTGTGATCATTCAAATCATAGCACCTCTCAGAGGTTTCCGGTGGCGGAGAACCCCCTCGAGGTTTACCTTTCTGTTTTTGTTCAGATTTATCCCATGGTCTTTTAAGGAACTCAGGGTTTTTCTTGGCTTCATTGTCAAAACTAGGATTGCCAAGCATTGGTTTAATAGGTCTGGTTCCCAAATTATTCATCCTAATAAAGTATAGACATCTGCAATAATTATAGGTATCTAACGTTCCGGGTCATCTTGTGCGACTGCTGCGAGCTGCTGACATATTTCCAGAGAAGCTGCTTTACTTTTAATGTTCGACAGAATCATTGTCGACACCATGGGAATATTTCCCATTAGTTTCATCCCCAAATCCAGGGCAGCAGCTGCCCCGTGTTCGTTCTGTATTTAACACCTCCTGCAAGACTGACATAGATGATGTCCCATGATTTATGGCAAATACTGCGGCAAAGACTGTGCCCCAAGTGTTACATCTTCTACAAAGGGAACCATTCCATGGCATAATCACATAGCCAATATCCTGTGCTTGTCTTGTTGTCCCATGAGGGAAAACACAGCTTCAATTTGGTAAATTTTTCTGCCTAGCCAACATGGAATTTCCTCACGATTGGTGGGAATTTTACCCATAACTGAATGAAAAATGACAGGGATTATTGTAGGCACTACAGGCAACCGGGCTTGCCCTGGCCGGCCAACCCTTGCTGGTTGTACCAACAAGGTGCATGAAACCTACTGAGTTAAGCATCTATAGAGTCTTACTAGAGAAGTGTACAATTGTTGTAGCTCTTGCGCAGTGAGATTCACTATATTAGGATATGGTGTATAACCAGCTAATGCTGGCCAAGTGGCCCCATCATTACTAAGGAGACCTGTGCGTACTGGTGCAAGTATGTGTGGAAGGGTGCCTCTGAACCACGTGTGATGTTCCCAATGTGAAAGTGGTATTTCTAAGAGCACATATGCTCTGTATGCTGCTGGTAGGGCAACATGTGTGTATTCATGAAATGTATTGCTTTGAGTATCCACAGCCGGAATGTTGACCCAAGAATAAAAGACTTCAAAGTGATAGCCTTCGTGGGCTTCAACAACAAAAATAAAGTCTAAACCTGCATTAGTAGGGCCATGTACAGTTACATGTGCATTGACAGCAGGTCTGCCATAGACTGCAATGGCACTGGGTTGTGGCATAGTCATAATCAGAACAGCAATAGAAACAAAGGGCAAACACAAAAATGGGTTATACTTTTAAAATTCAAGCTTGAAAAACCAATAGAATTAGGTGCTTCCTAAAGTACTGTGGAGGATTAATCCTGAACACCACAAACGTGTCAGGTGGTAGGTGTAAGGGCTATTATGGACATGCAAAGCACTACTTAGGAGACCCGTGATTAGACCATCATTGGTAGTGCCATGTTGCAGGGGTTCTGTTTGAAAACAGAACTATGCCTGGGATCACAGGACGTCAGTATGTAGGGACTGAGTCACCATACCACATCTGTATCTATGGGCTCAAATCCAACTAGCCCACAGTGCCTCACCTGCCCTCTTAACCTTCCCAGAGTAACCGGTAAATAGACAACCTAGAACACAACTTTCTAGTCCCCAAGGGAACCATGAAAACAGATCATCACCTTTTGTTTTCTTACTCATGCATGTTGATAATAAACTAAAGAATGACACAAAGACAATTTACAATATTTATTGAAACTACCAGGCTCTATTATGAAGCAACTGTGTTGGGATTAGAAAACATATACAACTAAGCAGAGTGATTAGCATTACCGGCAAACTGTATACAATGAAAAGCCCTATCATGGCGAATGATATGTCTGCCTAAGCCTACCCTCATGACATGAGCACAATGATATACTTCAGTGATCTCTGGGATTAGCACAGGACCCCATAACTGGCATTTGTAGTTTAGTGGTCTGCATCTCAGAATGAGCAAGGCTGGTGCAACCGTTCCAGCACCTCTCCCGTCTGCTAGAATTCTCCTCCCTGTTTTTCAAAGGTCAAGTCTCGGTTTATATGATAAGAAATGCTGTGTTGGAAAACAGCTGCTGTGCCTGCGTTGTTTCTAAATGTTAGTATATGTTGCTGAACGATCACAGAAAAATAGGGCACAATGTTGTTTGACCTTGTACACAATGTTCAGACTGAATCCCAAGAGAAGAACTGAATAACAAAAACATGTCCAGCGTATTTCTAAAATAATATCATGGCACAAAATAGTACATGTGGCTGTGCAAAGCAGCCTACAATGTGCAGTTAGGCTAAAATAAGGGAGAACCAAGTGGGCCCTAAAGGGAACTTACTACTGCATTAAGGCATATTTTTAGGTATTAATGCCTTAGCCTGAAATTGAACCCTCCCCTAACCCCCATCAATTAACTGTGCCTTAGCCTCTCGTGGGACCTGGATTTATAGGTAAATTAGCTTGTTGGTTGTAATCAGTACTTTAAATGGAAATATAGAAATCCAGGTACTGACTCCTTAGAGTACCTGCTTGCTTCTGAGAAATGCCGGAATTCTCCCATTAAATGTATTGCCGCAGTGCTGAGAAGTGCAGGTACTCTCCCTTTCAAAGTAAAGAAGTGCAGGCACTCAGTTCCGGAGAGTACCTACCCATTTTGGTTGTAATTCAGGGTGGTGCTATAGACACTGCACATGGACCATTTCTTCATTATATCGATCTACAAGGAGTGTCTTAAGCTTTTGAGGATGTTAAACTTGAGTATTATGGATCAGACAGTGGATCATTGAATACAATAGTGTGTAAGAGTGTCTGTAGGTGTTAGGCGTTTTTGTACAGCTTTCAGCTGCAAGCTCAAAAACAACAATGGTTGAGGTACCCACTAAACAGAGCTCTGAGTCTGTGGAGAGAAATGAGCCACACTAAGCCTACTTCACTATCCCGATTGACATCGATGAGTATTCAAAGGCTAGCTCAATGGAGATAGTGTAGATTAAGTCTGCTGTCTTGCTTTGGGGGACTCTAACCCCCAGAATCCAGCACTCCAGGAGCCACTTCACCTGTGGAAGTGGGACGAGCCCCCACCATGCTATGTCAATGCCATTACAACCAGCAGTGTGGGATGCCTGTTGCCTTGCTTTGGAGGACTCTAAGCCCCATTATCCATCGCACCAGGAGGCACTTCACCTGTGGCAGGGGGGAGGAGCCATCACCCCTTCTATATCAGCCCCATCACAACACCGCAGCGCAGAATGCCTGCTGCCTTGCTTTGCAGGGCTCTAAGCCCCAGAACCCAGTGTGCTAGGAGGCGCTTCACTTGTGGCAGGGAGGAGGAGCCTCCACCACGCTAATTCAGCACCTCCACAGCCCACAGCAAAGCCTGGGTCAACGGCGGTCTTGTCCTGCACCCGTCAGAGCCCAGAGGAGGCTGGGCCACCCCTCTAACGTTCTTTGCTTGGTGGAAGGTAATGTTCTTGTTTTTTAAGCTCCAGTGCCTGCTTAAGGGACTTTCCTGGATCAGCCAATATTGATGAGTTAATCATCTAACAGCGGTCCGTTTCATCTTACATTGCAAACGTTTGATGTAATAGTGGTTGTGGAACGTTTTGCTGGTGATCTGATTGTTTGTGTCCCAGGAAAAGTCTTAATTACTGACTGGCTTACATTGTTGGGTGATAATTTACTCCATCCATGAATAGCAATTAAGGATTGGCCATCTTTGAACAAGGAACCTCATTTCTGCTTGTATTGTGATTCCATGTCTCTTTTTCACAATGTGTAAACTAAAGGCTGTGGAGGGGGCGAGTGGCTCTATTAAAACAAAGAAAACTAAATAAGCCCCAAAAACAGGGGGAGTAATGTAGTGGTTGATCGGATAGATGATCTTTTGGTCAAGTGTGAAGAGCTGCTTAACTCTGATCCTGTACAGTTCTCCCCTGCTCCATCAACAGTGGGCTCTTCCCATCCAAACCCACAGTGCAAGCGTATTCTCAGTATGTTTGATAAATTGCTGAATCGGCCTGTCTCTGTTACAATAACTGAAGTCTCAGATATATCTTCTGATGTGGCCATAATCCCCTTATCCTGCTTGTCTCCCCTTGAGAATGCTCTTCTTTGTAGTAATCTATATTTACCAGTAGTTGAGCTGTCTGAGAAACTTTCTGCTAGTCCTGTTTCTACAGTCCCTCCGAATCTTTTACCATGTGCTAGTTGTACCTCCTTGATTATGGAGCTAAAGGCCGAGGCGGGGGAATTGAAAGCTATCATTTGTCAGTTGTCAAGCATATTAAACCAACTGTTAGCGGTCAAAGACAATAATGCGCCTGCTCTTCAGGCCAATGTACAGCCATGTGCTAATAATTCTAAGATTCAGCAAGCCAGACCCCATTTGGATCCTATTTGTTTGAGTACCATATCGGGCTCAGGTTATGGCAGCCAGGGAAACTCTAATGGACTCCCGTTATGTAGTCCTGCACATAACATCATCAGGACAAGCTACTAGATAATAAATGTTCTGTATAGTCATTTAATACTTCTAGTACTGCTATCCTAATAGTGCCCTGACTCAACAGGGTTGTAATCAAAAGCCTGCCTTAAATTTTGACCGAGAGTGTGATTCTCCGAAAAATAGAATTACTATGATTAAGATTCCAAAATTACCCCCAAACATGAGATATGAAGCAGAGAATTCCCTCATAAATAAAATGATTCATTGGATCAGACATGTTAGAGGTTGTCATTCGGTTATCTGTGACAACATCCGTAGTGAGCGGAGGAGCCCCGAAGCTAATCTAAGGTATGACATGATAGAGCTAGTCTTGAAGAATGAGTGGCTATGCAACAATTTGATGGCTCTGGACTGTAGGTCCAGCGCCCCAAATAACTTGTCGATACAGTTTAAATATTGTCGGCCAGGCAATACCACACATTCCACTACCCAGTTTAGGGGGAGGTTACTATCACATTTGGGGGATGTAGGCTGACTCATGGGTCCTACCCACAATTCCAAACATTTTATGTATTTAATTTCTTCAAATACCATCAGTCAGTCTATGGTAGGCCCTGACAGTGTATTATCACCTCCACATTTGTTTTCCCCTCTAGAAGCTTTATCCCCTGACACCTCATCTAATTGTTATGGACTAGTGGACAAATTTAGTACTATTACTAACCCGCCCTCTATTAATAATATTCCTCCGGCCGATGTTCCTGTCCTCAAGGAGCACATATATATAATGCCCTCATGGCTTTGAGGCCACCCTTGATTAAAATACTGTCATGGAATGTAGCTGGCCTCAAGTCGAAAATGGTTCAACAAGATTGGAATAAATATATTGAAGAGCATGATATATGTTTGCTCCAAGAGACATGGTGTATAGAACCTGTGTACAAACCTGGCTACCTTAACTTTAATATTCCAGCTACGTTGCTCTCCAGGAGTTGTTTGACCACTTTAAGAACTTATACCACGAAGGCAACGTGAACTCATCTGATGACTTGTCCCTGTTGCTTCTCCCTTCGAATTGTGCTGGGCCAATGTTTGATCTCTCAGACATATTAGCTTTTTTTAATGCTTTCACCCAAGGCAACGCTGCTAGACCTGACGGTATACCAGCTGACATTTTCCTCCAGGATGTTGATGCCTGGTCAAAATATGTCCTTATTCTCGCTAATGCTATCGTCCAAGGTGCCCCCATCCCGAACTCTTGGTAGGGTGCTGTAATGCTGCCTATTTTTTTAAAAAGGTGATAGGTCTCATTCAGGTAATTACAGGCTGATTCGCCTAAATGACCACATTCAGAAGGTCTCTAGTCGGTTTGTGCTAGCAAAAATCCAAGATTGGATAGATGCAAATAATATTTTAAGCCCTTTTCAAGCAGGGTTCTGGAAAACAGTGTCAATCATTGACCAAGTCTTTCACTTCTTGCTAATTTATTGGAAAACTGTATTGATCAGCAAAGGCAACCTTTATGTTGCCTTTGTTGATTTAAACTCTGCATTCGACTTGGTCCCTTGCACCAAATTGTGGTTCGTTTACATGAAAAAAACTATGCTAGA
Source organism: Calotriton arnoldi (assembly GCA_963921515.1). Lineage (NCBI taxonomy): Eukaryota > Metazoa > Chordata > Amphibia > Caudata > Salamandridae > Calotriton > Calotriton arnoldi. The sequence goes on from CAWUFW010001997.1 coordinate 2,233,950, forward strand.
ATTCATTGGGGCTCCCAGGACCAGCTAACAGAGAGGGTTCCTGTGTCCAGAGGCGTTCATCAAGGTTCCGTTATGGCCCCCACTTTGTTTTTATTGCACTTAAATGATATTGTGCATTGTCTAACTTTGCCTAACATGTATGTCCCCTCTCTAGTCAGTGTGAAAATTACTATCCTTCTCTTTGTCGATGATACTTTACTGATTACAAGACCCAGAGTGGGCTTCAAAATCTGTTGACCCACTTCGGTGAGTTCTGTTACACTCTGGCCTGGAAGGCAACACTGCAATGACTAAAGTGATGTTTTTCAATCCACATAAATCGTTTAAAGGGAGACTTGTATCTAAGGGAGCATAGCTTCAGTGGGTGGATTCCTTTGTCTATTTAGGTGTCACTTTGTCTGCTACCCCATGTTAGTAAGACAGAGATTCAGCACAAACAGATAGTAAGGGCCATTTTCAGAGAGCATAAAGACTCTTATAGTAGAACAATTGCACTGGTTCTCCAAATTTATGAGGCAAAGGCATTGGGCTCTGCGCTTTATGGGGCGGAGTTGTGAGGCTTTACCAACATTGATGTGCTAACTAGAGAACAAATTCATGAGAACTGTTGCCCTCCTCCCTACCAGCACTCCTCCCTATCCTTTGACTCTAGATATGGGTGTGAAAAGGGTGGAGGAAAAATGTAGATTGTCCCCGCTATTGTACCGGAGGCGCCTATGGTCCACTCCTGAGTTAACTCACTATGCTAGTGCTGTCCAGGACGCTATTGATACTGATCATTTTCACTAAATTCACTGGCTCTATAACATCAAACATCAAACAGTTACTAATTTCTATTGGCTTGAGGGATCAATGGGAGAACCCTTCAGAGGGTCCTATCCCATCAAATTAAACTATGAAAAAGCTTTATTGGGCAAAAATATTGTCTGATGAAGCCCACCGAACTGCCAGTGGTACTTTGTGAGCTACGTTTCTTAATTTGAAATCGTCCTGTGTTTACGAGCAGTTTTGGGATACCATCACAGTGCCGTTGGAGAGAAAGCTGTATTTCCAGTTCAGAGTGGACACTCTACCGCTCAAATCATTCACTTTTAAAGGTTGGCATGTGATTCTATGATTTGTTCTGTGTGTGATGCCCCAAAGGAAACTGTTTCTCATGTTATTTTCACCTGCCCTGCAAATTCCTGTGCACATTCTGCTTGGCCGTCGCCTCTATGTGGGCAGCTAGGCACTAGAAGTCATGGCACAGCTGTCCCCATACTCAAAGCTGACTGTTGGGCACTATACGCTTGTGCAGTTCCCAAATATCTGGGTGCAATGTGGTTAGTTCGACGGAAGGGTTCTTCCTCACTCCTGTGACAAACTGGCTTTTATATATTTGTTCCAAGCATTATGCATTTTATTTTGTTGTCAAATGACTGTGCTGGTCCGGTCTCAAACACTTGTGGGGTGTTATGTGCTTCTCCCATTAATTGTTGTTGTTATGTATTTATAAATTTTTTGGTACATTTTCAGTTTTAATAATCCATTATAACTATATGCTAATTTTTATATTTTCTTGCACAAACATATATGGTTTTGATAGCCGAATTTTTTTTATATTGAAATTGAATGTCCAGGTACAGTACAGCAATGCAGTTATCACCACTCCATTACATACAGTAATGTCCAGCCAGAGCTGACGGTACACAATAATGTAATAACAACTTAACAATATATAAATGTACTTAAAGTATAAAAGGAAATTAAATTCAACACAGTTCACAAAACATAATACTTAATAAAAGGGCAATCCAAAACAATACAGAGCTAATACAAGGACTCCCAGCCATTACGCTATACAATGTCTCAGATCACTAGATCATGATTGTCACCACATTGCTTTAACAATGACTAATAATGATCATTAGCTGGTCAATCAATCAAAATATCTTTATTCGGCCATAGCCATTAAAGCAGGGCATCAACAGTGGCGGCTCCTCCACTAAGGAGGAGGAGCATCGCCCCATTGAACAAAAGGAAAAATAAAATGATAATAACTATTGTTATTGTCATTTTATTTTTCCTATATACTTCAGTGGCTCTCGGGTGGGGCAGGGCTGGTTGATTAGGGAGAGGAGTGGTTTTCACTCCTGAAGTGTGCAGGACTGCTTGGCTGGCCCTCTCGGGCCGCCCCAAGCAGTCCTGCGCACTTTGCATGTCCCCCACAAGGCTGCATTTCACAGCCTGGTGAGGAACATGCAAACCCTCCCAGTTCCCGTCTGAGTGCAGATCCACGGTGCTCAGGCAATCACAGCGTTCTCATTGGCTATGGGGAGGCTGGGAGGGTGGGTGCTTCCTGCTGCTGGCCTAGAGTGCAAGAAGATGTCGAAGGGATGAAGGACAAAGGAGAGGCGGCAGCCGTTTCAGGTAAGTGTTTTTTTTGTTTTTTTTGGCCCCATCCCCGCCACGGCACCTGGGGCCGGTAGCAGCCGCTACTGAGCATCAACCTTAAAGATACTAAAACATTGCAGCAAAAACATAGCTGGTCACAATAAGTCAACTTCAAAATTTGCAGTGCTCCTGCCAAAATGGTTACTTTGTTACAAGTCTGTAAAGTTCAGCATGAATAACACAAATACAATTGCAGACAGTTTTCAATCTCAGCTTTAGGATGCTGCAACTGGTGAAACTGCACCTGGCGCTGATCTCGGGGGGAAGTGGGTTGCGCTGTATTAAAAAATAACTTAATTTTAAAAGCAGGTGCTGCTGGGTTCCATGTGTGTACAGCAGTTATCAGGCAACAATATAAAGTCAAGATAACGCTGTTGATTAATGACGAGTGAAAGTGGTGCTGTTTGACTAGTAGCCATTTATATGACAAATTATTGTTGTGTAGGTTGGGTGTGAGTTCTGTTCAATGCATTTTTTGGATCCTAGTGTGTTCAGGTGGAAAGTACTGTTGTGAGCAAGGTGGTTGCCAAATCTATGGCATATCTGTAGTATAAGGGATGTATGAAACATGAAATGTCTAATATACTCAGTTGGAAGTTTGTTTGTTGATTTCCATGTATGTCAGCTTACTAAATACTACTTGGTGGGAAACATTTAGGATTCTTGCATGTTTATTAGCATCTGCAGAGCACTAACACTGCCACAAGGGTAGTGAAGTACTGTGTGTGTTTACACAAGCAAACTTAATTACTGTTGGCTCAATACAATAGATAGTAACATGCACAAAAGGACACGTACTTGAGCAGCTCCTCTTTATAGGATATTGCACTCATCCCGGCTGTCCTTCTGTGCTGTCTCCGCCACGCTGCCTGCGTTTTTTTGATCTCAGGCAGCTCCCCTGCATTACCTGACTTTCTCTCCTAGCTGAAACCCAGATGTTCAAGAGCTCCCAATATATTCAGTAGAAACAGGTCCAAACCCACCCCATCAGGCGGACCCCGTATGCCTTGTAGTACCCCAGGGCTTTTGTATTAATGAGCCCGTGTTGAATGAAACCCCATCCATTACCTCTACACGGCTTTGAGATATTTAGCTTATGTCTTGCCCTTTCCACTGGTGCATGAGTCAAGGCTCCCCTCCATTTGCATTGTGCTATGACTTCTGACCAAATCAGCTCTGCCGGGCGAATGAGCCTGGAAACTGCTGTGAGGCCGGATATCATTGCCCTTATCAGGTCCCTCTGCTCCAGGCTGACCAAGTTGTTTCCCCCGAGGTTTCCCTAACCATTGTAACGCGCTCTGAATGGAGGGTAGTAATTGTTCCCATCTCATGCCTGGCCTGCCAATCCAAGTTACCGCTGTGTTGCGCAATCAGAGCCCTCTATAGTCCTTCTGTGCTGACGCCCATCGTTGAGCCCTGCAATGTAGGAATTTCCCCAGTATCCACACTCTTTGCCTGTGTCCCTGAGGGCCAGTTATGAGAAAGATGCTGCTTAGGTGGCTGCTGACTGGATGTTGACCTTATAAGAGCCTGATGTCCATCGACCTAGTCTCTTCATGAGTTCCACACTCATCCTACTCAATGCTGCTGTCTTTGCTGCACCTTTGCAAAATGAGTGTGACCAAAATTCCTTTTGAGGACTGGGTTGAACTGAAAGTGGCTCATGTACAATCAATCCCAGTGTTGAAAATATGGAGCCCCGCCTTTACCCCGTCCAGCAGTTATCTATGCATGAGGCATACCGAGCAGAACTCGTTGTCCTCCAGGCAATCTAAGCATGTGTACTTTCCTTTGGCCTCCTGGTCCATCTTGGAACGTCACAGGTATATTGTCATGTGCCTTTCACCTATGTGTTCGTCCTCGCCTCTTAAACACCCTGTCCCTTGATTGCCTCTGGAAGGGGCTACCAGCTTGCTAACCCTGTAAGCCCCAAAGAATGCCAGCGTAAATGCCGCTCTGAAGAGCGTGACTTTCTGTTCCTGCCTGCAAATGTCATGGAGGCCAGTGAGCAGCCCTGCAGTACGTTAAAATCGATGGGGCACCTCTTATCGTTACGTCTTGGTTGTAGCCACCCCCACCCTTTCATGGCCGCCCTGTAGTAAAAGACACTCGCTGGATCATTCCCTGTCACCAGCTTTGCGTAATACAACACCGAATTAATATGGGTTTGCACCCATGCCCTAGTCATTCCTCCAGAGAAGGTCCACTGTATAAGCGTCTCCACGTCTCTGCTTGTCACCCGGCAATGCCCCTTAGCTCTGGTCACCTTCTGAAATGTCTCCCAGCACTTAGGGTATTTTTTGGCTGTTTAGGGAGCCAAGGCATTCTCCACCAGCATTATCAAGTCGGGTCTACCAAGCTCCACAGTTGTCCCAGAAACTGTGTCATAACAGGATCTGCATGAGGCTCCATGGCTCTGAATCTCTGCCACTGAAAACGAGATACAGCACCAGTTACTGAGTTTTCACACCCCAGAATGTGCCTGGCTCTAATGGTTATGTTGTCCCTAAGCTGGCATCTAATCAAGTGTCTAAGCATACGTAGCACCATTGGGCAATGACCTGTCCCTAGGTTCAGGGCTTGTACTACTGCATAAGTGTCAAACCACTGAGTGATTTGCCTGTTGGTGAGCCGTGTTTCTCATTTGGAGAACACAACTATGATTGGGAGGAGTCTTAGAACCATGATGCTCTTGGTAATTCCTTATGTGTGCCATTGCACTGGCCAGCGGGCTGCTGTCCATGCAGAACCCAGTAGAGCCCCGAAACCCTCACCCCCTGCCACATCTGTGAACAGCTCTAGTTGCTAGTGCAGTCACCCATGGTTCGCGCCACAACAAGGTTCCATCAAACCCTTCCAGGAAGTCTGCCCATTGCCTGAGGTCGTCCTTTACCCCTTTGGTGAGCCTGACCCGGTGGTGTCTTTTTGTCAGTCCCTTGGTCAACCATGCCAGGTGCCTCGCGAATGGGCTCCCTGTGGGGATCACGCGGTTAGCGAAATTCCGTTTTCTTAGCAGTTGTTGCATTTCACCAAGTGTGGCCTCGTTCTCTGAGAGTAGCTGACCGGTTAACCACCTGAGGTCCTCTACCTTGGCTTGAGGCAGCCGACATATGCCCTCTTCTGTGTCCAATTCAATCTCCATGAAGGATAGTTGCGTGACTGGACCCTCTGTTTTTTCGTGTGCTACTGGTACTCCCGGTTCCCCTCCCATGGCCACAAAATGATCCAATCGATACTCTCACTCTTTGGTGCCTGGTGCACCTATTAACAGGATGTCGTCGAGGTAGTGTAAACTTCCCCCTGCTGGGTGATGGACCCCCAATTCCTTTTCAATAAATCTGCTGAATGTTTCGAAGTATGCACACAAGAATGTGCAACCCATGGGAAGGCACCTATCGTAATAAAACTGCCTTCAAGATAAAAGCCCAGCAGGTGGTAGCTGTCAGGGTGCACTGGTAGGAGACGAAAGACTGACTTGATGTATGTTTTTGCTAGCAATGCCCTTTTTCGTATAGATTTAATAAGATCTATGGCATCATCCAAGGTAGCATAGGACACTGAGCAACTATCCTGGTCTAGCCCATTATTTACTGGTTCACTTCTTTAGCACCACGCCAAGGGGGAGACCATGAAATTGTTGAAGGGAGGTTCAGTGAAAGGGCCCACGGTCCTACCTAGGCTAACTTCTTTTTTCACCTTCTGCCTAGCCACCGCCGGGTTCATTCGGACTGACTTCATGTTCTGGCTAAAGCCTTGTACCCTGGGACCCTGATAAGGAATGGTGAACCCCTGTTGAAACCATGTGCCAGCAGCTACCGCTCTGTTTGCTTCAGGTAGTTGCTCAATAACGGTAACAATTTGCCATTTTTATGCGTGTGAGGAGAGGGGTGACTTGACTACAGTTACTATCCCTTGCTCATGGTTCTAAGTTGCTACTTCCTGTTGGTTTGCCTTTGCTATCCCCTGTCCCTTTATCCGTTTTGCAATCAATGATGGGGTGCGCCCTGCCACAGTTACTGCAGGCATGTTTGAGTTTACAGGACTGCCCCACTTGCATTCGTCCTTGTCATACCAGCAGACTGTGTTGTGACCTTTGCCAAACCTCCCCCCCCCCGGAGAAGGGCTTTGCTCTTCCTCCTTGGAGAATCCCTTCCTGTCTCCATTTTGGCCCTATTGTGCAGAGTGTTGGCCCTTGCATGCTCACACCTTCCCTAGCTACTACCATGTGATTTGTGAAGCTCTCCACATCCTGGTGATCCCAGTCTATCACTGCCCAGGTCTGCATTTTGTTTTCCTAAAGTCCTCAAATTAGTGCAGCCATGTATCTTCTTGGAACTTCTGCTGTGCCTCGTGCACCTTTTGCTCATGCAGAAAGAGTGCTGCCGCACTTTGAGGGAACTTCTCCACAAAAACACATGCCAGGGTCTTGAAGGACCGTAGCCAGTTTTCAATGGACCTCTCTACCCTTCGCTTGTGCCTATCCCTCTTATCCTATTCCTTTTTGTCCTGCAATGTCAGGTCCAGCCCCACCTGGCGCACTTCTACGAGGGAGAATGTATCTAGAAATTCTTTGCATGAAATCCTCTCTTTCACTGCTAGTGGGATGAGGCTGGCCAGACAAGTTTCTCAGGTTATAATGGGGGGATCCCCACAGAAGGTTGGAAAGATTCACTGGTGGGTTTCTCTTCTGCACCCCCAGATGCCCCCCCTGCCCAGGCCTTTGTGGGATCAGTATTATCGGGCAGAGATTCTTGTTAACATCCCCAGTCGGTTGCGTCCCACCCTGCTGATTACCCATGCCTTTCTCACCTATTTCTTTTCCATCACTCCCTTTATTTTGGGCCTGTCTCAGGGGGGGGCTCATTCTGTGTCTGCCCCTGCCAAAAGGCCATGCCCTGCCAGAAGAACGAATGGTAACCTGAAGGCGGGGGGGCCCAGGCCACTGGCACCATGGTGTAGCTGGGAATGGTGGTAGAGGCTGTCCTCATGCCCCTGTTCGTCCTTGCCAAAACCCTGCCCTGTGTGGCATGGTCTGTCCCGCTGTTTCCAGCCCAGTGTTGCCCTGGTGACCTAAATGTCCCTGTGAGGTTGATTTCATTACACGTACTTGCTTGCAAAGTTAGCTGTTACCCCTATGGGTGCCCTGCCCTCTTGCAGCACTGAATCTCCCAACTGAACCCTCGCCCCTGCCCGCTTTTTGCTTGTGTCTCACCATTGTCTGCCACGTTGCATTTCTCCTTGCCAGTTTCGGTCCTCTTGGCTGCCACGTCTTGGCTACAGGCGCCGTCTCCTGGCCATCATCACTGCCCTCGTTGCTGCTGTCTGTTTCGCTTTCACCCAGGCATGCAGGAGGTGGTGGTCTCTTCTGTTCCTTTGACGCCCCAGCTAGGTATTCGAGATCCAACCACTTTGCATCCTCTCCAGCCTGCGCTTTTCGAGGGGGCATGTATCCTTATGTCACTTGCCTTTGTTCTCTGTTGTGGAGGACGCTGTTCTGGCTGCAAGCCCCTCATTATTAGGACCTTGGAACTAAGATCTCCCAGTAGTGCTGCTCGTTGCCCTTGCCACCTTTCCTAGGGTAGCCCCCGTCTGCTTCTGTGTGACTGCCTCTTCTTGTTCCAGCAAGCCCAGCACCTGCCTGCTGACCCACTCCTTTCCTCTGTGCGCCAGCAACTCAACTGCTCTACCAAGCAGCTCCTGCAGGTTCTCATCCAGCTCTGGACCATCGTTCTCCTCTTGGTCACCCACAGTGCACCTTTTTGCGGTCATTGCCTGCATCTCCTCATCCTCTATGTGGCTCCTGTATGTGGCAGATTTGCGGCACTCTTTCACTTTGCATGTAGGCGCCATATTCCCAGGAGCTAGGTTACTTGCTGAGCCCTTGCTCAGCAGCAATGTCTTTAGTGGGTCCTCAGTAGTAGGTGTGAGTGAGGTGCTGTGAAACTTATCAGCTCCCAACTTTATCTTTAAACACCTCGCCCACCAATTCGGCTTCCAAACCATTTGCGGCAGCACAAGCTGCCTTTTGCACTCTTCCCGCCTCCGCCCCAGCCAATCAGCACTGTTGGGGTATCGCTGCCGCTACCCCTGCCTGCAGGCACACCAGATGAAATCTTCTCGCCTCCAGACCACAAAGAGCCATTATGTTATTGCCGCCTCGGCCCCCGCCTGCACTTACTCCGGCCCAGCTCCAGCCTTGCACTCACTTTTTTAGGTCGAGCATTCGAGACCTCTTGAATATACTTAAGTATATACTTATATATTAGTATATACTTATATGTGTATGTACTTTGTGGGCTCTGGAGATCAGCCCTAGGACTTGTCTGCTTCCGCTTAGGGACTTTTTTTTTCTGTTCAACTACCTCTATTTAACTGTCTTAATAGAAAAGGACCAGTAGAGGTCAGTAAAATACCAGAATTGCTTTCTGCTGAGGGACTTTCTTTTTTTATTTTTCTGGCAACTGCCTCTATTTAACTTTCTTGATATAAAACGACCAGTAGAGGTCAGTAAAATACCAGAATCACTTTAGCATTCTCTAGATTCCAGTCCATAGATATTGTCTTCCACGAGCACCCATAGACAATAATATTTTTTTCAAATCTTGTATTTTCAGTGATATGACCACCGAAGGCCCGGATTTTATATTAAAAACAGAGCATTGGACTACACCATTTCCCGCAGAAAGGCAATATTTCTCTCAATGTGTTCCCATACCTGGCGTGTCACGCAGTTTGGTGCTTACTCCCTCCATGTTAAAGAACAGTAGATGTTTCAGCACCCAGGCTAATGTGCTGCATAGCTAAATACATATAAGGTCCCAAAGGCGAGACCGATTGCATTGCAAATGCTTGTTCTGGTGTGTGTCACCCCGGCAGCTCCTGGACGTGCTGCCTAGGCCGCTCCTCCTTTCAGCTCCCTCCTCTCAGCTTGTCGAACCAGCATTGTAGCTGGGGGGCCTTTATCGAGTAGGACTGCTTGCGAACTGGTCGAGGTGCTGGTTCACCAGGAACAGTCTTGGTGTGGTCTGATGGCAGGGGAAAAGCACCGGGGGTCAGTCTGCGATCTGCCGGCAACTGACGCCACCGTCCAGGTCCTCCAAAGTTCTCAGATGGACACAACGGTGTCCACACGGTCGACCCTTCTTCCAGCGGCAGCTCCAATCTTGCTGGGGGGGGGGGGACAGCACATGTAAACTGTGCTGTGGCTTGCCACTTTAAACCTGCCATGCACAAAGGCCCTCCTCGTGATTGAGACATTTGTATGTTGCCTGCCAATCGCCTCGCCCGCTTTGTCTTGGGCTTGCCATCCTTCCCACCTCAGGAGACATTCCAAGCGGGCCCCCATCTGGTCTGGCTGCACCTCCCCGGCCGCGGCTCAAAGCAGGGTAGCACTCAAACATACGCACATTATGGGCCTCAGTACGAACTGACCGGGGTGAAATTTAAAATATGCCAGCGTAATTTGTGAAATTTCCAGCATTCGCATTTCGCTTTTTATGTGAAATCATGCGAAAGTGCACCATTATGCGACATGGTGTAGTTGTGGGTAGCTTGGGTGAAATTTTTTATCGCAGGACCATTCCATGAATGGACAGAATGCGAAAGTCTCATGTACGCAGAATTTATGTTTTTTGCACTTTTTTAGAGAAAAGTAAATTTTCGCTTCCTTGCCTCTATTTTGAACACTAAAAAGCAAAAAACAAAAAATGCAAGATTTCTGTTTCGTGTAACTTAATTTTATACCATTTTGCATAATTACACTAAAGGAAACTAAACACATTTTGCGCACCCCTAATTATGAATCCCTTATTAATCCTGATGGGGACAGTATTGGAATTTACCGGTTTCATCACAAGAACTGTAGGACCACCCCTGGTCCTCAGTTTTGTCACCTGCTGAACGTAGGCGAAATGTTCGGCAGAACTCAGTCCTAAAATGGAGAAAAGCATGCGGGTATGGGTGTGGGAAGAGGAAGCAATTCTTTATTTACAGACTAATTTAGTAATTAAATGCTTCAGCATAGCTTCTTAAGCAAAAGAGCAGTACCGTAAAGCGTTACTGTACAACATCATAAAACTATACCACTGTGCCTCAGTCTCAAATCGTAGCTGCAATGCAAACAATACACTTGGAATTTGTCTATTTCTGAAATCTGAAATACCCTTTGAGCTTAACTACGGTACAATTACTAGTCAACAACCCGATTACCATAGCTCACCTGATCCCTCCCGCAGGAAGAGCTTTTTCAGCAAACTGAATATACGTGAAGAGAATGATACAGTTGCAGGTGTATGGGGATTTCTGCAATAAGAGCCAGCTTGCGTCATGTGCCACATTATCCCAACCAGATGGCACAAATTACTTTAGGGTCCACCCCAGCTTAGGCAAGTTTATGTTCCTCCTCAGAGTGTCTTGAAACTTTTTATAGGGGAATAAAAACATTAATAAAGTGCCTCACTGCTGAAACAGCTACATATTTGGTACTCTACGTACGTCAATACATGACACAAGTAGTCATGGCTTGTGGTTTAGGGCGTAGTTCATTAATTGTTGCAACAAGGCTCAACACCATCCCTTGACAGGAAAGAACCACTCTGCCACAGGATGTTATATAAATTCGACAGCCTCTGTTCTTTAAGAAATGCACATCTGATCTTTTGGCTTTCAGGACAATCAGACGTAATTCTATGGTATGCTATGTTACATTATTATTACATTATTCTTTGCTATGTTCTATTCTGTTTTGTTATATATTACATTATTCTGTTTTCGTATGCTATGCAGTGTTGTGCTGTGCTATGTTAGATTATGTACTGTTCTGCATTTTTATACAGCACAGCATTCACCAATGTACTTACTAATTGTGGTGCTGTTTGTGGGTGGTGCCTGGTAAGTGGTATTCAAGTTAGTGACATTCTGAAGGAACTAAGTCAGTGTAGTTGGATAGGATGCCTCTCATGAGTAGTCCTAACGTTGGAGGATCTTACACCTTCACTGATTCCATATGTGTGTATTATTGATGACTTTTATGGTAGTCCCTCCAGGGTCTACTGTGAGCAGAGTCTTTGTGACCTTTCACTGAGCTTGTGACTGTGTATGTGTGTGTGAGTGTGTGTGCGCATGTGTGTGCTTGCGAACTGTGTGTGCGCGTGTGTGTGCTTGTGTGTGTTCATGAGTGTGTGTGTCTGTGTGTGTGTCTGTATGAGGCCCAAAGGTATGTGAATTTTGGGTGCTAATGTGACTTGTGGTAGATACAGTAGTGGGTGCTCATGGCTGACAGTAGGAATATTCTTACATTCAGGGTAAGTCAAATAATTATTTAGAAATGTATCTCGTAGCTGATACAAACAAGAGGTGCAGCAAACCACTTGGCAATAATGAAATCCAAGCAAATGAATTTCTAGTTTTCAAGGTAGACTGCTTTGTACAATATAGTGCAATATTCAGACACAATCCCCACTTTCACAAGCTAACAAATTAGCATAGTGCTGCACTGGATACGAGCTGTCTCACACAACCATTAAAAACCCTGCATTCAATGTTCCCTCACTAAGATCTCTCAGTTGGAATTAATTATATTTCACATGTTTCTGCAACATTTACAGTGAGGATTCAAAATGACATCAGAATAATACATTAGAACCTGAACTCACATGAACCCCCTTACACCAAGTTTTCATGTGTAGAATGTAGGAGTTGTGCCATGTTGCCACTAGAGGACGCCCCCCTGTCCCACGGTAAATGGACTGACTCAGGGAATGGTCTACATGCGATATCTGCTTCGAGGGCACCTAAGTTGATGACTGGCCAGACTTGGAGGAACATCCAGGTCAGTCAAAGGGGTAAAGTTTAATCCAGGGCTTAACCTACCCATATGGTTGGGCCCTTAGTGGTGACCTGCATATCTTGCCAACCTATGTGTAGTAACGAGGTCTATGCAGGAAGGATGAAATTCAAGAAGCTTTATTGAAGATAGTTACATGAAGGATAAATCCAGAACAGCAGGTAGTTATGTTCTGTGCAGCAGCCCCACCAGGAGCAGCCTGCATGCTGCTCAGCCCATTCTCAACTGTCACTTCCAACCTCTCAAGCACCCAACATTCCAAACGCATCATCACTCCAACATTCCATGCAGCACACACACAGACACACTGGCTGAGGAGGGGATGTAAAGGGCATAACAAGAACATAAGTAGGATACTACACTATGGTTCTTCTCTTGGGGTCTTCAGCGCCATTTTGCAGGCAGGTACAGGGTCTGTCCATCTAATGCAGGGCCTTCACAAGGACAAAACTCTGTAGGATACAGAATAGGTATCTCACTAAAAAGCATCCTGTCAAGTCAGGTGCCTTGCTAGACTTCTCAGAACATTCTTGCTCAAGCAGACTTCAGGAGACACACTAATCTGACTTGCCAATCACTCTTTCATGCTAGGCACGTGGAAGCCAGGCCAAACCATTAGACTACCCTTCCTTTCCAAGTGGAATTCAGCTGCTTTCCTGCCTCTACAAGGATTTGTGCAGCTCTGCAGGGCTATCTAGGAGCAGACACCCGGATCACATTTTGATCCTAACACTGCCTTACACGTCAGTAACCTGGTCATTGTACTCACCATCTCATTCTTTCAGTAGTGATGCATGACTGGGCCATAAACCAAAATCAGCCCTGGTAAAAATGTTCCAGCCAGCCCCACATTGCAGGGGCTGTGACTAGATGGGTTCATTGGGTCATGACAGCCCACCCTGCTGTGAAAGCAGCACCATAGCTTTCAACTTATAGGGGAAATGGTACAATGGCCAAATGGCCAATTTGACGACTTAGAGATGGACCCTAGGGTACGTCACTTTTAATATGGAAAAAAGTGAGGTACCGGCAACGCAAGGGGCTTGTAAATAAGCCCCATAGTACACTTGTTCAAAGTCAACTGCACCAGCTGCATACCAGATTTAATACCACAGCACCTTCGGCATCAGAATGCTTCTAAAAAGAAGTGTTTGCCATCTTCTCTTAAGAAACGTTTTAGAATCCTAACATGACTTTCCACTTGCGCAGAAATGTTTTAAGTTTCAAGTCCCACATCCATTAGACATGGGTCTAATTGCTGTGAGCATGTTTCGTGCATCATAGTTCTGTTTCATTCAGTTTCACCTGCTATATTTGAATTTAATTTGAATGCACAGTGAGTCATAGGTCACCAGCTACAGAAATAACCTTAAACTACCCTTGCTCAAATGTGAGCGTTATTATTGGTGCATAGGACTGTTTCTCAATTATTTTGCAGCTGACAATAAACCACTTTTTTTTTATCTTGTCTTCAAAGAAGAATCACGAATTACTAATTGGTACAAAGCAGCTCATTTGCGCTCCTTCCTCCTCACAGCCGCTGCATTTGTGATAACGTGTTATTTGGTGCTTATTCCTGAAACTTCTACGTGTGGAACTCTGATATGTAAACGTGAGAACAGGGTTTTTAGGCCTGTTCTGAATTATGTGTCCAATGGAGAATAACTGGTAAAAGAGATGTTGAAAAAGTCTGTCTTATAAAGCAATCCCCTGGGACAAAGAGGACGGGAAACAAAAGCTCGTCGGACTGAAAGACAAAGAGAAAAAAAGGAAACTAATTAGTGGCAAAGGTTTGAGGAAATTCTTTCACTGTCTGTTTTACACTTGAATTGTCCTATTTTATATTCATAAAATACTCACTCCCCGAACCACCATAATGAAATATAAATGTCCTTCCCAGAGACTTTGCCTACAGCTCCCACGGCCTCAACGATTTACGAGACAGAATTCGTATAAGGGATGTAGGCTTTTCGATGTTTTATTCCTTAAAAAAAAAAAAACAAGTTTGGAGTAGAGAAATGAGGGAAATAGATAGTTTTTAAAAAGTAATAGTGTGTGAAGGATTAGTTTAATGTCTAAGTAATATTCAGTGTGTGGTCTCCCTAAAATAAACGCACAGGCAATCATGATTGTGCGACTGCGAAAAAGAGCAAATTTTCCTTAACTTTTGAGCAAATTATACTGAAGAGGTCAAAATAAAAAAAGGGACTGGCTGCAAAAGAAAATAAATTATAATAGAAATATAAGCGAACATAATGGGTCGGGCCGACCAAGGGGCATATTATCAAGGGCCGGCGATAAATATCGCAAAGCGCGCTTAGCGCTTGCATATTTATCGCCGGCTATCTCTGTAATTTATCGCCCGGTTAGCGCGTTATTAACAACGCGCATCACCGAGGCAATAAAAATTTCAGAGATAGCGTGGATATCGCCGTTTTCCATGTGGAAAACGGCGATATCCTAGATGATAGGGCCTGTGGTCTTAGCCACAGAATCCACCCCCCATGTTAAGTATGCCTTAGTCAGAAATTTAACAGACGTTAAATTCCTGCGTTAAGGCATACTTAACGCGATTAAAATAATCGCTTCCTCGCATTGTAAATATCGCGAAGCTGCCTTCGCGATATTTACCCATGTTGTTTCCACAGACACGCCTACTTTGCATCTCATTATCGATGCGAAGTCAGGCGTGCTGGAAACGGGAGCAAAATCAGCAAAACACGCGATAGCGTGTCTTTGCTGTTAAGGCAATATAATTATCGCCGCTTTTCGGCCGAAAACGGCCGCAAAAGCGGCGATAATTGTTTATCGCCGCCTTGTTAATATGCCCCCAGGAGACTCCCAAAATCTACTTCGGCGAATGTCACATTGGGAAACTAACAATGAGGAGTCGTCATACAGAAACCAGGGAAAGGCAACTTGGGTGAGAACGGCCATGTTTTCATGACCACAAACCACCTCTCTCTCCGAATCTGAATACTAAAGTCCAAAAAACAAATATAACTCCCTCACGCGAATAGCACACATGCACATAAAATCAAATTACGAAACATCAAAATATTAATACCAACCGCATGTTTGACGTCCACCTACACAACATCTAACTCCCTCTATTCGATTAGCAACAAACTCCCAGGCACAAAATTGTTGAATAAAATGTTTTATTGAAAGGAAAAGATAAAAGAGCAGAACCAACCAATGCAGTCACAACAGAAGAAGTAAAAACCTTCTCTGCTCTGCTCTCAAATACACACCAAGGAGAAACCATCCCCAGTAGTCACAGAGTGATCTCAATGCACAAAGCAACCAGGTTTTTGGGACAACCTGAGAGGAGCTGCACCAGTTACAAAAGGCAACCGCAACTGATGTCAATTATCTTAGGCCAAATCAAGAGAAAAAGTAAAGCACTTACAAGATGGAGATTAAAACAATGAAAACAGCTTAAATACTTCAGTATCTGGGAATCTAAGGATATCACCCAAGCAAATCCCTCCCAAATAGCATACTCTGCGTGATCAAACAACATATAAAACCAAAATGGGACATACCAGTTGAGGCAAAATTATTATGCTCATACAGATGTTATGTCAGCGGTGTTCTCCAGAGAAGTCATAGGAGGGACAGTTAAACTTTCACAACCATTCATCCGCATGGCAATCTGCTAAATTACAGATCCATTTAGCTTTCATATGGTGTGCTCTGTTATTTTCCCTTAAATGCTATAAAAACTGACAAGCCAGAAGAGACATCTTCAAAATAAATGGCTTCTCCAGCTCTGTGAGTACCACTGATTGAACACACCTTGTCTTCTAGAATTCTAAGACCAGTCCCTTTGTCTACTACGATCACAATGAATACAGAAGCCTCAACCTACAGATCATAGGTGACGTCATCTTCACAGCCTGCGCCAAACACTTATTCAGATCATAGCATGATGCTGCCATCTTGGACACTCATCCATTGGCCAGGTGAATAAGAACAGACAAATACAGATACTGTGTCCGACTAGGTAAGTGTAAACCTACATGGAATCACAGGCATAGCACACTGTGTCACCTCACCACATTCTTGACCTTGGCCATCCTCCAAAAAGTGACACTTGATAACAATTAAAGATGCATACAGAAGCCACCTGCGAACATACAAAAATGTAATAGGACACTAACCCAGGCACAAATGCACAACAGATCCACAGTGGTACCAAAATGGTACGTGTCTAAATCAAAGGACAGGTTGGAATCATGTGTAGTTGTTAAAAGACACAAGACCTGCTGCATACTGAGATACTTAACTGAGGAATTCCTATCCCTTATGAAAAAAGCAACCTTAGCCAGAGCCAGCTAGCTGATAGGTATTGAGGGAAAAGGTGGACAAGCAATCACCACACCACCATTGTTCTAGGAGTGCTGGTGACCAAAGCATGCATACACTGGACTGAGTGAAATGTTTGTGACACAAAGACAGGTAATGAGCTGAAATACACCAACAAGTGAAAAGAGTGGTGTGTCCAGTCAGAGGTCTCCATGCTGCTGGCCCCAGATGCAGAGCTAAGACAGATACACCTCACATTAATCATAGTTGGTCTAGTATATCACTGCAGTTCTCTATATCACTGCAACATGCATTGTGACAGGAGCTCAGTTAAGACAACAGTCTGTACAGGCCCACCTGAGTTGTTAGCACTGGTGGATGCGTGTGTTAGCCATACCAGGAGACATTGAACAGCAAAGGAGGATAGTGTCACGAAGCAAATATTCGGAGACAAGAGTATCTGAATCCACTTCTTTCTTAACTTGAACCCAAGTACAGCGTCGAGGAGCCCCAGCAAGAAACCTCCTCTCATCCTGGTGCTCTTTCTTGTGGTGATCTCCTCGCATTCCACAACTCGAGGATTGGAACTCTATGAGCTCACCAGCAGGCACGAGCTCACAACACAACACTTCCCCTTCCCAACAAAATAAAAAAAAAAACTGCCAAAAAAAAACACACGTACTACACAGGTTTTGCAAAAAGGGGGAAACCCCACAATGCTAAGAAGTACTTTAAGGAACAGAACAAAAGAAAACTAAGGCAGAGAGGCACCGCCAAACGGAGTGCACGAACACAAGCGTGAAGTGTGTAAGAGAACATCAGCAAGTGTGAAGTGCGAAAGTGAACGTAAGCATCAGGTTTGACAAATGTGTATAATATAATCATCCAATCGTTTAGGTTTAACACAAGTCCTCACAGCCCTAGTGACCTCCGCACTCTTAGTAGCACCCATCTGCCCAACTCCAACTCTCCCCCTCTGTAACATTTGAATTAGCACAACTTGTGATTTTTGGGTTAACAGACAGAGGACGTGCAAAAGTCCCTGAACCCTGAGGTGAACAGATGGGTAAGGGCGGAACATTAACATTGGTTTCCAAGGGTGGCTCATTATCAGTAGCAACCAGAGATGGTCTTGGGAGCACTCCCTGAAGAGGCAACATCTTCAATCCAATCCTACCTCAAGGGACGGACATTAGCCCCCAAGTCATGTCCAACATCTCTGTC
Organism: Calotriton arnoldi; assembly: GCA_963921515.1. NCBI lineage: Eukaryota > Metazoa > Chordata > Amphibia > Caudata > Salamandridae > Calotriton > Calotriton arnoldi. The sequence continues at coordinate 2,251,762 of CAWUFW010001997.1, forward strand.
ACTCACAGCTGTGTCCATGCTTTTAAACAAAGCTATCCTATTAGCATGCCATACCTTGCCATCACTGAGCACGGCAGAATTGCACAAAACTTTAACAACTTTAAGAGGAGCAGAAAATCTACTCTCCCCTTTGCGCGTCAACCTTCCCTTCTTAACCTTGACAATGTCACCAACAAATAAGCACACCCTCTTAGTCCAATGAGACCAGTCATACCTGTCCTTATACATGGTTTGACCCGCCACCAGGGAGTCTCTCACTCTCTTGGCAGACCATGAGACAGTTTTGGTGCTATTCAACCACCCCATGTTGTCCTTAGTGCGTGGGGATCTACCTCTCATCAACTCAAACGGGGAATGCCCAGTAGATTCACAACATGTGACCCTGTAAGCACACACAGTTTTCCTTAGTTCATCCTCCCAATCCATGTGGTTACTAAAGGACAGCTCAATAATACCTTTAATGACTCTATTAAAGCATTCAACGCTACCATTTTCCTCTGGGTGATAGAGGGAAGTAGTCCTGTGAACTATACTTGCCTCTTTGATTAATTTTTTTAAAACATCACTAATAAATTGCCCACCATTGTCAGAAGTTATATCCTTGGGCAGGCCTTCACGTCCAAAAACCTCAGCCAAGGAAAGCAATAACGTTTGCGAATCAGCCCTTTCCACAACCTTGATTTCTGGCCACTTAGAGAAGTGATCAACTAAGACCAGAATGTACTTTTGTAAACCATTGATGTCTCTCACAGGACCAAAAATATAAATTCCCACTCTCTCCCATGGCATGCTAAGGATAACAATAGGGTGTAAGGGAGATCCGTGGGTGACCAAACTCTTATCAGAATAACAGATAGCTAGAGTGTGGGCAACTGTCAAGTTTGATGACGTGTTGCTGTGAGAAATTGGGTTGTTGGTTGACTGGAGAGTGAGCCCTGGTAAAGCAACAGCCACAATCTCTTGCAGGGTGAACCACAAAAAAGTCACTAAATTAACCTGTGATTAACCCTGGGTAGCTTGGCACAAAAAACAGCCAGGCTTAACTTAGAGGCAATATGTAAATTATTTATGCAGCGCACAAACAGTAACAGAGAATAGAGTAAATTGTAATAAATTATTTGGCACCAAAATGACAAAAATCCACTCAGTAGAATCAGAGTTATGAATTTTAAATATTTTTAGTAAAACTAGCACCTAAAAGATTGAAGCACCAACCGCGGACATCTAGTCACGCGAGACTGGTCAAGGTAGAAAAATATGTCTGACTGCAATAGAGCGCGGTTTAGATACAAGATGTGGATTGGGCCCGGTCAGCGCGTACCTTTGGACTTAGAAGAAATTTGAAGAATATGTTCTGAGAAGATAAAGTTTAATGGGGTAAGGCTGGAGGAGGGTGTCTGAGGAGGGAGCGCCATCATCGGGGAGCCTTGAGTAGAAGCCACTGTGACGATTCCTATGTTTGGACGTAGTCTTTTTGGAAGTCGAAAATCTCCAGTAGGATGAGGCAGAGGGCTGTAGCTGAAGACAATTCCACGAGGTCAGATACCCCTTTGGTGAACGACCCCTGAACTGGATTTCCTGCTGCAGAGAAGAGCATAGTAAGAGAAGCCGCAAAGTCAATCCGACCGTCGATGCACGTCGGGCAGATAGGCGAGCAGGTTTGTCCCAGTCTCCTCCTGGTTCTCAGAGCAATTTTTGACCATACATTTTCTAAGTCCTCAGTTTTGTATTTTGGCCATCTGGTTACCTTTAGGGGTTAAGGACTCACTCAGGCTGGGTCCAGGTGTGGGTTCAAGATGGTGGGAGCCTTTTGGGTTCTGTGGCTCTGACCAGGAGGCCAGCAAACTAGTCCTTGGAGTTACTCTGGTATTCTTGGGTTCAGGTGAAGATGCAGGGCTCAACAGCAGGGTTGGTCTCTGAGAGATCAAGACAGGCTCCGGGGAGACAAAGCAGTCCTTCCAGGTACAGCAAAGCAGTCTTGCAGAGTGCACAGCTGGTCACAGCAGCAGGCAGTCCTCTGACAGATCTTCCAGTCCTATTCTTCCAGTCCTATTTGTATACCCTTGTGCCCTCCTCCTGGAAGGTGGGAGAAGTTTCAAGACATTGTCTTTGAAGTGCATGGAATTCACTGTCTCCCCTGCCCTGGCTCCAAGCTGGCTGCAGTGGCAATGTGGAGGTGATAGGTCCTTTGTGTGAAGGCAGAGCCTACCATATTCAGTTGCACGTGGGGCTGTGCTCAGGTCTGCCCCCCATCCTGCCAGCTGATGGCCGATTCAGGCTCACCTAATCCCTCTATTGTGTGACTGTCTTGGAGGAATTTGCAAAGTCTAACTGTCAGTTAGACTTAGAAATTTAGAAAGAATTTTAGAGTCATGCAAACACTGGGATTTCATATCGGCATATTCAGTACACTTTATATGCCTCCTTGGTCCTCTGCAACATACAATTTCTGGACATAGTTGACAGTACATAAATCATATAATGACTTAAATCAAACAAACAAGAATAAGAAAATAAACAAAGGTGGCAGAAAAGACATATACAAATACATGCAAAAGTGTCTATTGCCTCCATCAGGATTTCACACAGAAAAACATTAAAAGGTGTCCAACATCTATTAGTTCTTATACCAACATTAACTGGAAAACAGTTTATAGGCCCCTAGGGGGTTGGGGTGAAGCAGTTTCACTTAGGTCCCATAGGAAAGTGTGGTAGCTATTGTTTCTTTAAAGTGGTTTCTACCCATATAGGACTGATCACCCTCAACCCACATCTGTATGCCGACACGCATCAACCTTCTCAATGGGGCCTCTTTTTTATGAAGGTCTTCTTCAGGGCAAGAAAGTCTAATTGTGTGCAACTACAATGAAACCAAGAAGAGATATTGTCAGAAACCCATTTAAAAGATCTTTAAGTAGATACAGAAAAGAAAAAGGAGTATTTTACATACCTTATTATTATCAATGAGAGAGGGAGGAATAGTGTGGACTAGTTCACTTCCCCTGTTATACTTGGTAAATATCAATGAGAACAAGCTAGTGGGTGGAAGCTAGATGTCCGTGCCTGGGAGAAAAACTTTTTGTTTTTTATGAAGACCCTCACCCACCAACCTAGTTGGTGGCATGTTGGTGCTGAGTGCACCTCGGGTGCGCTTCGACGCCTGATTACAGCGGAGCTGGTTTTGTGTTTGTGAGAGTGCAGTGATGTGAATGAGTGTGAGTTTAAAAACTGTCCAATGGGTCCTGTTTGACTAAAGGATTTAATGTTGGGCCCTTGGCAGTATTAAAAACAGCTAGGGGGATATACGGGGAGACGTGATTAAGTCTCCAATATCCTGTAAAAATGATGAGGTCTACATGTTTCAGCCAGACTACTATGTATGCTGGCTTTCGTCAGGACCTATGTGTGGGGTGATTTAGTGATGGCCAGGTGTAGTTTGTATGACCAACAATGTGTCGCACTCACTAAGGTGCGTTTAGTGAGGGAGGTTTTATTCCTCCATACGCTCAGAACCTGTTGGGCCAAAAATTGGACAAACAAGACAGACATACATGGACATTTAGTAGCTTCACATCTTTGCGCACTGGAAATGTGACTTGCTGAGCGCCGTGTCCGTACACTATGCGGAAAATATCAGTAGTGAGACGGGTGGCGCCTGTGAAAAGAGCCGATTTTTATGCGCTATTGTGCCTTTAAAAATAGTGTTGAGTCTTCGTGAGGATCAATGTATCAAACGTTGAAGACAATTTAAGAGAAAGGAAAAATGCTTACAATGAAAGTTTCATAGTGAGCTCCATGAATCCCGTGAGGGGGCCGGACCTGTAGTCACACACTATGTGTGGTGTGAGAGAGAAAAAAGAGACACAACAGTGGTTTAAGGCGGAGTCCCTTCTTAGCGTGGGGAGCTCCGACCTCAATCAGAAAAGCAAGACCCCCCTTCCCCAACTTACTTCATCAAGATCTCTGGCCCGCTCCTCATACCTACTGCGGCCTGCTACCGGGATTCCGTAGGTGCATTCAGGTATCCGGGGCCGGTTTAAATAGTTCATTTTGCCGCCAGGTGCTGTCAATGATCGGGCCGTGCACGTCAGTGTCCTGATGTAGTTAGGACTGAAGACAGACTACTGCGTTTCGGGCAATGTCATGAAAACGCGGTGTTTCAATAAAGTTCTACTGTATAAACTTATATTACACCAGGACTAAATTATGTGTTTAGTGAGCCCGTGTGCCCTTGGCAATTATAATATAATTATAAATATTTGACATACCATCATTATGTTTCTTTTGATAACTAGAGAGTGATTGGGTATAAAGGTTGAGGGCCTTCTTATGCACGTACCTATTAGGTCAAATAGGAAAACAATACTATTTGGTAGTTCTTGGCACATAAATTATACCAAAGATGAATATAACTTCTAAAATTTACCTTTTCGTAAAGGTCACTCAAACAGAGTTCAATTGTCCTATTATTGTAGGCGAGCATAGTGACATTGCTAGGACTTCATATGTTTCTATATGTGGGGTTTCCAGGCCTGTGGGGGATCATAGAAACTATTCAGGGTTTAGCATTCATGCTGGAGTGTTGGTTAATTGCTTGAATGGGAGTTGGACGCACTTATTGGTTTAATATCCTGCTTGTAAGTCTTCACGGTGAACTGGCTGGCAGTGCCAGATAATTGCTCACACATTGATTATGAAGGGATTCAGTCCTCTCACTGCCCATCTGCCTTGTGTGTTGCAGAACGTCATCCAATGAGTTGGGCTTTACCCTTCAGACTTTTCGAGTCGTTATGACAACGAGTCACGTGACTGGATGAACCATGGGAAATGCAGTTTGTGTGAACAGCCTAGATTCCCTTTTGAAAGCGCTCTCTTTTTTCTGAAGGTTATCCTTGTCATAGTGAACCTCCAAGATAGTTCTAAGGAGAGTTGTAGGTATTCCAGAGAGTCGTTACATTTTGCAGATCCTGGAAGAAGTTCATATCTTGTTTAGGCAAGGACATTACTGATTTCTGCCATCTCATTCATACCATTTGCTGTAGTAAGAAGACAAAACATCAAGGAAGCTTCTGATTTTAATAATGCATTCTCCGTATTAGTGCCTGTATTAGGTATAATGATAGTCCACCTTAAATCAGTCTTTGAATGATTCATGTGTCTAAAATGTTGAACCATAGGTGCCTGTTGTATTTGACACTGAATTCTTGATTTATGCAGTACACATCTTTTTTAATTTCCTGATTGGTCTTTCCAATATAGTCTTTTCCACAAGAGACAATAACACCATATGTAACATTGTTTGTGTTGCAGTTGGTAAATTCCATGTGTTTGATTTTTTCATTATGGTATATGAATTTACCTCCTTTAATTGTGCTGCACATGATGAACAATTGCTGCATTTATATGTCCTTTAATTAGAAGTAGATTAATAAAATCTTCTCATGTCTCTTTTTGTGACATACTCGTTGTATTGGAGAAAACTATGTTATCCTTGATATTTTTATTCCTTCTAAAAGCAATCAGTAGCAGTTCTTGGAATTCCATAAATCCACAAAATATATTCCAATTTGTAATCAAATTTGTGCTACCATTATAAGTGGTAATACAGTCCAGTCGGGTACTTTCTTTCTTAACTTTCGGTAGTAAAAGGCTTTCTCATGGTGTGTACCAAGCATGCTTCATTGCTCTCTTTAGAAGTTTCCTGGGGTATTGTCTGTCTTGCAGTTTCTTCATCAACAGGTTAACATTTTTAAAGTAATCCTCTTTCTTGTGGCAATTCCTTCTGATGCACAGAAACTGGCTGTATGGCAAATTATCCTTTAGATCTCTTTTGTGGAAACTGGACTAATGTAAAAAATAATTATGATCAGTTTCTTTTGTGTACAAGATTGTGCATATCTGTCTGGCCTCATGTTTTATAGTCACATCTAAAAAAGTGTATTTTTTTTCTACTGTGTGACATAGAGAATTGGATGTCTCTGTACTCCTCTGATTTACTAGAATTAGAACCTGTGTGAGCTCTTCTTCTGGGCCTCTCCATATCATCAGGACATTGTCAATGTATAATTTCCATAAAATAATTTGATGTTTAAAGGAGTTGTCTTTAATTATCCATTTCTCCTCATACAAGGCCATAAACATAATGGCCATGTCTGGCACAAAGGGACATCCCATCGCTGTCCCCTTTATTTGTAAGTAGAACTGATGTTTGAAGCAAAAAAGTTGTTTTTAAGTCAAATCTCCGACATTTGTAAAGTAAGATCAGTAGGAAATATATGTAGTCTTTCTCTTGATTCCCAAAAGTATTCCACTGCCTCTATCGCATATTTCTGTGGCATATTGGTATAAAGACTCACAATATCTAATGTGACTAATATATATTTCAGTTCATTGAACTCAATATTTTCCAAATGCTTAATTAAATCCATTGTTTCCTTTAGTTAGCCAGGAATTTGAGTGATCAAGAGTTTTAAGAAAACATCAACATATTTAGCTAGTAGTTCTAATATTGAGTTCACACAGGATATTATTTGGAGGATTTGTCAGATTCCTATGTATATTGGGTAAAATGTATATAACCAACGCTCTAGCATTATTGTTACTCAAAAATTCTTCTTCTGTTTTAGTGAGCCGGCCACCTGTTTTTCCATTTTTCATAGATTCCATGATTTTACTCCTGAGCGATCCCACTGGATTTCTCAAAGGTTTTCTGTGTTTTGAAGTTGTCTCAAAATGTCCTCCTCATATTTAGACCTGCCCATGATGACAATTGCTTCCCCTTTGTCTGCTGATTTAATAATGATCTCTTCATTTTGTTTCAGTCTGAGGAGTGCTTGGTATTCTTCTTTTGAGAGGTTCTTCCTAATATATTTATTTTTACCTTCAATCCTGTCAAGTTCTCTCAAATTAGTCTTTTCAATGATAGGCAATTCAATCGGCATATTCTGGGAGGGTGGGTAAAAACTTGACTGTCTTTTCAAACCAGAGATGCTACATATTTGAGTCATTTTTTTGTTGGAAAGTAATATTTTCCAGCATAATTTCCTGAAAAAATGAAGCAATCCGATCTTGTTTTTATGAAGTCTGGGTGTGGTGTTGGTACAAATGACAAACCTTTTCATAACAGGTTTAACTCCTCCATGTCCCATATTCTGGAGGCCAAATTGTGTACTGGTATCAGTTCTGGTTTCCCCATCTGTATGTCTGTCTCCTTGTTGTGATTTCCCTAGTTCCTTGGTTGGATCTCTGCCATCTCTTCCCTTTGCTCTGCCTCATGCTCTCCCTTGGCCTCTCCCTAAAAAGCCAGTGCCTCGATGCCCCTAAATGTTAGTAGTTCTAGACTCTGAGTCACTTGTACTATCAGAATTTGATGAAGTATGCGAGAAATTGATATGATACATTTCCGTCTACTACGTCCCTGGTACTGTGTTAGTACCTGAATGTTCTCAGATTGTTTGTAATAGTCCTTGTTCAGAAAGGGATAAACTCTTTTGGTGGAGAAGTTGAAAGTATCCTTTTGTAATTTCCTTTGCTTTACACTTTCACTGTTTATTTTGAATTCTGATAGCTCTTTGTCTATCTTATTTAATAGCATCTTGGCATCTTTAATAGCAATATTCTTTAAGATTGCTTCCTCAAGTTTTTTTTATTAGTTCCAGTTTTATTTTACTTAGCCTTTCAGCAGTTTTTATTGACAGTACCACAGGCTATTTACAAACAAGATCCCAACTATTGGGCAAGTAAGATGCACAGTCTGTTCCAGCTGATCGGCACATCCAGTCGTATCCCAGAGAGCTGGAGAGGTGCAATAATTAATCCAATATATAAAGGAGGGGAGCGCACATGCCCCGCAAACTATCGACTGATCGCGTTAATAGACGCAGAGGCCAAATATTATGCATCCTTGATCTTAACAGATCTGATTAATTGGTCCAACGAGAACAAAAAAATTCCTTTAAACCAGTCAGGCTTCCGACGGGGCACTGGTACAATTACAAATGCATTAGCAATAGGGCTACTCGCCGACAAAAGTCTATGACAGCGACAAGTACTACATCTATGCTTCGTGGATTTTAAGGCGGCATTTGACCATGTCAGTAGACGCACACTGTGGGCTAAATTGAAGCAGCAGGGTCTACCGGACTCAATTCTGAATCCAATGATGGATCTCTACACCGACACCTGGATGCAGGTTAAAATCGCAGACGGCCAGAGGCTAACAAGGAAGATCTACACAAATGAGGGTCTAAAGCAAGGATGTGTCTTGGCCCCGTACCTGTTCAATCTATTCATGGCCGATTTAACACCAAGGCTAGACGGGGTCAATTCACATCCGCCACGTCTGGGCACATTGCCATTAACACACCTGTCCTACGCAGACAATGTTGTCCTCCTAAGCCAGACAAGAATCGGTTTGCAACGATCAATAAATGAATTAGCCGACTTCGCCAAAACAAACCTGATGGAAATAAACACAAAAAAACAAAAGTCATGATCATAACTCATAGTCTACCCAAACAGACGACATTTGCAACTAACAATGAAAAATTAGAAGTGGTTACCAGTTACAAATATCTTGGGATATATTTGGATCGAAGGTTTTCATTCTCCACGCATTACGAGGCCATACAAAAAAAGGGTACCGCTCTACTGTTTGCATTTTGCAGCATATCCAAATCGTTAAAAGGTCCACTGTTCACTCCACTACTCGCAGTCATTAAAGCAAAATTACTCCCAACCATCGCCTACGGAAGCGTGGTCCATCACGGAAACAGCATAGCAATTCTAGACAACATCCAAACGCGAGTGTATAAAAGAGTATTTCGTCTGCCACGTGACGCCTCACCTGCTCAGGTGCGTCTAGAGTTTGGACTACAGCAACAAGCACTGTATAGAAGGTATGAGGCAATCAAAATCTGGTACAAAATTTGGCTTAATCGTGATCTAGAAATCAATTCAGCACTCTGGGAAGCCTTGCAAAATGATCCAAAATCACACTACGCAAAGTACTTAAACGCCTCACTGCAAATAACCAGGATGGCAGACCTCTGGGATCGGAAACTACCTTTGACTTCTTTCCAGTTAATTGTGAAAAGGCGGCAAAAACGCATTCTCTAATGGAAGACAAAGCAACGTTAAGTCGACGTGCGCACACATGGATGGTATTACACTCCTACACTAAGCTCGAGCCAGCAACATACCTGGGCCTCGCTTTTACCCTCACCTAAAAACAAATTTTTAGAACTACGTATGGGGAAACTGCCCTCCAATGCCGATCTTCCTAATTGGAAGTCCCAGGGCTCAAAAGCATGCAGCCTTTGTGGGTCACCAATACAGGACTTCATACATCTAATCTGTATTTGCCCAATGTTAGGGTACCACCGGCGTTATTTGCTGAGGAGACAGTTTAATGAAAGAGGTATCCGCACCTGCAGATCCGCAATACTAAAAAGTCTGGACTCAAAGGATCCGCAATTAATCTGCCAACTGATAAAATTTTTAACCTGTTTTGCGAACTTAATGAAACAATGATACAGGCCACAAACACCTTTTAGCTGCCCTTCTCAGTCTTTTGAGAGTTATACAGTTGTAAATAGAAATAGTGAATCAAATTTTAATGTATTGCATAAAGATGTGGTGTACTAGTTGTTTACACTCACTCCTCCTTTAATCTTACCTTTTTTACATTGGGGTATTTTTAAAATGCAGAGAAATTGGATCTTATGTATTGGAACATTGTGATGGTTTTAACTATACAATAAAGAATTTTTCACTTTCACTATTGACATATACATCCAATCTCTGAAACATTTAGTGCCAGTATAACTAAAATCCCACAGGTACTCTGGATCATCTGTCATGATAACCAGTATATTCCTTACTTGTAATCCCTGGGGAATTGTGCCTGCTCCAATAATACTTCCCCATGAAAACTGGTTTGAATTTGTTTTTTCTTCAAACCTATGAGTTTCTCTACTTCTGTCTGTTGAATAGTATTGGAAGAGCTGCCACTTATATTCAAGTTTAATGGTCTTTTTAATAACTTTTCAATCTCTTCTCTGCAATTCAATGTTTTGGGTTCTGACATCCAGGTGGTATTAATCTTTCTAAAGGCCTCTATAAGGATCTATAGGCGGGTCACAATATGTTCACTTACCCTTTTCCCTGTAGAGGATGCAAATTCAGTCATCAACTTTTGTATGTGTAAACCCTTGAGTGCTAGAGCACACACAAAAAATGGATTTCAAAACGGGGTTTGGTCCAGTCCAGGGATCTGAGTATATAATGAAAACATTAAAGGTGCCCCCATCAAACACAGATTTGAATCACTTTTCGAATATACCTTGTATTTATTCTAGGTATATATGACCAATTATTCAGTACACGTTCACATTGCTTATTCACTCTAATGTATCCTAGAAGACTTCCTGAGGTTTATCTACCTTAAATTTAGAAACAGTCTTAGAGTCATACAAACACAAGTTTTGCATATCGGCTTATTCAATACACTTTATATGCCTTCTTGATCCTCTGCAACATACAATTTCTGGACATAGTTGACAGTACTTAAATCATATAATTACTTAAATCCAGCTCAAGAAAAATAAGAAAAAAAACAAAGGTGTCACAAAAGTCATATATAAACATATGTAAAAGTGCCCATTGCTTCCATCAGGTATTTCACATAGAAACATATTAAAAAGTGTCTAACATCTATTAGTTCTTATACCAACATTAAATGGAGAAAAAAACAAACTTCATAGGCCCTTAGGGGTTGGGGTGAAGCAGTTTCACTTAGGTCCCACCTGAGAGTGTGGCAGTTGTTTCTTTAAAGTAGTTTTCTACAATGTAGGACTGATTGGTAATATATACCCGGAATACATGTGGCATATAGTGGGAAAGTGATTTGAATCTGTGGTTAATGGGGGCACTTTCAACTTTCTAAAAGTGGAATTTTCAAAATTGCAATAAGAAATCGGACTTTACCATTAAATAGGGTTTTTCATTACAATTCCAAAGACACCAAACAATTTGTAGGTACCTGCTCCCAATTGGAAATTACAGCTTATTTATGCAATAAGGAATCTCCAATGTTATTCTATGAGAGGGGTGGGCCTCACAGTACTGAAAAACAAATGTAGTTGTTCACTACCAGGACATGTAAAACTAAAGAATACATGTCCAACCTTTCAATTACAAGGCCCTTTTCACCATGGGCTACCAACGGTCTACATTAGGAGTGATGTATATGTTAAAAGGGAGTTTAAAGCAGGGCAAGGGGTTTTTATTGCCAAGTTGACCTGACAGTTTAAAACTGCATTCAGACTGCAGTGGCAGCCTAGGAACATGTTTTAAGGTGCTACTTAAGTGGGTGGCACAATAAGTGCTGAAGGCACACTGGTAGCATTTCATTTACAAGCCCTGGGTACATGGTATACCACTCTGCAAAGGACTCATAAGTAAATTAAATATGGCAATTGAATATAAGCTAATGTAACCATGTTTTAGGGTTGCGAGCACAAGCACTAAGTCCTAAGACCAACAAAAAGAAGTTCAGCAAAATGGAGGAGGAGAGGCAAAATATTTGTGGTAAGGCCACCCTAAGGCTGACAGGTCTAACAGTTAACATCATCACTGTCAAGGGCTTGTGTCTGTTATTGATAACACACAAGTTCACTGCCGCTGTCAGATTTTGTTTGAAGGACAAAATTCCCTAAAGGATACAGATGACAGTCTAAGTTGTCCACCCGTTCCTTTAAAAATTTTTTTTTTAAATACATTTATTATAGACATCCAACACATACAGAATCTTTACAAAACACAGTTTAGACAGTTTACATTTCCGTACATGTTTGCAAGATGTCAGGTATATATCTTTACGCCCTCCACCCCTTCTAACCTAAACAGCTCCCCCACCCCGCCACCCCCTAACTGACCCCTGCCTCCCCCACCCCTATGGAACCAAAGGCTATTAACTTTCCGTTTGAGCTACAATGAAACCTTGGTGTATGGTCCACAGTAAAGCTCATTTAATCTTACAGTAATCCAAATGAACTAAATCATATCAAATCAAATCCTAACCTCATTAGTCCAATTAGTTATTGGAAGCCAAATTGCAAGCCCTCTTCTCTTGGCTTTTAAACCCCTTCGTTTATACACCGCTTTTTCCCAGCGATAAGTAGCTAGGAATTTCCCTAGCCAGCAATGAACTGATGGGGGGTCTTTATCCAACCACACACTGGCCAGGGATAGCCTGAACACTGCCATAGCTGTAAAAAGCAGAGCACGGTTCAGTTCAGTCATTGCTTGGTTACTTACCCCCAGCATGATTACTTGCGGCGAGAGTTCCACCTCAAACCCCAGCATACCCCTAATATATCTGCCCACCTCAATAATCAAAGATATAAGTCGGGGGCAAGTTGCAAACATATGTACACTATCAGCGGCGAGACATCCGCATCAGGAACAGTGAATACCGCTCGAACCTCCCCATTTGGATATCCGTGCTGGAGTAATGTACAAATTAAGCCAGGTTTTAAAACATTGCACTTGTAAGTTTGCCGAAAAAAATGCAGTCTGACTTAACAGTAGAGAATCCTCACATTCCTCTGCCCCTACTTGCAGCAAATCCTGCCAACGATTAGTGTGTTTAATAAAATCATCCCCCATTAAATTAATAAGTAGCTTACAAAATATAGATAGTGATGATGGAGTCCCTAATGCCACATCCAGTAAGGGGACTCTCTGGCAGCTAGTTACTTTCTTAGATACAAAATCCATCACTTGTAAATATTTAAAAAAATGATTATTACCTATCCCAAATTTGCTCTTAATTGTGTCAAAGGAAAGAATTTTGTTATCCTCCATAAGATCCCCAATGTACCTTGCGCCCTTATCAATCCATGTTTTCATATATCCATCTTGGAAGATTTCAGGCAATAAATTATTGTCCACCAGAGGGGAATATCTGTGTATCCTGCCTATCTTAAGTTTTTTCTTAACGGCCGTCCAAACCTTAAATGCTCCCAGCAAAATCTTAAATTTCACTCTTTTAAAATAAGCGAAATCTATATGCCGCATGAGGCAGCCGTTGGCCTCCGATCCCAATTGTAGCCTATATATAGAGGAGCTGGGTGTTTCCTCAGTTGATACCGTCTCTTTTCCCAGTACATCTGCCATTTGTTGTAAAGCTGCTGCCCAGTAATAAACCTGGAGATTTGGAACAGACCAGCCCCCACGATTTCTAGGTAAAGTCATAAATCTTAGTGCTCTGCGGGGCGTTTCCCGGCCCACAGAAATTTCGAAATTATTTGATCAAATGCAGAGAACCAGCTCTTATTTATTTCAATTGGAATGGCTCTGAAAAAGTATAAGATTTTGGGTAAAAATAGCATCTTAATAACGTTACATCTCCCTAAGAGTGTAAGGTACAAGGCATTCATTCTGTTAAAATCTGCTTTAGTCTTATATAACAGAGTTTCCAAGTTTATTTGCACAATTTTGTCGATGTTAGCGCAGATCTCAACCCCCAAGTATCTGGTGTTTTCCACTACCCGAGTATCATCCAAATCAGTTCTTGAATTTTTAACAATCATCGTCTTATTCTCGTTAAGGTGATACCCTGAGATTTTACCAAAATCTTTTGATTCCCTTTTAACCTCCTTAATAGCCTCTAATGGGTTGGCTGTAATTATGGCAAGGTCATCCGCATATGTAAGGATATTAGCAACCCCTCCCAGAGAATGGATGGCCTGTATCTTACCATTCCCCGCAATTTTTCTGATTAAGGGATCTATATATAGGGCGAATAATAACGGGGAGCAGGGACACCCCTGCCGCGTGCCTCTAGTTATTTTGATTGGCTCTGATGTATACCTCATCATTGCAATTCTAGCCATGGGCTCCTGATACAAACATCTAATAGCTCCAATAAAATCCTTGCCCAAGCCATTCTTTTCCATAATTGCCCATAAAAAGGGCCAGGAGACCCTATCGAACGCTTTTTCAGCATCCAGTAATATTGCAGCCATAGGGTCTTCTGAAACCTTCGTATAATCAAACAGCGTGATTATACGTCGAATATGGTCCATCGTGCCCCTACCCGGGACAAACCCATGTTGAAAAGGGGAAACTAGTTTTTTAATATCTGCAGCTAACCTGCTTGCCAGAATTTTGGAGAAGATTTTCGCATCGCTGTTAACCAGCGTAATTGGCCGGTATGAACCCAGTTCTTTTAAGGGTTTGCCTTTTTTAGGAAAGACTATAATGTTAGCGTTTTTCCAGGAATCGGGGATCAACATATCTGATTGTGCTCTGCGAAATACTTCCAACATGAGTGCAATGATCTGTGTCCTAAACTTTTTATAAAATTCCCCTGGTATCAAATCGGTGCCCACAGCTTTGCCTAATGGGATAGAATCGAATGCTGCTGTAAGTTCATCCATTGTAATTGATGCACCTAGGCTATTTTTCTCCTCAGGAGATACCTGATCGAATAATAGCCCCTTTAAATAATCCTCAATATCGTGATCCTTGTTTTGAATGTCCTCAGTGTATAATCTTTGATAAAATTTTTGAAATGCAGTGAGGATGGCATCAGGCTCGTTTACCGTGCCTACGCCGGGATCATTGATTTTGCTAATCCGGGTCTGTACAATTTTCTCCCTAGTGCGTACAGCAAGTAAGTGGCCCACCCTCTCGCTATTCTCGTATACCCTGCTCCACCATGCAGTGTACTTCCCAGCTGACTTTTTGGTAGAGATCTCGGTAATTGCAGATCTAGCAATAATAATTTTTGATTGAGCAGCCTCCGAGTCTCCCCCTTCAGATAATACCGTTATTAATTCGGCTTCAGCCTTACCTAGATCCTCATACAGGGTTTGTACCAAAATGTTGTCCTTCTTCTGTGTCTCCCAGCCGTACTTAGATGTTTCCCCTCTGACCCCTGCCTTCAATGTATCCCATACTATGCCTATATTTGTGCTCTCTATATTCTCCACAATGAACCTTGGGATCCATTCCTCAAAATGTTGTATATACTCCTCCTCGCTTAGTAAGGCCCTGTTAAATGTCCATCGTGACTGTGAGGGTTCTAGTCTAATGTTAATTTCTATTACCAGAGGATTGTGATCGGTCATAACTTTTGGATACTTGCTGATCTTGCAGCCTTGTAACAACTCCTGTGACACAAAAAAATAATCTAATCTTGCATGCACTTGATGTGGTGCGGAAAAGTACGTGAAACCGGGGTCATTCCCCCTCTACTCTGCCCATACATCTACTAACCCATGCAAGGACCTAAGTTGCATCAGAGATTTAAAAACCTTGGGTTTGCGACCTTGATACATCCCTCCATTAATCCTGGAAACCTGACAACTCATGTTAATATTCATATCCCCACAAACAATCAAAGGTAGAGGCCAACCGACCAGCTCGATATTCAGCCATTCGAATATTGCAGGATCATCCAACACAGAGCCATATATTGAGCAGAGAGTAAACATCTTTTTATCTAAGCAACATTGCGTTATTACCCATCTACCCATTTTATCTACAGCAGAGCGCGGGAAACTACCCATTCCCGTCCTTGCCAGTACCGCCACCCCTCTTGTCCTAGTTGTTTGTGTAGTGCTAGCAATGATTTGATAGCCATCCATCTCCAAAACCCACTTCCTACATGCTTCAATATGTGTCTCTTGAAGACATATAATGTCAGCCTTTAAAAATTGGACATCCATACTAATTCTCCTTCTTTTAAGGGGGTCGTTCAGCCCACAAATATTAATAGAGGCTATTCTGATCTTCCTAATTGATAAGAATGCAGTAGTTCCGTACCAGGTAACTGTGTGATCTGTGAGATATCCATCTCATATATAGTGAACCCAATGCCCAATAGACCACCCCTAAAAACCACCCCTTCTCCCCTGGTTCCAACCCACCCCACCAACCCCCCCTCCCCATCCTGTTCAAAAAGGCAAGAAAGGTCCAAGGACCCTTGTGATGCCTCCTGAATGCTGTGTGCCCCTAACCGCATCCTACCAGAAGACCATCATTGTAGAGAAAAGGAGTAAAAACAAAAATCACATTTTCCAGCTCTTCGATCATAACTTATTTCTTAGAGAGTTCTTGCAGGAACTCCTGGGCTTGAATCTCTGATGTGAATACTCTAGTTATACCTTTACAGATAACCTTAAGCCTGGCAGGATTCATAAGAAAGACTTCACAGCCCAATTTCTGAAATTGGGAGATCAGCAAACGAAGTCTCCATCTCCTCTCCACCGCTGCATGACAAAAGTCAGGCCGGACAAAGAAGGAATGCCCCGCAGCCATCCTCCTTGCATCGGGCCTGGCCTTTTCAAATATAGACTGTCCGAGGAGAAAGTTACCAAAGAATATATGGATGGCTCGTGGTTTATCATCTTGACCTGGCTTTTTTTTGAGCATCAAGGGATATCGATGCACCCGCTGTATTTCGGATTCCCAGTTCCAGTGAGCCAGCTCAGGAAAGGCCTCCTTGAATAGCCTCAGGACGAAGCCACGAATATCGTCGCCCTCTGCTTTCTCTGTGATCCCAAGTAAGCGGAGATTATTTCGACGTTGCCTGTTTTCCAAGTCCTCCAGTTTCCAAAGAACATCTGTCATCCTGCTTTCATTAGACGCAGTTAGTCGGCCGGAAGTTTCAACGTTGACCTCGAGTTGCACTATGCGTTCTTCCAGTGCCGTGGTGCGTTCTGAAATTTCAGTGCAAGCTTTGTTAACTTTGCGCACAGCCCCTTGTAATTTCCTAGTGGCCAGATGAGCCCTCTTGTGTTCAAGACGTGCCTCGGTCTGCATTTGCTTCAGTGTAGAATATATTAACTCCATCGATGGAGTACATGGCCCCGCAGTGCATTGGCTTTCTATTGCACGTTCCGGGGCTTCTGCTTGGACTCTAATCTCATCCTCTAAGTCCCTCCCAAAATGGGTGGCAGAGTAGTCCCACTTTAGCTGGCTTGACTGGCTGTAGTCTGACGTAAAGCCCCTATCTTTGTCTGACTCTCTTGTGCTCCTTTTCTTAGTGCGAACGGGTATGCGTTTTTGTGTTTCAGGTTTCATGAGGGGGTTGCCACTATCCCCCTCTGTAAGATCATCTTCAGATCCATCCTTACCGCTATTATCAGACAAGTCCGATTCATCAGTCAATGAATAACGTTTTTCCCCATAATCCGGTGTCCCTAAATATTTGCCAGCTACCTGGTTGGCAGCTCCATGTCTCTCCTTACGGGCGGTGGTATGGGGAGTTTCAACTACAGCTTGTAATTTATTGGAGATGACTCCTTGATGCGCAATACTTTCAGTTTGTGACAATTCTTCGGATATGCCTTGTGGGGGTTTATCCAGATCCCCCCCCAGACAGAGCGGCAGGCCCTGCAGCGATTTTGTCTAGTTCTGGGGAAGTCTCTCCTGTATTAAAAGAGTTTTGCGCACACCCCGTCAGTGCCGAATTCCTGGAGCTGTCTGTATTAGATTTGAAAGAAGTGTTGCCTTTACCTTTGATTGATTTCTTTTCGCCTGTTGTGCTTGCGGACCCCCGTCCGGCGAACATCCCGGGGACAGTTGGTTGTTTAGGTCTAGTAACCATCTCGCAGGAGCGATCACCGGCGTGCTTCTCACTGAGATTTTCTTTGATCGGCCCTTCCTTGTTCAGATCTATGTGCTGATTGTCGCTCTGACTCAGGCTCGGATTCAGCCCCTTCCCATCCGTGCCTGCACGCCGATTCAAGGATGTTCCTTTGGCCCCTCCGGTCGCGCTGCCGTCTTTCACCAACCCTTTTGCTTTTGGCGGCATGCCACAGGATCCTGTCAGCCCCTTCTCGGCTGATACAAAGTATCGCTTTTCCGCGTTGAAAACAGATGGTTTCTCACTTGAGACAAAGTATTGGCGGACTGCTCCGGGCCTCCGTAGCACCACCAGTCTAACACCGGTTGCCGCCGTAAGAAGAAACCTCGATGCTTGAGCCGTCAATGCTCCGATCACCGTCAGCAGCCTCATCTGCCTTGCTCCGAAGCCGGATTTAACCCATGCGTGTTCGGAGGTGAGTTATGATCGAATACTGCCAAAATTCAATGTATGCCTTTTCTCATTCTGGTAGCTGAGTTTGCCGTGATAGGAAGAGCGGCTTGCCACAACGCTCACCCAGCCGCCATCTTGCCCTTGTCCACCCTTTCCAATCAAGATACTGAATGGTTATACCTTAAATAGGAGCCAGGAGAAAAATGATTCAGAAATGGCACCAACTGCAGCATTGGTTTGTTATAGAACTACTGTTCAGTAATCTTGACAAAAACAAATACACAACAAGACTATTAGAACTTCTGGTGATAATACAAATATCAAAATGCACAACACATGTATCAATAGTGCTATTAGCTTACCTCTTGCTTGGCTCAAGAGAAATGTACCTAGTACAGGTCCTTCCAGGTTACAGCCAAAAGAGAAGAGGGCTCCTGGAGACCAAATATGTAGGCAGGAGAAGGGGAAGGCAAAATACAACAAAAACAAATGGCCTGCCTACTTGATAGATAAAGAGAGTATAACTCCTATATATTTTGAGGCTCTAAGGAGTCACCACTGAGCCTTGTGATTCAAAGAATACTCATAGCACTGCAAAAATGATTTATCTAAAAAAAAAAATTACATTTATTCAAAAAAGTGTTTAAATTAATTAATATAACTGCATCATATACATACAAATCAAAAAACCAATGATTTGAAATACAAAAATCTCAGTGTTCATCACAATATGCACTCTCTGTGGAACCTCCTACCCACACCCCACTTATCAAGGCATCTTCAATCATACTCACACCTCTCATTTATACTACACATAGCATGCTACATACAAACAAAACAGTTAAAACCAAGTCAACAGACGGTTTTCAGATGCCAGTGATGAGCTCTTACCTCAATGTATCACTGCACTTGGTGAAATTCTATCGTTTTGGTAGGTATTTATGATAATCTGCAATCAATATTGGTGAATCATGAAGTTCCAGTATCCATAGATAAAAATAAATTAGCATAAGGGTTTAAAGTAAATTTCTTTTTCATCACTGACGCTGTAGTGCAGACTTCAAAAGCCCATCTGTATTTCTTGTTTTTCCTGAATTTTTAAAGAGCACTGTTTCCCAGTAACGGGGTTCTAGCACTGTTCTGTCTACTGACTGAAAAAATGAAAAGAGTAGTTATGTAGAGAAAGGTTTTCTACTCATTGTGATCATAATTAGAAGGGAAAGAGGACAGTATTAAAGAGTGTTTTTCTAACACTTTACTAACTCTGGGGGTGTAAAGAGTCTGCAAATAAATAGACCTACTGGGACAGAATTTGTTTTGCAGAGACAGAGGCACTTCAGATGTGTGTTTTTATACAGAGATCCAAGATAAGTTGTGATATGAGAAGGCCACAAATAAGTCATGCCACTGCGGATTGGGCCACTTAGAGTTTGGATAAAAGATACTTAGGGAGCCTCCAGAAGAGGAGGTTACAGTTGTCAGCCTGGGACATAATGGTGGCATGAATAAGGGTGTTTCTTGGAATCCCAGGAAGGAGGATAGTGTTCAAAAGATCCTTGAGAAGAAAGAAACAGCTGGTTACTACCTTGCCAATGGAAGGCATTGAGGGAGAGGAGTTGGCCTAACGGCTAGGGCGGTCGACCTCGAATCTGTGGAACTGGGTTCGAGTCTCGGCACTGACGCTGAACATCCTGTGATTCTGGGCAAATCACTTAATCTCCCCGTGCCTAACAAAAAAAAAATGAATGTGTCCTCATGTAACGCAACTGGTGCTATGTAAAGCGCTCTGATACCCGATACCTTCGGGTCAAGTTCGTGCTATATAAAACTCTGGGGCATATTAGCAAGGGCACTATCGCCGCTTTAGCGGCACTTTTTGCCGCTAAAGCGGCGATATTTATATCGCCCTATCAGCAAACTGTCTCTAACAGCAGTTAGCGACAGTTTGCGGGCATTAGCGCCCGTTTTTACCGCTTGCATGTCAGCGATATTTATCGCTAATGACATGCAAAGTGGGCGTTCCGACGAACAAACCTGGGAAACACTCGCTAACAGGCCTATCGCCTATTAGCAAGGTGGCCATGGCCCCAGTTAGCGACGTGAAAAGTCGCGCTAACCGAGGTCATCGCCATTTATTTAACACCTGCAATTAGCAGGTGTTAGCCATACCTAACATGGGGGTGGATTATGCTGATACGACCACAGGGTCGTATCAGCAAGGTGTTCTCCCTTCTCCATGCAACATCGCTGGTTTTTCAGCGATGTTGGCCCATATCCCCCGCTATCGCTGGAATATTCATCGCCATAGCGCTAATCGTTGCTAATACAGCGTTAGCGTGGCGATATATTCCAGCGATAGCCGGCGATAAAAAAAATCACGCTAAGCAGGGTTAGCGATGATTATCGCCTCTTCTTGCTAATATGCCCCTCTGTAAAAAAAAAAAAAAGAAAATTGTTGGACAAGATTTTGTGCCAATTCAGAATGTTCAGACAGGGTGCCAAACTTAGTGGGCTACCGCAAGTGGGACCAGGGAATAGCAGGTTGGCAAAAGATGAGCACTTCCTTCATTCCAGAACTGAGCTGCAGGGAATTGCTCTACATTCCTTTTACAATAACTGCTAGGCAGTTTTTAAGGTTAAGTGCAGCAAAACATGCTGACCCTCATAGCACCGCACAGTTAAAAGCCTTAAACAAGGACTTACAAGGAGGGATGGAAATGGATTGTGGCCTTTCAATTCAAATCAATGCCCTGAATACCAATCTATCCAAAGCAAGTGACAAGAATAGAATGAGAGATGGCATCAAACACCCCAGAGAGGTGTAACAGGGTAAGAGTTCAACATTTCCCCTCATTCTCATTGAGAGAAGCTCCGATGTTGTTGATGATTGCAACTAGCACTACTTCAATATAATGAGCAGGTCTATCACTGGCCTGAGCCTCATCCAGAACAGAGGTTGGCCTAAAGAGCTGAGCGATCTGGCTATTGACCACTGGCGTAGTTAAGTAAACGACAAGAGAGGTAGCCCAAAAAGTTCCAGGGAACCGAGCTCTTATAAACAGTAAGCAGAGAAAGTATCCCCTGGAGGTAGAATCACATGCACTCAAAAACCTTTTTCACACACTCAAAATGGCTCTGTTTCAGCAATTTCAGAATTCCAACTATCAATCACCAATAAACCCCATTCTGTGGCATAAAAACTAAACCTCAAGCTGAAATGTAGTACTCAGCACAATTTTATTTATAAAAAGAAGCAAAATATGCCTCAATCCATACACATATTAAAATATTTCATGAAAACTTAGAAGGATAAGCATGAAATAAACCATATACTTTTTAAAACAAAACATTATTACATTAAAAAATACATTTTCCAGAAAAAGGAGACCCATAAAATACAGTTATCATATTCTGTTTTAACTCAATAAGATCCAAACACAGTACATTATACACAGAGAGCTTTTGGTAAAAATATTATTCTTATCCAAATGTCCCTTGTTTTTGGATTCTTTATAGGAGAGTGCGTCAACGCGTTTCGGTGGTGTCGGAGCTTGTTTAAAAAAACCACCTTCTTCAGGACAAGATTTTTTTAGAGGGTCAGGTTTCTCCACGTTATCAATATTTTATCTACATGAGAAAAGACAGGTATCAGCCATGCTGCAAACAATGTGTATTCTCCCATCACATATATAGTTGTTATTTTCACATTCCAATTGTCCCCGTGCCCTATATAAAATTTTTGAATATCTGTTTATATAGGGCACGGGGACAATTGGAATGTTGTCTATACAGGCTCGAAGATATTGAGAATATACTAGGCAAATTATTTTCTTATATATAGGTAACATGGTGAAATAGGTATTCCTTGTTGAAGGATTAAAAGACTTGCTCAAGAGCTGCTCAGCCTGTTTGCAGATGCACTTGGCATCAACCATGTGAATTCAAGGTGCTGAGGTGTTATGCTCTTTAGGTTTGAAGGTATCTATGGAGATAACATCTTCTAATGCATTATGCAGTTATACATTTAAAGCAGTGGCTATATAAATCTTTTGAATATCTGTTTATATAGGGCACGGGGACAATTGGAATGTGAAAATAACAACTATATATGTGATGGGAGAATACACATTGTTTGCAGCATGGCTGATACCTGTCTTTTCTCATGTAGATAAAATATTGATAACATGGAGAAACCTGACCCTCTAAAAAAATCTTGTCCTGAAGAAGGTGGTTTTTTTAAACAAGCTCCGACACCACCGAAACGCGTCGACGCACTCTCCTATAAAGAATCCAAAAAACAAGGGACATTTGGATAAGAATAATATTTTTTACCAAAAGCTCTCTGTGTATAATGTACTGTGTTTGGATCTTATTGAGTTAAAACAGAATATGATAACTGTATTTTATGGGTCTCCTTTTTCTGGAAAATGTGTTTTTTAATGTAATAATGTTTTTTTTAAAAAAGTATATGGTTTATTTCATGCTTATCCTTCTAAGTTTTCATGAAATATTTTAATATGTGTATGGATTGAGGCATATTTTGCTTCTTTTTTATAAATAAAATTGTGCGAGTACTACATTTCAGCTTGGGGTTTAGTTTTTATGCCACAGAATGGGGGTTTATTGGTGATTGATAGTTGGAATTCTGAAATTGCTGATACAGAGCCATTTTGAGTGTGTGAAAAAGGTTTTTGAGTGCATGTGATTCTACCTCCAGGGGATACTTTCTCTGCTTACTATTGACCACTGGCTCTATGCCATTAGTAGGAAAAAGCAAAGGTGAGGTTGGCTCAAAGGAGAAGGGTTGGCCGAAACGTTTTTTTAGAAGGGAGGTTACTAACCCCTTTTTATCTGAGAATTGTGTCACTGAAAAATAACTTTTACAGGGGTTCCTAACAACTGGGCCTCCCATGCCCTTGAAGGGCCCAATGATTCTCATTGGACAAGGATATAGGAGAACAGATTTAATTGAGGCAGTCTTAAAAAGGGACCATCTCAAGCATAAGGGGGTTGAATGCATCAAGCAGAGGAAGAGTTCCTTTTTTGGTATGTGCTTTTAAATTGAGGAAAGTAATGTCTTTAGTAAAGGCAGCAACAATTGTGATGATGTAATCCTAAATTAGTTATACAAGTTGGAGCACAAAGCTAGGGAGGAATTAATGGGGAAATCGCAGGCTGAAAATATCTTTCACTGTTTGAAACACTTTCTTGGTGGGATTCATGGTGTTGTCTGTACAGGCTCGAAGATATTGAGAATATACTAGGCAAATTATTTTCTTATATATAGGTAACATGGTGAAATAGGTATTCCTTGTTGAAGGATTAAAAGACTTGCTCAAGAGCTGCTCAGCCTGTTTGCAGATGCACTTGGCATCAACCATGTGAATTCAAGGTGCTGAGGTGTTATGCTCTTTAGGTTTGAAGGTATCTATGGAGATAACATCTTCTAATGCATTATGCAGTTATACATTTAAAGCAGTGGTGTTTCGCTACAAATCGGAGAAAAACATTGGAATAGAAGAACAGACAATGGAGTCTAGTGCTGTCTGAGTAACCCCGGCCCACATCATACTAGTTATATGTTTATACCAAGGCCCAAATAAGATGTTATAGGCATAATGGTCCTCCCAAAGCATACGAGGAGAAGAATGTACCCAGATATGTTCCAAGTTGGTGAAGATGTGGTTGAGCTTGTGGCCATCCACGTGGGTGTGTTAGTTACTTGTTGAACCTGGCACAAGCAGATAATGATATAAATTTGAGAAAGCAACTGAAGTATGACGGGGGAGATTTGCTTAAATGTTGCAATTTGGTATATAGGTGGTGCTTCATTTTTAGGTCTTGTCTCATCTTTCCTAAATGAGTAAACTTCGCATAGTGTCAGTTAACATATGTGGGCTCAATGATCTGCTGAAAAGGGTGGCCTTCGACTTAAAGATTCTAAAAGCGGATATATTATGCTTGCAAGAAACGCATATAGAGAATTTAATCCAAAATATGCTTAGTGGTCTGGGTTTCCAAATTTCCTGCTGCACTACCCAGCGAACACGCACTAGGGGGGTCGCTATTTTATCAAGAAAGGGGGTCTGTAATTTTCCTCGGTCTCGGTCAGACAAATTTGGGCGCTGGGCCATTACTGAATGCCGTTCCAGTTCAGGCTCTTTTACGCTCTGTATGGCTCAGTATTGGATGACCTGACAATTTTTGATTGGTTGAATAATGAGCTGGCACTTTGGCCTCTGCCTTTGATAGTCTGTGGGGATTTTAATATTCATCTAACCAACAGCTTATCTAAACAAGATGTTAAAGCCTATCAAGGTAGAAAACCAAAGGTTTATGGGGCTCTTGCTAATTTGAGGGTAAGCCATGGGTTGGCTGATGTTTGGGGGGAAAATATGAGAACGGATCCTGGTTTCACTTTTTTTTCTGCTCCCCCATAAGGTACATGCCAGACTGGATTATTTCTTTACATCAGAAGAACTTGTGCCAAACTCACAAATTTTTAAGTTTCCCAGGGTTATGTCAGACCATAATCCACTTGTACTCGAGGTTGAAATGACTCAATTCCTTACGGTGGACCGGACCTGGTCATTTGAGAGGGCACTCCTATTAGATCCAGAGTATGTGAGACATATGCATCGGTGGATCTCTCATTTTATGATGGATAATCATGGTAGTGCACCTGCCGGTGTCATCTGGGATACATTTAAAGCCAGTCTTCGTGGTGAAACTTTGAGATACAGTGTAGAGCGGCAAAAAAGAGAGATATTGCTGATGATGGACCTATATGCAAATTTAGCTAAAGCAGAATCAAGATTGGTAGACATGGTTTCTACAGGGTGTGGGTCTGATACAGCTCTGCTGGAAATAGCAACAGCCAAAGCAGCGATTACCGATATTTCTACAAAAAAAGCTGCAGATAAATACATAGTGTGGCAAGAAAAGTTCTATGAATACAACGAGAAGGTGGGGCAGCTCCTGGCATTTAGAACTAGAGAAATGATTGTTGGGGAGCATATTAGGAAAATACGAGATCCAGTGCTTGGTGTTAAATTAGACCCTGCTGGTTTGAGGTCTGCCTTTCAATGTTTTTAGCAACAATTGTACTCTAAGGATGCAGGCGAAATTACTAGCACAATGGGGGAGTACCTGGCCTCAGTTTTTGAAGATGACTTAGAGGCAGATGACAGACAGATACTAGATCAGCCCATCTCAGCAGAAGAAGTAGCATTCGCCATTACCAATATAAAGTCAGGGAAAGCTACAGGTGTGGACTTTATTCCAGGAGAGTTTTATAAAACCATTTCCGCTGTATTTAAAAGCTATTTGGTGGATTCCAGCAAGTTCAGAAAGCGACTGCCCCTCCAGATAGCTGGGCTATGGCCAACATAATCGTTTGATCAGGCAAACTCAACGCAATCCGGCAATCTTGCCAATAAGTTCTCTAGGGGGGAGACAAAAATGTTGGCCTCTGCCGATGACTTGGCTATTGTCACACCCGAGCCTGGAAGCGCCCTATTAGAAATTGAAAGAGAAGCTATGAGATTTGGTGATCTTTCTGGTTACCTGTTAAATCAGGAAAAAACACAGGTTATAATTAATAAAGCGATGTTATTCTCTGATAGACGGGTGGCAGAAGAGGCAATATATTTAGGTGTTACCATCAAGGCAGATACTGAAAAAACTGTAGAAGCTAACTTGGCCCCCTTGATTTATAAGACTGAGTTGTATTTCGGGAGATGGAACAACCCAAGACTTTTGCTGAAAGGACAGAGCAATGTTGTTAAAATTATGTTCCTACCCAATTTTTTTTATTTTTTTCGGGCCATTCCATTGGAACGCGGAAACAAGTGGCTTAAAATACTTAATGGGATGCTAACACATTTTCTTTGAGCATATGCTAACCCTAGAAGGGCACTAAGATTTATGAACTTGCCGAAAGATTGTGGTGGTCTGGCAGTACCACATCTCAAATTATATACTGGGCCGCAGTACTGCAGAAGTTGACAATCCTTTTGCAAGCGAAGGAGACAAGACCGGGGAGGGGCATCTTGAACCCCTCGATATATGAGCTTTTATTGGGCGAAAAAAGCTGGGGGTGTCCACTTCGGCAGATTAAGCTTGGGTATTATAAGAAAGTTCGGTTTAAAGTTCTGGTGGCCACCTTTTGTATATGGGCAAAAGTTCGTAAAAGAGTAGGCATTGTCAGATTTAATTTTTATACACCAATACATTGCAACCCTCTTTTACCTGAAATTTTTGGGGATACATTCATTAGAAAATGGTCGGTTCATGGGCCATTTAGTTTGGGGGATTTTTTTACTTCAAATTCGGTAAAGACATTTGATGCTATTCCACAGAATTTCAAGCTTGTTCATAAGGACTTTTTAAAATATGTACAGATTAGGGACTTTTTGAGGAAGAAAGGAGGTGGATTGGTAAGGTAGAAAATGTCAAGCTGATTATCGCTAGTAGTACCCCAATAGGAACCATATACAGAGTTCTGAATAATACGATGCAAGACGATTTGTCTAAACATGCGAAGGGATGAGAAGATAAGATAAATGCACAAATTAACGACCTGGCTATGTCCTAGAAGGTGCCCAAATGAATTTAATCTTGGCTAATCCACAGGCTCCACATTTTAAAACTTGTTTTAATTTGTACATAACCCTAGGGAAATGAGCTAAATTGGCAGGGACTTCAGGGAATATGGAGCAGATATAGTGCACATGTTAGCCAGTTGCTCAGAGTTAGAGGGCCTTAAAGCTAGAATCATCGATTTTTTAACAAATAAATTAGGGGTACATAAGGTCCTATCTCTACAGCTAATGCTTCCAGGGGTCCATGATGACGTAGTCCCAGTCAATGCCCAACCATTTATGTTTGGTTCTATGGCTGTACTTAGGTTATGTTTGACAAAAGCCTGACTTGATCCTTTTCTCCGGTATTCCATCAATGGCTTGCACGTTTACTGTTGGTTTATCATAGGGAAAAAGCAATCTATGTTCGGAAAGGCAAGAATGAGCGGAAAACAGTGTTTAAAATTTGGGCCCCCCTTAGTGATTGGAAATTGGTAGGCACTTCTGGGGAATAATAGGGGGAAACACCTTTATAGTAACTACGATCAATTTGGGGGGGATTCAAGGGTTGAATTTGTATATTTATGGTTTCTATATGCCTATTTATATGTCTAGATTTTATTCTTCCTCGCTTTGATGAACTTGATGCTCTTTATAGAATTATGTATTGTTAGTTGATTAATTTATTGAATGTATTTTATGGGAATTCTCTGCTTGTGGGGGTTATTATCTGGAAAATTAAATAAAAATATTTAAAATAAAAGAAAGACCCTGGCTCAAAGACTACCATGTTCAATAAAGGAAGCCACCTCAGTGGCATTATGTACATCAAAATCACCAAGCACAAAGATGTGATTAGATTGCAGTATCAAAATGGTAACTAAATTAGCAAATGTTAGTTTAGACTGAGAGCAATTGCCCAGTGGCCTATAGATAGACCTTTTAAGAAAATTCCAGCTTTAGGTGGCAACACTCTGTCAGTGAAGACGTCTGACATATACTATAACAGGTGTTACTAAAAATCCAGGTAAATAGTACCTAATTTATTGACTCTTTAAGAATGGAAGCCCAAGTTTACTTGCCCATATTTGAACTTGTGCAAAGTATATTGCATTAAGACGTCAGCAGGGAGCTGGAAAATCAATGAGCATCATTCTATCTGAAACTATATTATATTGTAGGGAAGATTTTCATGATATTCACTTGACATTTAACGTTTGTGAGTTGTAGATGTATTTGCAACTGTTGTTGACTTCTTTGTAAAATGTACTTGGGACTTCAAACACTAAATAGAAATTAGCGTACGTCTTTGCAAACTTCTTATTCTGAACACATAATATAACATTTCACCCTTTTCTACCCCTGGCATTTCTGTATAATCTTTAAAAGTCTATCATTTCAAAAACCCTCACATGAAGGTAGCAATGTTCTCTCAATAAGATCTGACAAACTCTGGAGGGCCATCTACCATTTGCATTACCATTCCATTTACAGTTAGTAGGATCTACCGTTATTTATTCTTGTCTGCTGGTCCCTAAGCCACTGCAACATTCTTAGTCATTTTTGCCTTTGAAGGTTCCTAAATGTGGGTTAATAACGGCCTCCTTTCTCATTATTTCATAATTCACACATATTCCTGTGTAAATGATTTGAGTAAGCCATGAACTTGTATTTTGCTATCCTGTGAAATGCATTGCTTTAGAGTGTTTTCTGATACAATAGATGGTGGCAAAATAATCAAAGGGAGGCAGTTTAAGCAATCATTCACACATATCAGTGGTTTATTCTATATAGATGCATGTAACATCCTTTTTATAATAATACTTTACATTTTTATTTTGTTAATTTTTTTTACATTTTACTCTTCCACTTTGTGCTTTGAAATCACTGTGATTGTTTTACCTCTTCATTTTCTCTCGTATTTCTTGTTGCTTCTGGATTTAGTTTTTAGGTTTGACATGTAATGGTCCCTGCACCATTCACGGTGAACACACTTTATTCTTTGCATACTATGTATATACAAAAAGAGCCTTGTTCAGCCATTTGCGTCTCTAGCTCAGGACCCTACAGCCTTTGGCTTGAGTCGTTTTCTATCGCATTTTGGATCATCATGCAGAGCATTTTACTCTAACCATCTTTCTGTTGACTGCCTAGGTATGTCCTTGTTTCTCCAACGGGATGCACACAAGGCTATTTTACATCTGAGAGGAACTATGAATCTTCCCACTTTCTGACACATTTAATTATTTATTTCATGCATTCATGCATGCATGCATTACATAAAGTAATCTTTTGTTTTCTATTACAATAGGCATTTTTAGATCTCACCTACAGACAGCTTTAGCTGTCTCTTGCTGAAGACCTAGGTCCTCATTCAGAGTTTGGGAGACTGGATATTCTGTCAAAAGTGTTACACATATTCTGTTTGCCAGACTTGTAGTTCAACAGCTGTAGTTACAGTCAGGGGAACTGCCATGGATCTGCCAGGGCAGATACAGTGGCTTTTGCCAGCAGAAATCTTTGAATGACAGTCCATTGGACCATCAGTCAAAGTACCTCAAACTGTCCAAACTGTAAATGCTTACTGAAATACTTTTCTCCTGATGGACCACCAGAGAAAGCCTGGTGGTTCTGAAGAGGAAAGCAAAGAAATAAACCCTACTTGCTGGGAGAAAACTCCCAGCATGCCAGGTACATTTTATTTTGTTCTTCTATAACAAACTCTCACTTTAGGACTTTGTTTTAGAAGGACAAAAATGTTGCTGACTAGCTAGGTTAAACATGGCAGCCACTTAGCAAGCTTTCAGTATCTTCAAAGGATCTCCCTCCACGATGAATCTGCTGAAGGCATAGAAATCTCTACCCATTCGAGAAATCTAAATGTGGCGGTTTGTACTCCATCGTGGTGTGGATCTGTTGAAATGGAGTACAGCCCACCCAATCCTAAATGAGCCCTCTATTGCCTACAATACTTTATAATGCACAGAGTGAGCTTTGAATCTGCACAATGCTCATGACTTGATGACTTTCTTGTGTGTTTAAATTCTTTGGTCCGTATTTGATGACTTTACTTCATATTTTTGTGTTTGTTTTGCTCATGGAGCATTGCTGCTTTACATTGTTTTAGAATGAAGGAGATATATTGCTCCACTTCTGCCAGGAAGGAACTATTTTTTATTTTTCATTCAGCACTCTATGAGAGTGTAATAGTGCATGCCTTATTTTCATATTCTCACCTTGGTTACTTCTTAGTCCTATCATCCCTGAGCCTCCAGCTCTTTCTTTCTGTTTGATCCCCCACCTCTCCCAATCCCACTCCCCCTTTTTTTTTTTAATTTTTTTTTTAAGAGCCCAGCAGCTGCAAAGTGCTACTGGACTTCTTGCTTATGTTTGCATTTTATTTTTCATTTTTACTTTATTATTTTAAAACGGCAATTGGGCATTTTGTATTGTGATCATAACGCATACCACACATGCACAGGGCAACCATCTTGCAATGTTTTGTCTCAAAAGAAAAATGTTTCAAGATGACCACCATGCCTGTGCCTGTGTGTATGAATTTCGATGCCTCAGCGACAATTTTGGATTTTTACTTTACTGTGCTAACATGGCTAAAAGACATTTTTGAGTGGTAAAATAAAAGTAAATGATAAAATTTGGACAAGTGCAAACAAGCATTGGCAATACAAATATATCGGCAATTACATTTTAAAGTCGCGACCTAATGGCTTTGCCAATACTTGTTTACTGTTTTTAATCAGCGCTCATATTAGCAAATCATCTTCATGCATCAGATAGGAGAAGCTTGCATTACCTGTACTGCTTTAATTGCCTTGCAAGTGGGTCTCAAAATGCCCAAAATGACAAACAATGTTTAAAATCTTTGACATTTTCATTACCTCTAGTCTTTACATCAGAGTTGTCGACTCCATTATGGGTTGTGTAAGAAATTGGGCTACTGGTTAAGGGGGGTGAGACACTTTTCAAGCAGGGACCACAATCCTTGTCAGGGTGAAGACACAAGCAAAACCAAACAAACCTATGCTCAGCCCTCTGGTAGCTTGACACAGAGCAGTCAGGCTTAACTTAGAGGCAATGTGTAAAGTATTTATGCAGCACTTCAAACAGTAATAAAGTGAAAACACAACACAAGAAAAATCCCTCACCAATTTAGAAAGAAAAAGCAAATTTTAATAAATAAAACAAGACCCAAACGACAGAAATACAATTAGTAGAACCAGAGCTATGCAATTTTAAAGATTTAAGTGATGTCAGCACCCAAAAAAACTACGCACCAAATTTAGATATCTGGCCTCCCTAGACTTGGACAAAGTCACAAGTTAAAGCCCACCACAAAGGAGGGTGGGCTGGGTACAGGGACCCAGTTAGGTCCACTGAACAAGTGTCAATAAGTCAAGGATGCATTGCGCAGTGGCGATCCCTAGGAGCTGCAGGGCTTGCGATGCGAAATCCTGCGTCGTCATCGATGATGTCATCGATGAGGGATTGCGATGGCCTGTGTGGAGGATGCGTTGAACAGTGGCAGTTCCTGGGCGACTGCGGGCCGCGGTGCGAAGTCCTTGCATTGGGGAAATCCATGTAGCAGACGAGATGCATCGGTTCTGCTCAGGGTTGCACCACCCAGCAGAGGAGATGCATTGGGTCTGCTGAAACCACAGACGGGCTGGCAAAGCACCTTTAGGCCCACTCCCAAGGGTCCAAGACTGGGGTGCACCACTTGACAGGGTTGTTCTCACAAATTGTAGAGTCCAGGTGCTGGGTTCAAGGTTGTTAGAGCCTTCTGTCCCTGAGGTTCAAGCCAGGAGGCCAGCCAACTACCCCTTGAAGCCTCTCTAGGGTCCTGGGTTCAACAGATGCAGGTCTGGTTCTCACCCAGGCAAGAGGGCAGCAGGCCAGCAGTCCTTCAGAGCCGCAGTCCAGCAGAGTGGAAGTCCTTTGAGCAATGCAGCAGTCCTTCTTCCACATGGTCCAAAAGTGTACTGAAGAGTTGGGATCAGAGGTCCAACATTTATACCTGGTGCCCACTTTGAAGTGGAGGAAGTTTCTAGTGGTTTCCACCCCATTGAGGTGTCATGCATCTCCTTACTCCCTGCCCTAGCCTCGGCCTGTCTGGGGTAACAATAGAAAGTGTCAAACCCTTTGTGAGAGTGCTCAGGCAGAGCCTTTGTAATGTGCAAGTGTGATAGGTGATAGCTCCTCCTCCTCATTAACTCAGAGTGCCTCATCCTGCCAACACCTATCTTCCCTTTGTCTCACTGTCTGAGAGCTATACAGAAAGACCTACTGCCAGCTACACCTAGTCATGTGACCCAGGATCAGGCTGCAGGCACCAAACGGTTAGGGCAAGAAAATGCCAACTTTCTAAAAGTTCCAAGAATATGGACCCACCTTTTGTAGATCCAAAAGGTTGCACAGCCTTATGCACTAGTGTTTGAATTTCTTCCACTTAAACCACAGTAATCAAGTCTTTATTCTTGTTAATCACGCTTTTATTCACAGTTAATCCATCACGCCAAAGACTCGGAATTCCACAATCTTACACATGTTGCTTATTCCAAAATTTCCCATCCAGGCCTATTCTAGAACAGTTAAACAGATTTCCGAGTTCTTCTATTTACGATCTCTACACCCAATGCATTTCGGTTTATTGTAAACCTTCTTCAGGGGTATCTGTAGTATGTAAAAGATATATATACGTCTGTCAGCCACAAGATCATAATAATAATAACATCCAATCATTGATTAAATCATGTAACGATAACATGGGAAAATCATCTTGAATAACCCAGTGGCATTTTCAGAATTGTGATTAAAATCAAACTTTACCATTAAAGAGGACTTTTGATTACAATTCTTTAGACACTATTCTTAACTTGTCTATCTCCTACTAATTGGAAGTTAAATGTAATAAGGCGACTCCAATGTTATCCTATGGGTGGGGTAAGCCTTGCAGTAGTGAAAAACGACTTTAGGAGTTTTTCACTACCAGGATATGTAAAACGTAAAAGTATATGTCCTACTTTTTAAATACACTGCACCCTGCCCTCTAGTCTGTTCAGGGTCTACCCTAGGGGTGAAATCTATTAAATAAAAAGGAAGGTTTGGGCCTAGCAGAAGGATTATTTTGCCAGGTCAAAATGGCAATTTAAAACTGCACACACAGACTGCAATGGTAGGCTGAGACATGTTTAAAGGGCTACGTAAGTGGGTTTGGCACAATCATTACCGCAGGCCCACTTTAAGCATTTAATTTACAGGCCCTGGGTACAGACAGTGCCATTATACTAGAGACTTACAGGTAAATTAAATGTGTCAATTGGGTGTAAGCCAATTCTACCATATTTTAAAGAGAGAGCACAAGCACTTTAGCACTGGTTAGGTGTGGTAAAGCGTGCAGAGTCCTAAAGCCAGCAAAACGGAAGTCAGCAAAACAGGAGATTTGAAGGCAAAATGTTAGGGCAGAACCACACACCATGGATGCCAGGTCTAACAGGTTTTAGCACTGTTTTCACCATAGAAATATCAAACCTATCGGCTTTGCCAATACGTTATCTTCTAGCTCTTGTGGCCCACTCAAAACAAGGATGAGACTCATCTCAATATTGGGGATTAATGGTATTTCGTTAATCTGCGGAACATGGAACATGGTCACCCAAATGGGATGCTTTGTTAACCTACCAGAGGTGAGTAAAATCCTCTTGGGCAGTGCAGATTTTTAAAAATTCTTATTTAACTGCAGCAAAGGAGAACAGAACCTCACATGCCCAAGTGCATGCTTCACGTTGTATCTAACTATGAATATTTTTTGCTATGTATATGTCTTAATAATTATTTATTAATTAAGAAAATACCAATGCCCAACAGAGACAGGGGATGTGGAAGGGAAGCAGGAGCTGCCATATTGTGCCAGGTTTTTGAAAAACAGAAGGAAATACTGAATCTGGACCCAAATCCTGCATCAAGATGCAGAGAAACAGGGTCGAACGGGGATAGAAAAGAGAACTGGCCACCAAAATAAAAGTGTTCCCCGTTAGTGAATTAGAAAGCTTAAAAAGTGGCCCATGTTTGCAAATTAGGACAGTTTGAACTTGTAGAAACATGCAGAATAACTATTTTGCAAGTTATGGAAAACTGCATTGATTTGAGCTTGCTGCAGGCAATGTTTGTTTTAATATCATTGAATTCAGCAGTAAAAGCGGCCCACCAGACCATAAAACAGGCCCACAAACAGCCAAACACACTGACCTATCAGAACAGCCCATCAGGCACTGCCTGATTACCCTGTAGGCCAGTCTGACCCTGTGGAGAGATTCGGACGCTCCACAGAACTGTGGGGGAGATTTAGTAAAATATAGAGCAATGCAGCACAGCTTTTTTCCTCATTGCTGGTACTTTTTAGGCTGCGTAGCACAGGGCACACACTTTTGCATCATAGTGCAGAAGTGTGTTTTGTTATATCTAGCATAAGCTTTCTACTCGAAGGATACCCTGCCGGGATAAACAAAACTATGCTTAGACATATTTTAGAACTTTTTAAACATTGTATGTGTGCTGTACAGGGCAGCACACATGTAAACATTTGAAATTTGGAGAAATTAAAACATTTCTCCACGTTTATGTCTGCCTCATGGAGGCATTACTTTTTGGAACAAAGCCCTGTTTACAAAGGTAGACAGGGCTTTAATAACAAAACCATTAGTGGTAGCGGGAAACGCGCATGTACTACCCATAGGATGCCCCATTGTTGCAAATTAACGCAAAGGTGCAGAAGTAGCAACTTTACCTTACTTTTAGGCAACATTCTAGCTCAAAAAGGTTTTGCGCTGGAAAGTAAATACTGAATAAACACCATCCGCTGGTTTGCATCACTGCTGGTGACTTTGCACTGGTGCAAAGTATTAGTAAATCTGCCCCTGCAAATACTCTTGAGTTACCGAATTTCCATATGCATAACCACAAATATTCACGTTTGGGAAATATCAAAGTTCACTCAGGGCTACCAATAAATAGTATTCAAAACAAGTCTGTAACACTTTTTGGGGCACATGCATCAAGGTAGCTTTTGCGATTCCTTAATTGCGATTATTAAGGAATCGCAATTATGGAATCGCAAAGCCTATGCATGTAGGAATCGCTAAAAAATAGTAACTCCTACACATTCCATAATTGCGACTCGCAAATTGCGAGTTGCAATTAAGAATGGCTTCCCATTCATTCCTATGGGCCTAGAGGCCCTTAGGAATGAATGAGACTTACATGCACTTAATTTGCGAGTACCAAATAGGTACTCGCAAATTGCGCATGCAATTTCAAGTGCAAAGGTACCAAAAGGACACCGTGTTGCACCCCTGAAATATGCATGTGTGCAGATGTTGCGCACACACGTGCCCCAAGGGCATGTGTGTGTGTAACATGGAACTTTGAAAAATGCACTTTAGTGCATTTTTCAAAGTTTTGCAAATTACCATCATGTTCAAATTGATGGTAATTTGCGACCCCTAATAGCGAAATCGCTATTTGCGATTGCATCATGCATTGCATTTAGGGAATCGCAATTCGCGTTTCCCTCAATGCAATCGCAATTTAAGTAATCTATATTTTAGCGATTACTTAAATTGCGATTTTTGCATTTGGGATGATGCATCCCAGATGCAAAAATACCGGTCGCAAAGGGGCAGATTCTGCGAATCTGCCAGTTTGCGAGTGGTTTTTCGGTTGATGCATGGGGCCCTTAGTACTTTGTTAAAGATTTTTCTTGGGTGGAGACTGCTGACTTCTGTGGCTTTATTGTGTAGTAGTAATAGTAGTAATAACTTTATTTCGGTTACATAAATATAACCATAAAAGTACAGTTAAAAGACACCAATGAAACATAATCACTTTAAAACAACAGATAAAATCTCAGCGCCATGATAATTATATACAAGGCAGGAAGCTTTCAATGGGTATTAAGTTCACAAATCTGGTTAATCTGGAGAAATCAGAAACTTCCATAGACTAAATGAATATATTAAAACATTTAAATATCATAGTCATAATTAGAAAAAAAACAGGCTCAAATGATGTTCCAATATTAATAGAAATAGCTAGTATTTGACAGTAAACATAAAAAAACATATTAAAGTGACACATCCTTTACCCTAAAGTGAGGAGTTAAGCAATACTCATCTCTGCAAGACTCACTTAATTAAAACTCTCAGTATAAACGTGACGAGTGACCAACCCACAAATATCTAGACAATAAAATGTCAATTCAACCAAAATCTGGGGCATCGCATTGTTAGCACCTCGGGACCCAATGGTGAGTTTGAGCAGGTGATAAACTTTCTAGTTGAGGCTTCCAGCCTTTATGTGCCATGCCAAATTTAGGAACCTTGATAGTGCAGAGATCATTGGTTCATTTGTGTCATATCTGAGAATACGCAGCGCCTCAGAGCAATGTCTGAATCCCAAGTGGCGCAGATCGAAATAATCCACTTGGAACGTGGTAGAGTGTACCTTGGGCAAAAGAATAAAAAGTGACCCTCTGTTTCCCTAACAGCTGGGCATAAATGGCACTCCCTTATATCACCTTCTCTCCTCTTCCAGTTAACAGCCACCGTGTTTAGGGGTAGAGAACAAATTCTAAAACTGATGTACAGGGTTTTAGCTGTGTGGGAAGTAATTCTATCCAAGAATTTTTCAAAGTTTGGTGTACACTTCTGTGATAAAAACGTATATTTCAAACCCTCCGGACGGGGTACAGGCCAAACTTCCGGAAGGATATGGTCCCAATATCGGTTCTTAATGTGGATGCCCATGCTTCTTCTAAGATTTTTCCGTTCTTCTCATACATCAGGGAAGTGTAATCTAAGGCAGAGTTCTTAACCAGTCTTAAGCCAGGGAGTGGAATAGTTTTTGTCAAGCGCAATCAGCGCCTTCAGGGCCATTCTATAGGATTCTAGCTCTGGTGTTGCCCATAATCTAATCCAGTACTTTAAAATCCTTAGGTGTGCGGTATGGTCAGCCCTCTGACTGTTTATGTCCCACCTCAGGGGTAGCATGGGGGGGCTACTTGGTAAGTTAAGTAGTGACCTTAAGAATTTGTTTTCCATTCAGGTTAACAGATTGATATCACTATATCCCCTGAGTTCTGCCCCATATAGAGCCCCACCCAGGGCTACTGCTTTATAAACCTCTAGGACAGGTGATACCGCTCTACTGAAAGTATGTATGTACTTTTTAAAAAATAGTTGCAGAACTATGCTGCAGCAGTGATTTGCTCTTTTCAAGTTGGGGCTTACAAAATAGTTTGTCCGAGAGTCTAACACCTAGATAGTCAAAGCTCTTAACCTGCTCAATCGGAGACCCCTCCACCTCCGTTTTGTTTTTAAACGAGCGTGGGGTGTTTCATGCCATAAGCTTTGTTTTTTCAGCATTAATTCCGAGACCTCTATTCTTACAAAACGTGTGGAATTTCCCCAACAAAACTTGTACGGTGCGTGACATGAGTAAGGTGTCATCAGCAAATATCAACAGCGGAGTGTTGATGTTTGCTATTTTTGGGGCATCATGTTTGCAAATGTTCATCCACCCCACCAATCCATTGATATACAGACAAAACAAGGTGGGGGCTAATACACACCTCTGTCTGACCCCACAGTTGATGGGAACCCTATTAATAAGATCCCTTTGGCTGTTCCACCTAACTTGGGCATAAGTATATGTATGCAGTTTGAATAAGATATATAAAAAATCTTCAGAGATAGCATATTACCTGGGAATTTCCCACAGGCATTTCCTAGGGAGTAAATCAAAAAGGTGGTCTTTACTTAGGTGTCCATTACGATACCGGGCGGTAAAAAATCCGCCATAGCGGTAAAAATCCGCCCGCCTACACCGTCTGAATACCGACCGAGCAATTACGATGCCGCGAAGCGAACACCGCCCGCGGCGGAAAAAACCCCCAAAATACTGCCCGATCATGTCCGATTCTAAGTCCACCCGTCCGCCAAGGACGCAAATACGCACGACAACCAAAAACCGCCCGCCCTGACGATCGAGACACCGCCCGTGAAATTAGGATCGCTCCGACATGAGCGCGGTAAATACACAAATACACCGCCCGCCATCGTAAACAACAGAGATGGAAATGGACACGGTGGAAGCCCTGGCGGCCACGTCCCGCACAGTAACCATCCGCGGACCCAAACAAACACACACAACATGGCCAACAAGTCCACACAGCAAGCCACGCACAAATACACAAACACAGTACACATCCCGAAAACACCCCCTGGACAAACAAATAAACTACTAATCCCAGAACACCAGCCACAACACACCTGAAAACAACAGACCATCATGACACACCCACATAGGTAAGCACAAAAGCAGCCCCTTCACAGACCACAATCCCTTGCAACACTACAAAGCCAAGAAGAGAGGAGAGAACACAGCGACACAGCAAGGACAGCAGCACACCACAGATACGCACCCATCACACCCACCAGCACCAGCACCACCAAACACCAGCACCACAAACGACCTGCACATCACACACCACACACACACACCGCACCAGCACCACAAACACCAAACCACACACCATGGCAGCACACAGAATGCCAAAGTTCACTTCAACTGAGCTGACGGTCATGGTCGACGAGATCATCAAGGTGCACCCACAAATCTTTGGCAACCAGGTCCAACAGACAACAGTAGCCACCAGAAATCGGATGTGGAGCAGGATCGTAGACCAGGTCAATGCAGTAGGGAACGTGCCACGCAACCGAGGCGAAATCACCAAGAGGTGGCACGATATGAAAAGGGAGGTCAAGAAGAAGGAGGCCAAGAATCGGCAGCTGGCTGACAGGACTGGCGGAGGTAATCCCACGCTTTTCAAGACCTTCAAGGCGTGGGAGGAGAAGGTGCGAGGCATCATACATCCGGAGAGTCTCACCGGAATACCAGGGGGAGTGGAGGCTGGTAAGTACTAACAAATGTATACCAGCACACCGCTATGTACTCACATGCACTACCACTATGCCATAGCTCTGAGGGACAAACACCCCCATGTCCAGTACACAATACACAAGACATCACTCACACATGCAACAGACACTACCACACACTCAGCCCAAACCGACCAACTAACAAAACCATGGAGGCATGTGTACAGTCAGCCAGCACCGCAACTCCCACCAGGTCCCCTTGTACTCCAAAAGTGCCAGAAGGAGCACTCACCACACCCACACCCATGTGTCAGCCATAGCTGCAGTAACCGACAAGTAACAGGTAAGTAGCCGGAACACAAAGTCAGTGGGTGGGAGGGGGGACAGCTGAAGTACAACACACACCAGGCTCATAGTCCCACAGCGCAGCAAGGTGGAGCACACCCCACACCCATGTGTCAGCCATAGCTGCAGTAACCGACAAGTAACAGGTAAGTAGCCGGAACACAAAGTCAGTGGGTGGGAGGGGGGACAGCTGAAGTACAACACACACCAGGCCCCTAGTCCTACAGCGCAGCAAGGTGGAGCACACCCCACACCCATGTGTCAGCCACTGCAGTGCACACCTTCAGCCGACAGGTAGATATCTCACCCTACATGGAGGGGTTTCTGTGGGTGGTAAGCCAGCACCTCAACTCACAACACCGCCCCCACTCCCACAGACCAGCAACATGGAGCACCCCTCCCTCCCATAACCATGTGGCATCCATTGCATTGCGCACTCAAAAACAACCTGTAGGTGGAAAACTGTACAGGGCGGGGTGTCTGTAGGCATGAGGACTGTATTACGACTAACACATGGGACATGTCACGTAGCAGAGGAACACGCAGCACTGCTCCCTGTCACAATCATCTGACCAATGTGCACACGGACATGTATTACAGAGTCATACCCCACATGACCCATCACAAACACAGCAACACCTAAGGAGCCATGTCGGCATGCACAAGTCCCACTGGAGCACAGACCCACACGGCGGGCACTGTGCCACTCATCACACACATCAGCAACACCATCGAAGTCTTGTCCATGTAGTCCTTACTGCCTGTTACCCACACATCGTACAACAATGCCCATGTAAGTCCAACCTGCCTAGAAGTAACAGCGTGGGACCACAATAATGCACATACACACCACTGGACCCATGAAACACACAGGCACACAATGCACATTCAACATATCATCCATCTCATCTGTCAGCCCCTGTGTCATGACAGGTATGTCATCCGAACAGCTGGCCCTCATACAGTAGTTATGCAAAGATACCTGCCCATGACAAATAATGTGCCTGCAGTGACTGAAGCGCACGTCACACTGTGATTAACAACAT
The DNA here is from genome assembly GCA_963921515.1 of Calotriton arnoldi. Taxonomy (NCBI): domain Eukaryota; kingdom Metazoa; phylum Chordata; class Amphibia; order Caudata; family Salamandridae; genus Calotriton; species Calotriton arnoldi. The sequence goes on from CAWUFW010001997.1 coordinate 2,291,741, forward strand.
ACATAATATAGTCAACACCCCAAGAGCACTGCATTGATGCACATGGCTGAGGGTAGCACGCACACCAAGGAATTGGCCCATCTGCAATACGTCGTGTGGCACACAACCATCACTCACTCACTACAATGCTTGCAGTGTAATGTCCATAAATGATAACAGTGAGCAGATATGCTGGGGATGTCAGACATACACACACCTTTGTCTCTGCACTGTCATGTTGCCAAAACACATGTCCCGTTCTGCACCCATATGTCACAGTATGTACCCCAAAACCATATTTCACCTCAAAAGCGTTGAGGGGGCTGTACCCCCTTTTCCCATCTGCATTTCTAAGCGTTCCATTTGAACCCCTAAACCATATTCCACCCAAAAGCGTTGAGGGGGCTGTACCCCCTTTTCCCATCTGTGTTTCTAAGCGTTCCATTTGAACCCCTAAACCATATTCCACCCAAAAGCGTTGAGGGGGCTGTACCCCCTTTTCCCATCTGCGTTTCTAAGCATTCCATTTGAACCCCTAAACCATATTTCACCTCAAAAGCATTGAGGGGGCTGTACCCCCTTTTCCCATCTGCGTGTCTAAGCGTTCCATTTGAACCCCTAAACCATATTTCACCTCAAAAGCGTTGAGGGGGCTGTACCCCCTTTTCCCATCTGCGTTTCTAAGTGTTACATTTGAACCCCTAAACCATATTTCACCTCAATATCGTCGATGGGTCTGGAGCCCGCATACACCCGAGCCACAAAATGTAGGAGTATAGCAACACACACCCATCGGCATTGCTAATCCGTCCCATGCCACATGTTCACATCACACAGTTCCATTGCCTTGCCCACGCATACACACATCGTACATCCACACACACGCCTCTGGGAAACCTGTGCACGACAGTGCACGAACTGTGAATGTCAGACAACCAATACATACTTTGCTAGGTGCAACACATTAACCTATCTCATTCTCCCCACAGGTGCCGAACTGCTGGATGCTGGAGAGGGAGACAGCAGCCAGCACAGCCAGTCCGCAAGCCCCTGACCCGGACTCACGGATGTAGAGGAGCTGGACACCTCCTCGGACGTGGACCACCCAGCAGGCCCATCTGGTGTGGCAGGGCACAACCGCTCCCCAGGGCCCCTCCTACCCACCAACCCATCACCCAGGGCTGCTGACCAGTCACAGACCCCTGCTGCCACGGTCGTTGCGGCCACCACCACTGCCGCAACCACCACCACCGCCGCAACCACCACCACTGCCGCAACCACCACCGCCGCAACCACCACCACCACGTCATCCCTGGCCACAGCCCCAGTGCAAGGGGTGGCCCGGCCATCGGGGTCCACCCTGGGAGCCAGACCGAGGACCGTGGTGAGCAATGTGGCTAGTGGGCAGGTCGGTGGCAGCAGTACTGGTAGGAGGAGCAGGGTCAGGCCAACGCCATCTGTGCCTGGGAGCCAAGCCCAGCCGCAAATCGACAGAGTCCTTGGGGCCTATGAAGAGGCCCAAGGAGAATGGGCCAGGTCGGCTAGCGACACGCGGGAGGTCCTTGGGGTGTTGAGGTCCATGAACGCCCATATGGCCCAAGTCGTGGCCCTCATGGGCCAGCTGGTGGTGGTGGTGAGGGCACAAGCAAGGTCAGCAACACCACCTCCGCCACCACCTGCTGTGGTGCAGGGTCGTGCAGCATCACGTTCCCCTGCGTCCACAGCGAGTGAGCACTCCTCAGCCACCACCAGCAGCCCACCAACACACCCCCCCTTCCAGACGTGGAAGGGGCCGTCCGAAGAGGAAACAGGTGTCCAGAGAGGACTTCGCACGCACCAAACGCCAGTGAGTCAGCCAGCCCCCTTGACCACCTACTGCATTGACTTGTAATACGATCCTACCCCACGCTGCCATGTGAATGGCATGTGTCTGTTGGACTGTGGAAATAGGACTAAATGGGTACACCTTGAGCATCACGCAGCCATGACCATCAACTCATAGTCACTGCATGCACCACTTTTGTCAACACCTTGCACACAATAACATGTCACCGCTGAAAATAAATACACCTTGATCACAATCTGCTGTCTGTGCCCTGTGTTTATTCAACGATGTGCAACCGCCACCATGAGCAGAAATGCATCTGCTGTGTGGTATGTCGATGGGACAGGAGAGGCTGTAGGGACCTAGGGGTGAAAAACAGAACAAGAGTATATTCAATGAGTGTGTCACACACTCATCACACAGTACTTGTCACCAACTACAAGCAATGTACACACATCTCACAGAGCAACAGGGCACAATGCTACAGCCACTGTCAGTGGCATACTAACCTGGACATGGACCATTGACACACAGCTCTCAGTGAACAAAAGGCCTCCGTGACAGAGCACACATACACCTGCACAACTACAGCTACTTCAGCCGTCGTAAATGGACACTCACCGTCAAGTGAAGTAGCGGGCGATGAGCTGCTGACGCACATTCACAGCTTCCTCCTCTCCACTGTCCTCGTCACTGGACCCGTCCTGGTCTGCAGGCTGGGGCCCTGGATGATCACCGTCATCCACTATTAGGGGGATCTGCTTGCGAATAGCCAGATTGTGCAGCATGCAGCAAGCCACTACTATCTGGCACACCTTCTGTGGGGAGTACGCCAGTGCGCCCCCGGTGCGGTCCAGGCATCTGAACCTGGACTTGAGGAGGCCAAAGGTCCGCTCCACCACACGTCTGGTCCTCCCATGTGCCTCATTGTAGTGTTCATCAGCTGGGGTCCGAGGATTACGTAATGGGCTCAGCAGCCAAGGCCCATTCGGATAAGCAGAGTCCCCTGGGTGTGAGGAATACCGAGATTAGTTGCAATTCCAACTGTCCCCAAGACAGCATCGCACACCAGGCACGCTACACGAGTACACATACTCACCAACAATCCAAGCACGGTCCGGTTGCAGATTGGTCATCAGACGTGGTAGGATGCTGTTGCGCATGATGTGCGAGTCATGGGCCGATCCTGGAAACTTCGCACACACGTGTGTAATGACCATGTCCGCAAGGCACACCACTTGCACATTCAGGGAGTGGAAGTGCTTCCGATTCCTAAATATGTGCTCCATGGCCTGTGGTGCTACAAGGCCAACATGGGTGCAATCGATTGCACCAACAACGTGGGGGATCCGTCCAAGGGCATAGAAATCACCCTTCACTGCCGCCAATTCACGAGCCCTGGGGAATCTGATGTACCTGTTCCTGTACAGCATCATAGCTGACAGTACATCACGTAGCACCATGCTGAACATGGGCTGGGACATCCCACTTCCACTGCCCACTGTGTGTTGGAATGACCCAGTGGCGAAGAAATGCAGTGCAGCCATCACCTTAGCCGTGGGGGTAAATGCAGTTGGATACACCCTGCGAGGACGGAGGTGGGGTTCCAACAAGGCACATAGGCGATGCAGGGTGGGTCGGTCCAGACGGAATTTCCGGATTACCTCCACATCCTCCATGTCTGACAGCAATTGGTAGGGGCGATGTATGTTTGGTCTCCTCCTAGGAAAGATGGAAGTGGACACATGTCAAAGCAACACGCCACAGGGCATTTCCACATACACAAAACACAAATGACTGACCAAGCAATTGAATCACAGAACAGCTGACAAGTAGGGACAGCACAGCCACAATACACTTACACAGGTCCCCTACCAATTGCAATGGGCAGTGACACACACCATTGCTATGAGCATGCACATGGGGATTTAGGCCTTAATAACTTGTAAGGCATGCTGATGGTATCAGACTGCATATTTGGCAAGCGGCAATACCACGGCAACATAACTAGCTGCTGTGCATGACACTGCTTCCGAGGCTGGGTGAGTATGGCACACACCAACAACGCTATGGACACAGGCTGAGCGGCCAAAACAAGTGGGACCTGTAGCACGAGGGGATATGAGACAGTCATTGATGTCCCTACTGCACCCTATGTACAGCACTGTACGGATCACACCTCCAGAAACATTGACAGGTGTACACATTGACAGCTCCATGCCAACACGGCTGTGTGATTGCCAATACACATCACAAGTGACACGTAACGTTGCACGTGCCAGGTGGCAGATGTACATAGTGAAAGATGGCATGTGTGTGCATATGCATATCCCATGCTCCCATGCCAATGTGTACATGATGATATGCTAACAGACATGTGGAGGCTGGGCACTGGCCGTCACTGCCTATGCACACAGCATGTTGTGGCCCTGTCCATTGTGGACCTGCTCCCACACACAAATCATGGCCACACCTGCAGATGCATTGCGCACATTATACTGTGTGGTGCACATGGCATCAGCGGACTGTACCCGCCATGGGCCAGGCCCTTGCGGCCAACTCCAATGACCCTCGCGGTTGCACCCTGCGTGTTCCACTATGGAGGTAAGCGTCCCGGGCCAGCTGGGAGCAGGCCATCGTCTGCAATTGAAGCTGGCAGACATGGTACACAAATTGCAGCAGCTTGGACCCACTGAACCTGCCCCAGGGGGCTATATGAGTGTGGGAGTGAGACCGGCATTACCACAGCTACCTGGGACAGCAGCCTGGCATCCCTCAACAACACCTGCTGCTGCCACCTGTCCACCTTCACGTCGATGACGCTGAGGATATGTCCAGGTCCACTCACCAGCGAGGAGCTGGAGATCCTGGATTCCGAGCTCCACGCACACTGCACATGGCTATTCCTTGCGAAAGTTGTGTGTGAGAGACAACTGCAGTGTGTGTGGGAGTGCATGTGGGGGACACACATGTCGTTGATCCGCAGCACTATGAGTCAGAGCCTGTGGGGTTCAAACATGCACTGCTCACCATGCTGACTGCAGGTGGCAGGGGTATGTGAGCTCTCGGGCGCTTTGACATGTCTGTCCCTCCCGAGTGGTGGTACATGGCAACTTCATGTCAGACATCCAGTGACACAGACAATTGGCAATGCAGGTCTCAGTGCACTTTTTGCTCGTGTGAATGTCAGGCTGGGGCCATGCTGCCCTTCTCAGTCCCAGCAGGCCTGGCCTGCACATTGACTGCACAATGCCAGTAGGTGACAACACAGACTGCCTAGTGGGTTACATGTGTCTCCTGTTCAGGACCCTCCGGATAAGCGCAAACTCAGCCCTGTCGATTGGACACACCATGCCTCGTGATAGGGATGTGTGTGAGTTAGTGGCACTGAATGTGACCTCCGTTGCGGGGTGGGCCATGCACAGGGTGAGTACGTTGATTGTTGCGCAGTGTTGGTCACAGTGGGTACACCCACACAGATGTGTTGTCTTGTGATCTTTTGCTAGGTCCGCCTGACAATGGACAGTAGATGTGGGCAGACTACACATTGCTCGATGTGCTGTCTATATGCATGTGCCTTCACACCAGGCACAGCTGCCCCTGCACATGTGACCCCTGCTGCCCTCAGTGCTGGGTCTGTTGAGCTGATGCGCCATCTGTGCGTGGGGCAGACAGCTCTCCTCACTTCCGTCATTGCCCATGACATCACTTTGCCGCAGGTGACATGGATCATGGAGGGCCCACATGTACGCGTGGGTGGACTACACAAGACTGTCCGATGGTTGTCACACCCAGTCAGTGCTTCGAATGGGAAGGATGTGGTGCTGGTACTCATTTTTATGTGTCGAGTGGGCGGGTCTAGGTCCGGGGCTACATGCAAGACATGGGAAGTTCATCGGCTTATCTACTAGTTACAATACACACGAGACACGTCTTTTTATGACCACATCAGGGTCATTCCTTAAACTAACTGGAAGTCAGACAGTCATATTTTACCCTGTCCTCATGGCCTCCCCTCGCTCACCCAAATATGCGTTTGCACCTGAGAAGCCAGCGCATGCACAAGCAGCTCCAAGCTCGCCCCAGAGAGGCCAAGGAGTGTATGTGTGGGTCCAGTTGAACAAGTGGTCTGTCTCGCGGTATAATAAGTGGCGGGACGCCGTACACCTGCGTGGTGCCCCGACTCGAGACCCGGGCAACATTGACAATGCATGACAGGCTCCGCAGTCCGGATACACCACCTGCAACACACAGAGGCTGTAGCTGCCCTAGCGGCCCAGGCCGCGTCCAACTGGAGCTCATGGACCCACACATTCACTCTTTGGCCTCTCTGGGGCGAGCTTGGAGCTGCTTGTGCACGCGCTGGCTTCTCTGTTGCAATGGCATGTAACGTGTGTGGGAAAATAGGCAATGAGTGAGATGGTGCGAGCCACCTTCCGTGACGTCACTCCTGCTCGTGATGTGTGCGTCACCCCACTACTTCCATTTGACTTGTGCCATACTACATATTGAGGATGTGTTGCCTGCGTGATGTGACCAGGAGGAGCGCGCCATGACCTCTCACCCACCATGCTCCACTGCCATCCCGTGCCCTGGATTGCCTGTGCAGGTGGACAATGTTGGGGATACACCTGGTCGACAGGGGATGTGAGTGCCTTGGCAAGGGCCTGGCGGACGCACAGCAGTATCCAGCATGTCCACAGAGGGTGGGCTGACGTCTACACCTGATGCAGCATTGATCGTGTGCCCGCCTGTTGTGCACACACGAGTTCACATTCATCCCCAGACAGGTGGTCTTTACAAATTCCCAGGGGAGCGGTAATGTACTGCTCCGGAATCCTCCCAACACAGCGTGTTTCAACATTGCATGTGCGCACCTACCTGTCACACCCACCCACCTGAGCCAAGCGTGACTCCCGCTTCACATGACACATGTGTGTCTTCCACAGTTGTGCTACTCATTTGCGTTGACATCCAATGACAGTGGACTACATGGTCATCTCATGACTGCCGTGTACTTCACACACTCTCATCCTCTCTCATTCGTACTCGTGGAATGAATAAGCAGAGACACATATTTACTTCAAGCCATGTATTAGGACTTATGTCCTCTGTGATGCAGTATAGTGGACACTACTGGCAGCGAAATGAATGTGGAGGATATACTCAGCATGATTACACATAGCATAGGGTGTAGGGGTACATGTGATTAGTTGTTGACTGTGGGATGTGGGCTTCAGAGTTACAACTGCTTAGCCGTTGCTGTGCTAATGTACATTTGCTAATTACTGTGGAGCTGCTGACTTTGACACAGACAGTATACATTTTGCCTACCAGACCGCTTGACATCATGGGCACAGTACATCTCAGTTCCATGTTACAGGTTTGCTGCTATAGTTACTCATACACACGTGCGTGAGGGGTGTCATCAGGGCATGGGCCTACGTGCATGCAACGGCGTCCCACTTGTTGTTGCAATGTGGTGGCTACTGGACATGACACAGTCACTGGGGTCATGTTGTTGGGGGATGCACTTGTTGTCCATGCAAAAGTCCTGGCACGGAAGTTCAGAGGGAGGTGAGGTGACAGCTCTCACATACTACAGCCGACCGATTACTGTCCACTGACCGGTGCATATGTTCATGGGCGCAGGATACATATTATGGCATAGTTGTACGTGCAGTGATGTCCATGTGGTTGCCATACACAAATCCCATGCCTCTGCCTCCCCTGTTCATGCAGAGTTACTGGATGTGATGAGGAACAGAGTGCATGTCCCGAAAATATCCGATATCATGGCAGTGTAGTTAATGGTGTGGTGTTAGTTGCAGGTTGTATGGTATAGTTGTTGTACTGGTAACTGCCTCAGTCCGTGCGGAGCCAAGCATGGGTACGGTGTAGGACATCATTGTTCAATTGGGGGTATTGCGTCGGGGTCCGACGAATTGACAGGTTGTCAGGTATGCGATACCTTCCAGCAGGGCTTCCATGGCATTGGTGGTATACATGGATGCCATCCAATGCAGCGGATGGTGGCTGTCAAGGTGTTGGTCGTAAGTTGTCCCTTGTAGGAGCCTGATGGGACATGTTGGATGACATTCGATGAAACTGTGATCCAGAATACGTCGTGTGGAGGCACAGTGGTCCCATTGCAGTGTGGGTCCGATTGCAGCCACATACGCCATGCCCCCATAGGCTGAACAGATCCTGTCGTGGACGTCCAGGGGGTTGAACAGTTGTACCAGGTCCGCCATTGGACATGCCGGGTTGGAGAGACATAAATCCACAGGACAGTGGAAGGGACACCTCCGACAGTAGAAGACGGGGATGACGCAGCTGAACAATGCGATGCGGTAAGTTAGTCGGTAACTTACGTTCAGCAGAGCCAGATTTTCACATCCCAATATCTGTATCAGGTTATGTTTGTACACCTTCATCTGTCCGGCGTAGTTGGGTAGGTGTGGTGCAAGTGCCATTTTGCTGCAGGGCGATGTGATGGCGTGCTCCGGCTGTCTGTGCAGTCTGCAGAGTGCAACCTCCGACGTTGCTGGGAATTCTGTAATGGTCGTAGGGAGGCAGGACTTGGGTTATAGTAGCTTGTGCGGAGGACACGGGCCCTCATCCCACATGCTTCTATGAATGGTCAAGGTCAGTGGTGTCTGACTCCTTCCAGATAACTTGCATGTGAACCACATGGGGGAGTGGTATTATTTATTTTTTCCGTTCGAAATGTTCTTTCGTGTTATGCGCTATCTGCCCAGTGGACGGTTCCCTCTGCATGCCTGTGTTGGGCTTTTTTGGGGATAATGACTGTATTGTCCTGCTTGAATAGTTGAGCTGTGGTTTCGGTGTGGGTATGGAAGGCCATTCAGTGCTATCTCCTCTCCCGTGTGTGGGCGGCACGCTGCGTTTCCGCTATACGTTGGGCCTTGTGTGTGGGTGTTATAATTGGAGCCACCTGTTGTCGGTCCCCGGGATCTTTGATGTTACGTATTGCATGTCTTGGTATTGGGTGCAGGGTGGTATCGGTGTGTCTGTGTGGTACTGGCGTACCTTTTGCCGACGGGGTCCATATTCTGCTGGGTGATATTGCCGCCGCTGTGTGCTTCACCATGTTTTGCACACAGGGGTGTGTCCTAATTTGGCGTGACATCACTGACATGTTCGGGTCAGTTGTGTGACGTCAGATTGGCAACAGTGAATTGCCGGTTGGGGACATGACTGTGGCAGGACTGTCACGTGACATGTGCGTTCAGGGTGGGGCTGGTGTGTGGTGTTTGTTGTGCCCTGTGTTGTTTGTGTGTGGTGCATACATGGCGCTGTCGTTGGGCTCTGCGTTGTGCGCATGTGTGGCTGTGTCTTCGCCGCTGCGCTGCGGGGCCGTGACGGCGACGTTAGTTCCTGGTCCCAGGTAGTGTGTGCCCGGTTGTTACGAGTTGTTTCAATTTGCCCGGTGTGACATTTGTGGGTGCAGTGGTGGATGTGTCGTGTACACGCAGGGGTGTCTGGGGGGGCCATGTACAGTTCTTCCGCCCTTGCACTGTGTGCGGTGTTTGCGTGCCCTTGTTGTGTGTCTGCCTACCTGCGTCTCCGCGGTGCGTTGACTCCTAGGTTCTGCATCAGGTAGAGCATGGGGAGGGCCTGCAGTGCTGGATTCATGCTCGGGGGTCCGCCTCTTTGGTGTCCGTACTCAGCGATCGAGTTTCCGCCTTGGTTTCTCGTGCGGTGTCTCTTAGCCGTGGGAGCTGTTTGTTTGTGGCATCGTAATTTGTACGCCGGGAGGTACGTGATTTCGTCGGACGGTGTGTGTCCATTGGGCCGCGCCGCTACGTGAACGGGCGCACTTTGATGGCGGACGGCGTCGCTGGCTTACGGACGGTGTTTGGCTGACTTTTCACATCCTAATTGGGCGGGCGTGTGGGCCGCGGCGGGCAGACGGTAACTGGTGGTTTTTACATCCGACAGCACGGCGGTGGTGCTACCGCCCGACATCCTAATGGGCCCCTTAGTGTGATATATTTCCAACAGATGACTGAAAACTGAAACACCTGGACAATTGTGCTTATTGTTTCACAGAATCATGCCTGAAATCAGACAGGATCTGGTGATCCTTCATCCAAGTCTGGAGCCAGGAGAGGACATGCCTGTCAAAGATCTTTTGTGTAATATCTATAAGACTAATGGGTCTATAGTTCCCTAGATTATCTTTCACTCCCTTCTTATGGATGGGGACAATATTTTCCCCTCTCCAGGACTCAGGAAGATCTTCTCCTCCCGCTACTGCGTTGGTGAGGGTGTTCAAATATGGAATCCAGACATCGGGCTCAGAAAGAAACAAGTCGCCTGGAATACTGTCAGGCCGGGTGCTTTTCCCCATTTCATTAGAGGTAAAGCTACCTCAGACTTTTTCAGTGAAAAAGTGCATGTAAGAGATTTGGATTCAGACAAGTGCAACCCCAGGGAAATTAAATTGTGCTCAGTATTATCAGGAAGTGTTATCGCATGACTTTCTCTTTCTTTAAAAAAGGTAGTAAAGTGAGCAACCCACTGATCAGCTGGAGCAAATGAATCAGATTGGGAGACACTTGATCTACTACCAAAGGAAATAATTCTCTAGAAGGCTTGAGTCTCCTTCCTTGCCAGGTTGTCAGTAAGTTCAATACACTGGACCTCCTCTCATGCTCTCCTATTGGCCCTCAGAGTTGACTTATAGGCCTTTCTGGCAATAGTTAATTCAATTTTTTCACCCTTTCTCACGGCTTCGATCAACCCCTGCTTAGCCACTCTACATTCCCTTATGAACCATGGACAGTATATATTTATGTTAATCTTTCATCTAACAAAGGTCATAAAAATTATCTCTAAGTGGCAAAAAAGTCAGAATGGAGCAGGACAAAATTACACCAATCAAAATCAGGTGAAGCATGCAGGTTAAAAAAGTCAACAAAAGGTTGGTAAATTCTGCCCAGTAGCGTATAATTGTTAGTTATATTGGCCCACTAAACATTCCCATGGTAGTTTGTAAGTGTCAATAGTGCTGAGTAAGAATCAATTTCGCATTCCTGAGATGTAAGAAAAATATCAACAGAAAAATTGAAAACCAAGGCATTATGATCACTATCAGGGCAAAATGTAACCTTCATATCCCTTAAGAAGAGCCACAGTCTTAGGTCTAAAAAATATAATCTTTATGACTTGAGGATCTCCCCCTTTTGACGGTTGGTTTGGTAGGATAGTCAGATTTAGAACGCCCCTTGCTTGCTTTTAACCCTTATTCTAGAGTCAGGTGGAAAAGCTGGTTGGCCACCTATGACCATTTTTTCACCGGGTTGGCCAATAGCTCTGGGATTCCCATCTCCTCATTATCTGCTAATAGCAAGGATGAAAACGGCTAAAAGGTTCAAAGTGTATATTACAATTCCCAGCTATGATCATGGGCCATTCTTGCTGTATTGAATCAGGAAGAGTTTGGAGAGAATGTAATGTTTGAAATTCTACATAATCTGCAACTGAGGAAACATAAATATTAATCACAACAATATATCTGTACTTCAGTTTAGGAGTGTTCCGCAAGGTCAGTTTGATACTCAAGATGTCCCTAGTACCAGAGTCAAGTATTTCACCCTTGCAGATGATTGTGGACTTTACCCAAATGATATATGTCCCCACCCCGAAGCTCGCCCAAAGCTAACAGGGGTAGCATTGCTGTAAAACAGGGTTCTCCAAAGTCAGTCCTGGTCGACCGGATCCATGCCAGATTTTTAGCATATCCCCATTTAGATAAATGTAGTTATCTGAAAAATCTGGCATGGATCTGGCCTTACAGGGCCTCACTTTGGAGAACCCTGCTGTAGAATGTTAAATAGCAGGGCCTAAACTCCGGTTGCTTTGCACAAGTTTCCTGGAATAAGATCATGTGATGACTGTCGATAAACTCACCCCATTTTAAATCTGAAAGTTTTGAATGGATGCCTGCCAGGCTCCAGGACAACAATTTCACTGGTCCAGTCAGCCCTTCCTCTGGGGCAGCCCATTTTCAGGGAATTATATTTATACACACTCAAATTGATATCATCTTAATATTTCTGCTTAGCCCAAGCCAAGAAAGGGAATTTATTTCAAACAAAGATGTTTCTTGTGCATTCACATAAAGCATGGTGGAAAGTGAATCTGTTCCAGACATGTTCCAAGTTATATTTTTGAAGAAAATTGACGTCATTTTTTTTTTTCTGAATAAGGCCATTTCAGACGAAAATTAATATTGTGGCCTGATTTCCTAATATGTCTCTTTTGTGCAAAATCAGTAAAAGGCTTTTCGATAATCGGTTCAAAACTGTAACGAAAAGAACAGCATATTAAAAAGACTCCCCTAAAACTCGTTTACACAGGACCGTTACCTCCAGTCATAATCATACAGGAGATAATATTCCAGATAATATGGCTATTTAAATGCGCCTCTTTCTAAATTATTGCATAATTTTGCCCTTCACTTTCTCAATTAATCAAGATAAACCAACACCAGATAATTGAATTCTGAGGCCAAAATATGAGATTAAAAACTATTTGATTCAGGTCAATTGGCAGCTTCCTTAAATAAATGAGTCCCTCAATATTTTAATAATACTGCTTTCATCGTCATGTTAGTAACATCAAGGATAGACTTAATTTGTCCAGGTCTTCGCTATATGCTAGCAGGCTGAATAATGTTGAGATATTAACCATGCAATTAATTTATATTACTTTTGTGGCGTTGACCAACTTGTACGATGTGGGGTTATGCATTTATCAAAAAGAAAACGAGCTTTAATGATCTGACTTTAATGTATTGGTTTTATATGCACATAAATTTTCTAGACGAAGATTTTTTTTTTCCTAAGGGTCACTCTCAATACTTGCCACCTTACATTTTCCGTTTTTTTCCTCGGTACATGTGGTTTGAATTACACTTGTAGGCACATTTCAGATAGATGTATATATTACTACGGATTTAATGATTGTAAAGAAGCATGTACTTCTGAAAAGTATGTTTTCGGGGAAACTGGTTCGTATTCTGGCGTAAGGCGTGCGTAGCCACAAAAGTGCGTATGATGTGATGTCATCAGTCACATCAGGCAGGCAGCCGGGAGATGGGGCATTAACAAAAGATATTAGCGGGAGGTGAAATAAAGTGTGAGTATTGTATTTGGAATAGGACCAAGAGAGAGGGAGATGGCAAATCAGCTGCCTGAGTGACAACAATGAGGAAAAAAGTTGAGTATAAGCAAGGAAAGTTGAATATATAACATTACAAATTGATATATAATTGACGTAGGAACGGGTTTTTAATATAAATACAGCAAGGCTTATTATGACAACTTTTCAGCACATCCACCTTTGATACAATTACGTAGAATGTATCGAAATAAAAATCAATTACATTGTCAGTTCAAGGGCGTTTCAAAATCTGGCATAGATCTGACTCTCTTGGACCTACATTGGACATCCCCAGAGTAACAAATAAAGTGGGAGGTGTCAAAGTAAGTTGAAACAATAAAGTCACAGGATGAGAGATGGGAGGTGATCTAAAAACTTGAATATACTAAGGGGTAACTGTTCCTATAGAGGAATACCGGGCTACTCGGTTCCTGATAGTGTCGATAGAACAGAAATCACTTGTCATAGAAAGATATGTTTTAGGTTGGATACAGGATATGGTGGGGAAATTCCTCAAATTTGAAGTGTTGCCCTCACACACCCATTAAGGTGTAATGCTTCATCATACGGCGGCCAGCAGGCGTGGGTAGGTGCAACTGCAAGCAACCTCGAGGGTCAATGTAACCCTTAGAAATGCCTGCTTCTCCCCCGTAGAGGCCTTCCCCCCCATCAACTGGGGATGGACATATCCTTCACATGGTTGTGGATAACTGGTCCATGACTACACTACCACGAGCCTGATTAAGGCTTGCGTTACAGGGCGTATTTTCTTCTTTATCCCCTGTCTCTTTTCACATAGAATATCTTTCCTGTCGGTCCTGATGAAATGCCAAAGATCCAGTTTGGACCACTAGGGCGTGAAACATGTTGACCCTTTGACCTTTATCACTATTCACCTTTTTAAAAAAACAAACTAACCCTCCTCATTGGTGGAAGGTCTGACAGTTCTTACTGTTTTTAATTATACCGGATGGATCCAAGAATAAACGTTTGCTGGGGTACCGTCACAATATTTTTAACTCACCCTTGCACTGACCCCACACACCCGCACTCACAACTACGGCGTTCCTCATAGAAGATCTCCGCTAAAGAGCCCTCTCACTGGGCCCATGGGGGACTGCAGCGAAAAAGCAAAAATGCCCTATGATGAAGCATGACACCTTAACGAGTGTGTGAGGGCAACACTTCAAATCTGAGGAATTTCTCCACCATCTCCTGTATCCAACCTAAAACTTATCTTTCTATGACAAGTGATTTCTGTTCTATCTACACTATCCGGAACCGAGTAGGTCGGTATTCCTCTACAGGAACAGTTACCCCTTAGTATATTCAATACATATCCTTGGGATCATGGGTACTGGACCTTCTTCTTTCTTTTTTTGCTCCCTGTCCCTCCTTGATCGATTCATAGGTGATCTTATAACGCCACATGAAAAGCACAAGGACAACACAAAAGAGGCATTAGTGGCTAAACATCAGACAGGGGATGGAGTGACTATTTAAGTAAAACCAAACACACAAAAGGTGATGGAACCACTGGCAATCGCTCAGGGTAGCATTCTGCCCAATCATTTATGCCTACCATACCACCTCAGATTAGATGCAGTCATATGCATATCAGCCCTGGTCCAGCTCCAATAGGAATAGTTCAGCCTGAGCTGCCAAGCTGCTGCAACCTCAAGTGATTGCCAGTGATTAAACTATTTGCAAGCTTTACTCCCCATCAAATTTTGTGTGTTTGTTGTGCCTACGTAAGTGCCCATATTTCTCCTAAAACAGTTGTGTATAACATAGGTTCTGGTGGGATGAATTAATGTCAAATATTCACAATATCCATGTAAGATACATTTTTATATAAAATGAATCTAAATGGAACTCATTTACATGATGGTTATCCTATATCTCTGGCCTTGGTCCAGCCCTCCAGTCCTCCATCATGGCTTGGTACAGCCCTGCGGGAACATCACAATTTCGTTATGATAAGACAAATTGAAACACGAATCCAAATATCTAAATAACGTGTTATTTCCAAGTGGAGTGTTCCATTTATTTTGAAGTTGTATATATTATTTGGGAAGATATTATCAGTGATACTAAGTTTGCTAACTGTTAAGAGATTGATACTTAGGACGGGCTAGAAATGCTTCCCTCTGAATCTTCTAGTGGCACAGGAATCTTTCATTTTCTCTCTTAATGGTTGGCACTAATGTTTATGATTAATTGTCTTCCCTTTGGTATAATATAAATATGTCCGCTTAATTGCCTCTTGGATTTCAGGCAGCAAATTCATGGATAATCTCCCATTATGTTATTAATTAGCATTTATATGAGGATTTTAAAATAAAATTGCCTTTTACTGGATTTTGGAAAGTCCAGATACCTCTCAAGAGGATTCTTTGCTTAAGTCTCTCATCTCACTTTGTGCAGGCCAGAAGATTTGCTTTCAGTCAGGGGAAACATGGGGGATGTGGCGTGGTGCATTCTTAGCACTCCAACCTATGCTCTTCAGAACCTTTTATCATAGCTGTAACTCTCCATTTGGCAAGGTAGGAGAAAGGGAGAGGGTGGGTACTGAAGTGGGTGAGATGAGAAATATATTATTTAAGTAAGACTCTTTGCATAGCTAAACTGAATCAATTTAAAGGTACTTTAATAGGTAGTAAAACACAGTAGGTTATGTCAAAATGTCATTCTATGTTTGTGTACAGGAGGAGAATTGATCTTTTTCCACAAAACCCTAGTGCACATTCTTTACCTTAGTAACTTTATTGTCCCGGTCCTTGTTTTTGAGCTGTTGTCTACAGCACATACATTAACTCACAATTGTAATGAAAATGGTGCTGGGCCTCCTTTTCCGCATGCGCACTCACATGACAGGATCAGGATATGGAGCTATGCCTTTTGGGCAGGACTCTCATGTCACCGCAGTACTGAAGATATCATACTACTACTGATAAAAATATATGGCCCAAAGTAAAAAGTGATTTTGTAGTTGCAAAGACTGCAGTTCGGAAAATCACAGGCTGTGTAACTGTAAAAGCAAAAGTCACAATCTATTAAAGGTATACTTTGTGAGATGGACATTTTTTTCCAAACCACAAAGGGCCTTTTGCAACTCATTCAGAATCACAAAGATGAAATAGTATAAAAGGTTTAGCTCCACCCACACACTTTCTAATTTAGAATGATATATATCAATGGTTTGAGGCTACAGTTACACCTGGCGCATAATGGTAGCTGATTTGTAAAGCAAGGAAACCGTCCTACGTCTGCTTCCCTTGAGACAGGCAACCTTGAAGGAAACAGGCAGTGATCCTGGGGACCACTTCATGCACACCCCAATGTCATTTTCTGACTGTCAGCATTTTTATTTACAAGCAGCTCCTCTCTCTTTAAGGGACAAGGGCTGCTTAGAAAACTGACAGCAGGCAGGAGATGCAAATGCAGGGATGGAGGTCTGCTTCCCTTCATAGTCCTCCAGCTTGTAATGTGAAGGTATTCACAGTATTCCAAAATTACCTCCTACATATTAATGAGGCAGAGTGTTCTGCAGCCTCCTGTGAATGCGCACTTTGCTATGCAACTGAATAGTACTTAAGTCGCTTTGCAAAATGAAGGGCTGGTCGCAATCCAGTCAATGTGCTAAAACACCAACTAGTGTGTGACCTGCCATTCCTACATCAGGCTCATAATTAACTAATTAAGTCAACTAGAGTGTAGAGTGTTTGTGGAGGTATGGGTAGGTGAACATGTTGTAGCTAGGGGTGGGTGATAAATTCTACTCTGCTGCCGGAGTTGCCGGAGTTTGGCCTCTAACACAGCGTTCCAGCCAAATTCCCCAACCGCTGTGTGCCGGAGTTTTTTCTCGCACGCGGCTCACCAACCATAAGTTGGCGATTGAGATTTGGCGACCCCTAGCGTGATTTTCAGGCACAAGCAGGGCACCTGGCGAGATTTTCCTGACGCTGGCGGTCACAAGCAGTCGCGACCTTTCGTGATGGGAAAACTACCGTTCAAGTATAAAATATGCTGGAGCTGCAGCAAAACCAACCTGAGAAGCAGCACCCTCTTGCGTGCCCATGGTGCCGTTCGCGCTGATCTTTCAGCACGGAACAAGCTCCTGGTGCTAAAAATCAGCACGAGCAGCACGACGTGCTGATTCCCGCCCATTTGCGGGACTCCGTGGAATCTCGCAGAGTTTTCATGTAACTCCACAAAATTTCACAGAATGAAACTCCGTGAGTCCCCCCACCCCTAGTTGTATCCATCAAAGATTGGTTTAGTTTGTGAGGATTCTTTTACAATGCTTGACCTGGGTGTTGTATTATTTATCTCTTTTCTAGTAGGATTTCTGGTAGGCGCAGGAGAAATGGAATTGAACCTCACTGTGCAGTGTTGTGCCATTTTGACTGACTCCATTTACATTACAGCTGTACAAGTAGCTGTGCTGCAGGGGAGCTAACGTAGACAGAGACATGGTTATATTGCATGAAACTCTCTCAGGTTGTGCAGGACTGCCCTGGCATTTTTGAGGGGCATTTTCTTTCTGTCACAAGACAGTAAAGACTATTCCTCATGGAATCCACTTTTGTATCTCTCCTCTCCCCTCCCAAAGTTTACTGGCACAAATCTAAGCAGCACAACCATACAATAAGAAGGCAAATTGCAGTTGCAGTTTTTTTTATTCTTATCATTTACATTGCTATGGATCATACACTTGTCCATACATGAATAACTCACTGCTGCCCTATAAGTAAAGTACAGGAATGTCAATAGAAAGTAGGAATCTGTTGGTAATATCAGGAGAAGGAACTGCAGCGCTTCATGCAGACAGACGTTTTGGAAACTGAATTCTTGCATGACACTGTATTGTATATTTTTTTCCATTATAGTTCATTTATCCCATTCTTACCTCTAGTGCAGCTCAAAAGAGCAGGGGCAAAAGGGGCCATCTTTGAATATATAGTAGAATATAATGTGCATTTTAATAAAAAAAACAATGGTGAGAAACCAATATATGAGCAAAATAACATTTTCTTAAAATAAACAAAATCTTAAAATAATTCCTACAGCATAGGAAATCGGATTATTGTCAAATTTTTGTTTATTTAGAAAAATGGAAAGTCACAAATAAAAGATAAAATAAACAGTTTATGGGCACAGTAGTCCTTGTCAATTTGTCCCACGGCCCTTATAAACAGTTGGAGGACTGACACCAAATAGCAACAAGCATTTTCAAAGCAATAGGTCTCGCATTTGCAAGAGTTTAAGCTATTGGCATTGCAAATGACAATGCCTTTTATTTATGTGTTTTTAAAAGCAACACATATATAAAAGGCATTGTCATTTCCAATGCTAATAGCTCAAACTCTCGCAAATGCGAGACCACTTTAATGGTGACCGCGCCGCTTTCTTTAGATGATGCTCACCGTATTCAGGTTACAGTGAGCAGCGTCTACAGAAAGGGGCGCGGCCAACATTAAAGTGAAAGCGCGGTATGAGGCGCTTTAATCCAAGAAGAAAAACTAAATAATTAATGCAGACAAGGCGGTACCACGGAGGGACTACTAAGCCTATTCATGAATGAAAAGCAAAGATTTCGAAAGGACAGTAACAAGAGCCATTTGAAAAGATGGGTGGAAAATGGGCGGAGCTTCTATTCCATACCTCAATACAGCATGCCTTGCAGAGCAGCACATGCGCTGCTCAGGCTCGACCTAAAAACTACTGCATGTTAAAAGCACACTTCCAACCTGAGATGAGTTTAAGTGGAAAAACATACCTGTTAGAATTGTAAACGTTACCTCTGGCGGTATAGAAGTCCTGATTGTTGTCTTACTTTAGCAGCCCTCCTAAAATGGATTTTGCAAAAAAAAAAAAAGGGAAACAATTTAATTTAGCAAATCAGTCTGAGAACATGAAACGTGTTGCCTAGTGGATCTGTGTAACAGACTAATTAACTGAAAGGTATTAAAATAATGGTGTACTTTGATTTTCCTCTCTGTGACTATGTTCATATCACTTCTCCTTCCCCTTCCCCCACGCAGTAGGAAGGAAGCAGTAACTGAAAACTTGATATTCACTTGGTCTTGTGAATGAATACCTATGAATAACGTATTGTGCCTGCTTGAGTGTGTGCTCCTGGACAACTTTTGCTGAAATGAGATAAATGCTTCACCTTTTTGGGGTCTCAAAACCATTCTTTTCTCATCCACTCTTCCAGTAAGTCATTTGGGTGCAATAGTGCCTAGAGACGGCGTGAACAGATTAGAACGCTTTGTGTTCTTGCTCCACATTTGATGTTATAGCTTGGCAAAGTAATAAGGATTGGTTTCAGGAATATATGCACCCCAACATGCACAATTAATTACAGACAATCACTAAGCTATACCATGTGCCTAATTTGTAAAATATGAAGTTCCAGTGCCCGACATTTTACTCTCAGAGGCCACAGACTGAGGTGACGAATGTAGAGATTGTCAATACCAAGGCTGCTTAGTCTTGATTCCACCTTATAACTCTTTCTTCCACCACTGTACACGCCCTGTCATTTTATTTCTCTCTTGCAGGTACTTTTTCATCCCTGCTTTCTCCCTTTGTCACTGTTTTTCCGTCTTTCTCTTCCTTCTTTCTTCCTTTTGTGTTTTTCACTCTCTTGCTCTGGTTCCAAGTCAGAGAAGTAAAAATACGTTTCTGTCCCCAAAAATGAGTGCCCTTAGGCCCCATCTCAAACCACCACCTCAAATTAAGCACCCCTGTGAATGACGCAAACAAATGATTGTATGGCACACTACAGAAGCCCCATGCATGTCTAGAGGTCTAATTTGAGAGAACAGCTGCCAGTCATAATGGTTGTTTTAGGAATGCATTGGTCTTATTTATAAAATGGGTTACCTTTATTTACTTAAAACGGGGTTAAACTCCACTGATTTTCAAGATTGTACAAACAATCTTAAGCCTTCAACATGCACTTGACATGTATTTATATTCAGTGTAAGTGCATGAGAAGCCTATTTATAAGGCGCTTTATAAAGATTATCCAGAAGTGCCCATAGGTCAAATTGTCTTTGCTGAATATTGCTTTATCTGTAAGTTCGCATACCCTTAAGAAGGTTTCATTGATACTGAAATCAATCGAAGCGACTAAAGTAAAGTGAACTGGCTGCATGGGAGAGACAGTGGGAACGAAGGTAAAAGCAGCAAGTCTGTGCCCTAAACAGAACGCTTTTTTGTTTGGAAGGAGGTGCTGGCTGTGACTGTGGGAAGTCATAAATGAGGGGCTGGTTCGGGAGGTCCGTGAGGGGCTATTTTTCAGAGCCGCTTGGTGACTGTGGTGGCTGTTGGCGGTTCTGGCACTAGCCCCCTAATGAAAACAAGTGGCGAGCGGCCTGCGGTGTTCTCCCTTGCAGACAGCGGCTGCCTGGAACAGGCCTGGCCCTGAAGCCTACTGCCGCGGATGTACCTCCCGGCTACCACTGTCTACTATACCTACAGTATCACTGGACCCCCGTGAGAGGATCGTGACAACGGGGGGTGTGGATGCGATAGTGGCCCTGCTGCGGGAGGGCCCTGCTCTGGAGGGTCGCAGCGCTCTGGCTGCTTCTGCGGCCGGACCCTGTGGGAGGCCTCCGAAGGTCGCTGCAGTGACGCGGGAAAATGCTGATGATCAGGAACCCGAAGGTCGAGCTGAGAACAGGGACTGTTTGAAAGCATAGCTGCCAAGGTTTCAGATTGCTATGTGGGACATTTTCATAATTTCAGTGTAATTACGAGTGACATTTCAATGACTATGAGTGACACTGTCTTGCAATACAATAGCAACATATAAATATCAGACATTACACCCATTTGAGCATCGAGAAACTCTAAGATATTAAAGCTACTGCAAAGCACCAGAAATGGAAGGGCACTGTGGGACCCGACTGTACCAAACAGGATGTTAGAGGTCATGCTGCCTGCAAATGAGACTCACCACACACAAAAACAGAATAGATCTGCCATGGGTGGACTTAATCAGAACCATGTGCCTCATCCTCCCTCTGCATTAACTGATCAAACTGTGCTGAGAAGACCCAGAACGAACCAGCACAAACAGTGCATCCCCCTCCCATACCATGTGACCCTCAAAGCCACCTTCTGATACAAATGTCACCTTATAAATAGCTTAAGGCCTTAATAATAAGAAGTGACAACCAGGCCTGGTCCAGCTCAAATGCTGTAGCAAATTCTTTTCAGTCTGCACATTCACGGTCCTCCCAGTAATAAGCACCTGTGTCTGACCAGGGCTGGACTGGCCTCTGTGGATGGTTGCCTTTATTAACTGGAGCAATTCACAGGTATGTCCTCCTGAACTGGCCATTTACCAGTAGGGTTACACCTGGGTTGTCTTTTTATTGGCATGAGGAGTATTTTATTGCCTTTGCAAAAATTGTAAAAAGCACCTAAAGCCGTTATTTTTCCTCTCATGAGTACATACCCTAAATAGTAAAAACAAGAAGAAGAATGCACTTTGCAATGTTCTAGGGCTGCAAAATTACTGATCGCTGGCTGCTAATTAAAGTAAACAGACAGAAAGGCCATCTATATAAAGAAATGAACTTTATAAAGACAATGTTATAATCTTGTATATCATGTTTGACCCTTTCCAAATCAGACAGAAAGGCGATCTATAAAAACGAATAAACTTTAGAAAGACCATTTTTATACCACTGTATATCATGTTTGACTCTTAAATCTTAAAACGAGGTGAACAAATGGCAGGTATTTCTTTGTAAAAGGTGGCAACCCTACTTACCAGTGGTTTTCTATGCTACTTAGGCATCCACCGTACGGTAGGCAGGGGGACTATCGGAGGCTGTCTCTCACTGTCTTGGAGTTCAGGACAGTTCTAAGATGCCGCAAATCATGCATCAGTGCAGTTCACACTTACTGGCTTCAGTCATTGCAGCTGGTGAGCGGCTTCAGGCAGAGGAGTCTGACTGCTGGCAGAGCGGAGAGGAGAGGAGTTGGCCTAACAGCTAGGGCGGTGGACCTCGAATCTGGGGAACCAGGTTCGAGTCTCGGCAATGACGCTGAACATCCTGTTATTCTAGGCAAATCACTTAATCTCCCCGTGCCTAACAAAAATGAATGTGTCCTCATGTAATCCAACTGGTGCTATGTAAAGCACTCTGATACCCAATACCGGGTCAAGTTCGCGCTATATAAAACTCTGTAGATAAAAAAAAAAAGTCACTGTGCATTAGTGATCCTGGCAGAACGAGAGAAGTGTACCTCGTTCCCTGGCACCCTCACAAGTTGGCAGATTACATTTTCTTGGTCAAGTGGGGGCCGGAGAAGTGCCCTCCCTCCAACACAAAGAGCTGGGCATATGAACTTTGCTTCCATCCGGCAGGTTCAGGCCTCCTTCCAGAAGGGGGTGATTGCCATAGCCTCGGCATGGGAGGCTGGGTGTCACACAGGATTTAGGAAATGTTACAATAAACATCTTCATTGTCGTGTCCGATGCACTGAGCGGCAGGCAGCTGATCGCTCTATAAACAATAAAAAGCACTTTTGTAGGTTAACACTTGGCTGGCACTGTCTCACTGGCACTTTTGTAATAAAGTCTGCGTATTATTTTATGTAATAAAAAGCCATACTGTCTGTAGACGCATGGCTTGTGCTGGCTTCAGACACAGGTGGTACACTTTGAATGAAGGTAAGGTTTTGTTTGACTTTCAAATTACACTCACTCCGACCACCCCTCCTTTCATCATGCGCTGTAGCCAGGCTCTGAATACATTGTGCAGATCATGCAGGGCCTGCACCGCCCGGACAGGTCGACTGTGTTGACAATATGTGTAAGACTGTTAGTTTCTAGTACAGTACTGCAGTTTGTATGTGTCACTCTAAATGTGTAAGTCAAGTGTGTGTGGTTGCGAGTGCGGGTCGTGTGTCGTGCAGGCACATTTGGAATTTGAAGGATTACCCCAACAGCGCGCCGGCAAATTATTTTATGCCCTTTACTCTAGGCACACTTACTTTTGTACTGACGGTTAGCGAGAACAGCTACATGGCCACCTGGCTTGCCTCTCTCTGTGATTGGTGACTGACTCTGCTCTGAGCAGCTCAGCTGAGCTGCAAACGGCTGCCGCAGCGTTATTATTAGCAGTCATCTCTCGGCCGCAGCGCTCGAGATTCATATGAGGAGGCATAAATATGCGTGACTTCGCATTTCAGTGCGGTGATGCGGTCCACCACACTGAAATGTGGCAGTCTAACGCCTGACTGGTACTTGGCAGGATTGTGAAAAGAGCCTGGTGAGCACCTCGGGCCGCCTGCGGGTACTTGTTCTGTTACTGGCGGGGGATGGAACAGATGACTGGGGAAGGAGTTACCGCAAAGCGGCCCAGCCGCCGAATGAGCCTGGTCCCTTTTCGTGCGGCTGCCTTGGCTGGCCCCTGGATGTGCGAGTGATGGGCTACGCTGCTCCGAGGCTGAGGCACCTTTCTCCCCCTGGGTGCCGGGGGCGTGGCCTGCAACTGGGAGTGGTGTGCCAGATCTAGGCAGCCCCGGTGAGTGACAGGCCATGTATTTAGAGCCCCAGTAGCAGCAGTGAGTTTCCTGGGAGTGAGAGTTGGCAGGCTGCTTCTTGGGCAGCGGGCTCAGCACACCCCGCTGCCCGCTCCCAATACCAGCTCTCCTCACGGGCAGCGTGCTCAGCACACGCTACTGCCCGCTCCCAATACCAGCTCTCCTCACAGGCAGCGCGCTCAGCACACGCCGCTGCCTGCTCATTTCCGCTCACGCCGCCTCACAAGGACTTCCTGTTGCGTGCGTACAACGTGCTCTGCCTATGCCGTTGCCTACCTATAATATCTGTCACCCTGCTGGGCCTCTCCATCAGTAGTCACGGTAGACCGCCCAAACGTCTCCGCAACTGAAACTTTCAAAGCAAAAAAAAAAAAAAAATGGTTGCAATTGTCCCCACAGGTTTGAAAGTGAAAGCGTGCACATCGCACTGAATGTAAACAAAGCACGTCATGTAAACAAGGCACGTCGTGGTGCCTGAAGTAGGACAAACTCAATAAAGCAAATAGTGCTTACAAAACTAAAATAACACGTACCGTGTAAGAACCAATGTAAAGGGGCCAGTAGCCATGGGAGGATACAAATGACATAACCACAGTACCCAGAATGGTTCTGGGATAAGGGAACCAGAGGCACGGGGTGCTGGGAGTCGGCGGCCTCCAACATAAAATGTTCATCACACTAGAGTCGCTCCCAGTATCGTGTTCCTAGTGCTAGTGTTTATCAGTTTGTGAGTGCTGGCATCTCACAAAAAGTGAAGGACTGGTCTCACACACCACCTGGTGTCATGCTTCATCATTGACCAGTCCTCGCCCTCTAAAAACTTGGTTTGATAGAGGGCGGGCATACACCTGAGGACAGGGATGCACTTCTAAACTAAATGGGGTCCCGTTTTGAAAAATAGTGAGTTAAAATGCCATTATAGATGTCAAATTAAATTTTAATGGTGCAGGCATCTATATGGTGATTAAAATCAAGTGACCGGTGTGCTGGGGATATTTACTGTCCCCCACTGATGTCCGTGTGGTCAACATGTTTCTGCCATATGGCCCATGGGGGTCCGTGGCATTCATCAGGACCTAAAAGTAGAAAATGCGGGCTCCACTCTTACCAGAATATGGTGAGAGGGTCTCCACTAAGTGGGGTGATGTAGATCACTCTCCACTAGGGTAGGGCCTGAATCTAGAGCCTGAAAGAAAAATATATTGTGGTTGGACAACGTGTAGATAAACACAACACTAAACACAGTATAGATGAATATGCAATCAGCCACACATAATGCAGGTCTACTGTGAGTGGCTATAGGTGCAGCAGTCGTGACACTCATCTGTGTACCAGAAGAAAAATGGAGTAATGATCTCCATATAGCTTACCCAGACTTGGGGACACTGTGCCCCATAGGAGGGTGAGGGCAGGGGACCCCTTTGGTCGAGATTGCTATAAAAAGTGGGGAGAGAAACAACAGAGTACCAGATGAATATGGTAAGTAAAAACTACAGAGACCGAAAGTGGGCTTCAGTAGTGAATCAGGGGCAAAAATACCTGAAAGGGAAAAACTTTCATCCACACACTCATACTCTTACTGTGACACGACGTGATCTCCGCCTCTAAGCCTATCCAAGTGCTCCTC
Source organism: Calotriton arnoldi (assembly GCA_963921515.1). Lineage (NCBI taxonomy): Eukaryota > Metazoa > Chordata > Amphibia > Caudata > Salamandridae > Calotriton > Calotriton arnoldi. The sequence continues at coordinate 2,316,940 of CAWUFW010001997.1, forward strand.
CGCTCCTCGATGATAAGGGAGTGGAGTGCACTGGCGTGTTTTATAGTATTGGCGCCGTGATATTAAGTGCCAATAAGGAAAAACCGGTAACCGGTGCGGAATTTCCGGTGTCCCAAGCAGCGCGCTGAATGTTAGTGCGGTGTGCTGCCTGGTCTACCAAATATGGGCATCCGGATACAATCCGGTGTGCTAGCGGTAGAGTCTGCTCGGCAGGAAGCGCTCGTGAGACGAAGCGAGTGAAAGATCTGTATATTGCGCATGCGTGACGGGGAGTCACGAGAAGTAATTAGAGCGCATGCGCAAAAATGAAGCAGCCGTCAATACGATCTAAAATAAACCTGTGTTTAAAGTGAAAAAGTCCCGTTAGCTTAAGGTCGAAGTCTAGATTCTGCAGTGAAAACATATATATATATATTACGATGAAAATATATATATATTGTGGGGCTAACCATATAGAAAGTGAGACATTCACACAAACAGGGGCACTCGGTCCGATGTGCCCAGGAGAGCTGGCTATGAATACGCCGGACTTGTAGGCATATAGGATGAAAAATAAATAAATATATGAATGTGGACTAATGCCAGGGATCGTGGCTGGACAGTTCAAAGGTTACTTTTATGTGAAACTGTGTGTAGATGGATAAACATGTCCACGTGTAAGGGGGAAAAATACCCGCTTTAGAATAGTCACACCGAAAGAGCTGTAGAAAAAACTTGCAGCTAATAATATGAGTACAGATGACTCCTGAGTATGGCTGAAAGATAAAGAAGGCCGGTGTGTAGTACTGTCTATATGCTGGTGGGACATAATAATGGTTATAACATTATAATAGCTCCCGTATATAGTGTGTAAGCAAGTATTAGTTTAAAGAGCTAGTTGTAGCCATGGGATCTCATCATTGAGTCCCTCCTTCCATGTACGAAGGCGATACACCCATCTTTGTTCTCTGATGTGTAGTGCTTTAGTTAAATCAATCTTCTGTTTCTTCATGACTTCCAGGACCACCCATTTGAGATATGTGTCCCTGTGATTATATTCCAGAAAGTGTCTAGTGAGTTTGGTATTAGTTTTTTTACATCGTATGGTGCTGCGATGTTCATTGATGCGGATTTTGATCTTCCTGGTAGTCATACCTACATATTTGAGGTCACATGGGCACGTGAGGAGATAAACCACATTCTCCGTATTGCAGTAACTGAAGGTATTCAGTCTCCACGAGCGTGTAGTGCCAATGTCAACTTCCTTGGTGGTTAAAGTGAGTGGACAGGCGACACAACCGCCGCAGGCATAGAGTCCTGTAGGTCCTTGGGTGTTCCAGAGGGTCATTTGGTCAATCCTCCCTGTGGGGGGGTCTTTAGCATGTACCAGCTCGTCGCGTAAATTCTTGCTTCTTTTGAACGCAAACAATGAAGGTTCCCAGCGTTTGCCTGCACCATGGAGAATGTGCCAGTTTTTTCTTATAATTTTCTGTACGGTGTTGGATACTGGTGTGTACGTAGTAACACACACAATTCTGTTCTGTTTTTCCCTTTCATTATTCTCCAATAGAGCATCACGATGATTATTCTTCGCTCTTTTCTTTGCTTTTCTGACCAATTTTTTGGGGTAGTGTCGGTCTAGAAGTTTCATCTCAAGCTCCTCTGATTGTTCAAGGAAGTTCTCGGTCTCTGAGCAATTTCTCCGGACTCGGAGGAACTGGCCCACTGGTAAGTTATTCCGCAGAGCCTTTGGGTGGTAGCTTTCATAAAGCAATAGACTGTTCTTATCCGTCGGCTTATTATGTACTTTAGTACTGATGCCATTCGTCTTCATCGTGATGTCCAGATCCAAAAAGACAGCATGTTCTTTGTTAATGGAGTGGGTGAATCCCAAATGTTGGTCTTTTGTGTTGACCCAATCTATAAAGGTTCGGGCTGTTTCTATGTCCCCCCGCCAGACGATGAAGACGTCGTCAATATAACGCTTCCACGTCCTAAGATTCTCTGCGAAGGGATTGCTTTCATGGAAGATGTAGTCCTCTTCAAATTGGTGCACATATAGGCATGCCAAGCTCGGAGAGAAAGTGCTGCCCATCGATGTGCCGGTGATTTGATGATACAACACTTCCTCGAATTCAAAAAAGTTTTCAGTTAAGGCTATCTCAGAGCATTCCAGGATGAAGTGCCGTGGTGTGAGGAAATTCCATTCGATGTTAAATAAAATCTTTTCCACGACTTCCAGTGTACGCTTCTGTGGAATACTCGTGTATAGTGCCTCTATGTCCATAGTGATGAACATATCTTCCGTGTGATTGGTTTCCAGGTCTCTAAGGAGGCAGAGTACATCTTTCGTGTCTCGAAGGTAGGAGCGTGATTGCTGAACAATGGGTTTGAGGAACCAATCACAAAACTCTGATAGAGGTTCCAAAATGGAATCGATGCCGGATACAATCGGTCGACCTGGTGGAGGGATCTTCCCTTTATGAATCTTTGGCAAGGTGTAAAACCGTGGTATTCTGGGGTTCTCGTTCATCAGAAAGTCGGCCTCTTGGCGAGTGATCCAATCGTTGCTCAATGCCTCATTCACCATCCCCTTGATCTTTGTAGTGAGGCGTGGTGTTGGGTCGTTAGAGTATATCTCATAACTGGTGGTGTCGGAGAGAAGGCGATTACATTCCTCCCGGTACATAGACTTGTTCATCAGGACAACAGCACCTCCCTTGTCTGCTGATTTAATTGTAAGCTCTGTCTTGTTTTTAAGTCTCTCCAATGCTATCCGTTCTTGTTTAGTGATGTTCTGGAAGCCCTTCTCCTGTTTGAAGTTGATTACTTCTACTTCCTTGAGTACCACCTGCTCAAACGCTAGTATGTGGCAGGGAATGGTTTGGGTCGGGGGTACAAATGTGGACTTATTCCTGAGTCCTGTGCCGATCTTTTCATTCTGGTCATCATTTGAATCACCAAAATGGTGGCGCAGTTTGATCTTCCTAAAGAATTGCGCCAATTCAGTGTTGAGTAAGAAGGGGTCATTTGTTGGTGTCGGGACAAAGCCTAGGCCCTTAGAGAGGACTGATTCCTCGTTCTCAGAGAGGGGGTAATCGCTCAGATTAACGATGTTGGTTATTCTCTGCTTGTTGACGGGCTGTTCCCTCTCCCTTTGCTCCTTGTTCCCATTGCGACCGGGGTTTGGTCTTCCCACTGTACCCTTGTGTTCTGTCGTTTTTGTCTTCCTCTTCCTCGGCCCCGGCCTTGGTATAAAAAAGGCTGCGGGCCTTGGGGGAATCCAAATCCTGGTGGATAATAAGGTTGCTGCCAGAATCCAAACGGCGGCATCGGTGGGCGCATCATCTGGTGTTGGTAGTTCTGCTGTCGTTTCCCCTGGTGGCCGTCAGTGCTCTCATCACTGCTGCTTCCACTCGAGCTCCTCTCCTCTCCAGAGTTGAAGGTCCAATGTTGGGGTGTCGGCCTAAATCGTTGCTGTTTCCTGCTTCCGCACTAACATTCAGCGCGCTGCTTGGGACACCGGAAATTCCGCACCGGTTACCTGTTTTTCCTTATTGGCACTTAATATCCCGGCGCCAATACTATAAAACACGCCAGTGCACTCCACTCCCTTTTCATCGAGGAGCGGAGGAGCACTTGGATAGCCTTAGAGGCGGAGATCACGTCGTGTCACAGTAAGAGTATGAGTGTGTGGATGAAAGTTTTTCCCTTTCAGGTATTTTTGCCCCTGATTCACTACTGAAGCCCACTTTCGGTCTCTGTAGTTTTTACTTACCATATTCATCTGGTACTCTGTTGTTTCTCTCCCCACTTTTAAAGCAATCTCGACCAAAGGGTCCCCTGCCCTCACCCTCCTATGGGGCACAGTGTCCCCAAGTCTGGGTAAGCTATATGGAGATTATTACTCCATTTTTCTTCTGGTACACAGATGAGTGTCACGACTGCTGCACCTATAGCCACTCACAGTAGACCTGCATTATGTGTGGCTGATTGCATATTCATCTATACTGTGTTTAGTGTTGTGTTTATCTACACGTTGTCCAACCACAATATCTTTTTCTTTCAGGCTCTAGATTCAGGCCCTACCCTAGTGGAGAGTGATCTACATCACCCCACTTAGTGGAGACCCTCTCACCATATTCTGGTAAGAGTGGAGCCCGCATTTTCTACTTTTAGGTCCTGATGAATGCCACGGACCCCCATGGGCCATATGGCAGAAACATGTTGACCACACGGACATCGGTGGGGGGACAGTAAATATCCCCAGCACACCGGTCACTTGATTTTAATCACCATATAGATGCCTGCACCATTAAAATTTAATTTGACATCTATAATGGCATTTTAACTCACTATTTTTCAAAACGGGCCCCCACTTAGTTTAGAAGTGCATCCCTGTCCTCAGGTGTATGCCCGCCCTCTATCAAACCAAGTTTTTAGAGGGCGAGGACTGGTCAATGATGAAGCATGACACCAGGTGGTGTGTGAGACCAGTCCTTCACTTTTTGTGAGATGCCAGCACTCACAAACTGATAAACACTAGCACTAGCAACACGATACTGGGAGCGGCTCTAGTGTGATGAACATTTTATGTTGGAGGCCGCCGACTCCCAGCACCCCGTGCCTCTGGTTCCCTTATCCCAGAACCATTCTGGGTACTGTGGTTACGCATTTTGTACAGTTGATTTCTGTGGGAACAATTCCTGGGGTACCGAACTCTAACCCAATTGTGGGGAGTATACTTAAGACTGCTGTATCTACGACTAGACGTCGCTAGAATACCAAGATTCCAGTTCTACCATGGATACTGAACTGGCATTTAGTGAGGAGAACTATGCAGAGATACTTAGAACGCCATCCCTATTGGCAGAGACAGTGGTAGCACAGACAGTGCAGAATACCGATGAGTGGGCAGCCCTATCTACAAAAAAAGAAAGAACAAATACGGACGACTATCCATGGAGCGTTCATGACGGAGTATTTGCAGAAGAACAGCGCTCCAAGGGGCCTCATAGTTACTAATGAACCCAGACTATTCCTTAACAACAAGGACTTCCATATAAACTGGTCAAGGATAGCCTGGAAGTGCACGAAGGACTGGCTAGTTCTCATTATCAACACAGCCAGGGAACTAGCCGATGCACTCATGGTGGAAATTCAACAAAGTGAGAGTAGACTTAAAACCACGGTCCAAATAACGGTATTCAAAAAGAAACTGGAAGAAATTAACAAAGATCACTCTGAATACCAGGAATACCTCACTCAGTCCAAGCTAACCAAACTGAAGAAAGATGTGCAGAAGTTCAGTCGGGAGACTACATACCCATACACCACTGACGAATATTATGAGGAGCCGCACCAACCCCAACCTCAACCAAGCAGGAAACAGCAACGATTTAGGCCGACACCCCAACATTGGACCTTCAGCTCTGGAGAGGAGAGGAGCTCGAGTGGAAGCAGCAGTGATGAGAGCACTGACGGCCACCAGGGGAAACGACAGCAGAACTACCAACACCAGTTGATGCACCCACCGATGCCGCCGTTTGGATTCTGGCAGCAACCTTATTATCCACCAGGATATGGATTCCCACAAGGCCCGCAGCCTTTTTTATACCAAGGCCGGGGCCGAGGAAGAGGAAGACAAAAACGACAGAACACAAGGGTACAGTGGGAAGACCAAACCCCGGTCGCAATGGGAACAAGGAGCAAAGGGAGAGGGAACAGCCCGTCAACAAGCAGAGAATAACCAACATCGTTAATCTGAGCGATTACCCCTCTCTGAGAACGAGGAATCAGTCCTCTCTAAGGGCCTAGGCTTTGTCCCGACACCAACAAATGACCCTTCTTACTCAACACTGAATTGGCGCAATTCTTTAGGAAGATCAAACTGCGCCACCATTTTGGTGATTCAAATGATGACCAGAATGAAAAGATCGGCACAGGACTCAGGAATAAGTCCACATTTGTACCCCGACCCAAACCATTCCCTGCCACATACTAGCGTTTGAGCAGGTGGTACTCAAGGAAGTAGAAGTAATCAACTTCAAACAGGAGAAGGGCTTCCAGAACATCACTAAACAAGAACGGATAGCATTGGAGAGACTTAAAAACAACACAGAGCTTACAATTAAACCAGCAGACAAGGGAGGTGCCATTGTCCTGATGAACAAGTCTATGTACCGGGAGGAATGTAATCGCCTTCTCTCCGACACCACCAGTTATGAGATATACTCTAACGACCCAACACCACGCCTCACTACAAAGATCAAGGGGATGGTGAATGAGGCATTGAGCAACGATTGGATCACTCGTCAAGAGGCCGACTTTCTGAAGAACGAGAACCCCAGAATACCATGGTTTTACACCTTGCCAAAGATTCATAAAGGGAAGATCCCTCCACCAGGTCGACCGATTGTATCTGGCATCGATTCCATTTTGGAACCTCTATCAGAGTTTTGTGATTGGTTCCTCAAACCCATTGTTCAGCAATCACGCTCCTACCTTCGAGACACGAAAGATGTACTCTGCCTCCTTAGAGACCTGGAAACCAATCACACGGAAGATATGTTCATCACTATGGACATAGAGGCACTATACACGAGTATTCCACAGAAGCGTACACTGGAAGTCGGGAAAAGATTTTATTTAACATCGAATGGAATTTCCTCACACCACGGCACTTCATCATGGAATGCGCTGAGATAGCCTTAACTGAAAACTTTTTGAATTCGAGGAAGTGTTGTATCATCAAATCACCGGCACATCGATGGGCAGTACTTTTGCTCCGAGCTTGGCATGCCTATATGTGCACCAATTTGAAGAGGACTATATCTTCCATGAAAGCAATCCCTTCGCAGAGAATCTTAGGACCTGGAAGCGTTATATTGACGACGTCTTCATCGTCTGGCGGGGGACATAGAAACAGCCCGAACCTTTATATATTGGGTCAACACAAAAGACCAACATTTGCGATTCACCCACTCCATTAACAAAGAACATGCTGTCTTTTTGGATCTGGACATCACGATGAAGACGAATGGCATCAGTACTAAAGTACATAATAAGCCGACGGATAAGAACAGTCTATTGCTTTATGAAAGCTACCACCCAAAGGCTCTGCGGAATAACTTACCGGTGGGCCAGTTCCTCCGAGTCCGGAGAAATTGCTCAGAGACCGAGTACTTCCTTGAACAATCAGAGGAGCTTGAGATGAAACTTCTAGACCGACACTACCCCAAAAATTGGTCAGAAAAGCAAAGAAAAGAGCGAAGAATAATCATCGTGACGCTCTATTGGAGAATAATGAAAGGGAAAAACAGAACAGAATTGTGTGTGTTACTACGTACACACCAGTATCCAACACTGTACAGAAAATTATAAGAAAAAGCTGGCACATTCTCCATGGTGCAGGCAAACGCTGAGAACCCCCATTGTTTGCATTCAAAAGAAGCAAGAATTAACGAGATGAGCTGGTACATGCTAAAGACCCCCCACAGGGAGGATTGACCAAATGACCCTCTGGAACACCCAAGGACCTACAGGACACTATGCCTGCGGCGGTTGTGTCGCCTGTCCACTCACTTTAACCACCAAGGAAGTTGACATCGGCACTACACGCCCGTGGAGACTGAATACCTTCAGTAACTGCAATACGGAGAATGTGGTTTATCTCCTCACGTGCCCATGTGACCTCAAATATGTAGGTATGACTACCAGGAAGATCAAAATCCGCATCAATGAACAACGCAGCACCATACGATGCAAAAAAACTAATACCAAACTCACTAGACACTTTCTGGAATATAATCACAGGGACACAGATCTCAAATGGGTGGTCCTGGAAGTCATGAAGAAACAGAAAATTGATTTAACTAAAGCACTACACATCAGAGAACAAAGATGGGTGTATCGCCTTCAGTACATGGAAGGAGGGACTCAATGATGAGATCCCATGGCTACAACTAGCTCTTTAAACTAATACTTGCTTACACACTATATACGGGAGTTATTATACTGTTATAACCATTATTATGCCCCACCAGCATATAGACAGTACTACACACCGGCCTTCTTTATCTTTCAGCCATACTCAGGAGTCATCTGTACTCATATTGTTAGCTGCAAGTTTTTCTACAGCTCCTTCGGTGTGACTATTCTAAAGCGGGTATTTTTTCCCCCTTACACGTGGACATGTTTATCCATCTACACACAGTTTCACATAAAAGTAACCTTTGAACTGTCCAGCCACGATCCCTGGCATTAGTCCACAGTCATATTTTTTTTTTCCCATCCTATATGCCTACAAGTCCGGCGTATTCATAGCCAGCTCTCCTGGGCACATCGGACCGAGTGCCCTGTTTGTGTGAATGTCTCACTTTCTATATGGTTAGCCCCACAATATATATATATTTTCATCGTAATATATATATATATGTTTTCACTGCAGAATCTAGACTTCGACCTTAAGCTAACGGGACTTTTTCACTTTAAACAATTTTAGATCGTATTGACGCCTGCTTCATTTTTGCTCATGCGCTCTAATTACTTCTCGTGACTCCCCGTCACGCATGCGCAATATACAGATCTTTCACGCGCATGCGTACGCTCACTCGCTTCGTCTCACGAGCGCTTCCTGCCGAGCAGACTCTACCGCTAGCACACCGGCCGGCACTTGCCGATCCCCCGGATTGTATCCGGATGCCCATATTTGGCAGACCAGGCAGCACACCGCACTAACATTCAGCGCGCTGCTTGGGACACCGGAAATTCCGCTCCGGTTACCTGTTTTTCCTTATTGGCACTTAATATCCCGGCGCCAATACTATAAAACACGCCAGTGCACTCCACTCCCTTATCATCGAGGAGCGGAGGAGCACTTGGATAGGCTTAGAGGCGGAGATCACGTCGTGTCACAGTAAGAGTATGAGTGTGTGGATGAAAGTTTTTCCCTTTCAGGTATTTTTGCCCCTGATTCACTACTGAAGCCCACTTTCGGTCTCTGTAGTTTTTACTTACCATATTCATCTGGTACTCTATTGTTTCTCTCCCCACTTTTTATAGCAATCTCGACCAAAGGGTCCCCTGCCCTCACCCTCCTATGGGGCACAGTGTCCCCAAGTCTGGGTAAGCTATATGGAGATTATTACTCCATTTTTCTTCTGGTACACAGATGAGTGTCACGACTGCTGCACCTATAGCCACTCACAGTAGACCTGCATTATGTGTGGCTGATTGCATATTCATCTATACTGTGTTTAGTGTTGTGTTTATCTACACGTTGTCCAACCACAATATCTTTTTCTTTCAGGCTCTAGATTCAGGCCCTACCCTAGTGGAGAGTGATCTACATCACCCCACTTAGTGGAGACCCTCTCACCATATTCTGGTAAGAGTGGAGCCCGCATTTTCTACTTTTAGGTCCTGATGAATGCCACGGACCCCCATGGGCCATATGGCAGAAACATGTTGACCACACGGACATCGGTGGGGGGACAGTAAATATCCCCAGCACACCGGTCACTTGATTTTAATCACCATATAGATGCCTGCACCATTAAAATTTAATTTGACATCTATAATGGCATTTTAACTCACTATTTTTCAAAACGGGCCCCCACTTAGTTTAGAAGTGCATCCCTGTCCTCAGGTGTATGCCCGCCCTCTATCAAACCAAGTTTTAGAGGGCGAGGACTGGTCAATGATGAAGCATGACACCAGGTGGTGTGTGAGACCAGTCCATCACTTTTTGTGAGATGCCAGCACTCACAAACTGATAAACACTAGCACTAGCAACACGATACTGGGAGCGGCTCTAGTGTGATGAACATTTTATGTTGGAGGCCGCCGACTCCCAGCACCCCGTGCCTCTGGTTCCCTTATCCCAGAACCATTCTGGGTACTGTGGTTACGCATTTTGTACAGTTGATTTCTGTGGGAACAATTCCTGGGGTACCGAACTCTAACCCAATTGTGGGAGTATACTTAAGACTGCTGTATCTACGACTAGACGTCGCTAGAATACCAAGATTCCAGTTCTACCATGGATACTGAACTGGCATTTAGTGAGGAGAACTATGCAGAGATACTTAGAACGCCATCCCTATTGGCAGAGACAGTGGTAGCACAGACAGTGCAGAATACCGATGAGTGGGCAGCCCTATCTACAAAAAGAAAGAACAAATACGGACGACTATCCATGGAGCGTTCATGACGGAGTATTTGCAGAAGAACAGCGCTCCAAGGGGCCTCATAGTTACTAATGAACCCAGACTATTCCTTAACAACAAGGACTTCCGTATAAACTGGTCAAGGATAGCCTGGAAGTGCACGAAGGACTGGCTAGTTCTCATTATCAACACAGCCAGGGAACTAGCCGATGCACTCATGGTGGAAATTCAACAAAGTGAGAGTAGACTTAAAACCACGGTCCAAATAACGGTATTCAAAAAGAAACTGGAAGAAATTAACAAAGATCACTCTGAATACCAGGAATACCTCACTCAGTCCAAGCTAACCAAACTGAAGAAAGATGTGCAGAAGTTCAGTCGGGAGACTACATACCCATACACCACTGACGAATATTATGAGAGGCCGCACCAACCCCAACCTCAACCAAGCAGGAAACAGCAACGATTTAGGCCGACACCCCAACATTGGACCTTCAGCTCTGGAGAGGAGAGGAGCTCGAGTGGAAGCAGCAGTGATGAGAGCACTGACGGCCACCAGGGGAAACGACAGCAGAACTACCAACACCAGTTGATGCACCCACCGATGCCGCCATTTGGATTCTGGCAGCAACCTTATTATCCACCAGGATATGGATTCCCACAAGGCCCGCAGCCTTTTTTATACCAAGGCCGGGGCCGAGGAAGAGGAAGACAAAAACGACAGAACACAAGGGTACAGTGGGAAGACCAAACCCCGGTCGCAATGGGAACAAGGAGCAAAGGGAGAGGGAACAGCCCGTCAACAAGCAGAGAATAACCAACATCGTTAATCTGAGCGATTACCCCTCTCTGAGAACGAGGAATCAGTCCTCTCTAAGGGCCTAGGCTTTGTCCCGACACCAACAAATGACCCCTTCTTACTCAACACTGAATTGGCGCAATTCTTTAGGAAGATCAAACTGCGCCACCATTTTGGTGATTCAAATGATGACCAGAATGAAAAGATCGGCACAGGACTCAGGAATAAGTCCACATTTGTACCCCGACCCAAACCATTCCCTGCCACATACTAGCGTTTGAGCAGGTGGTACTCAAGGAAGTAGAAGTAATCAACTTCAAACAGGAGAAGGGCTTCCAGAACATCACTAAACAAGAACGGATAGCATTGGAGAGACTTAAAAACAACACAGAGCTTACAATTAAACCAGCAGACAAGGGAGGTGCCATTGTCCTGATGAACAAGTCTATGTACCGGGAGGAATGTAATCGCCTTCTCTCCGACACCACCAGTTATGAGATATACTCTAACGACCCAACACCACGCCTCACTACAAAGATCAAGGGGATGGTGAATGAGGCATTGAGCAACGATTGGATCACTCGCCAAGAGGCCGACTTTCTGAAGAACGAGAACCCCAGAATACCATGGTTTTACACCTTGCCAAAGATTCATAAAGGGAAGATCCCTCCACCAGGTCGACCGATTGTATCTGGCATCGATTCCATTTTGGAACCTCTATCAGAGTTTTGTGATTGGTTCCTCAAACCCATTGTTCAGCAATCACGCTCCTACCTTCGAGACACGAAAGATGTACTCTGCCTCCTTAGAGACCTGGAAACCAATCACACGGAAGATATGTTCATCACTATGGACATAGAGGCACTATACACGAGTATTCCACAGAAGCGTACACTGGAAGTCGGGGAAAAGATTTTATTTAACATCGAATGGAATTTCCTCACACCACGGCACTTCATCATGGAATGCGCTGAGATAGCCTTAACTGAAAACTTTTTTGAATTCGAGGAAGTGTTGTATCATCAAATCACCGGCACATCGATGGGCAGTACTTTTGCTCCGAGCTTGGCATGCCTATATGTGCACCAATTTGAAGAGGACTATATCTTCCATGAAAGCAATCCCTTCGCAGAGAATCTTAGGACCTGGAAGCGTTATATTGACGACGTCTTCATCGTCTGGCGGGGGACATAGAAACAGCCCGAACCTTTATATATTGGGTCAACACAAAAGACCAACATTTGCGATTCACCCACTCCATTAACAAAGAACATGCTGTCTTTTTGGATCTGGACATCACGATGAAGACGAATGGCATCAGTACTAAAGTACATAATAAGCCGACGGATAAGAACAGTCTATTGCTTTATGAAAGCTACCACCCAAAGGCTCTGCGGAATAACTTACCGGTGGGCCAGTTCCTCCGAGTCCGGAGAAATTGCTCAGAGACCGAGTACTTCCTTGAACAATCAGAGGAGCTTGAGATGAAACTTCTAGACCGACACTACCCCAAAAAATTGGTCAGAAAAGCAAAGAAAAGAGCGAAGAATAATCATCGTGACGCTCTATTGGAGAATAATGAAAGGGAAAAACAGAACAGAATTGTGTGTGTTACTACGTACACACCAGTATCCAACACTGTACAGAAAATTATAAGAAAAAGCTGGCACATTCTCCATGGTGCAGGCAAACGCTGAGAACCCCCATTGTTTGCATTCAAAAGAAGCAAGAATTAACGAGATGAGCTGGTACATGCTAAAGACCCCCCACAGGGAGGATTGACCAAATGACCCTCTGGAACACCCAAGGACCTACAGGACACTATGCCTGCGGCGGTTGTGTCGCCTGTCCACTCACTTTAACCACCAAGGAAGTTGACATCGGCACTACACGCCCGTGGAGACTGAATACCTTCAGTAACTGCAATACGGAGAATGTGGTTTATCTCCTCACGTGCCCATGTGACCTCAAATATGTAGGTATGACTACCAGGAAGATCAAAATCCGCATCAATGAACAACGCAGCACCATACGATGCAAAAAAACTAATACCAAACTCACTAGACACTTTCTGGAATATAATCACAGGGACACAGATCTCAAATGGGTGGTCCTGGAAGTCATGAAGAAACAGAAAATTGATTTAACTAAAGCACTACACATCAGAGAACAAAGATGGGTGTATCGCCTTCGTACATGGAAGGAGGGACTCAATGATGAGATCCCATGGCTACAACTAGCTCTTTAAACTAATACTTGCTTACACACTATATACGGGAGTTATTATACTGTTATAACCATTATTATGCCCCACCAGCATATAGACAGTACTACACACCGGCCTTCTTTATCTTTCAGCCATACTCAGGAGTCATCTGTACTCATATTGTTAGCTGCAAGTTTTTTCTACAGCTCCTTCGGTGTGACTATTCTAAAGCGGGTATTTTTTCCCCCCTTACACGTGGACATGTTTATCCATCTACACACAGTTTCACATAAAAGTAACCTTTGAACTGTCCAGCCACGATCCCTGGCATTAGTCCACAGTCATATTTTTTTTTTCCCATCCTATATGCCTACAAGTCCGGCGTATTCATAGCCAGCTCTCCTGGGCACATCGGACCGAGTGCCCTGTTTGTGTGAATGTCTCACTTTCTATATGGTTAGCCCCACAATATATATATATTTTCATCGTAATATATATATATATGTTTTCACTGCAGAATCTAGACTTCGACCTTAAGCTAACGGGACTTTTTCACTTTAAACAATTTTAGATCGTATTGACGCCTGCTTAATTTTTGCTCATGCGCTCTAATTACTTCTCGTGACTCCCCGTCACGCATGCGCAATATACAGATCTTTCACGCGCATGCGTAACGCTCACTCGCTTCGTCTCACGAGCGCTTCCTGCCGAGCAGACTCTACCGCTAGCACACCGGCCGGCACTTGCCGATCCCCCGGATTGTATCCGGATGCCCATATTTGGCAGACTAGGCAGCACACCGCACTAACATTCAGCGCGCTGCTTGGGACACCGGAAATTCCGCTCCGGTTACCTGTTTTTCCTTATTGGCACTTAATATCCCGGCGCCAATACTATAAAACACGCCAGTGCACTCCACTCCCTTATCATCGAGGAGCGGAGGAGCACTTGGATAGGCTTAGAGGCGGAGATCACGTCGTGTCACAGTAAGAGTATGAGTGTGTGGATGAAAGTTTTTCCCTTTCAGGTATTTTTTGCCCCTGATTCACTACTGAAGCCCACTTTCGGTCTCTGTAGTTTTTACTTACCATATTCATCTGGTACTCTATTGTTTCTCTCCCCACTTTTTATAGCAATCTCGACCAAAGGGGTCCCCTGCCCTCACCCTCCTATGGGGCACAGTGTCCCCAAGTCTGGGTAAGCTATATGGAGATTATTACTCCATTTTTCTTCTGGTACACAGATGAGTGTCACGACTGCTGCACCTATAGCCACTCACAGTAGACCTGCATTATGTGTGGCTGATTGCATATTCATCTATACTGTGTTTAGTGTTGTGTTTATCTACACGTTGTCCAACCACAATATCTTTTTCTTTCAGGCTCTAGATTCAGGCCCTACCCTAGTGGAGAGTGATCTACATCACCCCACTTAGTGGAGACCCTCTCACCATATTCTGGTAAGAGTGGAGCCCGCATTTTCTACTTTTAGGTCCTGATGAATGCCACGGACCCCCATGGGCCATATGGCAGAAACATGTTGACCACACGGACATCGGTGGGGGGACAGTAAATATCCCCAGCACACCGGTCACTTGATTTTAATCACCATATAGATGCCTGCACCATTAAAATTTAATTTGACATCTATAATGGCATTTTAACTCACTATTTTTCAAAACGGGCCCCCACTTAGTTTAGAAGTGCATCCCTGTCCTCAGGTGTATGCCCGCCCTCTATCAAACCAAGTTTTTAGAGGGCGAGGACTGGTCAATGATGAAGCATGACACCAGGTGGTGTGTGAGACCAGTCCATCACTTTTTGTGAGATGCCAGCACTCACAAACTGATAAACACTAGCACTAGCAACACGATACTGGGAGCGGCTCTAGTGTGATGAACATTTTATGTTGGAGGCCGCCGACTCCCAGCACCCCGTGCCTCTGGTTCCCTTATCCCAGAACCATTCTGGGTACTGTGGTTACGCATTTTGTACAGTTGATTTCTGTGGGAACAATTCCTGGGGTACCGAACTCTAACCCAATTGTGGGGAGTATACTTAAGACTGCTGTATCTACGACTAGACGTCGCTAGAATACCAAGATTCCAGTTCTACCATGGATACTGAACTGGCATTTAGTGAGGAGAACTATGCAGAGATACTTAGAACGCCATCCCTATTGGCAGAGACAGTGGTAGCACAGACAGTGCAGAATACCGATGAGTGGGCAGCCCTATCTACAAAAAAGAAAGAACAAATACGGACGACTATCCATGGAGCGTTCATGACGGAGTATTTGCAGAAGAACAGCGCTCCAAGGGGCCTCATAGTTACTAATGAACCCAGACTATTCCTTAACAACAAGGACTTCCGTATAAACTGGTCAAGGATAGCCTGGAAGTGCACGAAGGACTGGCTAGTTCTCATTATCAACACAGCCAGGGAACTAGCCGATGCACTCATGGTGGAAATTCAACAAAGTGAGAGTAGACTTAAAACCACGGTCCAAATAACGGTATTCAAAAAGAAACTGGAAGAAATTAACAAAGATCACTCTGAATACCAGGAATACCTCACTCAGTCCAAGCTAACCAAACTGAAGAAAGATGTGCAGAAGTTCAGTCGGGAGACTACATACCCATACACCACTGACGAATATTATGAGAGGCCGCACCAACCCCAACCTCAACCAAGCAGGAAACAGCAACGATTTAGGCCGACACCCCAACATTGGACCTTCAGCTCTGGAGAGGAGAGGAGCTCGAGTGGAAGCAGCAGTGATGAGAGCACTGACGGCCACCAGGGGAAACGACAGCAGAACTACCAACACCAGATGATGCACCCACCGATGCCGCCGTTTGGATTCTGGCAGCAACCTTATTATCCACCAGGATTTGGATTCCCACAAGGCCCGCAGCCTTTTTATACCAAGGCCGGGGCCGAGGAAGAGGAAGACAAAAACGACAGAACACAAGGGTACAGTGGGAAGACCAAACCCCGGTCGCAATGGGAACAAGGAGCAAAGGGAGAGGGAACAGCCCGTCAACAAGCAGAGAATAACCAACATCGTTAATCTGAGCGATTACCCCTCTCTGAGAACGAGGAATCAGTCCTCTCTAAGGGCCTAGGCTTTGTCCCGACACCAACAAATGACCCCTTCTTACTCAACACTGAATTGGCGCAATTCTTTAGGAAGATCAAACTGCGCCACCATTTTGGTGATTCAAATGATGACCAGAATGAAAAGATCGGCACAGGACTCAGGAATAAGTCCACATTTGTACCCCCGACCCAAACCATTCCCTGCCACATACTAGCGTTTGAGCAGGTGGTACTCAAGGAAGTAGAAGTAATCAACTTCAAACAGGAGAAGGGCTTCCAGAACATCACTAAACAAGAATGGATAGCATTGGAGAGACTTAAAAACAACACAGAGCTTACAATTAAATCAGCAGACAAGGGAGGTGCCATTGTCCTGATGAACAAGTCTATGTACCGGGAGGAATGTAATCGCCTTCTCTCCGACACCACCAGTTATGAGATATACTCTAATGACCCAACACCACGCCTCACTACAAAGATCAAGGGGATGGTGAATGAGGCATTGAGCAACGATTGGATCACTCGCCAAGAGGCCGACATTCTGAAGAACGAGAACCCCAGAATACCATGGTTTTACACCTTGCCAAAGATTCATAAAGGGAAGATCCCTCCACCAGGTCGACCGATTGTATCTGGCATCGATTCCATTTTGGAACCTCTATCAGAGTTTTGTGATTGGTTCCTCAAACCCATTGTTCAGCAATCACGCTCCTACCTTCGAGACACGAAAGATGTACTCTGCCTCCTTAGAGACCTGGAACCAATCACACGGAAGATATGTTCATCACTATGGACATAGAGGCACTATACACGAGTATTCCACAGAAGCGTACACTGGAAGTCGGGGAAAAGATTTTATTTAACATCGAATGGAATTTCCTCACACCACGGCACTTCATCATGGAATGCGCTGAGATAGCCTTAACTGAAAACTTTTTTGAATTCGAGGAAGTGTTGTATCATCAAATCACCGGCACATCGATGGGCAGTACTTTTGCTCCGAGCTTGGCATGCCTATATGTGCACCAATTTGAAGAGGACTATATCTTCCATGAAAGCAATCCCTTCGCAGAGAATCTTAGGACCTGGAAGCGTTATATTGACGACGTCTTCATCGTCTGGCGGGGGACATAGAAACAGCCCGAACCTTTATATATTGGGTCAACACAAAAGACCAACATTTGCGATTCACCCACTCCATTAACAAAGAACATGCTGTCTTTTTGGATCTGGACATCACGATGAAGACGAATGGCATCAGTACTAAAGTACATAATAAGCCGACGGATAAGAACAGTCTATTGCTTTATGAAAGCTACCACCCAAAGGCTCTGCGGAATAACTTACCGGTGGGCCAGTTCCTCCGAGTCCGGAGAAATTGCTCAGAGACCGAGAACTTCCTTGAACAATCAGAGGAGCTTGAGATGAAACTTCTAGACCGACACTACCCCAAAAAATTGGTCAGAAAAGCAAAGAAAAGAGCGAAGAATAATCACCGTGACGCTCTATTGGAGAATAATGAAAGGGAAAAACAGAACAGAATTGTGTGTGTTACTACGTACACACCAGTATCCAACACTGTACAGAAAATTATAAGAAAAAACTGGCACATTCTCCATGGTGCAGGCAAACGCTGGGAACCCCCATTGTTTGCATTCAAAAGAAGCAAGAATTAACGAGATGAGCTGGTACATGCTAAAGACCCCCCCACAGGGAGGATTGACCAAATGACCCTCTGGAACACCCAAGGACCTACAGGACACTATGCCTGCGGCGGTTGTGTCGCCTGTCCACTCACTTTAACCACCAAGGAAGTTGACATCGGCACTACACGCCCGTGGAGACTGAATACCTTCAGTAACTGCAATACGGAGAATGTGGTTTATCTCCTCACGTGCCCATGTGACCTCAAATATGTAGGTATGACTACCAGGAAGATCAAAATCCGCATCAATGAACAACGCAGCACCATACGATGCAAAAAACTAATACCAAACTCACTAGACACTTTCTGGAATATAATCACAGGGACACAGATCTCAAATGGGTGGTCCTGGAAGTCATGAAGAAACAGAAAATTGATTTAACTAAAGCACTACACATCAGAGAACAAAGATGGGTGTATCGCCTTCGTACATGGAAGGAGGGACTCAATGATGAGATCCCATGGCTACAACTAGCTCTTTAAACTAATACTTGCTTACACACTATATACGGGAGTTATTATACTGTTATAACCATTATTATGCCCCACCAGCATATAGACAGTACTACACACCGGCCTTCTTTATCTTTCAGCCATACTCAGGAGTCATCTGTACTCATATTGTTAGCTGCAAGTTTTTTCTACAGCTCCTTCGGTGTGACTATTCTAAAGCGGGTATTTTTTCCCCCCTTACACGTGGACATGTTTATCCATCTACACACAGTTTCACATAAAAGTAACCTTTGAACTGTCCAGCCACGATCCCTGGCATTAGTTCACAGTCATATTTTTTTTTTCCCATCCTATATGCCTACAAGTCCGGCGTATTCATAGCCAGCTCTCCTGGGCACATCGGACCGAGTGCCCTGTTTGTGTGAATGTCTCACTTTCTATATGGTTAGCCCCACAATATATATATATTTTCATCGTAATATATATATATATGTTTTCACTGCAGAATCTAGACTTCGACCTTAAGCTAACGGGACTTTTTCACTTTAAACAATTTTAGATCGTATTGACGCCTGCTTCATTTTTGCGCATGCGCTCTAATTACTTCTCGTGACTCCCCGTCACGCATGCGCAATATACAGATCTTTCACGCGCATGCGTAACGCTCACTCGCTTCGTCTCACGAGCGCTTCCTGCCGAGCAGACTCTACCGCTAGCACACCGGCCGGCACTTGCCGATCCCCCGGATTGTATCCGGATGCCCATATTTGGCAGACCAGGCAGCACACCGCACTAACATTCAGCGCGCTGCTTGGGACACCGGAAATTCCGCACCGGTTACCTGTTTTTCCTTATTGGCACTTAATATCCCGGCGCCAATACTATAAAACACGCCAGTGCACTCCACTCCCTTATCATCGAGGAGCGGAGGAGCACTTGGATAGGCTTAGAGGCGGAGATCACGTCGTGTCACAGTAAGAGTATGAGTGTGTGGATGAAAGTTTTTCCCTTTCAGGTATTTTTGCCCCTGATTCACTACTGAAGCCCACTTTCGGTCTCTGTAGTTTTTACTTACCATATTCATCTGGTACTCTATTGTTTCTCTCCCCACTTTTTATAGCAATCTCGACCAAAGGGGTCCCCTGCCCTCACCCTCCTATGGGGCACAGTGTCCCCAAGTCTGGGTAAGCTATATGGAGATTATTACTCCATTTTTCTTCTGGTACACAGATGAGTGTCACGACTGCTGCACCTATAGCCACTCACAGTAGACCTGCATTATGTGTGGCTGATTGCATATTCATCTATACTGTGTTTAGTGTTGTGTTTATCTACACGTTGTCCAACCACAATATCTTTTTCTTTCAGGCTCTAGATTCAGGCCCTACCCTAGTGGAGAGTGATCTACATCACCCCACTTAGTGGAGACCCTCTCACCATATTCTGGTAAGAGTGGAGCCCGCATTTTCTACTTTTAGGTCCTGATGAATGCCACGGACCCCCATGGGCCATATGGCAGAAACATGTTGACCACACGGACATCGGTGGGGGGACAGTAAATATCCCCAGCACACCGGTCACTTGATTTTAATCACCATATAGATGCCTGCACCATTAAAATTTAATTTGACATCTATAATGGCATTTTAACTCACTATTGTTCAAAACGGGCCCCCACTTAGTTTAGAAGTGCATCCCTGTCCTCAGGTGTATGCCCGCCCTCTATCAAACCAAGTTTTTAGAGGGCGAGGACTGGTCAATGATGAAGCATGACACCAGGTGGTGTGTGAGACCAGTCCTTCACTTTTGTGAGATGCCAGCACTCACAAACTGATAAACACTAGCACTAGCAACACGATACTGGGAGCGGCTCTAGAGTGATGAACAGGATACAAATGACAACATGGCCGTACTAAGGAAGGACTAACAAGCCAATTAAGTAATCAGAAGCCTGCATTTACGAAGGACAAAGACACAAGCCAATGAAAAATATGGGCAGGGGAGTGGGTGGGGCTTCTCTTCCATACTGAACTACCACAGATCATCCCCTGAGCACCGCTTGCGCGCTGGCTCAGGCTCAACCTAAAAAATGGAAAACAGGTAAGGAATTTGGGCAGGGAAAAGGGAATCATGGAGGCAGGGAAGGATCGGATGGAATAAAAAACAATCTAGGTGAGAGGATAGGCCCACTTTATTTAATAAAATGACAATCCCTATCCCCTCGGAGCTGTGACAAAGAACACAGAGAAAACAAACATGAGTGCTGTCATTCTCTGTAATGTATGCCAACTCACTGGGGATGAAAGAGTAGAGCCTGGATGTTCCCGGACAGGCCAGAGTTCTGGGAGCGGAGGCGGGTGCTGCCCCCTCCACCCTTTGTCTTTCTACGAAGGAGGATGGACGCCCCTGTCCAGTAGATCTAACCCGCAGGCCACATTGATGATAAGAGTAAAGCCAACTCCTTCACCTGCTCTTCTAAAGCTGTGCTTATGCAGTCAGCATATGGGGCTGCAAGAGCTCTGGAGGTTCTCTCGTAGCCCCCATTGTAATCTTTCAGGAGGCTGATTGGGGTCAGGCACTTGGGAATCAAGGAAGCATTGAGAGTACAGTTGTTTAAAAAAAAAGAACAAGAAGAGAAAACTAAGAGATTGTAGTGCGAGGCTGCATGTTCAAGAAATCACCCCTAGCAAAGGCGTACCCAGAAGGCACTGAGGCCTTCTAATTAACATATTTAGCGCACTGTGCCCAAAATGGCAGGGACACAGCCGCACCACTTGCTTTCTGTAAGGTGGTCACACAGGAACAGTAGTAGTCCCCCCTTAAAATCACAGGAGCCCCCTCTACAGAATTCTTCCTCACCCTCAGTCTCACAGGCAGTAGAAAGACTGACCTGGAGACACTTGCATTCACTTCCCCACTACTAAAGAGTAGAGGAACTTTGGTTGGGTGGTCTTCAGACTGCTTTGAAGTATATATAAAATTAGGAAAAAGACTGTTTTTTAAGATTTGCTATGGTTTATTGCCATTGACAAAGTTACAGTAAATCATTGCATATAGTAATCAAGACTATTGAAATGCTTTATTGAGGACGTCAATATTAGAGTGAATAATTACGTGTATTAGTGAAAGTCATTTAAATTCTCTATTGACAATGATAAAGTTAACAATCAATCATTACTTGTCTTATTGACTGTCATAAAATGGCACAATCCTCAATGGTTTTAGTGGTGTTGCATTGGTTTATTCTGATATATTTCTGTTTCTATTAAAATGGTGACACCCTGACAAAGCTAATAGGCTTGCCTTTTAATAACTAAACCTCATTATATTGTGTCTAGTATATGTGAGGGGGTGATGTGGATTAAGGGTTCAGGGCTCACTAGTGGTGCAAACTGTTAGGAGGTATCTCCTTAGATATTTCCACTTGCCATCTGTATGAATATATATAAATCTGTAATGCATAGTACTGAGTAGTGTAGGGCCATAAAGTATGTTTCTTTTTTAATAAGTAAAAGCACCAGATGGAAACTGATTTATTGGGGGTTGTTTGCTGTGAGCCTATGGACTGGGGTACCAGACCCCACCTCCTCCCCTGAGTAGGCTTTGGACAGGTCTGCCTTACTACCTTGAGAGGGACATGTGTTAAAAAGGTAAGTAATATATTAAACAGCCATTAGCATGGTGTGAGGGAGTGATACTACTTTTGGTGGAGCCAAAGCCAATCCCATGTATATTTTAAAGAATTGTTAACAGTAAGTATGCTGCATCGGCAGCGTTAAATCAGTCCTGAAAATTCTTCTAAAAGCTCTGCAACTTATGTACATTTCTGAAAACTAATGAAGATCTGTTAGACCTGGCACCATTGGCGTGGGTCTCCCTTCCATTTTTCGCTGTTGTCTCCTCTGTTTTACTGGTGTTAGATGCTCTGGGCGCTGTGCCACTGCCATTCAGTGTCACAGCGCGAATGCTCCCTGTGTAAATATGTCTATGTGAATTGGTATACCCCTGATTGGCTTATTTGGTTTACCTGTTAGTCCCTAGTAGTGTGGCCTATGTGTGCCCAGGGCTGGTAAACCAAATGCTGCTGGTGGGCCTGCAGCACTGATGTGTGCCACCCACAGAAGCAGCTTGTAAAGTGTGTCTCAGACCTGCCACTGCAGTGTCTGTGTGCAGTCCAGAACTGGCATCTTGGCTGTGAAGTGCACTCACTTCCCAGCCCCTGAACCTTCCCTTGGCATCCTGTAAGTCACCCCTATGGTATGGTGCCTTGTATGTGTAAGGCAGGACATGCCTTGGTGTGTGTAGCATGTCCTGGTAGTGAATTATGCCCCATTTCGTTTTTCACTACTGTAAGGCTACCTGTTCCTCATAGGCTAGAATGGGCAGTTTGACTATTACATTCTATAGTCCTAACTGACCCCAGGAACATGGTAGAAAAACGAATTTAGTATGCCTGAGCTCAGAATATTAAAATACATCTTTTAGTGAAGTTTATTTTTATATTCTGTGTTTGAAAATACCACTTTTAGAAAGTAGGTATTTTCTTGCCTAAGCCTTCCAGTGTGCTCTGCCGTTATGTGTATTGGCTGTCTGGGTTTAGAGGGACAGGACAGGCTGAGTCAGACCTGGGTTGAATAGAGAGATCTGCATTTAGAGTGTGGGGAGGGGTGGCTCCTTGACCTGAATAGGGCTGTGCCTGGCAAGGTGAATGCTGGCTCCACCTCCCACTGTGTGTCTGCTAGCAGACCCCTCTTTCTGAAAGGAAGGATGCAGCCTGGTAAACAAAGTGCTCCAGGCCTGAGCAGAACTGGTTCTGGCTAGGTTCAGTGACTGGTAGCTTCAAGGATCAAAGGCTTTTGGGGTATAAATATCTGTGCTCAAGCCCCTACATTTTGTATTGCTTTTGGATCTGGAGAGGAAACTCTGTCCGTGCCACTGGAGGAATCTGCAGGAAGTGACTGTCCCTGTGCTGTGTGTTGTTTCTTGCACTGGCCTGCAGCAGTGACCACTGGACCTTGAAGAAGAGGAAAAGGAACTCTTGAGAGAACTTTTATTTTTGTACAGCAATCACCCAAGGGCTAGGAAAAGAGCTAGCCTCCTGCAGGAGTCTCAGGCACATCAGACTCCACCACCAACCTCCTGCTTCCTCCCTGCGAGGACTGCTATCTGCTGAGGCGGCTCCTGTGAGTTCCAGGGCCTCTAGTCTGCATCAGAGAAAAGAGGGTAAGAAATCGACGCTAACGCATCTTTGCGGGCCGCTGCAGTCGAGAGCGCTGGGAAAATCATCGCGCTACTGCCGCCGAGGGCCCGCAACCCGAAACCATCGCTGACGCCCCTTTGCGAGCCGCTGCAGCCGAGACGCGCTGGAAAGATCATCGCGCTGCTGTCGCCGCGCACTCGCAACCCTGAAAGAAATCATCGCTTCGAGACATCGCAGTGCGGACGCCGTGCGTTCGCCACTTTGATCGCATCGCACCGAATTTCGTCGCTCCCTCGCGGAGCGTCTTGTCTTCGCATCGCAACACGATCGCACAGCGCAACAGGATCACCGCATCGACTTCTCCCACGCGGCAAGAAAGTCATCGCATCGGCGGTCCAGCGTGCAGAAGTTTGTCGCATCGTCTCCGCACGCATCCCGCAGATCGGCGCATCATCCTCCCTTGCGGCAAGGATTTCAACGCATCGCCGGCCTCGCGTGCCGAGAATCATCGCTACAGCTTATTTGCGACACTTTGTTGGTTTTGCTACTAAACCCAGGTACTTTGTGAAAGAAAGGGTCGCAGAGACCACTGCTTTGAACTTGAACCTTATTTTTGCAACCTTTGAACTATTTTTGACAGCCCTTCAACAGCTATCCTATTTTTGACAGTATTGTGGCTTTTACAGTTATTGGTCTTGTGATAAATCTGCCTTTATATAAAGATACTTATTTTTTATAATAACTACTTGTGTGGTGTCCCTTTGTAGTGTTCCTCACTGTGTTACTGTGTATGATCATAAATGCTTCACACCCTGCCTCTGAGATAAGCCTACCTGCTCGTGCTACGTTACCACAGGGTTGAGCAGGGGTATTAAAGAGGGTAGCCCTCTCACTCTGACTTAGGAAGAAGGGTCCCTACTTGGACAGTGGCCAGCCATTGCCAACTAGAGACCCCCATTTCTAACATTGGTGGTCAGCGGTGAGGATCTGGACTTGCATTTATGATCGCATACAGTAATTATAGTGTACACTACTAGTGAGTGCAGACCATAACGTACCGCATACATTTTTTTTGAGAATTATTTTGCTCCTATATTGTGATTGATATTGCCGGTGATTTTTCACCCGCGCACATTTTCTGAGAGTTTTTGGGATCCTATATTGTGATTGATATTGCTGGTGATTTTTCACCCGCGCCCATTTATTGAAAGTTTTTTGATCCCCTATTGTGATTGATATTGCTGGTGATTTTTCACCCACGCACATTTCTGAGAGTTTTTAGGATCCTATATTGTGATTGATATTGCCGGTGATTTTTCACCCGCTTACATTTTTTGAGAAGTTTTCTTCTGTCCTTTATTGATATTGCCAGTTATTTCTACAATGGGCAAGCCCAGATCCAATGCCTCAGAAGATCTCTCCTGGGAAGAAGAGAAAATAGAAACCTACAATGCCAAGCAGCTCAAATATTTTTGCAAGCAATTCACAGTCCCTATCACAGGTCTCACTAGAAGGGAGGAGTATTACAAGGCGCTGAAGGCCTGGCTAGAAGCCAGGGATGCCCCTAAGGATCTAGGAGAGCTTGTGGAGGGAGGAGAGCAGCAGGGCGATGTAGTAGACTTAGTAGGAGATCCAGCCCTTTCCAACCCGGGCTCTAGTGTGTCCGCTAAGGGTCTGTCCCCAGAAGAGCTGGAGGACAGGGAGAGAGATAGGCGGCATAATATGGAGATGGCTAAGCTTAAAATGGATGGTCACCGGGACCTAGAGATCAAGAAGTTAGAAATTGAGATTATGAGGATGAAGCTTGAGCATGAGAGAGTATTGAGGGAGTTGGAGATTAAAGCTAAGAGCATGGAAATCTCCCCCTCTGGTGGCAGCGTACCTGTAGTGCACCCTGAGAGTAGGGTGTATATACCCAAGGAGGTTATTAAAGATTTCCACAAAAGTGAAGATATTGGGCAATGGTTTGCCGCTTATGAATTAGCCATGGTGTCCCACCGGGTCCCTGAGAAGGATTGGGGAGCGGGGTTGTGGGGACGCTTTGTGAGTGAGGGGAGGGATACCTTGTTGGACCTGCCCCCAGAAAGTAGGATGGTTTATGCCCACATGAAGGAAGCGTTGATGACCCGCTATGGTTTGACCCCTGAGATGTATAGACAGAGGTTTAGGGTCTGTAAGAAGCTAGAGGGTACCACGTGGGTTGAATATGTGTCCTTTTTTGCAGAGCCATGGAACGCTGGGTAAAAGGTAGCAAAGTAGAAACTTTTGCACAGTTTTATGATTTGATTGCATGGGAGCATTTATCTAGTAATTGTTTTCCTGAGCTACGCCAGCACCTAATTGATTGCAAGCTGACTAACCCTAGAAAGCTTGCTGAGGAGGCGGACCGCTGGGTGAGCACCCGGGTCCGCAAGGGTCCAGTGGGAGACGTCGCCAAAGGTGGGCAGGGTCCCCAACAGAGGAGTGGGGGGACAAGGGTCAACAGAGGGAGTTCCACCGAGGGCCCCAAAGTAATCCCCCAGGGAACCAAGCAGTGGTGTCCCAGCCCCCCCAAGAAAGGAGGGCCGGGCCCCCAACAGGTAGGCCTGTTCCCAGGGGGCCCCCACGTGTTACAACTGTGGTCAAGTGGGCCACAGATATTTTGATCCCCAGTGCCCCCAAAGGGGGCCAGTGCACCCCCGTGCACCACCCCGCCAGATTGCTAGTGTAGCCCTGGGAGAGGAGGAGATGGGTGCCCAAGAGGGGTGGGATCCCGTAGAATTGACCCTTGTCTCATTAGGGGACTTTGAGATGGTCCCCAAGCCTGCACTGCCTGCTAACACTAAAAAATACAGGCAGTGGGTGACCATCAATGGCCATAGGGTGGAGGCTCTAAGAGACACAGGGGCCAGTGTAACTGCTGTCAGCTCCCGGTTGGTGTCCAAAGAGCAGGTTGTCCCCCATGCATTCTACCCAGTAGTGTCCGCAGACAACTCAGAGAGCCAATGTGAGGTGGCTCAGGTTCCCTTTGGAGTGGGGGGTCTCAGGAACTCTTCAGGTAGCTGTGAGGCCCGCCATGCCTGTAGACTGTCTGCTGGGCAATGATTTAGAGGACTCCCCGTGGGCTACGGTGGAGAGGAAGGCTCACTTAGAGATGTTGGGTCTGCCTGAGTGGGCGTGTGCTACCACTCGGTCCATGGCAGCCAAGGAGGGTGTTGAAAAGGATCTGGAGCCTGAGAGTAGGGCCCAGATCCCTGCCTTAGAGAGAAGGGGCAGGGGCGCGGGAAGCCGGCCCCCTTGGTTCCCACGGCCCAGGAAGGAGCAGACCCTGAGGGGATGCCCTGGAGCCTACCGGGGAGCAGATCACCGAACTGGGGGACCTGCCTGAGCTGACCCATTGGCAGCAGGAAGGGGGACCCACCAGGGAGGAATTTTGTGAGCAGCAGAGAGTTTGCCCCTCTCTTGAGGGTATGCGGCGACAGGCGGCAGCCCAGGCAGAAGGTGACATGTCTGGTTCACATCTGATTTATTGGGAGAACAGTCTCCTGTATAGTGAGCCTAAGGTTGCTGAGCCAGGGTCAGCCCGTGTGCTGGTGGTACCCGAGTGCTTCAGAACCTTCCTACTGGGGTTGACATTCCATTGGCAGGACATCTGGGGCAGACCAAGACCTTTGAGAGGCTGGCCGCCCACTTTTATTGGCCCCAGATGCACAAGAGTTCAGACTCTCATTGCAGGACCTGTGAGACTTGCCAGGCAAGTGGGAAGAGTGGGGGAAGATCAAGGCCCCACTCCAGCCCTTTCCAGTTGTGAGTACCCCATTCGAGCGAGTGGGCATTGACATTGTGGGGCCTCTGGACCCCAAGACAGCCATGGGCAACAGGTTCATCCTGGTCTTGGTGGACCATGCCACCCGGTACCCTGAAGCCATCCCGCTCAGGACAGTGACGGCCCCCGTGGTGGGACGTGCACTGATGGGGATTTTCTCCCGTGTGGGATTCCCCAGAGAGGTGGTGTCTGACAGGGGGACCAACTTCATCTCCCAGTACATGAAGTCTCTGTGGCAGGAGTGTGGGGTAACGTATAAGTTCACCACTCCTTACCACCCCCAAGGTAATGGTCTGGTTGAAAGGTTCAACCGGACCTTGAAGGGCATGATCATGGGCCTAGAAGAGCCCCTGAGGCATAAGTGGGACGTCCTCTTGCCATGCCTGTTGTTTGCCTACCGTGAGGTGCCACAGAAGTCCTTAGGGTTCAGTCCCTTTGAACTCCTCTATGGCCACCCGGTTAGAGGACCTCTGAGTCTGGTCAAGGAAGGCTGGGAGCAATCTCCCAGGAAACCTCCCCAAGATGTATTTAGCTACATGTTGGCCTTCAGGAACCAGACTCGGCGTTTCAGAAAAATTGCTGAGGCAAATCTGGAAGCCAGCCAAGAAGAAATTAAACGTTGGCACGACCAGAATGCCACTCTGGTCGAATTTCAACCTGGTCAGAAGGTTTGGGTACTGGCCCCAGTGGAGCCTTGTGCGCTCCAAGATAAGTGGACCGGTCCCTTTGAGGTGGTGGAGCGCAAAAGTCCTGTTACCTACTTGGTGGACTTTCAGTCTCCCAGGAACCCCTTGCGGGTCCTGCATGTGAACCGCCTAAAACCCCACATTGAGAGGTCTGAAGTGGGCATGCTTCTTGCCACAGATGATGGGGTTGAGGAGGAGAGTGAGCCTCTCCCTGACCTCCTGTGTGCAGAAGAGAAGGATGGGTCAGTGGAGGGTGTGATCCTCTCCACCACACTGACCCCTGAGCAGCAGAGAGATTGTCACCACCTGTTGGGGCAATTTTCTGATTTGTTCTCCCTGGTACCTGGTGTCACTGATTGGTGCGTCCATGAGGTGGATACCGGGGACAGTTCTCCTGTCAAGCACAAGGCTTACAGGGTAACTGACAGGGTCAGGGCTTGCATTAAGGAGGAGGTCTCCAAAATGTTCGCCCTAGGGGTGGTTGAGTCCTCTAGCAGCCCCAGGTCCAGCCCCGTGGTCTTGGTACCAAAAGCTGCGACGCCTGGTGCCACTCCTGAACTTAGGTTCTGTGTGGACTACCGAGGTCTCAATTCGGTCACCAAGACCGACGCGCACCCCATCCCCAGAGCTGATGAGCTCATGGACCGGTTAGGGGCTGCCCGGTATCTCAGCACGTTTGATCTGACGTCTGGGTACTGGCAGATCGCCTTAACTGATGGGGCAAAGGAGAGGTCAGCATTCTCCACACCAGATGGGCACTACCAGTTCCGTGTGATGCCCTTTGGGATGAAGAATGCCCCTGCCACCTTCCAGAGATTGGTCAACCAGGTGTTGGTTGGGCTGGAGGCTTTCAGTGCCGCCTACCTGGATGACATTGCAGTGTTTAGTTCCTCCTGGGAGGACCACTTGCGCCACCTCTGGGAAGTGTTGATGGCGCTGCGCAGAGCAGGCCTCACAATCAAGGCCAGTAAGTGCCAGATTGTGCAGGGTTCTGTGGTGTACTTGGGACACCAGGTGGGGAGCGGCCAGGTGGCGCCCCTGCAGCCCAAGATTGAAACCATCCTGGCTTGGGAGCCCCCAAGGACCCAGACCCAGGTGAGGGCCTTCTTAGGACTCACGGGTTATTACAGGAGGTTTGTCAAGGGGTATGGCAACATTGTTGCACCCTTGACTGAGCTGACTTCCAAGAAGCGGCCAAAGATTGTGAACTGGACTGACACCTGTCAGAAAGCCTTTGATGCCCTCAAAACTGCTATGTGTACAGCACCCGTACTCCAGGCGCCCAATTTTGCTAAGGAATTTGTTGTCCAGACAGACGCTTCAGAGCATGGGGTGGGGGCCATTCTGTCACAGATAAATGAGGAGGGACTAGACCAACCTGTAGCCTTCATCAGTAGGAGGTTACTTCCACGGGAACAGAGGTGGAGTGCAATTGAGCGTGAGGCATTTGCTGTGGTCTGGGCACTGAAGAAGCTGAGACCATACCTGTTTGGGACTCACTTCCGGGTTCAGACAGACCACAGGCCCCTCAGATGGCTGAGGCAGATGAGGGGTGAGAATCCCAAGTTGTTGAGGTGGTCCATTTCCCTACAGGGTATGGACTTCACGGTGGAACACCGCCCTGGTACAGAACACGCCAATGCTGATGGTCTGTCCAGATTTTTCCACCTTAGCGATGAGAACTTCCAAGGGGATGGGTAGTTCTCCCCACATTTCAGCTGGAGGGGACGTGTGTTAGACCTGGCACCATTGGCGTGGGTCTCCCTTCCATTTTTCGCTGTTGTCTCCTCTGTTTTACTGGTGTTAGATGCTCTGGGCGCTGTGCCACTGCCATTCAGTGTCACAGCGCGAATGCTCCCTGTGTAAATATGTCTATGTGAATTGGTATACCCCTGATTGGCTTATTTGGTTTACCTGTTAGTCCCTAGTAGTGTGGCCTATGTGTGCCCAGGGCTGGTAAACCAAATGCTGCTGGTGGGCCTGCAGCACTGATGTGTGCCACCCACAGAAGCAGCTTGTAAAGTGTGTCTCAGACCTGCCACTGCAGTGTCTGTGTGCAGTCCAGAACTGCCATCTTGGCTGTGAAGTGCACTCACTTCCCAGCCCCTGAACCTTCCCTTGGCATCCTGTAAGTCACCCCTATGGTATGGTGCCTTGTATGTGTAAGGCAGGACATGCCTTGGTGTGTGTAGCATGTCCTGGTAGTGAATTATGCCCCATTTCGTTTTTCACTACTGTAAGGCTACCTGTTCCTCATAGGCTAGAATGGGCAGTTTGACTATTACATTCTATAGTCCTAACTGACCCCAGGAACATGGTAGAAAAACGAATTTAGTATGCCTGAGCTCAGAATATTAAAATACATCTTTTAGTGAAGTTTATTTTTATATTCTGTGTTTGAAAATACCACTTTTAGAAAGTAGGTATTTTCTTGCCTAAGCCTTCCAGTGTGCTCTGCCGTTATGTGTATTGGCTGTCTGGGTTTAGAGGGACAGGACAGGCTGAGTCAGACCTGGGTTGAATAGAGAGATCTGCATTTAGAGTGTGGGGAGGGGTGGCTCCTTGACCTGAATAGGGCTGTGCCTGGCAAGGTGAATGCTGGCTCCACCTCCCACTGTGTGTCTGCTAGCAGACCCCTCTTTCTGAAAGGAAGGATGCAGCCTGGTAAACAAAGTGCTCCAGGCCTGAGCAGAACTGGTTCTGGCTAGGTTCAGTGACTGGTAGCTTCAAGGATCAAAGGCTTTTGGGGTATAAATATCTGTGCTCAAGCCCCTACATTTTGTATTGCTTTTGGATGTGGAGAGGAAACTCTGTCCGTGCCACTGGAGGAATCTGCAGGAAGTGACTGTCCCTGTGCTGTGTGTTGTTTCTTGCACTGGCCTGCAGCAGTGACCACTGGACCTTGAAGAAGAGGAAAAGGAACTCTTGAGAGAACTTTTATTTTTGTACAGCAATCACCCAAGGGCTAGGAAAAGAGCTAGCCTCCTGCTGGAGTCTCAGGCACATCAGACTCCACCACCAACCTCCTGCTTCCTCCCTGCGAGG
The DNA here is from genome assembly GCA_963921515.1 of Calotriton arnoldi. Taxonomy (NCBI): domain Eukaryota; kingdom Metazoa; phylum Chordata; class Amphibia; order Caudata; family Salamandridae; genus Calotriton; species Calotriton arnoldi. Next base: position 2,348,088 of record CAWUFW010001997.1, read on the forward strand.
ACTGCTATCTGCCGAGGAGGCTCCTGGGAGTTCCAGGGCCTCTAGTCTGCATCAGAGAAAAGAGGGTAAGAAATCGACGCTAACGCATCTTTGCGGGCCGCTGCAGTCGAGAGCGCTGGGAAAATCATCGCGCTACTGCCGCCGAGGGCCCGCAACCCGAAACCATCGCTGACGCCCCTTTGCGAGCCGCTGCAGCCGAGACGCGCTGGAAAGATCATCGCGCTGCTGTCACCGTGCACTCGCAACCCTGAAAGAAATCATCGCTTCGAGACATCGCAGTGCGGACGCCGTGCGTTCGCCACTTTGATCGCATCGCACCGAATTTCGTCGCTCCCTCGCGGAGCGTCTTGTCTTCGCATCGCAACACGATCGCACAGCGCAACAGGATCACCGCATCGACTTCTCCCACGCGGCAAGAAAGTCATCGCATCGGCGGTCCAGCGTGCAGAAGTTTGTCGCATCGTCTCCGCACGCATCCCGCAGATCGGCGCATCATCCTCCCTTGCGGCAAGGATTTCAACGCATCGCCGGCCTCGCGTGCCGAGAATCATCGCTACAGCTTATTTGCGACACTTTGTTGGTTTTGCTACTAAACCCAGGTACTTTGTGAAAGAAAGGGTCGCAGAGACCACTGCTTTGAACTTGAACCTTATTTTTGCAACCTTTGAACTATTTTTGACAGCCCTTCAACAGCTATCCTATTTTTGACAGTATTGTGGCTTTTACAGTTATTGGTCTTGTGATAAATCTGCCTTTATATAAAGATACTTATTTTTTATAATAACTACTTGTGTGGTGTCCCTTTGTAGTGTTCCTCACTGTGTTACTGTGTATGATCATAAATGCTTCACACCCTGCCTCTGAGATAAGCCTACCTGCTCGTGCTACTTTACCACAGGGTTGAGCAGGGGTATTAAAGAGGGTAGCCCTCTCACTCTGACTTAGGAAGAAGGGTCCCTACTTAGACAGTGGCCAGCCATTGCCAACTAGAGACCCCCATTTCTAACAAGATCCTATCAAATTTTTGTAAGCCCAGTATGCATCCCACTGAAGGTATTGCAGGAGATGTATCAATATTAAATATTTTGGAGCCCCAGTTATACTGTTATATGCCCCACTAAGGCATAACTATGTATTTTTGGCATCTTTTCTGATACTAGAGTTGGGATATCTGATGAAAAGTACAAAGGGTAGGAAACATAATTGACAATGTAATAATATTATTGTGGTTGAAAGGTTATTTTCTTTTAACTTGTACTTCTTACATTATACAGCATGAAAGAGTTAGCTAAATTCAGTAGTCACAGCCAATGGTATTGGGATAAATTATATAACTCTAATTCAATTTTGCATAAGCAGAACACTCAACAATATCTATTCCATATTTATCAAATAGTCTTTCAGATGAGAAGGTAATTCAGAATTGCTAAAGAATATTAGTTGACCAATTGAATTATTAATTCCAGAGGAGCATGTTAAAACGATTTCCATACATCAGTAATCCCAACTAAATGCGTGCATTCTCAGTACTGTATGAAGTACTAGTTACAATATGTACCGATATTGAGTTATTGGTTTTCTAACTATATTGCAAATTCCATGGGGTAGGTTCACTTTTACGATAAATTGCCTCGATTGTGGAATTTCAGCAGTAGGGTTTTTTATGTCTTCAGATATGTCGGGAATTAGATACTCTATAGTTTAGCTTTCACTTGAAAGGCCTAGAGGATAAATGTCTGTGTTGCTGAGTTTGACAATGAGTGGAATGTGAGTAGGTAATGTGTATTGTGCAAGGACTTAGGAAAATGGGTAAAAAATATGGGGGGCTTTTTATGACTGGTGACTAGTACTTTGGTTGTTAACAAAGTGAAAATGTTTATAACACCCCCACTCTCGAAATTAATCATAAATGGTTTTATTGTTTTCTTTTCTCAGTCTGTCATGTTGTACTTTTCCTTCTGCTTTGTGTGTAATCATGTTTATTTAAAAAATATATATATATATTCCATTAAAAACATCAAACTATTTTACCTAAGTGTCTTCTTGTGCAAATTGCTGTTTTATCTTTATTGAAAGGGCCAGGAGGAAGTAAATTGTTTTTATTTACACACAGATATTCAATCACAATATATGCAATTGAGGAGATCTGAATTTTCATTTTTATTAGTGTTAGACCTGTCAGCCATAGAGTGATCCTCCTCCAAACCTTTTGCCTTACTCCATATTTTTCTGATCTCGTTTTTGTTGGCCTTAGGACTCTGTGCACTTTACCACTGCTAATCAGTGCTAAAGTGCATATGCCCACTCCTTAAAACATGGTAACATTGGTTTATTTCCAAATGGCATATTTAATTTACCTGTAGGTCCCTAGTAAAGTGGTGCTACCCATGCCCAAGGCCTGTAAATTAAATACAACTAGTGTGCCACCCACATAAGTAGTCCTTTAAACATGTCTGAGGCCTGCCGTTGTAGCCTGTGTCTGCAGTTTCAAACTGCCATTTCGACCTGGTAAAATAAGCCTTTTGCCAGGCCCAAACCTTTATAATACATATGAGTCACCCGTAAGGTAGGTCCTAGACAGCCCCAAGGGCAGGGTGCTGTGTACTTAAAAAGTTGGACATGTGCTGTTAAGTTTTTGATAGCATGGAAGTGAAAACTCATAAAATGTGTTTTTCCTACTGCAAGGCCTATCTCTCCCACAGGATAACATTGGGGATTACCTTATTACATTTTATAAACGTAATTTCAAAATGGGGCGATATAACCGGTTCAAGCTTGGTGTCCTAACTTATGGTGAAGTGGGATTTAAAATTTCAGTTCTGAAAATGCCCCTTTTAGAAAGTTTACATTTTCTTATCATTGCCATTTGGTACCTCCAGCCTGTCTTTGGTCACATAACTGGTGCAGTTGGCAGTTGGGCTTATTTTTATTTCTCCTAGACAGCCCCTCACAATGAGAGCTTAGCTGTGACTGAGTGGGCCATCACTGGCAGGATGGGAGGGAGGAGCTGGGCTCAGAATCATTTACACCTGAACAGGCTGTGTCCTGTCTCCAAACAAAAGGCTGCATGTAGATAGTATGGAGCCAGGGCAGGGAAGGCAGGGCATCTGTGCACTTCAAAGGCATGCCTCTAGAAGCTTGTCCCTACTTCAAAGGCACAACTGTGTATAAAATAACCTGATTCTGAAGCCTATTCTATGGGTGAAAGCACCTCAAACATCAATTACCAAGCCTCTTTTGCACCTTATTCGTCTGCTCAAATGACCGTGCCATGTGAGCTCAGTGAAGCAATTACATTTTGAGCATGTGGTACTCCCATGTATCAATAATTTTGTCAAGATTTCACAATCAGGAAAACCATGCCTAAGCATGCAGACAGATCCTAGTGGTAGCTGCACAGAGAGGGTTTGGCAAAGTATTTGGTAGGGCTCCTTCTGATGTGGACAACACACCCCTTTCTGCAGCTTCTTCATCCGCTTATGTAACTGAGCTAGATGGATTGAGTTAACTGTAGATCATGCATGCAGGGCAACCATCTTATGATAAGTTTGCAAAAATAAATCTCCAGTCAAGTAAATGATAAATCACAAATGTTTCAGGCATCCCAATGAATATATTCACTGTGGAAGAGTGGAACTGGACAGTCTTGCTGGCTAGAATTTATCATGGCATCCTGGCTCTGAATTATGTAACCCTGCTCTTCATCAAGCAATTTAACAAGGCTATACAATTCTTCTCCAAACATACTCAGAGAAGACGATTAGAGCAGCAGCCATTCAAGTAGTAATTAGAAAAACCTTTTCAGTCATGATCCTTGTCTCCTCTGCTGCAAAAGTGAATTTCTCCTTGCGCTCATACTCAACCCAAACACCTTTCTTCCCATTTATGGCTTTCCCTCAGAATACTAAGTTTGGAGTGACTTCATCATGTCCATCATCCTCAATCATCCCTGGACTATGTTGGTGCCTTCAGGGCCTGGATGTCAGGCCTTGCTTAGCCCGTCTGCCACGGAGCTCTGGGATGACAGTGGCAGTAGCCCTTCTGTGTTAAGGGCAGTGTCCCACCATTGATCTTTCCTGCCTTAGACCACAATACAAAGGACAGTGGTCTCAGGCAGGAAAATAAAAAAGTGTCTCTTGATGTGCAGACAGCAAATTCGTTGTGTATCAGGGACATTTTTTTCTTCTGCACAGTGAAACCACAGCTTTGTGTGCTTCATTGTGCAGAACAAAAAGAATACAGAGTGGGCCAGCTTGTACCTGGAAGCCCACTCAGCATTCAGCTCTTTCTTAAGTGCATCCACTGCACCGGTGGCTACACTTAAGGCAGTGAGATCTTCGCCAGGCAGATGGGCATCTTATAATATAATGGGTGGGCCTCCGATGGGGGTGGAGGCCAACACCTCCAATGACCTTGTATGCTGGCTGGTTGCTCACACACCCACCAACATCAAAATAAGGCCTCAATACTCTTACCTACATCCTAGAAACATTTCAACTTAATCCATATATAGTTTGAAACACTGCCTACAGTGGATGCACACTTGATGCCAGCCATGAGAACTGTGTATCCTTGGGTACATCATCACTCTTTCTGAGCCATCATTACAGTAGTCTTTCAATATCCGTAGACTGGTGTAGTGTATTACTTCCGGTGGGGATGTTTCACTGGTTCACACTCAGTACTAGAAGTGGCCCTTGAAACCTCTTCTGCACCTTTTGAGAAGCCTGCTTGCCCAACACCAGCCATCATATCTTTGGGGAATATTGCTCTGATTTTTCCATTGCTTGGTATGTATTAAGAACCTTCCCTCTTGGAGGGACATTAGACCCTGTAAATGGTTCATGAGGCAGTTTATATGTCTTAAAATAGCAAGTTCTACCTTGATGGGCAAATAAAGGATTGGGTTAGACCCTGTGGAGAAACAATGTTACAAGCAACGCCTCATGGCATATCGAGCTGCTTTACAGAAACTAAAAGGAGTTACTATTCTCCTTCTTTCCTAATTGCCCCTTTCCATCCGCAGAAACTTCATGATCTGCAAAACTAAGCATATTGCAGAGAAGAGGTGGCCCTTTCAAAAGGGCTATTTCAACAAGGAAGGTTGTGATATGGCCACGTATCTTACAATGTCCACGTTGACTACAAATTACTCATATCCAAGGTTTTCATAATGCTTTCTCTTTACCTGCTATAAGTTTGGATACCTGGCAGACCATTGCTCCCTAGCCTTTCTAACATAAATTTGTAGCACAACTGTACCATTCTTAATCCATCATTTAAAACTGGAAACTTCCCTAATGACTTCTTAGTCTCCTGTAACAAGCCTTTGCTAAAGAAACCTGGACATGCCCTCAAACCTGATATCACAGACCTTTTGTAAATAGGCACTAAATGGCTGAATTAATTTAAGAGTTGCAGATACCCAGTTTACGGAGCTCATTGAGACCAATAATCTTCTGTCGAAAACTCAAGTCAATTTCAATCCTTGTGATTGGACTCAATCTTCTTTCATCGCTACCTGAGAAAATCCCAGAACACAAGTAGGAGTACATGAAAGTGTGTCACTTGTATTGTGGACTTATCCGCAGCCTTTCGCATGATACATCATCCTGCTGTCTTCCTCCTCTTTACATGCCTGATTATGATTTTGTGCTGGTTTCCCATCCTAACTTTGAAACATATCCAAATCCACTCTTTTCCTTCCCTCTGCTACCCTTGCCCAGCTCTTGCTGGGGTGACTCAAGTCTCACCATTGGTCCAATCGATTTTGATCGAGTCTCTACAATTACAGAGATGGGAACCTGATCATATTGAAATTGGAATAGTTATATGACTTGAGTGAATATTCTCTGTGAACATGGATTCTTGCAAGTAATGACTGGCTAAGAGGAAATTTCTTAAAACGAAATTGCAGTAAATCTGAAGGCCTTATATATGTAGCGGGCTTCATTTTCTGGCACACTGAGCTGAGCCTTCTTCTTCGTAGTCTGTGAGGCGTTTCAGAGATAATGTTGCCGCTGACTCCCTTTGGTACCACAGATGAATTTCATCTTCTCAGTGTCTTAAGATGAACATTCCCTTTACTACAATTTTCAAATAGTGCACACACTGCCATTTTACCTATACTCTCAGCTGGCTCACATACATGAAGTGGATGCTGATCTACTGGAACAAAGCAGTCAGACCCATTTTTCTCAATCACTGGGATCGCCTCTCACCCAACTTGCAAGCCCTCTGCTACCTGCCAGTGACCCTGTGAATCTCCTGTATAGCACTCTGCAATGCAACAAGATCCTGTTCCACTGATAGAAACCACAGCCTTCCTGATAGAGATCACTGCATAACCCATGCTGACCCGGTCAACACCAGTGCTTAATTTGTGTCAGTGTTCTAGGCTGTGGGTGCCTGCGCTCAGTTTAGAAGATCAGGATTTACTTTTGATCATCAACCTTTGACCGAGAGCAAGAGGGAGAAAGGCAGAAAAGGACGAAAGAAGGCAGACAGACAGATAGATAGGTAGAGAGAAACTATGACAGAAGCAGAAAGCTAGAATACAAAGGAACCCGCAAGAGTGATGTAAAGAGACAGGAATTGAAGGGTGCTAGTAGAGCGAAGCATGAGGTGGAATCAAGAATAGGCAGCCTTGTTATTTGGCAATCCAGGCACTGCCAGTAAAGGAGGCAAGCTCATAAAAAAGGTTTCATATCCTTCACTTATTATTATTTATGCTTACAAATTGACCAACAGTCAACACTGTTAATTTGTCTTAGGTGCCTTGGTAGGCAGCGAGGCTAGTAGGGTAAATAATGTACTTCTATTTAAAGAGACATAGAGGTAAAGTAATCGTATTCATGTTGCCCTGGAAGAAAAACATTTTCTCCGAAAGTATATCACAGAGGTTGGAAATGAAAATAAGGAGCCAGTGCTTCTCTTTGGTACACAACGTGAAACACGCTTTGCTGTTATTCTTTTAGCATGCAATTTTCTGCTTGGTTTCCCCTTTTGATGCATTTAAGAAATGCTCTCTTAACATCTGGCATGCTAGTGCTCATTAATTTAGTCATCTACCACCGCATTTTAATTGGTATTTTAATTTATTGATATGGAACTTTAATTGTTCCAATGCACAACATTTAATAAACTGCAATCAGTATGATATAAAATCTACCAATGATGCTGATCATAAAACGGCCTTTACATTAACAGGATCAGACATAGTTACTGGAGCTTGTGATTACTAAGTGATACATAACACTGACATTGTCATATCATCTTAAATTAAAATGTTTACCTCTGGAGCACAGTTCTAACAATTGCTGCTAAATGTATTACTATTTCACTTCGCAACTAGGAGTGAGACCTCTGCTATAGAATATGGATAAAATCAAGGCACGTGCCCTTAACCAAACCAACAAACAGCAGAGAAGCAAGCAGGACATCTGTATAGTTTCAGATTTTCTTTCAGATCAGTAATGCCTCCCCTTCTAAATGTTTCCTTTGACGGGACCACCTAAGTCGTTCTTGGTTGACTAAACAACATTTGACAATCCCACTTACATTTTGTGAATTCAACCTGAATATCCTCATGTTTTTTGTTGCTCCGTGCTCTAGTTCTTTCTCTTATTCCCTTTCAAATCGCTCTTCCTTTTCACATGGGTGCCGGGGCTGCTGGCTCCCTGGACCTATACATCCGATGCCAGCATCTATGTTTGACACGTTGGTAAAAGGTTTGACTCCCAGTGGATACCCTCAGAGTTTCATTCTTCTGAGACAGATAAACTGAGCACCCATTGAGTAAGATAACAATAAAGATTTTTACCTATCAATAGCGCCAAGAGATCCCGCTGGGCAAATGGGCACACTACAAATACAAGTTATGTTACCCAGATCTCTGTTTCCCATTTACACTTGTCCAACTCTATTCCATCTCTACATTCCTGACAATGATGTCTTCTTCTACGACCTCGCAAAAAACTAGCAAGAGAGACCTCTAAACTGACCTACATCACTTTTGATATGGCCATAAATGGCTCAAAAATACTACAACCCCAAAAACCCTGTTGTGCAACACAATTGATTACAAAAATATATTATTTTTTATTCAATTTTTCTTTATACAATAAAGTTTTTGGGGATTATTTTATCATTATACAAAACATTTTAAAAAAACAGTTCATCATTGTTTGAGCATTCATTTAGACAAAAATTGAACGCAAATGGCAGTTGTCTAGATAAATGTGTGATCACAAATACATAGGATGTGCAATAGTCACATCTTCTATGACCTCAACACTTTTCTTCTTTGTTCTCTTCATTTTTTCCTTGTCTTCTATTCACATTCTTCTAACTTGTTGCTCGTTCTATGCTTTTGGCTCATCTTTCATTCCTTTGGCATGCGTTCTTCTCTGTTTAATTAAAATTCCTAATTTATTGGCTTTTTCCCTCCTATTCATTTCATCAATGCCTTTTCTTTTTCAATTTTCCTACCCTTCATTATATGCAGTTCATTAGCTCTAAAAATATTTACGTTGGCACAACATGGGTCTCGGCCATTTCTGGCTGTCACTTGTTGTTCTTTAAAGGCCTCAAAACAAAGGGAAGCAGAACATGATGTTCTCAAATTCGATGCAGGAAATGTGAGTTGTGGTAGTACCAACCGCTAAATGACTATGTAGCAGCACAGTTATCTTCAGCAGCTAAGACTGCATTCTTTCAGACCTGCAAAGAGGCACCATATTGTTAGCAAGACTAAGGGCCTCATTACGAGGGTCCTCTTAATTCCACAGGGGCCGGAAGAGGCAGTTACCAACCCCAGCGGAATTACAAGGCCCATAGTGTTGCTGCAGATCTATTTACTTTACATGGATATTCAAATTTCAGTCGTTTGAAAATCTGGGGGAAATGAAGTATTACTGAGAATATTAACCCCAAAATGACAGATTTCCCTGTTTTTTCCATATATATCAGGGGACCATCAGGTCCACCTTATAATGGATTGGATTTTCCACACTCCATTACGATATCCCCGGTATTGGTAACTGGTGGGAGGATATGAGCCCATTTACGGGCCACTCATAATGAGGGCCAAAGTAGCAAATGTTTTTATGTAGCGTACCGTGATACTTAATTTGTTACTTGACTTTAGCATTATGGAAATACACGCCTGATATATATTCTTTTCACAGTTCTCAGTTATCTGACAGGAACCACTCCTTATCTGAGCATATCAACCTGAGAATGACTCACTGAATACAGTGGCGACTGGTATTTGAAGGCCATGCGGTGGCGGGTCGCAGGGGTGGGAGGGGGAGGAGGGAATGAAATAATGCTGCTGCCTGCGGTCGCCGCCGCCTCCTCTCGGTCCTCTTCCCCGCTTCCAGGGCAGGAAGCAGGATGCACCTGGCTCCCAGCCTCCCGATAGCTAATCACAATGCTGAAGTGTTGTGATTGGTTTGAGCACCATGGATCGGTGCTCAGGCAGAGAATGGCAGGCTGGGCATGTTCTCCATGCAGGCTGTAATGCAGCCTGCATGGAGAACATGTACTTAGGGAGTGCACACCACTCCTCCCCTCCCCTGCTCTGTCAGCAGAGCGGCCCCGCCTCGTCCTGCCCGCAAAGCTGCCGCAACAAGGAAAAAATAAAATGATAACTTAGAGTTATTATCGTTTTATTTTTCCTTTAGTGACACTGCTTAAAAGCAGTGGGGCAACGCTCCTCCGCCTTAGCGGAGGAGCCACCACTGACTGAACATCTTTATTGATTGCAAAAGAAAACGCCCTGCAATAATTCATTGTCCCTCTTTACTCTTGGTTCCTTGGCCCTGTCACCATAACTTAATTACATTAGCGTTATTGTAATTGTAGTTTACTTTCTTCTTACTTTAAGATTCAGTCCACAGAAAGTCAAATAGAAAAAGAGCGAAAGAGGCTTTTCATCTTTACACGAATAATCGTACATACTTTCAAATCCATCCATTGTATTGCTTAAAATTGGTCCAACTACCACAGGTTTGTACATTTTGATAGTAAAGTGTGAGCCACTCATTTAGGGCTTTGCACCAATCAAATATAATGGTTGATATTTTAAATTTGGCTTCTTTTAAATACTTGGGTACCATCAAGTTCAAACAAAATATCCAGTAGACCTTCCTCATATTAAATAACAAGGGAACTCTCTCAGCAGAGATTACCTGGAGGCGAAAGCATCTAGGGCTGTTTTGCAAAAGGTACCCTTGCTGCACAACCACCAAGTGCGCCCCTTCTTTGCACCTTCTTTATGCACTCCTGGGGCTCTCTGGTATTACAGAAAGAGCCACATATGCTTGCATAATTCCTTCTGTTATTCAGATTGCATGGCACTACATGAGCACCTGCACAAACTCAAGTGCACATTGCCTCATTTGCATGGGCATGTGGCCTCATGATAATGAGGAAACCCTTTGCTTCTGCACCCATGCCATATTACAGATGTGAGCATAGAGGCAAAGGAGATGTCAGTGGGCGCACTGCCTAGGCATTACATTGAACTAACGCACAGTCAGTGTGCCCGCCGATGTCACTCTTTGAAAGCACGGGAACGTGGGTCTATGGATCCTCAAACATCCTCCTGTGGGTGGGTGCAGTCCTTCACCACACCTACCTGTAGAGGATCTCAGCCCCACCTTCCAACTGAAGGCTTTGTTGCTGCCTGCACATTTAAATGCAGATTGGTGGCTTCAAACAGATGGTCTACCTTTCACTAATGTGCTGTTCCCAGTGCACATGCCTGCAAGCGCCCGAATACCCTATTGGGTATTCAGGCGCTTGATTGATTGATTGAGATGCAGATTCGTGTCTGGACAGGGAACAATGCCTTTGTTGTGATATGGTTCACAGACTTAACTGTGTGCTGCGGCAGTGTGCAATATCTATTATAAAGCCCTTGCTATTTACCCATTGAACCCCAATAAAAGAATCTGTGAGCTGGACATCTTCAATTTTCTGAGCAGAGGGAGCTGTAAATGCTTGAACGCCCCTTTCCATGCTTAAAGGACATAGGTTAAGACTTAAAGTCATTGATGGGTACTGTGGCTTATGGGCTATGATTTAATAGTTGTAACCATCTGACAGAAAAATGGTGGATATCTCACCACCACACCCCACAGGAACCTGAAGTTTCTGAAGTGTCTTGAATGATCTATGCGGCTCATGGCTTGCTTTGTGTCAGAGGTAGTTCTCTTCTTGGATGATTCCTGTACATTAAGCTTGAGTGCTCTTTTCACAGAAGCAATCTATTTTAATAGCATTTTCACAAATATTCTAGGTTCCGCAATTAAAATCAATATTGGTCTATTTGATTTTCTGTCTAAGGAATTCTTATTCTTAGTTTAAGAAAATCACATTCCTTGACACTGGAGTCAGATCTGTGGTGATTATCTCTTTACTAACTGAGGGCAATAGTGGTTCATCTTTCTTCATTAACACTTAATATAGACCACTGCAGCCAACAAACCTGGGTCAGCTGCTTTCCCAGATGTTAGATCTCTAATTCTATCAATTATTACCTCCAGTGTTATCTCTGCATCCAGTTGCTGTTCTTTCTCCTCATTGACTGTGGGTAGATTAACTGAGTGCAGCTATTGATTGCTTTTGTCTTTCAGAGGACTTTGAGACTACTCAAGACAGGTGTAGAGGTCAGTATAAGATTGTCGAAATTCCAGTGGAAATCCATTTGTGTCGGATATCAATGAGCCAGCTCCTTCTTAAATAGTTGCTTTGAATGCCCCATATTCCTGATGTTTAGCCATCAGCACAAGGAGTTGGCCTCATTTCTAAAGGGTTTCAATTAATCTAGAGCAAAGGCTAATTTGGCCACTTCTGATCCATTGGGTTTTCATTTATCGATCAGACTATGTGATCATCATTGGTTCTCCATTGTTGCCTTTTAGAAGACTGACTGGAAAAAGAAAGCATGCCCTTTGCAGATGGCAGGATTCCTCTGGCCTGCCAAGTGAAACTATTTGTATCTAGAAAATCCAGCAGGGTGATCATAATGGGTCCTGGCCATGTGTTATCCTTCAGTGGGCAGAGAGGGACCCTATGTGCTCTCTCTATTTCTTTCTTAAAGTTCCACGATTTCAAGCCCAGAATGCCTAAGTGAGCGGTGTTTGGGTCTGAAGCTCTTTCAGCTGACTTTGCCTCTGTATTTTATGTATTCTTTGTGTTGCCAAGGTTACAATGTTTAACTTTGTTGCTACGCATGGCTCGAGTTTAGAAGCTGTAATTTGCTTAGTGGTAGCCCCAGTGCTGCATTGTTTATATTGGCAGTCATATTATCAATCAAGTCCTCACCGGGGCTTCCTCCGTCATTCATAATAGTTGCAGATGCCATCCTAGTAAATCCGGTGGTTCAATAATTTTCTTTTTTTGCCAGAATAATAGCCAAAGTATTGTAAAAAGCTAAAGAACTTGATCCTTTTCATATGATGCGCTGGTATGGTATATTGACTCAAACCATGTTGGGCCTCTTGCAATACAGCATAAGCGTTGTGTGATCACACTGGAGTCTAAGCTGAGGTTGGCAATTAATGGCACTGCTCCTCTGTCTCCTGTCGTCTAGCAACAGTAGGAGCAGCGTTGTGTTTATGGCAGTCTGCGTCCTGTGGTGTAACACAGGCCCCCAAAGTGCAGGGGGCCCCCGAGATCCAGGGGCCCCCCTCAGAACAGTACACAGGTCTAAGCGCTCCGGATTAAATCCAGAGCAGGGGCCCTCCATGTACCTTGTAGGGCCCCCCCCCCTCAACTTTCGTTACGCCACTGTCTGCGTCTACCTACTTTGCATCTTACTCTTGTTTAGGGATGCAGCATGCAAATTATAGACGGACTGTGGCAACAGATACATTCCCCACCTCAGGGAATCTCCATTTGGACAGAATTAACCTCTAGAATTGAACTTGTAGGTAACCTTAGGGGTAGCTTAAAATTTTGCAATGCCCTGAGGAAGGAGGAGGGTTTGCTAGTGAGCCATGATGGTCTCACTTACATCCTGAGGTGACGCATCAGAGTAATGACACCTTTTTAGAGATGCATTCTCTGTCTAGCTGCTAATATCTTAGCAAGGTAATTCCAGCAATTTCACAGAGCACTGTAAGCAGTGAGCAGTGGAGCAGACTGCATCAAGCAACCTCCAGGTGCTCTAAAACAGAAGCATCTTTAGCCTGCTCTTGAACAGGTCCAATCCATCAATATTTTGAGCTCTGGTGAATGAGCATTTCTCCACTTAGACCCTGTAACTTGGAGCAGCTTATTCACAAGGAGTTTCTTTTGAAGTGGGGACCTCTTTCCAACCTTTATCCAAGCATATGAGTGATTGATTGGGTATGAGTTTTCATTATAGTCTTACAGTGTTTCAACACCTCTTAGTGAATGAACCTGTGCATCAGAGTAATGATATAAAACTTTACTCTTTAGGCCACTGGAAAGCCAATGAAGTCTCTGCTGGTTGTTGTTGATATTGCCACATTCCGTAAGTCATGCCACCACCCGGGTGGAAGATTTTGAGTTCTCTCTAGTCAGGGAAGCCTCGTTTTGGAGCACCACACAAATAGAGTAGGACACTGATTGACCCTGGACACCACAATGGTCATCACTGTGGTAGCTCTAGTGTTTTCTCATAGATAAAGATAAAGCTTGTCCAGAGGATGGATATTATAGAAGCTGGTCTTGGACAGGTGATCTACTTGCTCTCTCATTCTGAGGATATTAATGAATACCACCCCCAGTTTTGTATTGGAGAGGCCAATGCTCTTTTTCATAAAGGGAGACAATCAGTTTTTGACAATGGGTCTAGTACCATGCAGCATCAGATGGTACTTGAAGGGTATTAGCTAGTAAGAAATATAAGCTTAATTTCTGGAGTTAATAAACAAAAACAGATTTGCTTCCTCAGTTCTAGATCATCTGTCCGTAATTGGTACATAGTGTCTTCAGGGGAGTTTAGGTAAAAGGTCCTGCCTTATTGGAAACCTATTTGGGATAGTGCATGTTCTGTACAATGGGTCTGATGTAAGTTTGTATGGCTAAGTCACGTAGCTACCATCTACATAGAAAGTAATGGACGTGTTCAGCATGCAGGCACAGAGGAATGCCTAGTTGAGGATGCAAACGGTGAGGATGAGCCTAGGTTAGAAACTGGAGGCAAAGATCAAGACGGCCCGCCTTTCAGAAGATAAGAAAAAAGAAAAGACGGGGGCCCGGGTCCCAAAGGGCTTCCGGGAGGAATGTTCAGGGAAGACCCGGTATACTGGGGTGGAGTCTTATCCACCTATTCACTGAATGTTGCCTGCAAACCAATGTCTCGGATTCATGGCGTGGCTCACTGATACAGCCTATATTTAAGAAAGGAGATAACACAGAGCCAAAAAACTATAGATTGATTGCCCTACTGGCCATTGGAGGGAAAGCTTACGCTAACACCCTATTGGCAGAGTTGAACAGATGGATTGAAGACAAAGAAATCCTCCCCATACCAAACAGGGTTTCTCAAAGGAGGGTCGACAATTGACAACATAGTGGCCTTTTTGTTATCTGAGCCAGCAAGCTAACTCCAAAAATAAAAAAACTGTTTTTTGCCTGCTTTGTCGACTATTCTGCGGCATTCGATGGGGTCTCTCGACTCAAGCTTTGGAATACGCTAAGAAACTGGGACATTCGAGTAGGCCTCTTGAATGCCATCATCTCCCTCAACAGTAAAACCTGGATAAAAGGGTAAAAGTAGCAGACAACACAACAACAAAAAAGTGCTTTACAGACCGGTGTCTAAAACAGGACTGCATTCTTGCGCCGACGCTCTTTAACTTATACACAGCAGATCTAGGGAAGACGCTCCAAAATGCCAACCTCGCCAGTCCCAAAATAGGCCTTAACAAGTTTCAAATATTGCAATACGCAGACGACCTGGTTGTGATGGATCACACCAAAATCGGCAACCAAAGGGCACTAAATGCTCTTAACATCTATAATGAGACCAATGAACTGGTCATAAATCCACACAAGACTAAAGTGATGATATTTGGGCTTTGTGCAAAAAAAGCACTACTCAAATGGAAAGTGGGCAGTGAGACAATTTCTACCACAAAATCATACAACCATCTTGGAGCATGGCTCAACGACAGCGGGAAAGCATCCTTACACCTACAAAAAATGAACTCAAAAGCGCAGTTGACAATCTACGCTCTGTGCAAACTCCACGAGAAATTGCAAAGTCCAACGACAGCCCCAATAAGAAGAGTCATACAGTCCAAAATAATGTCAATAGCGGGCTATGCACAGCAGGCATTCCCAGGCAAAATGGACATTATATTACAGAAATCACAATGCCAGGCGTGCAAACGCATATTTAAGCTACCAAAATACACGCGGAACAGCCTGATTCACTTGGAGTTCGGTCTGGTGCAACAACACTATGAATGCCTGGGAATGCAGCTGAAATATTATTAGAAGTGTTGAATGCACCAATTGGAAGCCTAAAGAGCATGCTAAAGCCCATTTATGAAGAGACAACTAATCCATGGAAAACTTATATGCAGGAAGCAGTGGAATCATAAGGTCCTGCCTTATTGGAAATCTATTTGGGATAGTGCTCCTTGCATGTTCTGTACAATGGGTCTGATGTAAGTTTGTGAGTATAAATAAAAAAAGTCATAAACATCACACTTGTAAGAGAAATTCACATTTCTCGATCAGGGAAGTCCTCTCAACAGCAGGATACTTTTGGTGCCTTGGCTTGGTAAAGATTTTTACCTTCAGACTTTTTTTCTCTTTTTTGGAGCACGGAATCCTCCAGTGGAGCAAGGCTGCAGAGTGTATCCAAAGAGGGCTCCAAGATGCCAGGCACCTTCTTAGCGAAGTCCAACTGAATCAGATTTGCTGCTGCAGAGGAGCTCTGAGCTGGGGACAACTGTTTCTTCAGCTCAGTAGCAACAAACCTTGGGCAGATGTGCTTGGCACGTTTGTCCTGGTCCTCAAGAGGTCTAAAGTTAAAACAAAATTCTAAGTCACAGGTTTTTCGGGGATGTTAGAAGGAGTACACTTTGATAGAGCTAAGGGTCCCAGCATCTCAGGAATAGTCCTTGGGGGCCAACACTGACTCAAGCAGAGGCCACCAGTGTGGTCTAGGTATGGTCAGGTTGCTACTAATTATCTGGAACCTTCAGGGAAAAGGCCTCTTGCAGCTTGTTGTGGCCCTGTAGCTTACACAGGAGGTCAGTCAACTGACCCTTGGAGTCCCCTTCTTTGTCCTGGGTACAAATGGGAGCAAGTCTAGTCCTTCAGGTCTTCTTACAGGCCTCATACAGCAGGTGCAGTCCTTCTTTTGGACTTCCACAGGTCCAGAGTGCTCTGAGAAAGGTGCCCAGGTGTGCCACATTTATGTTATGTTATGTTATGTTATGTTACAACAACTTTTATAGCGCGCTAATACCCATAGGTGTCTAGGCGCTTAAGGACCGCATACTGTAGGGAGAGTTAGTTTTTAAAAAGCCATGTCTTAAGATTCTTCCTAAACTCAATCAAAGAAGATATCTTCCTAAGAGCGAGCGGGAGGGAGTTCCATAGCCTAATAGCACCATGTCTGAAACTCCTCCCTCCCCAGTTCATCGTCCTGACTCTGGAGGTGAGCATCAGGAAAGCATTAGCCGATCGTAGTTGTCTGCTGGGGAGTACCAACTAAAGGCATGCCATAGAAATTGTGGACCTACTCTATAAAGTGCCTTGTGCACTATACAAAGTGTCTTAAATTTCACGCGCTGGGCAACTGGCAGCCAATGCAACTTCTGTATCCCGGCCCTAATTGACTGATGCTTAGGGACATCTAGCACCAGTCTGGCAGCAGCATTCTGTGCCGCTTGTAATCTTCTAAGTTGATTAGACTGTAAATTTATGTATAGGGCATTACAGTAATCCAGTTTAGATAAGACCAAGGAAGTTAAAACAATTTTCCTCGTGTTTATCGGAATGAAAGGAAGAATCTTGCGCACGGTTTTAATGGTGAAGAAAGCAGAAGATACCACCTTAGAGACCTGCAATTTAAAATTCAACTTCTCGTCTATTATGACCCCCAGATTTTTAGCTTTAGCTACTGGTGTAGGAAGGGGGCCCAGTGTACTTGGCCACCAAATTGGTGACCAAAGGGGAGCAAGGTTTAAAAAAAGCACCACCTCGGTTTTGCTCGAATTGAGCTTCAGACAGTGCCTGCTCATCCACAAGCTCAGGGAGACCATGCAATCATGTAGTTTGTTAGAAAAATCAACATCCTTGTCTATGGTAGAAATAACCAATTGGGTGTCATCAGCATATGAGGTCGGAATTAGATCAAAGCTTCTAATCAAAGGGGCCAATTCGGACACATATATGTTAAAAAGAGTGGGGCTCAAGGAAGAGCCCTGTGGCACCCCACAAGGCAAAATAAAAGGTGTAGATTTAAAATCGCCCAATTGCACTGTCTGCACTCTACCTGCTAAAAAAGATGTTAAAAACAGCAGGGCTTTTCCTCCTAGACCAATAGTTTTCAGCCGTTCTATCAGTAGGTTGTGGTCCACAGTATCAAATGCCGCGGACAGGTCAAGGAGGATCAGAGCTGCAGATCCGCCGCCATCTAGTGCGGTACGAATTTCCTCCGTAGTCTTAATTAAAGCTGTCTCGGTGCTGTGGCATGATTGAAAGCCAAATTGGCTGTGGTCTAAGACATTATTATCTAAAATAAATGTGGAAAGTTCCGTATTAACAATTTTCTCAATTATTTTTGCAGGCAACGGAAGTCTAGCAATCGGTCTATAATTGGCCGGGTCCGTTACATCCAAATTAGGCTTTTTTAATAATGGTAATATACAGGCCTGTTTCCACAATGTTGGGAAGGATCCTTGTGAGAGCATTTGATTGAAGATGCAAGATAACTGGGGACTGATAATATGACTAATATTATGCAGAATCCTCGGAGGACAAGGATCATCCGGAGACCCAGATTTAGTCTTAATGAGAAGAGTGGCAATCTGCTCTGGAGAGGTAGAGGTAAAATTTAAAAAAGGTATTATGGCCTTAACTTCCTGATCAATGCCAGCATTATGAGGAATGTATGAGGCAAATTGATCATAGATTTGATCGACCTTTGCTTTAAACGCCTGGGCCAATGTGTTGCAAAAATCTTGAGTGTAATTCACCGTAGCTTCCTTTTTCGCAGTTGTCAGATTATTTATGACTGAAAAAAGTTCTTTACTTGAGTTGCCCGCCATCTCTATTTTCAGCGTAAAATATTGGTTCTTCTCAATAATTATTTTTTTCTTATAGTTTGCTAGCATAAGCTTATATTGTGCTTTTTCAGCTACATTATAGTTTTTCCGCCATGTTCTCTCTTGCCTCCTACAAGCTTGTTTGTCTAGTCTTAGGGCTTCAGAGAACCATGGAGCAGATGGAGTTTTTCTATTTCTAATTGCCTCCGTAACAGGGGCTAGTTTAGCAAAATTAGAGTCTAGCCAGAAAGTATAACTTCTAGCTAATCCCTCAGCGTCCAACTCTGAAACCGGAATGCTTTGTAAAAGCTGGGTTTCTAATACACCTGAGTCAATGTTGTGCCAGGCTCTCCTAGTGAGTTTAATGTTAGTCATATTATTAATTATGGAGCCAGGCAGATCCCAATGAAATAAAACAGCGTGGTGATCGGACCAGGTGAGAGGGAGAATAGATGTAATAGATAGGGCTGCATTATTTGTAAACACCCCATCCAAGGTATGACCCACTTGGTGTGTAGGGCCTTCAACTAATTGTCGAAGACCTACATCCGATGGAATATCTAAGAGTTCCTGTGTTTCCTTATCGGTTAGATTTTCCAAATGAAAGTTCAGATCACCCAACATGGTAAAGCATCTGGATTGAATACCCAGTTCTAGCAAAGATGATAAGTTTGTTAAAAAATTGGTTTTAGAGCCAGGTGGGCGATAGATTAATAGTCCTTTAAAGGTTTCCTGTTCAGAAACACTAATTTTAAACAAAAGGGCCTCACAGTCTGGAGAGGGAAGTGTTGAGCAATGTGCTATAAATTCACTTTTGTGAATTATTGCAAGTCCACCACCTTTTTTTATGGGTCTATCGTGCCTAACGACTTTGTATCCAGCCGGCACTGCAATATTAAAATCTGAGTCGGATGTTTCCTCACCCCAAGTTTCCGTAACATACAAAATATCCAACTTGTTGTCTATGATAAAATCCGAGATCTCGTATTTATGTTTAATTAATGACCTGGCGTTGATAAGCGCTAGATTAAGTACTGTTTGAGTTTTTTTTTGCCTTAATTAGACTTCTAGCGAATTTTCGTTCCTCCACGCCATACTTATAAATTCTCTTAGAACACTCTAGGCAGTAAGGGTTATCTGTTCTAAGTAACTCGTCACACGTGAATTGATGACAGTTCTTACCCCTTGGTTGACCAAGCGAGAGAAGACTCTCCCTTGAATAAACTAATCTAGGCTTCAAAATATATTTTGGGCCAGGGTTCCTAGCCCTAGGCCCGGTCCCGGTGCGGACGGGCGCAGACGGGCTTGCCTTAGGCGCGCCCGCTGCGCGCGTCCGCTGCGCGTGCGCTCCAGCTCGCCCCTAAATAGGCGCTGCTGGAGCCTAGAGCGCTAACCGGGCGGAAGTAAAGTCCCGGAAGTGTAAAGGACCGTGGCCCTCCCTCCGCAACAAACGGCAGACGCCGCGGTGGACCGGGGAGGACCAAAATATAGTGCAAATAGGCAGGTAAAGTGCAAAAAGACAAGGAGTAATAGGCAAGGTCACAATCAATATATCGTTAAAACAATTAAAAGTCAGCAAATACAGAATAAAAGAAGGTCATCCAATAACAGTTAAAAATAGGCTATTAAAAATAAGGAGATAGGCAGACTAACACTGTGGCAGCAAGAAATGGCAGTTCTAAACAATAGCGTCCCAGCAGAGTGCATCCGCTGCGCGTGCGCTCCAGCTCGCCCCTAAATAGGCGCTGCTGGAGCCTAGAGCGCTAACCGAGCGGAAGTAGAGTCCCGGAAGTGTAAAGGACCGTGGCCCTCCCTCCGCAACAAACGGCAGACGCCGCGGCGGACCGGGGAGGACCAAAATATAGTGCAAATAGGCAGGTAAAGTGCAAAAAGACAAGGAGTAATAGGCAAGGTCACAATCAATATATCGTTAAAACAATTAAAAGTCAGCAAATACAGAATAAAAGAAGGTCATCCAATAACAGTTAAAAATAGGCTATTAAAAATAAGGAGATAGGCAGACTAACACTGTGGCAGCAAGAAATGGCAGTTCTAAACAATAGCGTCCCAGCAGAGTGCATCCGCTAGCATTAACTTGTGGGTGGAGCTTGATCCTGGACCCTCCTTAACTAACAGGTTTAAAGTTTCCGATGGTACATCAATCTAGCTTTGTTGTTATAAATTATTATTTTAATTCCATTTTGTAATTTATTTACACTTACACACTTTTTTAAAGAAAGATAGAATTCTGTGGTTCTCATAGTAGGGTGGAAAGAGTTCAAAACTTAGGAGCACTGCTCGAAAAGGATTGAAGAACAGTGTGCTGTGTTTTCAAGGCTGCAAGAAGAAAAGAAAGAATGAAAAGACAAGACAAGAAGAAAAGACAAAGACCTTTGTAAGTTACAGGAAGTTTCATATAAAGTCATTTTCTGTGCTAGAGTGGAAATTTTTGTGCTAAAGTTTGATCATTCTCCAGTAAGATCAAATGATGCAATTGGTTTGAGTTGTTATTTGGTCTCTGGGTAGCTGTGGGGTGCTAGCTTACCAAAGCATTAAAGCATCAAGATGTATAGAACAGATGAGTGCACAGGAGTAACTAGATGGTAAAAATAGAAGAGATATGAAAAGATTCCTCCAATAGTATGGCATTCTCTGTTTTTCTATGGGGGAGGGGTTTTTATGTCTTTCTGTTATGAGCGTAAAGAGTTCCTGGAAATGGGTTCTCATAACAGAAAAAAATTTCCTTTCATTAATGAAACTGGGCTTGGAGAGAATGCACAGGGAAGGTGAGCTGCCATTTAAGGTTGAAGGCAGAGAGAAGATTTCAGTTTTCTTAATGTTGAGATGGAGAGAGCAGCAACAATGAAAAAGATTATAGGAGGCCAGAGGTCCACTCGGCTCCCAGAAATTAAACTGTTATAGAAGATGGCATTTTAGTTAGTTTGCAGAGGCTGTTACAAGATTTTTTCTTTTTAAAGATAGACAATAACAACTTTGTCACCCTGGGCAGAATGTTCAGAAGCAGGGTAACTGTCAATACAGGTTTTTAGATGCATGAGTAAAGTTTGGTTTACTGGTTCCATAAGAACAATTTTGAGATTTAAGTCTGTAAATTAGCCACTTCATCTGGCTTTTAAGAGTTTGGTTTAACTGGGCAAATTCTGTCACTGTAGTGGTTAAGTATCACTGGAGTGATCCTGAACCCTCTTAAAATATACCTGTTGTTGTCTAGAGCCCTGAAAAGAGGGGTCTTCCATTTCACAACAAAAGACCCTGCCACCACAGATGTACTATGCTAAACCTCATTAGTCTCCATGATTAACTTTTGTATGGCAGATAAGTGTATGTATATCAGCAGCACAAAAAGATCCAATGAGCTTCTTTGTCTGACACATGAATTTGGCACTTAATGGAACGTGTTATATCCATTAGGAATTTTTGCCTTTAAACATACCCCTCATTACATCTAGGACACTCATTCAGAAGTTCTCGGCATGTGCTGATGTAGTGCTTGGATATTTCACTCTTTGTGTTAGGGTAATTCTAATAAGTATTGTTTAGTTTGCACTTTCCATTTTCATTTGAATTTCTCCCACTAGGAGTTTTTCCTGCCAAAACGAACAGGTTCACAGGGATCTCATCCAACTCCTATCCAATGTTGTGGAGCCTCTTTTGGATACAGACTGCTGCCTTGCCATGCTGAAAGATTTTGACTTCCAGAAAAAAGACTAAGGTGCTCATGTACAAAGATTCCATTTAAGAAATCCAACAATTCGGTTCATTGACAGAATATCGATGTAAAAAATATAGAAGTAAAAATATCGATGAAAAAATATAGAATGCAAAAATAACGACTCCCTATACTTAAACAGGTAAGTACAAAACTATCACACAAAAAATATCGATGTTAAAAATATAGTTGTACAAAATATTGATTTATATATATATATATATATATATATATTATCTACTGGCGGTCGCCAGTAGATAGTTATAGTTAGGACCTATTTTCCATAGGAAATCCGCAACATTCTATTTGAAATAACTCTTGCGTCGGTTGACGAATCTTCACGAAATTTTCAAACTTTATGGCCCGCTCCGGTCCACTCCTACCCTGAAAGTCTCAGGGTGATTCGTCAAGCGGGGGCCGAGAAAAAGGGGGTCCCAAAACGTGTTTTCCCCATTCATTTTCCCATAGGAAACTTTAGACACGGCTACAGCCCGAACTGCTGAACGGAATTACACCAAATTTGGCAAAGAGGTAGTTCTTGGTTCAGAAAGAACCCTTTTTGTTAAATGGTGTAGATCCGTTCAGTAGTTGCGTGAGAAATTAAAAAAATAAGAGTCAAAAATCAATTTCCCATAGGAAACTTTATGCAAGGCTACAGCCCGAACTGCTGAACGGAATTACACCAAATTTGGCAAAGAGGTAGTTCTTGGTTCAAAAAGAACCCTTTTGTTAAATGGTGTAAATCCGTTCAGTAGTTGCTGAGAAAATCAAAAGTAAAAACACATATATATCTGGGCGGAGCCTAACCACACATGTCATCGTGAGATCTGATTGGCTGTCAGCACTTCATCCTGGAATTGCTGGCAGCCATCTTGGGACCAATATAAATGATAGTACCCCATTGAAATGCATTGTAGTGAATCGAAGATTTTGAGGGTTACCAAAAGGAGAACTATAAAGGGTGATAACAGACTTTAGTTACATTAGAATTCATTTGTTGATGGTACCATACTAATTTCAGGAATTGTGGTGTGTTCTAAGGTGATTTTACCCTGTGAAAAACCTTCTGCTGGGATATCATGTTTGAGAGAAAACTATTTTCACATGCTTGTCCCATACAGTTTTGGAAGGTGCTCCAGAAGCTAAAATGAGAGCATATTTTCTGTAAATTCACATTATCTTTCTCAGTCATGTGAGAATGAAGTCTGACATTCTCAGTAAAACATGTACATCCAACAAGGGCAAAGACTGTCAGTTGATTCCTTTGTGTTCTACTGCAGCTTCCCAGAGTGTTCTAAAGAACAACTAGAGTGCTAACAGCCTTACTTATGACAAAAGTATGGCACACCTGAAGCCATCTTGATTGGAATAAACTGGTAACACTTAAAACATTTATTTTAAAAAGGAACAAAATCATGGGGTTCATTTTGTCATAGAAATTATGGTTAGTGCTGTAGAAAGAAAAATTAGGACATGTTTAAAGTGTGATCTCAAATATCTTCCTGTTATATTTCAACAGGAGCAGCCTGTCAGTTGATGCCTTTGTGTTCTACTGCAGCTTCCCAGAGTGTTCTAAAGAACAACTAGAGCGCTAACAGTCTTACTTATGACAAAAGTATGGCACACCTGAAGCCATCTTGATTGGAATAAACTGGTAACACTTAAAACATTTAATTTAAAAAGGAACAAAATGAGGGGTTCATTTTGCCATAGAAATTATGGTTAGTGCTGTAGAAAGAAAAATTAGGACATGTTTTAAGTGAGATCTCAAATATCTTCCTGTTATATTTCAACAGGAGCAGCCTGTCAGTTGATGCCTTTGTGTTCTACTGCAGCTTCCCAGAGTGTTCTAAAGAACAACTAGAGCGCTAACAGTCTTACTTATGACAAAAGTATGGCACACCTGAAGCCATCTTGATTGGAATAAACTGGTAACACTTAAAACATTTAATTTAAAAAGGAACAAAATGAGGGGGTTCATTTTGCCATAGAAATTATGGTTAGTGCTGTAGAAAGAAAAATTAGGACATGTTTTAAGTGAGATCTCAAATATCTTCCTGTTATATTTCAACAGGAGCAGCCTGTCAGTTGATGCCTTTGTGTTCTACTGCAGCTTCCCAGAGTGTTCTAAAGAACAACTAGAGTGCTAACAGCCTTACTTATGACAAAAGTATGGCACACCTGAAGCCATCTTGATTGGAATAAACTGGTAACACTTAAAACATTTAATTTAAAAAGGAACAAAATGAGGGGGTTCATTTTGCCATAGAAATTATGGTTAGTGCTGCAAAAAGAAAATTTAGTGCATGTTTTAAGTGAGATCTCAAATCCTCTTCTATTTCATTAGAAAATTCTGACATGCAGACTGAAACAATCACTTTCAATACCAGCAGTAGACTTCCAGTTAACTCCTTGGTGAGCAGTAGCTTTACTACAGTTATCTAATGAACAACTAGAGTAATAACATTCTGAATTTATGGCAAATGTGTGACACATCTGAATGCCTTCTTGATGGAATCAAAGTAAAAAACTGAAAGCATTTCCTACTGAGGAGACTGCAGTAAATGAGGAAATTAGGAAACTTCATAACAAAGAAGTCTTCCAAGATGGCCACCAGTGAAAAAAGAGACCAAATGTAGCACAGATATTACCCAGATGTAGCCCACATATAGCCCAATGACAAAAGTGTGCAAAACACTTTTTATTTTTAGTTTTTGCAGTTTTATGTAGTGCAGACTGGTAAGGTATTGGAGCGTTGCATCTTAAAACATGACCCCCCTACACTACAAAAACACCACTGCACTACCCTAAACCCTAAAACACTTCCCCAGCACGACCCCCTACACTACACAAGCACCACTGCACTATCCTAAACCCTAAAACACTACCCCCAGCATGACCCCCTACACTACACAAACACCACTGCACT
The DNA here is from genome assembly GCA_963921515.1 of Calotriton arnoldi. Classification (NCBI taxonomy): domain Eukaryota; kingdom Metazoa; phylum Chordata; class Amphibia; order Caudata; family Salamandridae; genus Calotriton; species Calotriton arnoldi. The sequence continues at coordinate 2,373,013 of CAWUFW010001997.1, forward strand.
ACCCTAAACCCTAAAACACTACCCCAACACCACTGCACTAACCTAAATCCTAAAACACTACCCCCAGCACGACCCCCTACACTACCCAAACACCACTGCACTACCCTAAAACATGACCCCCTACACTACACAAACACCACTGCACTACCCTAAACCCTAAAACACTACCCCCAGCATACACTACACAAGCACCACTGCACTACCCTAAACCCTAAAACACTACCCCAGCACGACCCCCTACACTACACAAACACCACTGCACTACCTTAAACCCTAAAACACTACCCCCAGCACGACCCCCTACACTACCCAAACACCCCTGCACTACGCTAAATCCTAAAACACTACCCCAGCACGATTCCCTACACTACCCAAACACCACTGCACTACCCTAAAACACGACCCCTACACTACACAAACACCACTGCACTACCCTAAACCCTAAAACACTACCCCCAGCACGACCCCCTACACTACACAAGCACCACTGCACTACCCTAAACCCTAAAACACTATCCCAGCACAACCCCCTACACTGCCCGAACACCACTGCACTGCCCTAAACCCTGAAACACCAGCCCCTGCACGACCCCCTACACTGCCCGAACACCACTGCACTGCCCTAAACCCTGAAACACCACCCCTTCACGACCCCCTACACTGCCCGAACACCACTGCACTGCCCTAAACCCTGAAACACCACCCCCAGCATGACCCCTACACTGCCCGAACACCACTACACTGCCCTAAACCCTGAAACACTACCCCCAGCAAGACCTCCTACACTGCCCGAACACCACTGCACTGCCCTAAACCCTGAAACATCACCCCCAGCAAGACCCCCTACACTGCCCGAACACCACTGCCCTAAACCCTGAAACACCACCCCCAGCACGACCCCCTACACTGCCCGAACACCACTGCACTGCCCTAAACCCTGAAACACCACCCCCAGCACGACCCCCTACACTGCCCGAACACCACTGCACTGCCCTCAACCCTGAAACACCACCCCTGCACGACCCCCTACACTGCCCGAACACTACTGCACTGCCCTAAACCCTGAAACACCATCCCCAGCACAACCCCCTACACTGTACGAACACCACTGCACTGCCCTAAACCCTGAAACACTACCCCCAGCAAGACCCCCTACACTGCCCGAACACCACTGCACTGCCCTAAACCCTAAAACACCACCCCCAGCAAGACCCCCTACACTGCCCGAACACCACTGCCCTAAACCCTGAAACACCACCCCCAGCAGACCCCCTACACTGCCCGAACACCACTGCACTGCCCTAAACCCTGAAACACCAGCCCCAGCACGACCCCTACACTGCCCGAACACCACTGCACTGCCCTAAACCCTGAAACACCACCCCCTGCACGACCCCCTACACTGCCCGAACACCACTGCACTGCCCTAAACCCTGAAACACCACCCCCAGCACGACCCCCTACACTGCCCGAACACCACTGCACTGCCCTAAACCCTGAAACACCACCCCTGCACGATCCCCTACACTGCCCGAACACTACTGCACTGCCCTAAACCCTGAAACACCACCCCCAGCACGACCCCTATACTGCACGAACACCACTGCACTGCCGTAAACCCCAAAACACTACCGCCAGCAAGACCCCCTACACTGCCCGAACACCACTGCCCTAAACCCTGAAACACCACCCCCAGCAAGACCCCCTATATTGCCCGTACACCACTGCACTGCCCTAAACCCTGAAACACCACCCCCAGCATGACCCCCTACACTGCCCGAACACCACTGCACTGCCCTAAACCCTGAAACACCACCCCCAGCATGACCCCTACACTGCCCGAACACCACTGCACTGCCCTAAACCATGAAACACCAGCCCCAGCACGACCCCCTACACTGCCCGAACACCACTGCACTGCCCTAAACCCTGAAACACCACCCCCAGCACGACCCCCTACACTGCCCAAACACCACTGCACTGCCCTAAACCCTGAAACACCAGCCCCAGCACAACCCCGTGCACTGCCCGAACACCACTGCACTGCCCTAAACCCTGAAACACCAGCCCCAGCACGACCGCCTACACTGCCCGAAAACCACTGCACTGCCCTAAACCCTGAAACACCAGCCCCAGCACGACCCCCTACACTGCCCGAACACCACTGCACTACCCTAAACCCTCAAACACCAGCCCCAGCACGACCCCTACACTGCCCGAACACCACTGCACTGCCCTAAACCCTGAAACACCAGCCCCAGCAAGACCCCCTACACTGCCCGAACACCACTGCACTGCCCTAAACCCTGAAACACCACCCCCAGCAAGACCCCCTACACTGCCCGAACACCACTGCACTAAAGCCTGAAACACCACCCCCAGCAAGACCACCTACACTGGCCGAACACCACTGCACTGCCCTAAACCCTGAAACACCACCCCTGCACGACCCCCTACACTGCCCAAACACCACTGCACTGCCCTAAACCCTGAAACACCACCCCTGCACGACCCCCTACACTGCCCGAACACCACTGCTCTGCCCTAAACCCTGAAACACCACCCCTCAGCACGACACCCTACACTGCCCAAACACCACTTCACTGCCCTAAACCCTGAAACACCACCCCCAGCACGACCCCCTACACTGCCCGAACACCACTGCACTGCCCTAAACCCTGAAACACCACCCCCTGCACGACCTCCTACACTGCCGGAACACCACTGCACTGCCCTAAACCCTGAAACACCACCCCCAGCACGACGCCCTACACTGCCCGAACACCACTTCACTGCCCTAAACCCTGAAACATCAACCCCAGCAAGACCCCCTACACTGCCTGAACACCACTGCCCTAAACCCTGAAACACCACCCCCTACACTGCACGAACACCACTGCACTGCCCTAAACCCTGAAACACCACCTCCAGCAAAACCCCTACACTGCCTGAACACCACTGCACTGCCCTAAACCCTGAAACACCACCCCCAGCACGACCCCCTACACTGCCCGAACACCACTGCACTGCCCTAAACCACCAGCCCCAGCAAGACCCCCTACACTGCCCGAACACCACTGCACTGCCCTAGACTCTGAAACACCAGCCCCAGCAAGACCCCTACACTGCCCGAACACCACTGCACTGCCCTAAACCCTGAAACACCAGCCCCAGCATGACCCCCTACACTGCCCGAACACCACTGCACTGCCCTAAACCCTGAAACACCAGCCCCAGCACGACCACCTACACTGCCCGAACACCACTGCACTGCCCTAAACCCTGAAACACCAGCCCCAGCACGACCCCCTACACTGCCCGAACACCACTGCACTGCCCTAAACCCTGAAACACCAGCCCCAGCACGACCCCCTACACTGCCCGAACACCACTGTACTGCCCTAAACCCTGAAACACCAGCCCCAGCACGACCCCCTACACTGCCCGAACACCACTGCACTGCCCTAAACCCTGAAACACCACCCCCTGCATGACCCCCTACACTGCCCGAACACCACTGCACTGCCCTAAACCCTGAAACATCACCCCCTGCAGCACCCCTACACTGCCCGAACACCACTGCACTGCCTTAAACCCTGAAAACCACCCCTGCACCGCCCCTACACTGCCCGAACACCACTGCACTGCCCTAAACCCTGAAACACCACCCCCAGCACGACCCCTTTACTGCCCGAACACCACTGCACTGCCCCAAACCCTGAAACACCACCCCCAGCACGACCCCCTACACTGCCCAAACACCACTTCCCTAAACCCTGAAACACCACCCCCTGCACGACCCCCTACACTGCCCAAACACCACTGCACTGCCCTAAACCCTGAAACACCACCCCCTACACTGCCCGAACACCACTGCACTGCCCTAAACCCTGAAACACCACCCCCAGCATGACCCCCTACACTGCCCGAACACCACTGCACTGCCCTAAACCCTAAAACACCACCCCCAGCATTACCCCCTACACTACCTGAACACCACTGCACTACCCTAAAATACTACCCCCAGCACAACCCCTACACTACCCGAACACGACTGCACTGCCCTAAACCCTCAAACACTCCCCACAGCATGACCCCCTACACTACCCGAACACCACTGCACTGCCCTAAACCCTAAAACACTCCCCCCAGCACGACCCCCTACACTACCCGAACACCACTGCACTGCCCTAAACCCTAAACCACTCCCCCAGCACGACCCCCTACACTACCCAAACACCACTGCACTGCCCTAAACCCTAAAACACTACCCCCGCATGACCCCCTACACTACCCAAACACCAATGCACTACCCTAATCCCTAAAACACTACGCCCCGCATGACCCCCTACACTATCCTAAACCCTAAAACACTACCCCCGCACGACTCCCTACACTACCCAAAGACCACTGCACTACCCTAAACACTAAAACACGACCTCCTACACTACACAAACACCACTGCACTACCCTAAACCCTAAAACACTACCCCCTACACTACACAAACACCACTGCACTGCCCTAAACCCTAAAAAACTACCCCCAGCACGAACCACTACACTACCCAAACACCACTGCACTACCCTAAACCCTAAAACACTACCCCCAGCAGTACCCCCTACACTACCCAAACACCACTGCACTACCCTAAATCACTACCCCCAGCACGACCCCTACACTACCCAAACACCACTGCACTACCCTAAACCCTAAAACACTACCCCCAGCACGACCCCTACACTACCCAAACACCACTGCACTACCCTAAACCCTAAAACACTCCCCAGCACGACTCCCTACACTACCCAAACACCACTGCACTACCCTAAACCCTAAATCTACCCCCAGCATGACCCCCTACACTACACAAACACCACTGCACTACCCTAAACCCTAAAACACTACCCCCAGCACGACCCTCTTCACTACCTAAACACAACTGCACAATTTGTTACAGGCGTTGCAACGCAGGCCTGTGGTGCTTACTGGAAGTACCTAGTGGGCTAGTTGGGCCCCAGGGACCCTCAGGATTGAAGGTGACCTAATCCCCCAACTTAAAACGCACCACGGGGCGCGTTTGCACAGTGGTGACGGGAGGGGGCGGGGCCTCAGGTGACATGTGCGCAAACACGCCCTGTGATGCGTTTTAAGTTGGGGAATTAATTCCCTTTGAATCCTGAGGGACCCTGGGGGCCAACTAGCCCACCAGGTACCTTCAGTAAGAACAACAGAGTTGTGTTGCAGAGAGGTGAAAAAGGTGCGTGGCCTCGGAACGCCTCTCTGCAACTCAGCTCTGTGGTCCTAACTGTAGGTACCTGGGGGGCTAGTTGGGCCCCAGGGACCCTCAGAAATCGAGGGGACTTAATCCTGCAACTTAAAATGCGCCACGGGGTGCGTTTGCACACATGTCACCTCAGGCCCCCTCCCTTCACCACTGTGCAAACGCGCCCTGTAGCGCGTTTTAAGAGGTAGTTTTAATCCCCCTGCCCTATTATGTACTAGGGACTTGCAGATGAGGTCATGCTAATCACAGGGGTACCCCAACGCATAGTGTTCCCTAGTGTAAGTAGGTGTTTTCACTGTATTCTAAGTGTCTTTTAGCATAGCACTGGCTCTGGTTAGTCAGAGTCAGTTACCACCAGTACCCGTCTGAAAAAGTTGTGGGCACAGGATGATTTTGCAACAAGGCCTCTTTCTGCTCCTCTGTTGGTTCTTTCTGCACATCTTTTGCTTCTTTCTGTGCGTTTTTTCTTCTTTCTTCACATGTCCTACCTCTGTGGGCATAGTTAGAAACTAGCATTTAAAAAACCTTTGAAATTCACTTAAAAATCATAGGTTTCAGGCACGTTATAGTTAGAAATTAGCATTTAAAAAACCTTTGAAATTCACTGAAAAAACCATAGGTTTCAGACACGTTATAGTTAGAAATTAGCATTTAAAAAACCTTTGAAATTCACTGAAAAACCATAGGTTTTAGGGACAGTTATAGTTAGTTGGACATTTCACTCGTACAAAACCATAGAAATTCCCCCGTTATAGTTAGTTCAGCTAACTATAACTCGCGCCCGCAATGCACTGCTGATGACGTCACATATTACATCACTCATGACATGGTCAGTGACATCACTGATGACATCACTGATGACATCTCAAATGACATCACTGATGACATCATCCATGTGATAATTTCATGCATCTTCTCACACCCTAATATAACTTTTGATACACCCACTCTAAATTACAGACTGCCATTCTCAAAACCATAGACACTCCAACACCAAAAACTACATACCCACTCACTGATTCTTAGGTCTACACACACATCCACTCACTCACCCGTACAGTCACTCATACTTAGTCACTCAGTACAGGACTATCATATGCACTCATACACCTATATAAACACTCACACACCGCCACTCATCCATAGAGGTACTCACACACCTAGTCAGTCATGCAAAAAACTTAATCACACACCCATTTACTCACCTATACAGTTATACACACACCAGCTCACTTACTCATACAAATACTAGCACATTCTTACGCTCTTATACAATCACTGATACAAGTACACACTCATCCATACAGCCACTCTCACAATCACACACTCTCACTTATAGCCATTTATATACTCCAACACACATATATACTGCCTTTCACATATGTAGTTACTCACACATGTACCACTGAGATATACATTCAATCACTAACACACCCATACACACACTCACCCACCCATACAGTCCATCACAGATGCACTCTTGAAACCATGCACCCAGTGAATCACCAACTCACACATCTATGCACAGAGTCACACACACCCCACCCACACAAACACTCAGGCACCCATACAGATACTCAGACAATCAATCAATAACCCATGTAGACACTCATGTAGCTATTCAGAAAGCCATGCAGCCGCTTACAAACCAACAGACAGACGGATACAGACATTCACACAGTTTAGTCACTAACCCATGCATTCAGTAAGATACATTTAATCACTCACTTGTAGAGTCAGTCACTCACGTACTAAATCATCCATTCAGACACTTATACACCCACTCATTCTTCAATACGCCTTTCCCATATATATTAAACATATTTAAACTTTACAGAAACACACAGTCACTGGATGATGTCATCAGTGATGTCATCAGTGATGTCATTTGAGATGTCATCAGTGATGTCATCAGTGATGTCACTGACCATGTCATGAGTGATGTAATATGTGACGTCATCAGCAGTGCATTGCGGGGCGCGAGTTATAGTTAGCTGAACTAACTATAACGGGGAATTTCTATGGTTTTGTACGAGTGAAATGTCCAACTAACTATAACTGTCCCTAAAACCTATGGTTTTTTCAGTGAATATATATATATATATATATATATAAAATAAAATAATAAATATTAAATATATTAAATAATAAAATTAATTAAAAAAATAAAGTAGATTTAATATACATTTTAACAAATATAACAAATAAACTTAATTAAAAAAAATTAAACACACATGCATAATAATCAACATGCAGGCAGGCAGTGAAAGCTTGCTTTGAAGGAGGGGATATCCAGCTAGCTTGCTGCCTGGTTCGATTCATGGGCGCAGCAGGAACAAAGCTAACAATCAGCACGTAGCCGCCCCAGTGGGCATAAATCCCCAGTCTCTGCCCCAGACAAAATGAATTACACTTGCCAGCTTGATTTAAAGCATATAATGAACTGCAATCCATGCCGTATGGCGATAGGCCTCAATACAGTCAACTCTTTGTTTGTTCGGTTCTATACGCAACGGCCTCAAACTATGGCTTTACGACTTTAAGGGCAAAGCAATACGGCCTCTTCACTGACCTGACTCATGGGTGCAGCAGGAAGAAAGCTAAACACCAGCACCAAGCAGCCTTGTGGACATAAGCGCTTGTTCTCAGCTCCTCTCAATATTAACTATATACCAGTTTTTAATAGATAATTTGGTCATTGCAGGTTCTAACAAACAATTAACACAGTGATCTGTAACCTCTGGCTCACATTTAAGGGTTTTAGATAATTTTATATTCTTCTGTTTTGATACAACACGGCTTCATCTAAAGTCAATTTATGGTTTTATGAATTTGGAGAGGTTTTAATATGGTTGTTCTACTGTGCACTAAGCAATCATGCAAATGAGTAAAGACTATCTGACTACCAAATCATCCAGATGAACTAAAAAGCACTAGCTACGGAGTGCTTCCCGGATTAATTTACAAAAGCAATCATGCAATCATGATCCCTGCGTCTCATTTGCTTGTCACATCAAGAATATGTATGATGACTTTTTATCGTTTCTCAAATTTTAATACTTTGTATCAGTGTATTTATGCAATGGTTTTATTAACTGATAATAAATTACTTACTTACTTACATAATAATCAATATATATATATATATATACATATACATATTTACTTTAAAACAATTAATAAACTCTTAATTTTAATTTATTTTATAATTTTAAAATTATATAAAAATATACATATATATATAAATATATATATAATATATATATATATATACACCAATAACATAAACTCTATTTTAAAAAAAAAACATTCTATTATACATTGAAACATTAAACTTTTCAAATATCTTTAAACATAAGTTTACCACTCCAGTCAGTGCAACAGTAGGGAAAGTGTTGGATAGCAGAGGGGTAAAAATTACTATTGCCACTCCAGTGAGTGCAACATTAGGAAAAGTGTTGTATTGCGTAGGGGTAAAAATTACTATTCCCACTCCAATTAGTGTAACAGTAGGGAAAGTGTTGGATAGCGGAGGGGTAAAACTTACTATTCCCACTCAAGTGAGTACAACAGTAGGGAAAGTGTTGGATAGTGGAGGGGTAAAACTTACTATTCCCACTCCAGTGAGTGCAACAGTAGGGAAAGTGTTGGATTGCGTAGGGGTGAAAATTACTATTCCCACTCCAATGAGTACAACAGTAGGAAAAGTGTTGGATAGCGGAAGGGTAAAACTTACTATTCCCACTCCAGTGAGTACAACAGTAGGGAAAGTGTTGGATAGTGGCAGGATCAAATTTACTATTACCACTCCAATAAGTGCAACAGTAGGGAAAGTGTTGAATAGCGGAGGGGTAAAACTTACTATATTAGAAATTAAAATACAGATATATTTAATATTACAAATGAAAAAAAAACATATTATAATGTTAAATGCATATGATAAATACCTACAAATATTATATTAAATAAAATAAAAAATCTTTTCAAACAAATACATATTTTAATTAGAAATTATTTAGAATCAAAAACATTAATTATTACATAAATTTACTTTTTTTATTTCCTACCCTATAACACCACACAATTCACAACCCACATCTAAATTATATTAAAAAATGTACTTACATAATTAACATAATTAATTACCAATTAAAGAAATATTATTACTTAAAAAACAAATTAAAACTCATAAAAATTAATACACTTCCCACACTTTACCCCTTTAATCCCCACAAACCACTGGTAAAATTAAACTGTAAAAAATTAATTACACAATTAAAACTTATTTTCAGCTAAAAAACTAATAGTATATAAAAGCTAATGATAAAATAAGGAAAATCTATTTACTCCCCTCCCTTTACTCCTAAAAAAGTAAAACCCACACACAAAAAATATAAACAACTACCCTAATTAAATATCAATTAATTAATTAGCATTAATGATCAACCAATTATTAATTAATTAAACATAAATTACTTCCCACACTTTACCCCTGTAAACCCCATAACCCACACCTAAAATTAATTACACAAATTCCATATTTAATTTTCAATTAATTAATCAATATTAATTAAGAACTAATTATTAATTAATAAAAAGTATATACTTCCCACCCTTTACCCCATAAACCCCACAACCCACACCTAAAAAAATCACACAATTACCATAGTTAATTATCAATGAATTAGTTAACATAAATTAATAACTATTTATTAATTAATTAAATATAAATTACTTCCCACCCTTTATCCCTATAAACCTCACAACCCACACCTAAAATTACACGATTACCATAATTAATTATTAATTAATTAATTAATATTAATTAAGAACTAATTATTAATTATTTAAAAATAAATGACTTCCCACCCTTTACCCCATAAATCTCAAAACAGGCACCTAGAAAAAAATCACACAATTACCATAATTAATTATCAATTAATTAGGTAATAAAAATTAACAACTAATTATTAATTAATTAAACATAAATTACTTCCCACCCTTTACCCCTATAAACCCCACAACCCGCACCTAAAAATTACACAGTTACCATAATTAATTATTAATTAATTAATTAATTAATATATATTAACAACTAATTTGTAATTAATTACAATTAAATTACTTCCCACCCTATTACCCTATAAACCCACAACGTGCTACGGAACTAAAAAACGCAAAATGTAATTAAAATAAAATTTATAAATACTAAAAATGTAACACATATTAAAAAACACAAACAACACATACAAAAAACATACATTTAAAATATAAACTAAAATACATAACACTAATTAAAAAATCGATATTTTAAACAACTATTTTTTTGCAAACAATATTAATGACTTCTATATTTTTTTAAATGATATTTCTTACTTTAAATTCGATATTATTGACCACGATATTCTTGCTGTCTCTATTTCTGAATCACAATATTTCCAACTCGATATTTGTGTAAGTCGACATTTCCAACTCGATATTCTGTCTCAACACCGTAACAAGTGGTCACAATTTGCTAATGAATCCATTGGTATTTTGAGAACGACTTGTGCATTAATAGGTTTGTTCTCAAAATACCGATTGGTAGGGAGTGAGTCACCATTCGATCTAACTCAGTAATATGTGGGAAGAACAAGAAATTAGGCTTTACCAACAGGTATTCTAGTTCTAAGGAATTACCTCATGTCCTTTTTGTTTTCATCACAGAAAATACATAGAAGAACAAGCATTGGCATAGCCAATAGGTCTCGCCTTTGGGACCTTACAAGTGCTTAGCCAGAGCTATTGGCTTGTTTTTAAGCTATGTGACCCAACTGGTGCCTAAGAAGAAAAGAGACCGTTTGATGTACCCAACGAGTGGAGATCTTGTAAGTGTGGATTAAAACGATACAAAGACCTTAATGTTTTAGTAAAATGTGTGGTGTTTTCAATATATCAACTTTAGAAGGCTGAGGGACTGAGATGGTGCAAATAGCAATGTACGCAACTTTTGGCTGAAGCAAAGTACTGTGTTTTCATTGTGTAGTTTTCATGAAGGTGTGTGCAGACATGTCCAGTGCGCCACAGGCTCACACGCACGTCGCGATGCTCACAGCATGAAGGTGCGTGCAGACACCGTTTAGTGGCGCCATATGCACACACAGACACACACGCATGCCTACACATATTGGTCACAAGTGGCCCATGCATAAACCCCCCTCTCTTGCACCAGGTACATGGAATCCCCCTGCACCTATTTTCTAGGGTGATAAAGTACTATTCAGGCATGCGAACGGAACAGAGACCTTTTACTATTTTCCTTCCTTTCAAAACATTATTTATTTTTCCCGCCTGTTTGTAAAAGTGTAAAGTCAAGGTTATGTAACTGTCTAGAAGTTCTCCCCCAAAGTTGCGCAGTTTGTCAGCTGGGGTGCCCCATTAGTAAGGCCTACGCGGTGCACGGTGAAACTGTGTCTTTCCGCTCGGTGTCGTCTTGCTTTGTGCAAAGCGCAACAGGCGATTAGTGCATATTCAGTCAGAGCACTGCGCGTCTGGATGGAGTGAATGAATGCCTGTTGTTTGATATACTTACGAACACACGTGTTACTGTCTGCGGTGAGAGCTACAGTTGCATTCCAGATAAAATGTGCCTTACTGTGGCACTGCACTGTCTGTTGGGGTTACAGGTCTTCGTGTTTTACAAACGGATTTTCGAAATTTGAACAGGGTTCCGAGAAGCAATTTTGAGTGTTTTGAAACTCAAGTTCACTGTGAAATTCTTAAAAGCAAGCTGGAGATACGCCTTTAGAGGAACTGATTACAAGAATACCTCAACTGATTACAAGAATACCTCTTCTTTATTTGAAAAACATCCCTGAAGTGGGAAGATAGCTATTTGTCATTCCTGCCCAGCGCGAGGACCGCAGTTGTGGGTGAATGAAGTTTGTCTGAAATGTGATGTTCCCGGGCACGGTTCGGACAGAGCGGACCGGCTGAAGCGCGCTGCCATCGCACCCTCTTTGAAAGGGCCACATCTATTTAAAGGGGCCTTTCGCGTCTGCATGATAATTTAGATACAAGGCTCTAAGTGGCCCAAATTAGCGCCATCCGGGGCTTTGACGCTGCTCCCTTTATGTGTTCTAGTGTATTCGCGATGCCAAACGCGGCTTCTTAATTAGTTTGCGAACTCTGTGTCATTTTCACTAATTTCAGTGGTCTTGCAGTAAATACGCGCAACTGTTTCTGCGATCATTTTTAGGAAGCGCGCTACATGAGTGACATGTATTCTAAGTGAAAAGTGCAGCTGCCTTTGTGTTTTCTTTTTCCCCTGGGTGGCTTCACGTAATCAGATTTTGGTTAATTAGTGTGGACTGTGGGAGGGAGGTTTAAAGCCCCGCAGTTGGCCGTGCAGCGTGGGTTCTGCAAACACTGGGCCCTATCTCGAGTGAAGCACTTGGGATCTTACGATGGAGGGAGGAAGGCCCTGAGCGCGCCGTCACCTGGCAGTTTTATAACAAGCAAGATACACAAACCAAAGGAAAACAGACAAGCGCGGCCGCTAAAGTGAAAGCGACCGCGCTGTGTTTAATTAGTAACCTGATCCACGATGAGGTATACAGCTGTCACCTTGCGCGCCACTGCTCGCTCCCGAGAGCAAAACGCCGCGGGAGTGACACATTGGAAAGGAAGTGGGACATGCACCCCCCTTTGGCCATTTGCGTGCTTTCAATATTGAAAGACACACGCAAAGGCCAATCCAATGTGTGGGAGGAGTCAAACCCACAGAGAAGTTTGGAGTGCTCACAAGAAGCCTCCCATAGAGCTTTTTAGTGATCTGTCAAACTTATCCTGACAAGTATTTCATTTTATGTATACATGGATGTTTTCTCCCTTTCATAGTCACTGTTCATGAACGATGCTCTTTAGTTTTTGAATCTAAAACCATTAAAATGGTGAAATTAGGGTTTAAGTCTTCAGACTGATAGTTTAAACACGAAGTTAAAGGATAATCGCTGACCAAGAGTAGAGGTATCTATATCTGTATTGCTTTTTTAGTAGTAGCCCAAAAAAGTCTATGAGGTTCAAAAAACACATAATTCACCTGATTTAAGACTGTTATTTGTGCTATGTAGGCTTAGTCAGGCACCTTTTCTTGAAGTTAGTAAGACAGATGTAGGTGTCCTGCGGGTTAAGGTTATGTAGCCTTTTTACTACGATTACTAAATCCACAGGATGCACTTTTTTGTGAACTGCTACTTAGAGACAGACATAGGTATATTTTTCCCCTTCTTGAGGATTTAATATCTAGAATATTATAGCAAGTAATATTATACTTAAAGAAAACATGATCAAGGTTTGTATATAGGAATGTATCATTATTTCTTCAAAAAACTTTGAATGGGATGCTGCAATTTTTTGTATTTTATTGTGATGCTTTCCTTTTTCTTAACCTAATCCCTTTATTATGTAAGTGAATCTTTTTATATTGTTACATGGATCAGGCGTAGTTTTGTATTTCTAAATGTAATCTAAATCACACTTATCTTTTTTTAATGGATTCATAGCTTTAACAGATTGCTGATGATCTGAACCGTAATCGTATCACTGACCCTCACACAAACTATTACAGTTTCCATACTATGCTCTGTCTATCTTTGTTGCTGGCGGACATGTAGTGCATTGATAAAATAAGATACATCGGGAAAAGGTCATAGTGAAAGTGTTCTTGACAACTTGCTTGTTAACTATTTATTCTTAAAATAGGGTCGTTGAAACTCATTGAATTCAAAGGTCTTTCAAATGGGAGGAAGTGAAGTCTAGTGAAAAGATTGCTGACCTTTAGATATAGAAATGAGTGTTTTAACCACAGATTTGTCACTTTACTTTTAATATTGTTTTATCTCCATTAGACACAAAGTGCACACATATACGTAAAAGCCATGTTTTCAATGTACTGGCACATTTCCATATTCTCATCACTTTCTCATTGGGTTCTAATTTCAATAATCTGGTTTAAACCTGACTCCACCAGCCGTCATATTAATAGAATCATATATTACAGTTGCCTTTGTAAGGCTAAAATATTCTCTGGAAAGTCCCGCACTGATCTTTCAAGGTATGATAGTGGTACATCAAATGAGTAAACACACACTATTTAAATAACAAAAATATATAACAACTGGCCTTTTCTTGACTTGCAATTCAGAGGAAGGTAATAATCACAATCTTTGCCAATTTTGTTGCAAAAGCAAAATCAGGGAAAGTGTTGGATTTCGGAGAGTTTAGATTAACTATTCCCACTCCAATGTAAGCAAAAGCATGGAAAGTGTTGGACTTTGGAAGGGTTACATTTACTATTCCCAATCTAATCTAAGTAACAGTAGCAAAAGTGTTATACTTTGGGTGAGGGGGTTACATTTACTATTTCAATTCCAACATAAGCAAATTGGGGAAATGTTAGACTTTGGAAGGATTAGATTTAGTATTAAACACACAAAGGGAGATGGGAGAATGCTTGCAATAAATCTAAACACTAGCAATCGCTCAGGGTAGCATTCCAACCCATTGTTCTTTTGCACACCATGACATGTCAGGTTAGACCCAGCCATATGCAAATCAGTCTTGACCTTTCCCGAATAGGAATAATTCAATCCAAACTGCAAAGTAATTGAGGGGTTGGGCGTGCGCAGGCAATGAAGTCCAAGAAGTCAATGTTTAGTTTTTCAAATGAGTCTTTATTTTCACTTAATTAGTTCTCACAGGATTGAAGATTTTATGGACAGCCAACGCGTTTCGTTCTCATGACGAGAACTTCGTCAGGGCTCAGTAGGCGAATGTCATTCCTTTGATGTATACTAGGTAAGTTTGGCCTGGTTCCAACGTGACCTTTCGTGTAGGATTCGAATACGCGATCCCTTAACCAAGTCGGTGTTCCAGGTAAGTAATCTGGAAACACTCAGGATATCGCAAGGCCTCAGTTGGCCTAAGTAGCAAATCTCAAATTGCGAGTTCTCCTGCCAGAATAATTCAATCCAAACTGCAAAGTAGTTCCTCTCTGAACCGGAACATAAGCAACCCAAGTCGGACTCGTCCTGATTGGGGCTCTTCAAGCGTGGTGAGCAAGAAACCCAGTTAGGGTGTTGCATAAAACACACAAAAGGTGATTGGAGAATGCTTCCAATAAGTCTAACCACTGGCAATTGGAGGGCCTGGCCTGGCAGTTCGGGCTGAACTGTTCTTATGGGACAGGATCAAGACTGATTTGCATATGACTGGGTCCAAACTAAGGTGGCATGGTGGGCAAAAGAACGATGGATTGGAATGCCACCCTGAGCAATTGCCAGTAGTTAGACTTAATACAAGCAGTCCTCCCATCACCTTTCTTTGTGTTTGATGTGACACTGAAAGTGGCGAAAGGTATGCTTAGATGTGGGTCCCGTGCTCACTGTGCCACTGGAACCAAACTATGCCTGACTGAAACCGGTCTTGGGTTTCTTGTGTTCCAGTTGAGGGATGACCTGGCCTAGCCGTTGGGGCTGCACTGCTCTTATTTGGACAGTGTTAAGACTGATTTGCACATGGCTGGGTCGAAACTGACGTGGCATGGTGGGCAAAAGAACGATAGGTTGGAATGTTTCCCAGAGTGATTGCAAGTGGTTAGACTTTATATAAGCATTCCTCCCATTACCTTTTGTGTGTTTGATTAGATTTACTATTCCTGCTCCAATCTAAATTAATGGTAGGGAAAGTGTTGTACTTTGGAGGGGAACATTTTACTATTCCTAATTTAAATAACTTCCTACCCTATTCCCCTACAAACCCAACAACCCGCAACTAAAATATATTTAGTAATTAAACCATACAATAATAAAATGTAGATTAAAAATAACAAAATACATTTAAATAACAATTAATCAGTTAAAGAATTTACATCATTATTCACCTATTGAAAAACAAAAAACAATAATTTATCATTTAAATAACTTCCCAACCCATTTCCCTACAAACCCAACAACCTGCTACTAAGTTATAAACTACTACTCAAATGTAAAAAAAAATGGTTTGCACATTAAAAATTACAAACTATATAGAAAAAAAGTAAAACAACTATTTTACTAACACTAACTATATTGAAAAATGTAAAACAATTATATTACTAATACTATCACCTAAAGTGATATAATTAATATATATTAAAATATTAAAAAATCAACATTAAACACAATTATATTAATGTAATGAATAGTATATACAACAGTATTTTTTTAATTATATTGTATTCATAAAAACAATATTCTTACCTTCTGTATTCTGTATCTCAATATTGTTCGTAGTGCAATATTTTTCATTCAATATTTAAGTAACAGGATATTTTTTAACCAATATTTGTGCCAGGGCAGGCTCTAGGACGGTGCGACCGGTGCCACCGCACCCGGTGCTGGCTTCCTGGGGTCGCCGTGTTTGCAAGTTTAGTATGTTTATCAAGCACCTGCTGCAGCGTTTCTTTCCTCCGGCAATTACCAGGCCTCACAAAAATGTCAAGATAACTCGTGTGATTATTTATCTTCCTGGGGTGAAATCAGCGTTTTGTATAGTTGAGGTTTTGACTTATGTGAGGTTAGTGCAGAGGGTTAATATGCCTGCTGCAAAGAACGTGGACCAAGTAGATTTCAGAGTCATATAATGTAAACAGATCAGCAGGTTACTGCTTTTAAAAGAGACATCCTTTTGTTACTTGCAATTTATAACTTAAAGTCCTAATATTCAACAGTGAGCTATTAACTTTCATCATAGAACTGCATACACACTGCAAAGTATACATTAGAACATTGATTAATGTTGCATAAAGGGTTAATTTGGCTAGAAATCGATTCTTATTATTAAAGAAAACTCCCAACTATGCTGTTTATTTTTCGACTCTGAGTTTGTACTTCTCCACACCAAGCACTCTTACACTATACTGCCTACCAGTATGGATGACATGTGACTCCTACACTTTTAGTCCTTTGGCTTATGTAACAATTCCTATACACTGATTTACACACGTATAATTGATTGTCTCTGTGTAATGTGTGTGTGATGCAAAGTGCTCTGACATCCTACACTGGTATGAGTGGCGCTATATAACTAATTCAATGCATCTGAGAGAGTGTGGTTATGGAGACTTGGTCACTGTTAAAGGGTGCTAGTGAGAGAATCCGTGGTGGAGGTGGTCATTGGGGGGGCGCCAACAAACATTGTCGCACAGGGCGCCACCAGCGCTAAAGCCGGCCCTGATTTGTGCCATTCACCCTCTAGAGAATTCAATTCTTTGAGGAATTTAACAACAGTTTAATACTGGAATCCAACATGTAATGGGAGAGGGGCTTTAGCAGGTCTTCCATTACCTTTAGTATGCATTCTTTCACAAGGCAGACACAATGTTTCTTTTTAAGTTTAAGTTTATTGCTTCGTATTATGATCTCTTTACCTCGTTTGTTTGTCTTCCTCGGGTTTATTACTTCAAACTTTTTTGTGAACAATTCAGCTTTCACCGTATTCCAGCAGGCTGTGCCTCTAATTACAGATCTTCTGCCACTAATAAATGAGTATTTAAAGGAAGGCAGGTTTCTCTTTTAAGAGCATAGCTTTCTCGCATTCTGGTGAGGAGGGATATGGCCAGAAATGTACTTAGTGGAGTCCACAACTGTTGGGTGAGGAGAATGGATACATAGTCCTGAAGATCCTTTGTGATCTTTCTACCTCCTGATGAACTTCCAACAGAGGGCTTGCTTATGATGTCGGGCGTACAATACCATTGCGGTTTCGGGACTGACCGACCTCCGATTGGCAGTCCCGACACCGCAATTACAATGCCATTTCTCTATGGGAGCTTGTGCTGCGGCCGAAGCACAAGCTCCCATAGAGAAATGGAAGCCTGTGTAAATCCCTGCACCATGTAGCAGGCACCTAATGGTGACTGCCACACAGTGCAGGGATTTACAGGGGGGCACCATAGGTGCCCCCCAAGCCCCCAACCAGGGGAAGGCCCCCAAAGGCACTTTCTGACAGCAGATCCATGTCGACCTTTCCGACATGGATTTGCTGTCGGAAAGTGCCATCTTTAACCCGAAAGCGGAAATGCCTTCCTCACAGGATTATGCAGCCCTTCTGACTGGCAGACGAGTAGTCATCCGGATTGACCAGCTGGTTTGAATTCCGACCGACATAATTTTAATCTGTCGGTCACAAGTCAAACGAGGGATGTCGGTAGGAAGTCGGAGGCTTTCCAACCGACATCCTAATAAACCCCAGAGTTGTGAAATTCTAAACAAGGAAATGTGGAGTAAACCTCAGGAAAAATTTGCATCATGCTGCTCCAAGGAAGTCAGCACCATCAAAAGAAGTTAAATGAGTGGGAACTAAGCTAAGACTGAAAGAAATTGAGAACCTGCTGCTGAAGGTGGACACATATAGCTTTATTGTGATTCCTGAAGTAAATTCAGGTGTAAATGTTTTTTGTGTTCGATTTGCTCTTCAGTGTCGGGTACAGATTGTGCATTGAATCAGGACTTATTGTGTAGAGCTTTATTGTTGAAAACCAGGACTTTAAATGAGAAAATGTGCAACAACAGTTAAGCTGTTTAAGGCATACAGGATGGCAATTTCTGGTGATCGGGCCTGAGTTAGCTTCAAATAAATAGCTAAGAATATCAGTGATAAATTCCATAATTCAATCAAGAATTGATTACAGCAATTTGATCTTTCTGGCTACACCCAAAAACTGATTATAATATTACAACTAATGACAGAATTAATTTGAAAGCATAAATCTTTGTGCATATTGTCATCTATGCAAATACCGCCACTTTTATAAAACACACATTTTTCTGGAATTGTCCATCTACTCCACCTGCACTCCACTGGGCCATCACTTTTGGGAGTAACCAGAGTTCAGACCACCACTTATGGTATTCAAACATTCTCAGTGGCTGCTGCAAAACTGTGGAAAGGTCTACTATCTTCTAACTTTTTTTAGCAAGTTGTTGGAAACGTACCATTTTAATTACTATTTATCTGACAACTATTTATCCATCTAGCAACACCAAGAAACTTCTTTTGTTGAAAGTCTCTTAACAAATAAACTGAACATAAACATGAGTTGGGTGGCTGAGTTTTGTAGGACTTAAAGTGTCTTGTTGAGTGGGGGGGATTTGAGCATTCTAGCAGGGATTCAATAGTGAGGTTTGAGGGTAATCAGTGACTGTTCTGATGTCTAGATCTAAGTTGTTTCATAGTCTGGCCACATTTTAGAGTACATTTACAAGAGATCACTCAGCTGATGTGAACCTTAAATTAGAGGGTTGGGTTCAGTGTGACACCGAGGGGCATATTCACAACAGAATGGCGGAGCACGGTGTTATGCCACAATTGGTAATGCTGCGCTCAGGCATTCTGAAAATGCAGGGATGCGCCGACTTTACACCCCTGCATTTCCTCTGGCGCTAAATGTAACTGCCTAGCGCCAACACAGGCACCCTTGCACCATAGTGTAAGGGTGCCTGTGTTGCAGGGAATGATGGTTCATGTGCAGGAAGGTGTTCCTTCTTGCACCTAAACAATCACTACTGGCAATTTGCACTTTCTATGTGTGCTGCAGAATGCAGTACACATAAAAACAGCAAAAACGAGGAGAAATTAATAATTTCTCCTTGTTGTGCCAGTTTAAGATAAGGTTTTCCCTGGTCTTATTTTTGGCACTGCTCCATATTTATGCCATCCTTGTAAATAGGCGGCTGCATCTAAAAGCAATGGGTGTCGTGGCGGAACGCCCACTGCAACACCCATTGCCCACCCCTTTCACGCTAAGTGCTGCATGAATAGGGGCATTATTTGCAAGATGGCGTTAAGCCACGTTAAGTGGCTTAAAGCTGCCTTGTAAATAAGGCAAAGTGGGTTATCATCACCAGAATGTCCAAAAAAGTTACTTTCTGGTGGCGATAACCCC
The DNA here is from genome assembly GCA_963921515.1 of Calotriton arnoldi. Taxonomy (NCBI): domain Eukaryota; kingdom Metazoa; phylum Chordata; class Amphibia; order Caudata; family Salamandridae; genus Calotriton; species Calotriton arnoldi. Next base: position 2,393,263 of record CAWUFW010001997.1, read on the forward strand.
TTGTAAATATGCCCCCAACTCTCTTTACTTTTGTTCCTGAGAAGGTGCTGTGGTCAGGGATGAGCAGGATTTGAATTGAACTGTAAATCACCTCTACTGATCATGCTTCTTAGAAAAAAATCACGATGCATTGGTTGGCTTAATATAGACTATAACTAGACAACTATTTGTATGATTAGAAAATCTTTCCAGTGTGTCTTACTCACACATAGACAAGGATTCATATGGTGCAAGAGTAGCAGCCCTTATTTATGCCACTAGAATGTCGATTTGGGCAAATGCACTCATGGTACAAATTAATGAAGGAGATTACCCCTTGGACAACTAGTATTGCGACTGGTGGAGGGGGACTGTTCTCTGAGCTGCAGGGCCATATTATTGAACAGGGCAAATTGACCAAATGTGTGCACATGTGAGTGCGAACTCAGTGCCCAGTTCAGACACGGAAGCCACGTGCTCTTTTAATGTTAATGCTTATGTGGGCATGCAAGCAACACACAGTTAAGCACCAAAGGCTGGACCTGCTGCTCCATGGTTGCATGTGTATAACTTCCCAGAATCTCATTGGGTCCCTGAAGCCCTTAGGTTGGGCACTGTTACAGATTGCATTCACCATTAGATGAGCTTTCAGGCGCTTCCACAAAGATTTCCGTGCATAGCCTCCTCCAGGTTGTATGATAGAGGCACAAGTGCCTCTACCACGCAGCCCGAACCACGAATGCGTCTTAACCATGCATTTGTTTACCATGCATGCCTTTACCACAGAATTTCATGCTAAAGGCATGAATGGTAAAGGGGTATATGTGGCTAAGGTGCGATCCTCCCTCCTCAAGCTACAAACCACCTACTTGCTCCCCCGCCCTGTGGTCCAAATACCCTGACCCCTCCCACCCACCACGCTGTTCCTAACCCTTAATATACACTACCCCAAACCCCTGACACACCTGCGCTGTCCCTAACCCCATCCACTGCCCGTAGGCCTAAAAACCTAACCCCTATTTTTAAAAACTACCCCGGCCGCCACCCCCCAAGCCCTAAAAAATGACCCCACCCTCCCCTAAGCCCTCCCCTAAGCTCTAAAAACTACCCCGAATACCCATTCCCCTCCCCCTGCCCTGAGGCCTAAAACCCTGTCCCCCGACCCCTTCCCACCCCGCGCTGTCCCTGAAACCACCCCATCCCCTTCCACTGCTCTTAAGCCTAATACACTAACCCCTAATTAAAAAAACTACCCCAAACCTCCTCCCGCCCTGAAAATGACCCTGGCCATCCTACAACTCTGAAACCTACCCGACCCTCCCCAGCCCTGAAACTACCCCGACCCCCCAATCCTGAAAACGACCCCTGACCCCCCAGCCCTGAAAACATCCCCCCAAGGCCTAAAAACTACCCTGACCCCCCCGCCCGGATAACAACCCCCAACCCATACAAACTACCCCCACCAAACCTGGAACCAGCCCCACTTACCTCACTGTGTCCTCTCTTTCTGGAATCCTCCTTCTTCCGCTGCGCTGCAGAAAGCAGCTAGACCGCGCACTGCCTTAACCGCGCATATGTGTGGTTAAGGCATATGCGTGTTTTAGGCAAGCGTGGCAGGGCTTGCGTAGTCGGAACACGTGTGGCTCTGCCCACATTGTTCCGACTGTTTCCCTCTTCTCCAGCATGTGTATAATCAGGGCCGTTTCTAGGTGTTTTGCCGCCCTAGGCGAGAATTGAAAAATGCCGCCCTCCCTTTTACTACCATCACTCTCTCCCCCTGTCATCACGGCTCAACTTCACATTTGCTTTTCTGCTTTCCGGCTCATCCTGAGCAGGAAATCCAGCCGAACGGAGCACAGAAGACACAAACATGACCTAATATTGGGAGAGGATGTGGCCTAACGGGCTAGGGCGGTCGATCTCAAATCTGGGGAGCCGGGTTCCAGTCTCGGCAATGACGCTCAACATCCTGTGATCCTGGGCAAATCACTTAATGCCCCCGTGCCCACTGCCCAGCGAAAAATGGAAGTGTCCTTGTATAACGTAACTGGTGCTCATGTAAAACGCTCTGATATCGCGCTATATAAATCTCCGGGGAAAAACCTTGCTATATAATAATAGAAACACGAAATAACACACTACTCGCATGAAAATGAAATATCAGTACAACACAAAACACAGCAGGTATAGAACATTCAACCATCAATTCCTCTATAGGATGCACCTCAATAATTCATTCCAGCAACACTTTTGCTCGCTGTAAGTCAGGTGCGCTTGCTCGCTCTAGGTCAGGTGCATTTGATTAGTGTGATCTCTGCCTCGTAAACTGCAGGCTAGCTAAGAGCTTCAATGAATGGCAGGGCATCTCGTTGCAATTTTAGGCCTCACTGTTGCCAACACTGCTCAGAGAACACCATGACGGACAACAAAACCCATGTAACTCCCGCTTTCCTTGCAACTAGTTCACATGTGATCCCATTGAAAGAGATGGTCTTCAAGTGAGTGAGAAAGCCTTTTGGTGAGTGAGATGCCAGAGATGGCCTTCTAGTGATTTAGATGGCCTCCCTTTGAAAGAGACAACCTTCAAGTGAGTGAGATGGACCACACATTATTAAAATAGGCTTCTATTAAAGAAGAAGACCTTCCATTGAGTGAGATGTGTTGAGCAGTAGTAGTCCTTTTAAGCAGTGTGACGTTCTTTAATAGGATTTTCTCCCTCTGAGTTGAACATACTACAATTGATTGAAATGCCTATCCGCGGAAGGAGACTGCCGTCCCCTTGAGACCGCTTGCCAACGAGGCATGGGAAGTCAGCGAGAGACGTGACCTTCCTCGGAATTCCTTGTAAAGAGTGAGTTTCATGTGGTGGTTTATAATGGTTTCTGTTAGGAAAATTCAGATCGAGTATGTTTTAGTTGACCTGGAATGAGCCGGCCCTGCCTGCACGCACTTCAAACCCCCTTGGCTCCAGACACGACCGCTCAACTTACTGCTTACTTAGCCAGGTTATAATTAACTGACCAGGCCTTTAGCCCCCTATATTTTTATTTATATCTACCTGCCGCAGCCGACCCGGATCCCACCCCGGCCTCCCCCGGTACCTGATGGGCCTGCAGGCCGCAGCGGGAACTCTCTGCCTCTTGCCGGCTGCGCGCGCACAGCCCCCGCCCGTGGCGCCGAACGTGACGTCACGTGACGTCACGTCGGTTGAATTGAAGGCGCTATGCTACCGCTACTCAATCGATGCGCGCTTTCGTTTCGAGCCTAGGTCGACGGAAGGCCGTTCAAGGGGATTCGGATTCCCGGCCATCAAGCAGCAGAACTCATGTTTTTTGCCACGGCCGCCGGCCGCCCTCCCCCTTTTGCCGCCCTAGGCAGCCGCCAAGTCCTGCCTAGTGGTAGAAACTGCCCTGTGTATAATGTATAATCGAGCAAGGCAATCTCCTGTGAGCTGTTTTGCTTAATTGCGTGCTTCGGTCATCAGAATATAAGTACTTAATAATATTAGTAATAACAAAAACGTCTTCTTGGGCAGCACTTCAAAGCAGAGTTCCGCCATTTTTAGGTGCAGATGTTACTGTTGCCAAATGTATGGGACTCAGTTTCCTGACCTCAGAAAGTTGGAGGGGTTAGTATGCCTAACTTGGGGGCCTATTACGATGGCGGGCGGACTGTGTCCGCCCGCCACCGTAACGGAAAACAGGACCGACCGCCAGAGGTGCTGCAGTCCCGCGAGGCCAATTAGGATGTGCCCGCCACACTGGCGGGCGCATTCTGGACTGTAACATTGCAGCGGGCGGTGCTGTAAGCAGCACCCGCCGCAATGTTAAAGTGGCATGTTGTGCATTGCCATGCACAACGTGACAGGCACCGCGTGGTGCCTGCCACCTTGTGCGTGGCAATGAAGGGGGCACCGTAGGTACCCCCAAGTGCAGCCACCCACCTCTCCCGGGGCCCAACGGGCCCCCAATGTGATTACTGTATGCCTTTCCATGGCAGAGTCTCGCCATGGAAAGGCATACCCACCGCACACATCATAATATGGATGGCGGTGCCTGCAGGCACCGCCACCATATTGTGGGCCTTTTCCGCCCAGCCGGCAATCGTGATGATTGCCGACCGGTGGAAAAGCGGCGGACGGTCTTTCCGTCCGCCACGGTACCCCCCACCATAGTAATATGGCGGGGGTGAATTGTGGTATGATGGCGGGCAGATCGCCACCGCCGGCCGGGCGGTGGCGATCCGCCCGCCATCATAATAGGCCCCTTGGTTCTTAACTCGTGACCATTGGACCACCAAATTTACAGCGTAGAACATTCTACTCACTGAGAAGCTAAGAAAATGCTGGGTTTTTCAGAGGCACAGATTTTGTCATTTGAGCCCTGTTGAACAGTTATTAAATGAAATAAATCTATAAAAAATTATATGGAAATAATTATATGAATATGGAAGTTGTTGGATGGAGGAATATGGCATATTTTTGTGTGCAGTGATCCTCAGAATTTTGTTCAGTGATTGGAGGGTATATGTGAAAAGTGCACTGCATGCAGAGGGGACGTTGTCTGAAAAAATGTTAATGCAATTTCCTGTCTTAGAGTAACTATAACTTTTCTTGTGCTCATGGTAACAATGCATACAGGATTGGTTCATCTCTAACTTTGAGACGTCCTGCGTTTTGGCGTGCAACAGAAATTGTTTATTTTTCTGTTACTTGCAAAGACCACTCTCTGGTTCTCATGAGATCAGCTTCTTAGAAACAATACACATGTACCTGCTTGTATTCTTGGTGAGAATTCTGTCATGTGATCAATACTAGAAACTCCTGTGTGTTAGGGTATACATTTGATTCCTGGTTGCCCTCTCATGATTTCCAGGTGATCCCCTGGTCGGTTGATCCTGTGAATCACAGACTCCTATTTTCTTTTGTCAATAAATGGTGAAGACATTTCTTGAAAATTGTTTTTCATAAATATATGCAGAAACAGAGCTGACCTGATGAGGGTAGTGTCTTTAGGAGCCAGCAGTAGCGTTTGCAACTGACCTCTGTCCCTGCGTGTAACTGATTATCCCAGTGCTTAATTTGTGCTGGTGGTTGAAGGTGATTTGCACCGTCACTAATTTTTGCAGACAGAAATAATTTTTCAATTTCAGTCTTTCACCTAAATTGCCATCAGAATGGCAGAAATGAGAGAAATAAAAAGGGAAATAAAGTTAGCAACTGTTTAGCAAAGCAGTTAAAAAAGGGAAAAAGCATGGAAGGAAAAATAGCTTCTTAGAGTGATGTTAAGATGCAAAACGTATATGGTGATGGAAGAAAGGAGTAGGTGGTGGAATTAAAACTACCAGCTTTGGTGCAGTGGGCCGGGCTTGGATCGCAAACCAGCCCTGGCAATTAGGTCTGACCGGCCCGGGGGGGGAGGGGGGATGTGCTACTGGCGGGAACACTGCTGCTGCGTGCGCGCGCATTTGTTACTGGGGGGCAATTTTGCAGCACTGTTGCTAAACCAGCCCCCAGTGACAAAAACGCCCCCAACCTGTCCAAAACCCTTCCGGCCCACCCTGGAAACGCCCAGTGCCCGCTACGGCCAGTCCGGCCCTGCGGTGCGGGGGTGGGGCCGAGCTGCAGGGGGCCCCCTCAGCACAGTACTCTGGCCTGAGAGCTCCTGATTAAATCCGGAGCGGGCCCCGCCATGTACCTTGCAGGGGGCCCCCTCAAGTTTCGGTACGCCACTGCTTTGGCGTTTGAAAATCCCGGGATTCAGTAGTTCTGGCTGCAGTACTTTGAAAAAAACTTTGAAACATGCACATATTTATTTATTTTAAATATTAAGCAGTGCCCAGCTTATACATTGACAGGAACATAATGGTTCTGGCTATGCCAGGGATGCATAGTGCAGCAGGCGCTGTAAAGTTTGCCAATCCTTGAAACACATATTCCAAAAAATAGCATTTTAGCTAATATTTTTCTCAATATACAGCTATTGAATTTATTTTAGCTTGCTGAATTGTGCTATACTTGTCATTCATTGACGAATTAGGTACAGAAATAATCAACATAAACATTAGAAGCTTCACAATACAAGACTAAGGTTTCATTTTTGTCTGATTGCACATTATGGCACATTCTGTCAGAAACCCAACAATTGAGAATGCATGTCTACAATTAACATCCGTTGTTTGTAATTAGCAGCCATGTCACTGTAGTGGATCTGGTGATGTCAGGCACTCCTGCCTTTAGTTCCAATTGCTGAGAACAGTTGGCATTCACGAGCCTGAAGAGGCTTCTTTTAAACAGAATACATTTCCCAGTGGCGAATAGAGAAGGGAAAGAAGTCAATACAATCAGCTGGTGGGATATAAAAAGGCAATAAAATGCTGAAGACGGAAAGAGCTTCTGAGCAAGCTTAGTGAATAAATGAAAGATATGCTCTGTGCACAAAACGATAAAACTATTGAAATTGGCCGAATGTGGCAGGAACAGGGAGTACAGTTCTGCCACATCATGCAACTTGCAGACTCTTGATATAACACCGCTTCATTGGTGTTTAATGATTTTGCTTTCTAAGTGATCTATTGAATGCTTTACCCTCATACGTATGCTTGAAGAGATCTGTGTTGTGTTATCGTGCACTGGAAGTACAGTATTGAATACAAGAAAGGTTACATTTTGTAGGGCCCATAATGAAGCAAAACTTCTCATCTTTAATAATACATATATTACATTTTGTAGTATTTTCATCAGGTCTGATGATGGCTGTTGCTTGTCGTTTTCTCTATCCTCATGAGCATGTGTATCCAGTGGCGTAGCAGGGGGGGGGCGGTCCGCCCTAGGCGGCACGTGTTTTGGGGGTGGCGGCTCTTCGATGCGGCCGCCGAGGCAAACACGGGAACCGCCACAGGCGGCCAAAGGGCTAGCTACGCCACTGCGTGTGTCCCCTTCATTTATGTGTCCGGCACCTAGTGGTTTGTGGATGAACAAAGGTAGCTGGTGCAAGTGCTTAATTTGACTTGGTGGTTTTACTTGAGGCCCACTGCTACTTAATTAGGGGTCCGGCACTTTTTTGTCCTCATCAGACTTTGACCCAGAACATCCGAAAAAAACAAAAGGGGAAAGGAGGAAGAGAAAGACAGAAAACTAGTAACAAATAAAGAAACAAGAATGAAAACAATCCTGAAAGAGTGAAATAAAGGAGCAGAGAATATCTGGTGGTGGAAAAAAAGAGCAAGAGGTGGAATCAAAGACTATGAAGCTTTGGTATTTGGCACCCCCGACATTCGACAGCACCAGCCGTGGGCTTCTGAGCAAAACTTGGGGCACTGGCACTCATCCTTTTTTAAATTAAGCACTAACGGGAGCGTTGTAGTCTTCCATCTCTCGGTGCTTTCGGACAGGAAAGATAACATTCATGCACATGCATTACTCAACAGACATTGAACCCTCCCCAGAAGGAGAAAGGAAGCAACATGATTGCCTGATTGAAAAAGCTGCAATAGACCGTGAAGAGAACCTATCATGTGTATAATATGCTAATTAATGCAATTTAAACACAAATCGAATTGATCTCACCATGCCTGAGTGAGGCCAGTTAGGACAAGTACCTTCTAAAAAGAACTTAGCTGTGGCAATATATTGATATATGGGATAAAGTGCCCCCTAGTAAACATTATAAGAATATTGCGAGGAGTTCTGTGTCAATATAGAGGCAGAAATCTGCAGACCAAGGGCCTTTAATCTAACTCTTAGGTAACTTGCAATATCCTTTTTATGTTAAAGTTAGGGGGCATTTTGTCCCATAAAATATGTGTGCTTGGATCCTCTAGCCCCTATGGCTGCTATGTAGCTTCAAGTCATATATGACATCTTCAGCGAGTCCTGGCTTTTTAGTCATCACTTCTTTGCATGCTGGGATGGTTGAGCTTTACTTTCAGTACTGAAGCCTCAACTCCATATGCCAGAAAGGAATACACTCCAGGCTAAAGGACCGGCTGGTTAAAGATGTCACTCATGGTGCTCTGCCCACTTGTGAACTGAACCGTAGTTTTTCACTGCTGATTGATTTCTGCTTTATGAGTAGGGCACCTGCGAAAGAAATTATTATTTTCCTTTGATGGGCTGATGTTGGTGTTATGCTGCTTCCTGAAGGCTACCTAAACAGCCTGTACTTTGGAGTTTGTGGAGGAGTTGGTTTGGAGATCCCAGATCACTTTCTCTGTGTACTGGAAAAAGAATCAGTTTGTATTACAAGTTTTGCCATGCGCACCAACACAGGGCTATATTTATCATTTTTGAATGCAACGCAGCAAGACACCTTACTGTGCTGCATGAAAGGAAGAGGGCAGGAATGCGCCATATCTATCAAGCCATGATGCATTCCTGCTCTCTCCTTGTGCTGGCGCACTTTGCCTGCCTAGCGCCAACACAGGCGGGTGTCAGCATTGCAGGCAGGATTTTTATGTGCAGGTAGGAACACCTTCCTGCACAAAAACAATCCTTTGAGGCTTTTTCCTCTTTCTACATGTGCTGCAGAATGCACCACATGTAAAAAGAGGAGTTAAGGAGGAAAAATATAGATATTTCATCTCATTACGCCTCCCCTAGGAAGGCGCAATATTTTGAAATATTCCCAGGTCTACCACACATGGTAAATCTGGCAATGTAAATTGGCGATTATTTGCCTGGAAAAAGGAAAAAACACCCTGGGATTTTAAAGGAGAAACAGTATATATATATTGGTAAAACAGTCATAGACACAGAAATTTACAAGAAAGGTTGCTGATTAATACATGCAACCATTGAGGCCCGAAGTCAATATTTAGGAAGACCGTGAAGTACGAACGACATCACCCTGTATTGTTGTGGGTTTATAATTAAATTGAGGGAGAAATCTATTCATCCTGAAGAAGGTGGCTCTAAATACTGGGAATCCACCGAAACGCGTTGATGCAACTTGAACACTAAATCTGATAACTATTGAGTGATGCAGTAGATATTAATGATTTTATCGACATTCTGCATTTTAAGAAAGAATTAAAACAGATTAGTGATTTTAAGACATATCTGATTGTCCTATTCTCCCGTTTGTTAGTGTTTTATGTACCTAAATAATAAGTCTGTTTTTCCATTTGAAACTTTTTGATTGTTTTTGCACGTCCTGTTTTAGCAAGTATCTAGTGTTCAAATTATGAACTGGTTCCCATTTTAAATATTGTCAGTGTTCGATATTAGAGATCTTTTTCATCCTTGTAAGTGAGGAATAACATGGTGAATTTGTATTTGCATATGTTTTAGTTGTTAGGACGTGTATGTCCTTTTTTAACAATTTATTTTTAATGTCTAAAAGTGATTGTATTATTGCAAAATTTAGAAATATTGACTCTTTATAAATAAAGAACTTAGATTTTTTAATGTGAGGCTTTATCTTGATATGTCCAGGGGAATATAAGAAGTGATGAGTAAGAGTCAATGAAGAGTATGAAGAGTGTGTGAGATCAGTTTTAAGATAACCAAAGGGAGTTTCTACTTGACTCAAAAATGTGGGAATGTGCCAAAATCCATGGGTGGATGCATGGGTGCACCCATGCCTCCCTGGGGCTGAGTAACGTAAGGAAGTGACTTGCGCAGCCTTGCATTACTCCAAATTTACCAAGCCATGCACAGCCACGCAAGGTGGCCTTGTGTAGTTTGGTAAATCTCATTCTAGGTTTTGAGTCACCCTGCATCCCTTTGTGTGGCACAAGGGTGATACAAAACCTTTGATAAAGCTGGCCCACAGTGTTTAGGTGCTGTGCATCCTCCCTGAACAGAGCAGGCCTTTGCAGTGTGGTAGTTTATACCATAAATAGAAGAGTCCCTTTTGTGCGCACCAATTAAGTGTGTGAACCTAAATTGTTATCTCGATAGCTCAATACGGATGCACTAAACACAGTATTACATCAATGCTAATGATTTACGAAAATTTGATGATGGGATATTGAGCTGTCACGTACACATTGGATAATAAGTGACCAGTAGAACAATAACGTAAAAAGTTGCGAACAATAAGGATTCCTCACTAGTTGGGAGGACCTCATGGTTATTGGTCTACAGGGGGGAGTAATATTATTGAAGTTAATTGGATATGCTTGTTAAAGAAACCCCAATCAAATAATGAATGGGTCTTATGAAATAATTCCCTTAGTTTACATCAGAATATCAAGTTAAATACATTTTTGGAGGTGATTGTGTCAAACCACCGGAGTACCACCTCTGATGGGAGGGATCCAATGAATTACAATTAAGAATATAATTGTTTCATTTTTATGAAAAATTATTTTTTTATATAAATTTCTCCTGAAGAAGGCGGGGATCTACCATACGAACCACCATAACGCTGCGTCGACAAAAAGGTTTTAAAGGAATTAGGACTGAATGTGATATAATTTTATGTAATGAGCATTTATTGTTGTTGTTTTTTTAATTAAATCATTTTTGTTGAAACTTTGGAATGTATGAAGAGTGTTAACAAGAAATAGTGTGCTTACTAAAGTATTGTTTTAGACAAGTATGACCATATGATACATATACTGTATATCTTGACCTGAGAGCTGTACACTATATATGGATTTGTATGATATTTTTAAGGTTTTAAATTGTGCACTACACTGAATATGTGAAAAGTGGTATATTATTGTATTTATTCTGAACGACAACAATAAAAATATATATATATTTTTCAATGAGACAGTGATATGTATGTCCATGTATCATTGGCATTGATATAATACTGTGTTTAGTGCATCCGTACTGGGCTATTGAGATAAAACGTTCGGTTCACACACGTAATTGGTTCACACAAAAGGGAATCTCCTGTTTATGGTATAATCTACCTCATCCCATTTGGTTACAAAAGATGTCTCGTTTTGGATTTGCACTTTGCAGTGTGGTGAAATCACTCCTCAGCTGTAATAAATTATGACATGAGACTTGGGTGCAATATTTCCTTTTATCAGGCATGTTCTGTTGTGATATCAGACCATGCCTGTAATAAGAACATAAACAAACTTTGGAAAAGCCAACAGATTGTGCCTTTGAAACCTATTGTCTTTGTCAATGCTTGGGTATTTCTCCCAGATGACTGCTGTGCTTGCACATGCAGACACAGAGGCTATTTTGGAACAATGTTTCTTCTGTTTTTTACAAAAATCATTCCAAAATGGCTGCTGGGTGTGTACATGCATGAATGACAAGCAACTTTGAAATATTTTTCTTAAAACAAAAAGAGTGGCTACCTCGAATGGTTTTAAATCCATTTAATGATGACTGCCCACAAATATAGCAGTGGGTGGTATGAGAGTGAGTATTGTTGGGTGCAAGTTTTTCCATAAATTCATTGTATCTCGAAGGTAACTTTTTCTTGTAGCTTGGCAGCCACCATCCGTTGGGGTAGTCCACACAAAGTCCAGCCTGCCAAGTGATGCTGGTCCTATTGAAGATACCCAATAATAAACTTACAGAATTGCTAAATGTTTTTAACCATCCCTCAAAAATCAGTTAAAATGAGCTGCTCTTTAATAACAATGTAAAATGGTTAAAATTATTTTTCAAAGCTGGACTGTTCCCATGAGGCACAGGGTCTAGACTGATTTGCATATAGCTGGGTCTGAACTGGGGTGGCGAAGTGAGCTAAAGAACGATGATGGATTCAGCCCAGTTCTGTGACTGGGGGTGAGTGTCTGAAAAGTTTCAGCTCTCCGTCCATCATCTCCTTGTGTTTGCTTTATCCGCCCTAAATTGGTAGGGTATGCCCAGACGTGGGTCCCTTTCTCACTTTACCACTGGATTTAAGCTAGCCTGGCTGATGAGGGGTATTACCCCGAAACTGGTCCCAGGATGCTTGTTTCCGTTCCAGGGAAGACCTGGCTTGGCTGTTCGGGCTGGACTGTTCCCATGAGGCACAGGGTCGAGACTGATTTGAATATAGCTGGGTCTGAACTGGGGTGGCGAAGTGAGCTAAAGAACGATGATGGATTCAACCCAGATCTGTGACTGGGGGTGAGTGTCTGAAAAGTTTCAGCGCTCCGTCCATCATCTCCCTGTGTTTGCTTACAATTATTTTTCTCCTGAGTTCACACATTTGCACCCAAATGTTTGTAAGGTTCCTATCTAGTGAATTATAACTAGTGCAGTAACTACTTTTGTTTGACCTTATATTCCTTATCTTTTGCTGTCTTGCTGCAGACAAATTTAGCTGTGTGTCATAGACAGCATTGTAACCGATACTTCAGTATACTTAGAGTGGGCTTTGGATCTGCCTCTTGCCTTGTTCATGAAGAGATGTCTATTTTAATTCCCTGCGCCTGATTCAAGGCTTCTCCCCCTATTCTTGTGTTTGTTCCACCCCTGGAGCAATTAGGTTTCACTCTAATTGTTTATTGGTTCATTCTGTGCTTCCACTGCTGATGTTAGGGGTTAGGGAACTACTTTTTCTTTTTTTTAATCATTTGTGAGTTATTTTAGACCTGACATTCTTGGCGTGGCTTCCCCCTAACTTATGCCTTCAGACCTCCTGTTGTTGCTGGCCTTAGGACTCTGAAAACTTTACCACTGCTGACCAGTGCTAAAGTGCTTGTGCTCTCTCCTTAGATTGGCTTATACCCAATTGGCATATTTAATTTACTTGTAAGTCTCTAGTAAAGTGGCACTACTTGTGTCTAGGACCTGTAAAATAAATGCTACTAGTGGGCCCGCAGCACTGACTGTGCCACCCACTTAAGTAGCACTTTAAACATGTCTCAGGCCTGCCACTGCAACCAGTGTGCGTGCAGTTTTAAACTGCCATTTCGACCTGGCAAAATAAACCTTTTGCTAGGCTTGTGTGAATGACAGTTGGGATTTGTGTATTCCTCCTAGACAGCCACACACAATGGGAAGCTTAGTTGTGACTGGGTGGGCCATCACTGGCAGGGTGGGAGGGAGGAGTTGGACCCAGCCCCACTTACACTTGAATAGGCTGTGTCCTGTCTCCACAAAATGGGCTGCATACCCCCTGTAGTTAGTCTGGAGCTGCTAGTACCAGGAAGGCAGGGCACCTGGGCACTAAAGGCATGCCTCTAGAAGCTTCCACCCAATTCAAAGGCACAACTGGGTATAAATACTGGCCATCAGACACCAACTCTTCAGTACTTTTCTGGATCTGTGGATACTCTGCCAGGAAGAAGGACTGCTGCACTGCTGAAAGGAATGCCACTCTGCTGGACTGCTGCTGTGAAGGAACTGCTGCCCTGCTGTGCTGACCTTCTGTCTGCTGCACTCATGCCTGGGTGAGAAGGACTGGACCTGCATCTCTTGCACCCAGAGCTTCTAACATTGCATCTGCACCTGGACTCTGCCATCTGTGAGTCTACCCCGCCAAGTGGTGCCACCCCAGTCCTGGAAACTTGGAAGTGGGCTAAGGTGCTTTGCCAGCCTCTGTGGTACCAGCAAAACTGACACATCCCCTCTGCTGAGCGTCGCAAACCTGAGCAGCACAGATGCATTGCCTCTTTTTCTAAATTGCTATGGGATCCTTTGTGTCTGGTGTTTTTACTTTTTTACTGTTTGAAATGTTACGCAAATGCTTTACACATTGCTTCTAAGTTAAGCCTAACTGCTCTGTGCCAAGCTACTAGAGGGTTGAACACAGGTTTATTTAGGGTTGACTTGTGCCTCACTCACACAGTGTCCCACTGACATGGACTGAGGTTGCTGCTTGAATAGAGCTCACACCCCAGTAAACCAACAACCCAATTTCTCACAAGTTAGCACTCCATGTGAGTGCTTGCCCTGCTACTTTTCCTCTATCTCCCTTTCTTGAACGTGTATGTGCCTTAAACATTATTTTCTATAATTATAACATATCTACCACATTCCATGTACATGCAACGTGACAGTCATATCAGAAGTATAAAAAATACCATTCCAAGAAGACTGTCTGCCCTTATTGTCTTTGCCAATGTTGGAACAATTTAACAAGCATTAGTAAGCCAATAGCAGCAAACAGCAATCATTATCAATGCAAGTCCGACTGTCTTTGCCTTGTCTTTTTAGCAGCCACGGCTCGTGCAGGTAAGAGTGTGGGCAGTGGGACTGGGTGGGGGATTCGGGGACGATGACAAGGGAAAATTAATTATTTATTTAATTTTCCTTCATCATCGTCCGTCGAAAATCCCCCTCCACCCGGCCACACCGCCCAACTGATCTTACCTACACGGGCCGCGGCTGCTTGTTAGTTATACTGCAGGTTTGCTTGTTCATTGCTACATTGCCCAGACTTTCCTACTTTGTCAGTCTTTGATCTTTGGTGTCACACTATAAAAGGGGAAGCCAAATTAAATTCACAGAGACCCCTAGCTCTTCTCTGAGTGCGAAGAGTCAGACCCTTGGTGTTATGAGACCTCAGCTAGTGCATGCTAAGCCTGTTGTCACTCTTCTCCTTACATTCACCTAGAGACGTCCTCACAGTCACTCTTTGTAAAAAATTGTAAAATTGGATAGTAGAACTGGTATAAGTGAATTTTTGTTGCACCATCTGCACCCCTGATACTGGAATTGCGTAGTTTAATTCTATTGAATAGCAAATGATAAACCCTTGATGCTTGTCTAGTTGGATTTAGAGGTAATCTCAATGCATTGTTGCCTGTGCTCTTTATATGCTGCATCGAGATTAGTAATAGTAAACACACCCAAGCATAACATTGTGCATTCTTACAATTCTTCTCTATTCTGAAGAGTTGAGATGATGTGATGAAGTTCTAAGCTTTAGAACTACTAGACAATCATACTAAGACAATGTGTGCCTCGTGATACAACTGTTTTAGCTAACTATTACCATGTTCATGCAGGTACTTCATCCCAAACTATAATAAGATTCACCTTGTTTAGCTTCCAACATAGGCTATAGCTGTTTTACTTGCAAAGCCATTTTCATATATCTGAAAATATTTTGCATTTGCCATAGCAATCCCGTACAATTGAATCATTACAGTGGGTTGCAGAGTAGCGTTCTAGTCACCTTATATCGTTTCGTAAGGGGTATTAAGTTATATATTATTCTACAATACAATTAGATATAAAATTTACATCAACATATTTTGAAACACCTAAACATACATACACACATCTCTGCTGTGCTTCTTTTGAACAACACATTGTCTTTGCATCATGGCTTCTCAGTGTGAAGTCCACATACTTTTTCTGAAGTCACTTGAGAGTGGAAACCAGGTGTGAGTCAGACAGCTTCATTCTTAGCAACATAAAAGATATGGGCTTGGGTGTACCCTGAGTAGAGCTAGAAAGTCATGGCTACTGACAGCTCCTTCTTATCCTCCGGTCAACCCCCAAACCCATATCAGCAGTCCTGTAACGGACAATGTAATTATGCTTATTATGAGACAAATTGGTATTTATCATGTTTCACTCAGTCTTTCCGCTGTTGCCTTGCCTTCTTCTCTCTTTAGCAGGTCCATAATACACATTGGGGCATGAGTGGATGGGACAATTTCTGGTCCTATGCTTCAGTAGACTGCAGGATAAAGGAATATTGGGAAGCTAGAAGAGGTCTCTAGGACTTATGAGTTTGACACCCCAGCTCTGTCTCTTCCCAAAGCACTATATCTTGGCTAAAGACTCCATCGTCACCGGTCCCTCTTTGAAGGGAATATGGGAAGACAAAGACCTTGAGTGTGGGCTGGTTAAGACCATTTTGGGCTCGATACCCACCTGTCTCTACCCAGAAAAGAAAATGGTGGAAGCATGCTCTGCCTTGTACTAGGTAACTCTTGACTTATGCTAAAGCTATGTTGCTTGTTCATTTCCTTTTACCATCTTGTTTGATACATTCTCCAAACTAGAACAAGTATTGGCAAAACCAATAAGTCTAGCTTTCATTTTGAGTCAGGATAAAACATTTAAAAAACCTGCTTCAGTTAAAAAAATAGCCTTCTCTATATGATGCAGCAACAAGATAAAGAATTGTCTGATAATTCAGTGCACTTTTGAGAAGTGAAATATTTCCTCATACATTGCTATGCATGCACTTCATAGAAGGCAGAATGAAACACTAAATAGCCAATACCCTGAGGTGATCAAGGATTATCCCTCAAGGTAAAGTCAAAGTTCACTTTATGTATATTTTAAGGAATTGGTAACAATAGGCCTTGCACACAGCTTTACTGCCAAGACAGGCCAAAAACATTTAATGCTTTGAAACAGGTTGGATCCCTAAAAGTATGTGCTGTATAGCAACCTGAACAGTGTTCTTTCTCTGAAAACATTTGGCTCTGTCTTTATGAATCATGTAGTATGCCATTTAAAACATTCTGCAGCTCTCTCCATGGGTGACATGTCTTTCCCAATCACCTCACTTCTGCCGCACAGTCTGCCTATCAGTGGAATCAACCTGCTCAGGCCTTTTAACGTTTTCTTTAAATCTAAAGCAAAAATGTGTTATGAGGTATAGTTACTAAGGGGCTCATTACGATGGCGGGCGGAAGCACCACCGCCGTGCTGGCGGATGCAAAAAGCACCAGTTACCGCCGGCACGCAGCAGTCCACACGCCCGTCCAATTACGATGCGAAAAGTAGGCCAAACACCGCCGGCAAGCCAGCAACACCGTCCGCCATCAAAGTGCGCCCGTACACGTAGCGGCGCAGCCCAACTGACACACACCGTCCAACGAAACACGTCCCGCCCGGCGCATAAATTACGATGCCGCAAACAAACGGCTCCCACGGCTAAGAGACACCGCACGTGAAAGAGAGGCGGTAACACGGACGCAGAGCACGGACAACGAAGAAGCGGCACCCCGAGCATGAATCCAGCACTGCAGGCCCTTCCCATGCTTCTGCTGATGCACCACCAAGGACGCAACGTACCGCGGAGACGCAGGTAGGCACACACACAACAAGTGCACGCAAACAGCGCACACAGTGCAAGGGCGGAAAAAGCGGACAACCCCCACCAGCGCGTGTACACTACACATCCACCATTGCATCCACATATGACACACAGGCCAAATCGTAACATCGCGGAACACATGTGTACACACCACCTGGGACTAGGAACCAACCACCCCGTCACGGCCCCAAAGCGCCGATGACGCCGCCACACATGCGCACAACGCAGAGGCCAACCGCAGCGCCATGCATGCGTCGCACACAGACACAGGGACACAACCAAGCAGCACACACATCAGCCCCACCCCGAACGCACATGACACGTGACAGGCCTGCCACAGACATGTCCCCAACGCCCAATTCACGGACAACACCCAACGCCACACAACCGACGCACACATGTCAGTGAAGTCACGCAACAGCAGGACACACCCCAGTGTAACAAACATGGCGTAGCACACAGCGGCGGCAATACCAACTAGGAGAAGCAGGGCCCCTTCGGGAAGAGGAACGCCAGTACCACACTGAAAAACCCATACCACCCTGCACATATGAACAAGACATATAAAACGGAACACCAAAGAGCACGGGGACCGACAACAGGTGGCCCAAGAATAACATTCACACACAAGGCCCAACGCAGAGCGGAAAGGCAGCCTGCCGCCCACACAAGGGAGAGCAGACAGCACTGAATGACCTTCCATTCCAACACCGAAACCACAGCCCTACGACAGAAGCCGGTGAATACAGCCATTGTCCAAGAATAGACCAACACAGGCATGCCGAGGAGACCGACCACAGGGCAGATAGCGCATATCACAGAAGCACACAACGGACGGGGAAGAAAGAAGAAAACACTCCCCCATGTCGGCCACATGCAAGTTAATTGGAAGGAGTCACACATCACTGACCTTGAACTGTCTGAGAAGCATGTGGGAAGAGGGCCCGTGTCCTCCAAACAAGCAAACAGAACACAAGTCCTGTCTCCCTACGACTACACAGAGCTCACAGCAACCTCGGAGCGTGCACATTGCAGACTGCACACACAGCCGGAGCACGCCACCACAACGCACCGCTGCGAAATGGCAACCGCAACACACCTACCCAACTACGCCGAACAGCTCAAGCTGTACAAAACCAACACTGATCCATACATTGGGATGCGATCTCCTGTCCCTGCTGAACGTAAGTTACCGACTGACTTACCGCATCACATTGTTCAGCTGCGTCATGCCCGTCTTCTACTGTCGGAGGTGTCCCTACCAGCATCCCGTCGAGATATGCCTCTCCAACCCGGCATGTCTGAAGGCGGACCTGCTACCACTACTCCTCCCTCTGGACGCACACGACAGGGCCTGCTCTGCCTATGGGGGCATGGCGTATGTGGCCAACATCGCACCCGCACTGAAATGGGACCACTGTGCCTCCACACGACGGATCATCGAGAACAGCTACATCGAATGTCACCCAGCATGCCCCATCATGCTCCTCCAAGGGACAACTTACGAACAACACCTTGACAGCCACCATCCGCTACATTGGCTGGCAAACATGTACACCACCAATGACATGGAAGCCCTGCTGGACGGCATCGCATACCTGACAACCTGTAAATACGTCGGACCACAACGCAGGTTCCCCGAGTGACCTATGATGTCCAACCCCGCACCCATGCTTAGCTTCCGCACGGACTGGCCAGTCACCACCACAACAGCCATACCAAACGACCGGCAACTGTAACCACACCATCAACGACATCGCCATGACATCGGATATGACCGGGACATGCACACTGTTCCCCATCACATCCAGGAACACCGCATGCATCGTGGGAGGCAGTGGCATGGGCTCTGTGTATCGCACCCACATGGACGGAACTGCACGAACAACCAGGACACGACATGGATCCAGTGCCCATGGACACACACACCGCTCAGTGGACATGAATAGGTCGCCTGGAGTCTGTGGGTGCTGCACCCCTCCCACCCCCGCCCCGGGAATCCCATACCAGGACCTTTGCATGGACGTCAAGTGCATACAACAACAACACGACCCCAGTGACTGTGACATGTCCAGTAACCACCACAGTGCAACAACAAGTGGCACGCCGCTGCATGCACGCAAGCACATGCCCTGATGTCATCTCACATGCACGCGTGCATGAGGAACAACCGCAGCAAACCTGTCACATGGAACTGAGATGGACTGTGCCCATGATGCCAAGCGGTCTGGTAGGCTACATGTATACCGTCTGTGTCAAAGTCCGCAGCTCCGCAGCTATACGTAAATGTACATTAGCACAGCCTTGGCCAAGCAGATGTCACTCTGAAGCCCACATCCCACATGCAACAGCCAATCACATGTAACCCCACACCCTATCCCATTTGCAATCATGCTCAGTATATCCTCAACATGTATTCCGCTGCCAGTAGTGTCCACTATACTGCATCACAGAGGACAGAAGACTCAATATAATGTTTGAAACCAAAACTGTCTCCGCTGACTCATTTCACAAGTACGAATGAGAGAGGATGAGAGTATGTGAAGTACACGGCAGTCGTGACATGACCATGTAGTCCACTGGTATTGGATGTCAACGCAAATGAGTAGCACAACTGTGGAAGACACACATGTGTCGTGTGAAGTCGTATGGACGCAGTGCTCAGGTGGGTGGGTGTGACGGGTAGATGCGCACATGCCAAGTTGGAGCACGCCGTGTTGGGAGGGGTCATGAACAGTACACCACCGCTTCCCTGGGCATTGTGAGAGGACACCTGTCGGGGGGAGTGAACACGTGTGTGCACAGCAGCCGGGCACACGTACAAAGCGGTACCAGGCGCACCTCAGCCCACCCTCTGTGGACAAGCTGGATCCTGTTGTGAGCCCGCCATGCCCCTTGACAAGGCACACACAGCCCCAGTCGACCAGGTGTAACCCCAACATAGTCAATCCGCAGAGGCGATACAGGGCACGGGATGGCAGTGGAGCATGGTGTGTGAGAGGTCTCCTCGCGCTCCTCCTGGTCATATCACGCAGGCAATAGAACCTCAACGTCTAGCATGGCACAAGTCAAATGGAAGTGTAGGGGGACGCACCACAGCACGAGCAGCACTGACGTCACGTGAGGTGGCTCGCACCATCCCATCCATTGCCCATCATACCAACCACGCCACATGCCATTGCGACTAAGTGCAAGCGCGTGCGCCACCACCCCCGAGCCCTCCCCAGAGAGGCCAAAGAGTGAATGTGTGGGCCATCAGCCACAGACGGACGCGGCCTGGCCGCAAGGGCAGCCACAGCCACTGGGTGTCGCAGGTGGCGGATCCGGAAGGCGAAGACTGTGATGCATAGTCCATGCAGGCCGGGTCTCCATTTGGGGCACCACGCAGGTGGACGGCGTCCCGCCACACATCATACCCTGAGACAGCCCACTCGTGCAACTGGACCCACACATACACTCCTTGCCCTCTCTGGTGCGAGCTTGGGGCTGCCTGTGCAAGCGCTAGCCTCGCAGGTGAGCATGCATATTGGGGGGCGAGGGGAGGACATGAGGGCTGGGGCGAAGATGACTGTATCACTGTCAGTTAGTACAAGGGATGACCCAGATGTGGAAAGGAAGAGACGTGTCCCGTGTGTACTGCAACTAGTCGCCAATCCAACTACCCCCCATGTCCGGAATGTAAGCCCGCACCTAGGCCCGCCCATCCGCCACATCGAACATACCACCAGCACGACAACCTTCCCATTCGAAACACTGACTGGGGGTGGCGACCAGTGAACAATCATGTGTAGCCTACCCACGCGTACATGTGGGCCCTCCATGATCCATGTCACCTGCGGCAAAGACATGACATGCGCAATGAGGGAAGTGAGGAGAGCTGTCCGCCCCACGCACAGAAGGTGCATCAGCTCCACAGACCCAGCAGCGAGTCCAGCAGGGGTCACATGTGCAGGGGCAGCTGTGCCTGGTGTGAAGGCACATGCATATAGACAGCACATCGACCAATGTGTAGTCTGCCCACATCCACAGTCCATCATCATGCGGACATAGGAATTGAACACAGGGCAACACATCTTAGTTGGTGCACCCACCGTGACCAACAATGCGCAATCATCGACGTACCCGCCCTGTGCATGGCCCCCCACCCAACGGAGGCACATCCAGTGCCACCATCCCACACACACAAGCCTTCCACGGAACATGCTGTGTCCAATGGTCAGTACAGAGTCAGCGCCCATCTGGTGGATCCTGAACTGGAGACACATGCACACACATGCCAGCTCCCACTATGTACGTCTGCCACCTGGCACGTGCAATGTAACCTCTCACCTGTGACGTGTGACTGCAAGCACACAGCCGTCTTGGCATGGGGCTGTCAATGTGGACACCTGTCAATGTTTCGGGAGGTGTGATCCGTACAGTGCTGTACATAGGGTGCAGTGCTGACACCTACTACTGTCTCATATCCCCTCGTGCCACAGGTCCCACTTGTTTTGGCCGCTCACCTGTGCCCACATCGTCGTCGTCGTGTGCCATACTCATCCAGCCTCGGAAGCAGTTCCATGCTCAGCAGCCACTCATGTTGCCGTGGCGTTGCCGCTTGACGAATATGCAGTCAGTCCCCATCAGCACGCCCCGCAAGTCATTGGGGCCTAGATCCCCATGTGCATGCACATGGCAGTGGTATGTCTCACTAGCCATTGCCATTGTTGGGAGACCTGTGTAAGTGTATTGTGGCCGTGCCGTCCCAGCTTGACAGCTGGGCTGTGGCTCATGTGCTTGCTCAGTCATGTCAGTGATGTGTATGCGAAATTGCTATGTGTTGTGTTGCTTTGACATGTGTCCTCTGCAATTTCCCTAGGCGGAGACCGAACATTGACCGCCCATACCAATTGCTGGTGGACATGGACGATACAGAGGTTATTAGGAAGTTTCGGCTGGACAGGCCAACCCTGCATCGACTGTGTGCCATGTTAGAACCCCATCTCCGTCCCCGCAGGGTGTATCCGACTGCTGTCACCCCCACGGCTAAGGTGATGGCCGCCATGCATTTCTTCGCCACTGGGTCATTCCAGCACACAGTGGGCAGTGGAGGAGGGATGTCCCAGCCCATGTTCAGCAAGGTGCTGAGGGATGTACTGGCAGCCATGATGCTGTACCGAAACAGGTACATCCGCTTCCCCAGGGCTCGTGAATTGGCGGCAGTGAAGGGTGCATTCTATGCCCTTGGCAGAATCCCACACGTCGTTGGAGCCATTGACTGCACACATGTTGGCCTTGTTCCACCACAGGCCACTGAGCACCTGTACCGCAACAGGAAGCACACGCACTCCCTGAATGTGCAAGTGGTGTGCCTTGCGGACATGGTGATCACCCACGTGTGTGCAAAGTTCCCAGGCTCGGCCCATGACGCACACATAATGCGCAACAGCATCTTGCCACGACTGATGGCCAATCTGCAACAGGATCGTGGCTGTATTGTCGGTGTGTATGTGGAGTGGTGTAGCGTGCTGGTTGTGCGATGCTGTCCCCTGTCCAGTTGGAATAGCAACGGTTCTCTGTGTCCCTCACACCCAGGTGACTCTGCGTACCCGAATGGGGCATGGCTGCTCAGTCCATTGAGGAATCCTCGCACCCCAGCAGACGTTCGATACAATGAGGCACATGGGAGGACCAGACGTGTGGTCGAGCGTACCTTTGGCCTCCTCAAGTCCAGGTTCAGGTGCCTGGACCGCACCGGGGGTGCACTGGCGTACTCCCCACAGAAGGTGTGCCAGATAGTGGTGGCGTGCTGCATGCTGCACAATCTGGCCATTCGGAAGCAGATCCCCCTCATTGTGGATGACGGAGATCAACCAGGGCCCCAGCCCGCAGACCAGGACAGCTCGAGTGAGGAGGACAGCGGAGAGGAGGAAGCTGGGAATGTGCGGCAGCAGCTCATCGCCCGCTACTTCACTTGACGGTGAGTGTCCATGTACGACGGCTGATGTGGCTGTATCTGTGCAGGTGTGTGTGTGCTGTGTCAGGGTGGCCGTTTGTTCACTACGTGCTGTGTGTCAACGCTCCATGGCCAGGGTAGTATGCCACTGTTGGTGACTGTGGCATTGTGCCCTATTGCTCTGTGCGATGTGTGTACATTGCTTGTAGTTGTTGACATATACTGTGTGATGGGTGTGTGACACACTCATTGAATGTGCTCCTGTTCTGTCTCCCACCCCTAGGTCCCTACAGGCCCTCCGGATTCCATTGCCATGCCACGCATCAGGTGCCTTTCCGCCCAAGGTGGCCGT
Source organism: Calotriton arnoldi (assembly GCA_963921515.1). NCBI lineage: Eukaryota > Metazoa > Chordata > Amphibia > Caudata > Salamandridae > Calotriton > Calotriton arnoldi. The sequence goes on from CAWUFW010001997.1 coordinate 2,416,445, forward strand.
TGTATTCCGTACAAATAAAACACAGGGCACAAACAGCAGTTAGTGAAAAAGGTGCATTTATTACAAACTGTGACATGTGATTGTGTGTAAGGTGATGACAAAAGTGGTGCGTGCAGTGACAATGAGCTGTCGGTCATGGCTGCGTGATGCTCAGGGTGTACCCACTGGTTCTATGTCCATAGTCCAACACACACATGCCATCCAGATGGCTGTGTGGAGTGGGATCGTAGTCCAAGTCAATGCAGTGGCTGGTCAAGGAAGGCTGGCTGGCTGCCTCACTTGCGTTTGGAGCGTGCGAAGTCCTCCCGGGAGATCGGTTTCCACTTCGGACGGCCCCTTCCACGTTTGCGAGGGGGTGCCTGCTTGCGACATGCTGGTGGTTGAGGTGTGCTCACTGGCTGTGGACGCAGGGGAACTGGACACTGCTGCTCGACCCTGCGCCCCGGCAGGTGGTGGCGGAGGGGGAGCTGCTATCCCTGGCCGTGTCCTCACCGCCACCACCAGCTGGCCCATGAGGTCCACGAGTTGACCTATACGGGCGTCCATGGACCTCAGCACCCCCAGCACCTCCCGCGTGTCTGAAGCAGACCTGACCCATTGTTCTTGGGCCTCCTCATAGGCCCCAAGGACTCTGGCCATTTGAGGCAGGGCATGGCTCCCAGGGGAGGCTGGCGTTTCCCTGACCCTGCTCCTCCTACCAGTCCTGCTGCCACCGGCCTGCCCACTAGCCACATTGCTCACCACGGTCCTCGCTGTGGCTCCCAGGGTGGATCCAGTCGGCCGGGCCACCACCTGCGCTGGGGCTGGTGCCAGCGAAGACGTGGTGGTGGTGGCGGCGGTGGTGGTCGGTGCGGCGATGGTGGCGGTTGCGGCAGTGGTAGTGGCCGCAATGACCGTGGGTGTGGCCGCAATGACCGTGGGTGTGGCCGCAACGACAGTGGCAGCAGGGGGCTGGGACTGTTCAGCAGCCCTGGATGATGGGTTGGTGGGTAGGAGGGGTCCTGGGGAGCGGCTGGGCCCTGCCACACCAGATGGGCCTGCTTGGTGGTCCGTGTCCGAAGAGGAGGTGAGATCCTCCACATCTGTGTGTCCTCGTTGGGGGCTTGTGGGCTGGCTGTGCTGGCTGCTGTCTCCATCCCCAGCATCCGGCAGTTCGTCACCTGTGGAGAGAATGAGATTTGTTATTGTGTTGCACCTGGCGAAGTATGTATTTGTCGTCTGACATTGACAGTTCGTGCAATCTCGTACATGGGTTTCCCGGAGGCGTGTGTGTGGCTGTGGCATTTGTAGTTGTGTGTGCTTGGCAATGGGACTGTGTGCTGTGCACATGTGGCATGGGACGGATTGGCCATGCCGATGGGTGTGTTGCTGTGCCCCTACTCATTGTGACTCTGGTGTATGCGGGCTCCTGGCCCATCCTGGGTCTGGTTTGTACTTTGCTTTTGGTGTTCAGATGGAACGCTTAGGAACGCATATGGCAACATGGGGGCCATGCCCCAGATTCGCATTTGGGAGGGAATATGCTTTTGGGGTTCAAATGGAACGCTTAGGAACGCATATGGCAACATGGGGGCCATGCCCCAGATTCGCATTTGGGAGGGAATATGCTTTTGGGGTTCAAATGGAACGCTTAGGAACGCATATGGCAACATGGGGGCCATGCCCCAGATTCGCATTTGGGAGGGAATATGCTTTTGGGGTTCAAATGGAACGCTTAGGAACGCATATGGCAACATGGGGGCCATGCCCCAGATTCGCATTTGGGTGGGAATATGCTTTTGGGGTTCAAATGGAACGCTTAGGAACGCATATGGCAACATGGGGGCCATGCCCCAGATACGCATTTGGGAGGGAATATGCTTTTGGGGTTCAAATGGAACGCTTAGGAACGCATATGGCAACATGGGGGCCATGCCCCAGATTCGCATTTGGGAGGGAATATGCTTTTGGGGTACATGCTGTGAGCCATGGGTGCCGAACGTGACATGTGTTGTGGCAGCATGACAGTGCATGGTTTGAGGTGTGTGCATGCTTGACATGGCCTGCATATTTGCTGTCTGTTGTGATTACTGGACATGGCATTGGACGCATCGTTATGAGTGAGTGATGGTTGTGTGTGAAAGCCAACGTATTGCAGTTGTCCCATCTCCTTGGTGTGCGTGCTGCCCTGTGCCATGTGCATCACTGCAGTGCTCGTGGGGGGTGTGGCCCATGTTGTGTGTTGTTGCTCACAGTGTGTCGTGCGCTTCATTGACTTCTGGCACATGGTTGGTCATGGGCATGTATCTTAGCGTGACTGCTGTATGTGTGGCAGCTGTGCGGATGACATGCCTTTCATGAGACTGGGGCTGACGGATGGGATGGATGGTATGTTGTATGTGCATGGTGTGTCTGTGTGTTTGATGGGTTCAGTGGTGTTCGTGTGCATTTATGTTGTTCCGCTCTGTTGCGTCTAGTGTTGTTTGTCTTACATAGGCGTAGTTGTGGGTTGTGTGGTTGACAGGCAGTAGGGGCTACATGGACAGGACTTCTATGGTGTTTCGGTTGTGTGTGATGAGTTGCACAGTGGCTGCCGTGTGGTACTATATTCAGTGTGGCTTGTGCATGCAGACGTGGCTCCTTGGGTGTTGCTATGTCTGTGATGGGTCATGTGGGGTGTGAGTCTGTTGTTCATGTCCGTGTGCACATTGTTCACTTGTTCGTGACGGTGGGCGGTGCTGCGTGTTCGTCTGCTACGTGACATGTCCCATGTGTTGGTCGTGTACCGGTCCTCATGCCTCCAGTAATCCAGCCCTGTCCAGTTTCCCACCTGCAGGTTGTTCGTGCGTGCACTGTACTGGATGCCACATGGCTCTAAGCGGGGGTGCTCCATGTTGCAGGTCTGTGGGGGTGGGGGGTGTTGTGGGTCGTGGGGGTGGCTGGACACCCACTGACACCGATTGCTGTGGACCGTGATGTCTGCCTTTCGGCTGTCGTTGTGCACTGCGGTGGCTGACACGTGGCTGTGGGGTGTGGGGGATGCTCCTCCTTGCTGTGCTGTGGGACTAGGGGCCTGGTGTGTGTTGTACTTGGGCTGTCCACCGTCCCACCCACTGCACTTTGTGTTCCTGCCACTTACCTGTTACTTGTCGGTTTGTGCAGCTGTGGCGGACACATGGGTGTGGTGGGTGCTCGTTGTGGCGCTTCTGGCATATTTGGGGACCTGTTGGTGGTTACGTGGCTGGCTGAATGTACACATGTCCCCACGCATCTTACAGTTGTTCTGTTTGGGCTGTGTGTGGTGGTGTCTGTTGCATGTGTGTGTTGTGTATTGTGTGCTGGACATGGGGGTGTTTGTCCCTGGGAGCTGTGGCATGGTGGTAGTGCATGTGAGTACATAGCGGTGTGCTGGTATACATTAGTTTGTACTTACCAGCCTCCACTCCCCCTGCTAATCCGGCGAGGATCTCGGGATGGATGATGACTCGCACCTTCTCCTCCCACGCTTTGAAGGTCTTGAAGAGCGCGGGATTCCCTCCGCCAGTGACGGCAGCCAGCTCTCTGTTTTTGCCCTCCTTCTTCTTGACCAGGCTCTTGACGTCATTCCACCGTTTGTTAATTTCGACTCTGTTCCTGGGCAGGGTCCCGACTGCATTGACCTGGTCTACGATCCGGTTCCACATTCTGTTTCTGGTGGCTAGTGGTGTGTGTTGGACCATGTTCCCATAGATTTGTGGGTGCACCTTGATGATTTCGTCGACCATGACCGTCAGCTCAATGGGCGTGAACTTGGGCATTCTTTGTGGTGCCATGGTGTTTGTGGTGCTGGTGCGGTGTGTGTTGTGTAATGTGCAGGGGGTTTGTGGTGCCGGTGTTTGGTGGTGGTGGTGGTGGTGGTTGTGATGTGTGCGTTTCTGTGGTGTGCTGTTGTCCTTGCTGTGTCACTGTGTCCTCTCCTCTCTCTGGTTTGCAATGTTGCAAGGGGTTGTGGTCTGTGGGAGTGCTGCTTTTGTACTCACCTATGTGGGTGTGTCCTCATGGTCTGTTGTTTTCAGGTGTGTTGTGTCTGGGGTTCTGGCCTTTGTAGTTTTTGTTTGTCCGGGGGGTGTTTTCGGGATGTGTACTGTGCTTGTGTATTTGTGCGTGCCTTGCTGTGTGGACTTGTTGGCCATGTTGTGTGCTATTGGTTTTGTGAGCGGATGGTTTCTGTGCAGGGACGTGGGCGCCATGGCTTCTGCCGTGTCGATTCTCATCGGCGTAGTTTGCGCTGGCGGGCGGTATATTTGTAGTTTTCCCGCGCTCATGGCGGTGCGATCGTAATTTCACGTGCGGTGTGTCGGCCGTGAGGGCGGGCGGTTTTGTGTTGTCGTGCGTGTTTCCGTCCGTGGCGGGCGGTTTGACTCCGACTCGGACGATGGCGGGCGGTATTTTGTGTGATTTTTCCGCCGATGGCGGTTTTCGGTTTGTGTAATCGTAATGGCGTGGTCGGTGTTCAGACGGTGTGTGCGGGCGGATTTTTGCCGCTTCCATGCCTGGCGGATTTATTTACGCCGGGTATCGTAATGGGCCCCTAAGATTTAAAACACACATAGAATTATTTTATAATCTGCATTTGAGAATTTTCGGAAATATCAATATATTTTGAAATTCTGCCAATATATTTTTTTCATTTGGTCATCACTGCCAGCCCCGTCCCTTGGAAATTCACTGCATTCTGCATAGTTCTATTATGGAGCGGAAAGTTGTAATTTCACTCAGACCGAACTGTAACATTACATTTCAAGGTCAGCTTTAAACATGGCATTGATTTTATTTGTGCTTAGTTCATTTTGGATGTGAACTACACTACCAGATTAAAGGTGTTCAGAAGCAAGGCGTTAAACAACAAGATTTGCAGTGGAGTATCTAGAATTGAATTTTAGTGGGACACACATTGGGCCACATATATATGTATATGTTCACTGAAAAATCAAAGGTTACGGGGACGTTTTAGTTAATTTTTCGAAATATTACACTCACTGGATGATGTGATCAGTGATGTCATTTGAAGTGTCATCAGTGATGTCACTGACCATGTCATTAGTGATGTAATATGTGAGGTCATAAGCAGTGCATTGCAGGGGCATAAGTTAGAATTAGCTCAGGTAATTATAACTGCTGAATTTCTATGGTTTTGTACAAGTGAAATACAAGCCTAACTATTTCCTAACTATGATGCCTCTGTTCTCCTTCACTTTTTCAGTGAATTTGTAAGGTTTCTCAAATTGCATTTGTAAAATATTATCTCCCTCTAATGTTTAATCTTTTAATTTGTAGGGTTTATTTTTAATACTACGTGTATTACAATTTATTTTTTATTAATTAAGTTTATTAAAATACTATAGCTATTCTTATTTTACAAATCTACTTTTTATCCATTTTAACATATAAAAATCACATATTTACCTAATGTAAAGTAAAAGAAGTTTTTTTAATGCAATTAAATAAATTACAATTTTTTTTTTTTTTTGGGGTACCCTGGTACCTTCACAGGTCCCAAAACATAGACGGTCTTCTACTCTTTGGTTTTTACTCCCAATCACTTGTTCAGTATGAATCTGCGATTTCAGATCTGCAGATTTGACTAAAACTTTACAAGTTACTGCTCATATGTACACTCCTCCATTGTCATTAATAACATCAGTGGAAACCTATTTACAGGTATTTATAAACCATCTTATATCTGTTTTCCCCAAAATTTACTAATTTTACAAGTTTCAGGGATTTGCAAATTCACACACCGGAACTGCAAAATCATGCGATAACACACCCAATCCTTGCCTTCTGATTGTACGCATTAGGACCCCACCCTTTCATATGGAAAACCACACCCAAAGACAGTTACTTCTCCTGTGAAGTCCCTAGAAGGAGGATTGAGAAGCAGCAGTTCTGTGCTTTCAGACAGTGGCTGAAGCTACATTGTCCGTCCAAGATGAGGATCCACAACCTCTTGACAATGAAGAAGAAGACACACCACCTTGCAGAAAAGAAAGCGGTGTGGCAGCACTTCACTGGGGAAAAAAATGTATCATCAAAATATGTCAAGTGCCCCTTTCCCATCCGCCGGGGCATGAGGCAGGGATGCCCCTTGTCCCCCCTCCTGTTCACCCTATCCATAGAGCCCCTAGCGGTGTGGGTACGTCAGGACCCACTGATCCGGGGGATAGTTTGGACACAGGAATACTCAGACAGAATCGCGCTATACGCTGATGATGCTCTTTTCTTTATGTCGGACCCGTGGTTCTCGGGGCCCGTGTCCTCCAGATTCTTCGGATTTTTGAGGAAACCACTGAGTTGAGCACCAACCTATCTAAATCCACACTCTTTCCTATTTGCGGGGAGCAGAGTCAAGCGTGGGCTTCCGAATTATCCATTGCTACTACAGGATGTAAGTACTTGGGGGTCTTTATATCACCGTGCCCTAAGGCCTCGTGGGCGCATAATATCGCCCCACTACTCCTGGCTGCCCGCAATGAGACAACGGTTTGGTCCCAGTTGCCTCTATCTTTATATGGCCGATCCGCTATCTTCAAGATGGTGTCCCTGCCGCGCCTATTATTATATCGACTTCAGAATTTTCTGTACACTATCCCTCTTTCATGGTTTACGCAACTCAATCTTGAATAGATTCCTATGGCAGGGAGGTGCGATTCGGGTTGCACTTCGCACTTGTGCACAATCCACTTTTTGCGGCGGCATTGCAGCAATTATTCCGCCTCTCATCTTTTGGTGATAAACGAATGGTGGTATGGGTCCTGGTTGGATCCAGCCTACGCAGTCGAGCGGGAGGCCATGGTTGGCACCCCCTTGCTGCATCTCCTGTACAGTAACGCATCCCTAGAAGTGCTCCCCCTAGCTTGTCTGACAGACATACAAATCTGGAGACGCACAGTTAAATCCATGGGATGGTGGGGCAGATTAACAGGCTCTACTCCACTTTGGCAGGGCACATACCTAAGGCCCGTCTCCGCTCTGAATGGGTTCCGTAAATGGGACCTTATTGGGATCTCTACACTTGGGGATATCATGCAGGGCACTACCCTTAAGTCTTTTCAGCGGTTGCAATCTGACTATGATTTGCATAAATCTCAGTTTCATCGCTATTTGCAACTTCGACATGCCCTAGACCCCCAGATTCCTCATTTGGAGGCCCTACCAGAATTCCACCCGCTAGAAGGTCGCCTACTGATGGGGGACATAGGGGATCATAAAATCAGACAAATTTATCAGACGCTTAACACACACACTAAAACCACCATACACAAAACTAGAGTGGCATGGGAGGCCGATTTGCCGACCCTCACGGACGATGACTGGACGGAAGCCCTGGCTAGTCCCCAGTATGCGGTGGTGTCTTCCCGGTACCGACTCATCCAGTTTAAATACCTCCACCGGGTATATTCCACTCGTCTTAGGCTGTGGAAAATTGGTGTTATTCAGTCTCCTCTGTGTCTCCGCTGCAGCGGCGATGACGGTTCCTTTCTCCATACTGTGTGGAGCTGTACGGGGATTCAGCCATTCTGGACTCGAGTGACGTCCTGCCTGGGTCAGGTTCTGGCATGGACCATCCCGCTCGACCCCATATTGTTGCTCCTACATAGCATGGATGACATAGGGGGGAACCGCTACAAGCAGCACCTCCTATTCTTAGGTCTTACCCTGGCCAAGCGTGATATCGCACAACATTAGAACCCTTCGTCCCCACCTAGCATTGCTGGATGGAAAAAAGCATTGGACAGATGTATGACTGCGGAGATTGTTGTTTTTCAGGCGAGAGCGTGCCCGCAGAAACATAGGAAGATATGGGCCTTCTGGGCCACATACAGAGGTATCGATCTGCCCCCACTACCGCAGTCCGCCTCCCATGATCCCATTGAACAATTGGTGGTCAGAAACTCACCTATTTAGTCCGATGACTTTGACTTTCTGTGATCGAATATCGGTTTATAGTGTGCATGCAATACTCTCTGGGTGTGTTCGGTGTTGTTTGATGTATTTCTGGTCTGCTGTTCCGCAGGTCATATGGGTTTTGTATGATGTACCTAGAAACCGTATGCCACGCTCACTATTTGTATTATCCTTGCAGGGCTTTGCCCGTATGGTACTTTTGAAAATAAATAAAAATTTGTTGTTAAAAAAAATATGTCAAGTGCACAATTTGTGGCAAGCAGTTATCCAGAGGCACTGCAAAGACATATTTGCATGGGATAAGTTTTATGTGGAAGCACCTACAAACAATTGATGAGAAGGTGTACAACCAGATGATGCAAGAGAAAGCATGTGCAAAAGGACAGACAAACTCTACAGCAGCCTTGGGAGAACCATCTCCATCTGCACTCCTTATAATACCAGCTGCCTGTGAGGAATTAACTGACTTGGATACTAACTGCACGAAATGTCACATGCTTGTCGCTGTAAAGATGTCTTCTGTGGGTGCCTTTTTGGATACAGTGAAGAAGAATTGCTCTTAGGTTTTCTTTTTTTTTTCATTCAAAGACTACAAAATGTTTGTTGAGAGTGAAGCCAGTTGCTTCTTTGCATTTCCCCATCCTTACCCTTTTCACCGCCTTCTTTACTTTTTGTTAAAAAAAAACAAGATTTTTTTTAAAAAACCAGTTAAAAAACCCTTCTAGAAAAACAAACGGTTCTTGTTAGAGCCACCATCTACTCAAACAAAGAGCTAACTCTGGGTGTGACAGTGTTTGTATCAGTATGTGCATGAGTGTGCGCCTAGCGGTGTTAGTGTATGTGTTAGTGTATGCATTAGTGAGTCCCTGGGTGTGTTAGTGTATGCATCAGTATGTGCCTCGGTGTGTTAGCATATGCATCAGCATGTGCCTGAGTTTGTTATTGGATGCATTACTATTTGGCTGGGTGTGTCAGTGTCTTCATTGCTGTATGCCCGGGTTTGTAAATGTGTCCATAGATACGTCCCCGGGTGTGTCAGTGTATGTGTCAGTGAATGCCTGGGTGTGTTATTGGATGCATCAATGTTTGTTTGACTTTATCAGTGTCTGAATTGCTGTATGCCTGGGTGTGTCAATGTCTGTATTGCTATGTCCCTGGGTGTGTCAGTGTATGCCTGGGTGTGTTATTGGATGCATTTAACGTTTGGCTGGCTGTGTCAGTATCTACATTACAGTATGCCTAGGTGTGTTAGTGTGTGCATTGAAAAGTCCCTGGGTGTGTCAGTGTCTGCATCAGTGTGTGCCTGGGTGTGTTAGTACATGCATTACTGTTTAGCTGGGTGTGCCAGTGTCTGTGTTGCTGTATGTCTGGGTGTGTCAGTGTTTGCATTGGTATGTCCCGGGGTGTGTCAGTGTATGTGTAAGTGTATGCCTGTGTGTATTATTTGTGTGTATTATTTGCGTGTATTATTGGGTGAAATATTGTTTGGCAGGCTGTGTCAGTGTCTGCATTGCTGTATGGTAGGTGTGTCAGTGTCTGTATTGCTATGTCCCTGGGTGTGTCACTCTATGCATCAGTGTATGCCTGGGCGTGTTATTTGATGCATTAATGTTTGCCTGCCTGTCTTAGTGTCTGCATTGTTGAATGCTTGGGTGTGTCAGTGTCTGCATTGCTATGTCCCAGAGTGTTTCAGTGTTTACGTCAGTCTATGCTTTGGTGTGTTATTGGATGCATTAGTATTTGGCTGGATGTGTTAGTGGCTGTATCAGTGTGTAGTTGGGTGTGTTTGTTACTGTATTAATGTGTGTCTAGGTGTGTAAGTGACTCTACCAGTGTGAGCCTGTGTCTGTTAGTACTTCTGTTTGTGTGTAGCTGGTTGCATGAGTTGATGTACTGATATGTGCCTAGATGTGTTAGTAACTGTATCAATCTGTCCTTGGGTGTGCGTCCTCAAAAGGTAAAATTATAGAACAACACTGCAAAAACTAATTAGTAAAGTACATTTCCCCAATATATGGTGCCATTGATCTGCATGAAAAGAAAAAAACTGAAATGTTTGTTCATTTTATCATTATTAGATTTGCTAAAGTAACTTACAGTTTCAACAATGCATAAAGACATAATTCTAACAAATAACTAGACATTTCTCATACTGTAAAGCTATATTGTAATATGAATAAGCCTTTCAATTTCCCTTTTTTTACTGTTCTTATCTGCTTTACCCATACACCGCAAACAATGCACTTTTTATGAAGACATCATAAATCAGTGGGGAAAAACAATCTTAAAGATTGTACATCTGCCCTCCCCCCCACCAAATCTGCACACTAACTTATTGCAATTAAGGATCACTGGGTTGCACTCACTATAAATAAACATAACACAACTTATTTAACTCTTATAAACCATTATTAACTATTTACAAATATAGGTTTCTACACAATCTTTTCAAACACATGGATATATATCTCTACAAAACCACAAAAGAAAGTGATGTTTGGAACTACTTTACTGTACCTTCTGGGGAAAAGAAGGTTGCAGCTAAATATGTGCAGTGTAATATTTGTGGCATACAGTTACCCAGCAGTGCTGCCAATAAGTATTCACATGGGACAAGTTCCAATTGTACGCACTTAAAACCAATTCATGAAAGGGTGTGCAACTGAAACATGCACAGGAAACCAAGTGTAGCACAATATTCCACCACTAGAGCACCCTTGGGAGAACGTTGATCAGCTGTGGTTATTAGAATACCAGCAGCCTGTGAATATTTGAGTGAGTTATTTTACTCACTATGTGAAATGCCGCATGTTTGCCACTGTAAAAATGACTTACGTGGCTCCATTTTCCCTACTACTGTACCTGTGTGAATGACTGTATAGGTAGGTGTGTTTGTGACCCTTACATTAACTTAATAGTAAATATATTTATAACTTTACAAGTATTTTTTTAATATATTACAATACAATCTAACCCAAACAATTAACAAACATAACATTTAACTATTTACAAATACAGAAACACAATGAAACAGACTCCTAGAAATGTAGAAGAAATAGATGAATGGGTACAAGGGAGGTGTAGACGTGCTCATGTGTATAAATGAGAGTGTAGTAGTATTTGTAGGATTTTCCAGGATTAAACTGATACAGTACGACCCCCACCCTTGTACTTGCAGTGCTGTTGTTTATTTACTTTACCTCTGCAAATATTGAGATGAATGAGTACTGGTGTCGTTGTTATGCTGAGCTTAACTACATTTTGTGAAATGTAGGAACACTAGCTTCGTTTCTAACCCTGAGTTGTGCAAAATATTCATGGGGTCACTTACATTACTTTCTTAGAGAAGCAAACTCTAACATTAAACGTATCATCCACTGAGCTTCACATGTGAAACACTATATTGAAAAAGTGGGTGTAGAGAGAGATTTGGAAGAACCGCTTGTTATTCTAGTGAATGGTGTGCCCACGAAAAACAAAAACATCTGTCAGGAACTAGTGGAGGTAAATAAGGTGAAGAAAGCTATACTATATCTTAAAGACAATAATGTGTACTATAAAGATGTAGATGTTCTCTAACATGGAAGTTGCATGAGGAAAGAGATGTTGCCTACAAGTGGACAGTTTGAAAAGTGGTTTGAAGTAGATCTGAAGAAATATATGAGCCTTACAGTATCTGTTAGATTTGGGGGTCTCTAGTTGGCAGAGGTAGGTACCTTTGACCAAATAGGTACCCTTGCGTCTAGTCAGGGTAAGGGGCTACACTCCTAAAATAACCCCTGCTCACCCCCTTGGTAGCTTGGCACGAGCAGGCAGGCTTATCTCAGAAGCAGTGTGTAAAGCATTTGTGAACACATACAGTAATATAGTGAAAACACTACAGATGGACACCACATAGGGTTAGAAAAATAAGTATTCTTTATATAGACTTAACACAAGACCCAAATGACAAAAATCCACAATACAGTATTCAAAAATAAGACTTTAGATTGGTAGAAATAGTTTAGTTCACTTTAGATTGTAAATGCGACACTTTACTCTCAATGTACCTTGGATGCGAAACGCAAAACAAACAAAAGGGTCGCAGGGAAGGTGATGCGTCAGTTCCTTACACGCAAGAACGGTGATGCATCGGTTCCTTGCTTCGGGGGAGGTGATGCGTCGGTTCCTTACTGCAGCGCAGTGGAGGTGATGCGTCGGTTCCTTACCAGAGAGGAGGTAATGCGTCGGGTTCTTTACCGCATGGGGAGGTGATGCGTCGGGTTCTTACTGCGCTCCGGTTACGATGCAACAAGATGGCGCCTCGATGCGACGATCCGGTGCGATGCGACAAAATGGCGTCTTTGATGCGATGCGACAACGTTGGATGCGATGCGTGCACACCCGACGGCCGTGCGGCAAACTCAGTAACTTCTGAGCCGCGACAGGCCCTGCGACACGCTTCTCCGGTGATACGCCAGCAACCTCTGCGGCAGCGACACGCTTCTCCGGAGATGCGACGCGCTTCGTCGGTGATGCGACGGCGAACAGCTGCGGCGGCGGCACGCTTCTTCGGTGATGCAATGGCAACTGCTGCGGCGGCGACACGCTTCTCCTTGTTGCGTCGTGCTTCCAGCTCCCAGCGACACGCAGTCTCTCAGAAGGCCCAACACAACAGCAGGCACTTCAATTCAGGGGGGAGCTGGTAGTGAAGTCTTGTATCCCTGAGACTTCAGTCAGGAGGCAACCTCAATGTGAAAGCACAATCAGTCCTTTTCTCCTTTCTTTGGCAATGAAGCAACCACTGCAGGCCAACCCCCAAACAGCACACAGCACAAGGGTAGTCTCCTCCTTCAGTTTCTTGGTTCTTCTCCTCAGCAAAGGTTCATCTTGATTCCCAGAAGTGATCTAAAGTTCTGGGGTCTGGGTCCCCCTTTTTATACACACAAATCCTTTGTCTCTGAAGGCAGAGAGTGTCTCTACCTAGTCCAAACCAGTTCTGGGTGCATTCTGCCAGTGCACAACTTCTTCCTTTGTCAGTGTGGGCCAGGGTCCTCAGACGCACCACAGGAGGTGGAGCCAGCATTGTGGAAGGCAGGCACAGCCCTATTCAGGCCCAGGTGCTACTCCTCCCACTACTCCCAATGCAGGTAGGTCTATTCAGCCTAGTGCTGACTCGCCCTGTCTCCTGGAGCCACCCCAGCCCCTGTCACTCACAAACCAGACATGCAATACACAACCTAGCAGAGGCAGGCTGGATGGTTAGGCAAGAAAATACCTACTTTCTAAAAGTGGTATTTTCAAACACAGAATGTTAAAACCAACTTCACTAAAAGATGTATTTTATCATTCTGAGTTCAGGCATACTAAATTCGTTTTTCTACCATGTTCCCTGGGTCAGTTAGGATTATAAGATGTTATAATCAAACTGCCCATTCTGGCCTATGGGAGCAGGTAGCCTTGCAATAGTGAAAAACGAAAATGGCTGTAATTCACTATCAGGACATGCCACACACATCAGGGCATGTCCTTCCTTTTACATACAATGCACCCTGCCCTTGGGCCTACCTTAGGGGTGACTAATATGTAGAAAAGGGAAGGTTTAGGGACTGGTAAGGGGGTGCACTCACCAAGTCAACATGGCAGTACTAGACTGCACACAGGCTCTGCAATGGCAGGCCTGAGTCACACTTTTCAGGCTGCTTCTGTGGGTGGCACAACCAGTGCTGCAAGCCCACCAACAGCATTTGATTTACAGGCCCTGGGCACACACGGTGCACTGTACTAGGGTCTGACAAGTAAATCAAATAATCCAATCATGGAATCACTAATCCATACAACAATTTACCATAGGGAGCACTTGCACTTTGGCACTGAATAGCAGTGGCAAAGTGCCCAAAACATCTAGACCAGCAAAAACATAGCAAAACACAGGAGGCAACAGCAAAAAATGGAAGGGAGACTCACGCCAATGGTGCCAGGTCTAACACGTGTTCCCTCCAGCTGAAATGTGGGGAGAACTACCCTACCTCTTGGGAGTTCTCTTTACTAAGGTGGAAAAATCTGGACAGACCATCAGCATTGGCGTGTTCTGTACCAGGGTGGTGTTCCACCATGAAGTCCATCCCCTGTAGGGAAATGGACCACCTCAACAGCTTTGGATTCTCACCCCTCATCTGCATCAACCATCTGAGGGGCCTGTGGTCTGTCTGAACCTGGAAGTGAGTCCCAAACAAGTATGGTCTCAACTTCTTCAGTGCCCAGACCACAGCAAATGCCTCACGCTCAATCGCACTCCACCTCTGTTCCCGTGGAAGTAACCTCCTACTGATGAAGGCTACAGGTTGGTCTAGGCCCTCCTCATTCATCTGTGCAAGAACAGCCCCTACACCATGCTCTGAAGCGTCTGTTTGAACAATGAACTCTTTTGAGAAGTTGGGTGCCAGGAGCACGGGCGCCGTGCACATGGCAGTCTTCAGGGCATCAAAAGCTTTCTGACAGGTGTCAGTCCAGTTCACTTTCTTGGGCTGATTCCTGGAAGTCAGCTCTGTCAAGGGTGCAACTATGCTGCCATACCCCTTGACAAACCTCCTGTAATACCCAGTGAGTCCTAAAAAGGCTCTCACCTCTGTCTGGGTCTTGGGGGTTTCCCAAGCCAGGATGGTATCAATTTTGGGCTGTAGGGGCGCCACCTGGCCGCTCCCAACCTGGTGTCCCAAATACACCACGGAACCCTGCCAGATCTGGCACTTACTCGCCTTGATCGTGAGGCCTGCCCTCCGCAGCGCCATCAACACTTCCCAGAGGTGGTGCAGATGTTCTTCCCAACTTGCGCTGAACACTGCAATGTCATCTAGGTAGGCGGCACTGAAATCCTCCAGTCCAGCCAACACCTGGTTGACCAACCTCTGAAAGGTGGCAGGGGCATTCTTCATCCCAAAGGGCATAAACCGGAATTGGTAGTGCCCATCTGGTGTGGAGAATGCTGACCTCTCTTTTGCCCCATCAGTTAAGGCGACCTGCCAGTACCCAGACGTTAAATCAAACGTGCTGAGGTACCGGGCAGCCCCTAACCGATCAATGAGCTCATCAGCTCTGGGGATGGGGTGCGCGTCAGTCCTGGTGACTGAATTGAGTCCTCGGTAGTCCACACAGAACCGGAGTTCGGGTGTCGCACCAGGCGCGGCAGCCTTTGGGACCAAGACCACTGGGCTGGCCCAAGGGCTGTTAGAGGACTCAATCACCCCTAATGCAAACATCTTGGAGACCTCCTCCTTGATGCAAGCTCTCACCCTGTCAGTCACTCTGTAAGTCTTGTTCTTAACAGGAGGACTGTCCCCAGTGTTCACATCATGGACGCACCACTCAGTGACACTAGGGGTCAGGGAGAACAGGCCAGGAAACTGTCCCAACAGTTGGCGACAGTCATCCTGCTGCTCAGGGGTCAGGGTGGAAGAGAGGTTTACACCATCCACTGACCCATCTTGCTCTGTCACAGACAGGAGGTCAGGAAGAGGCTCAGTCTCCTCCTCCATTCCATCATCTGTTGCTAGGAGCATGCCCACTTCGGACCTCTCCAAGTGGGGCTTCAGGCGGTTTACATGCAGGACCTGCAAAGGGTTCCTAGGAGACCGCAAGTCCACCAAGTAGGTGACATCACTCTTGCGCTCCACCACCTCAAAGGGTCCGGTCCACTTATCCTGGAGCGCGCAGGGCTCCACTGGGGCCATGACCCACACTTTCTGACCAGGCTGAAGCTCAATCAGAGTGGCATTCTGATCGTACCACTGCTTCATCTCCTCCTGGCTGGCTTCCAGATTCACCTGAGCGAGTTGCCTGAAATGCCGGGTTGGGTTTCTGAAGGCCAGCATGTAGCTATATACATCCTGGGGAGGTTTCCTGGGAGCTTTCTCCCAGCCTTCCTTTACCAAACTCAGAGGTCCTCTTACCGGGTGACCATACAGCAGTTCAAAGGGGCTGAACCCTAGGGACTTCTGTGGCACCTCTCGGTAAGCAAAGAGAAGGCATGGCAAGAGGATGTCCCACTTACGCCTCATGGGTTCTTCCAGACCCATAATCATGCCTTTTAGGGTCCGGTTGAATCTCTCATCCAGCCCATTACCTTGGGGGTGGTAAGGAGTGGTGAACTTGTATATCACACTGCACTCCTGCCACAGGGACTTCATATACTTGGAAATGAAGTTTGTACCACGGTCTGACACCACCTCTCTGGGGAACCCCACACGGGAGAAAATCCCCATCAACGCACGTCCCACCACGGGGGCCGTCACAGTCCAGAGAGGGATGGCTTCCGGGTACTGGGTGGCATGGTCCACCAAGACCAGGGTGAACCTGTTGCCCATGGCTGTCTTGGGATCCAGAGGCCCCACAATGTTAATGCCCACCCTTTCAAAGGGGGTGCTGACCACAGGGAATGGCTGGAGAGGAGCCTTGTGCTTCCTCCCACTCTTTCCACTTGCCTGGCAAGTCTGACAAGTCCTGCAATGAGTGTCTGAACTCTTGCGCATCTGGGGCCAATAAAAGTGGGTGACAAGCCTCTCAAAGGTCTTGTCCTGCCCCAGATGTCCTGCTAAAGGCACATCATGAGCCAAACCCAGTAGGAAGGCTCTGAAGCGCTGGGGTACCACCAGCACACGGGCTGACCCAGGCTCAGCAACCTTAGGCTCGCTATACAGGAGACCATTCTCCCAGTAGATCCAATGTGATCCAGACTGATCACCTGCTGCCTGGTTTGTGGCCTGTTGCCGCAAACCCACAAGAGAAGGGCACTTGTTCTGCTCCTCACAGAACTCTTCCCTGGAGGGGCCTCCTTCCTGCTGCCAATGGGTCAGCTCTGGCAGGTCCCGCAGTTCAGCCACCTGTTCCCCTGTAGGTTCCAGGGCATCCCCCTCAAGGTCTGCCTCCTCCTGGACTGTGGGAACCACGGGGCGGTTTCCCATGCCCCCTGCCTCTTCTCTTCAAGGCAGGCACCTGGGCCACTCTTTCAGGCTCCAGGTCCTCTTGAACACCCTTACTGGCTGCCATAGACCGGGTGGTCACACACGCCCAGTCCGGCAAGCCCAACATCTCTAAATGTGCATCACGCTCCACCTTAGCCCAAGGGGAGCTCTCCAAGTCATTGCCCAACAGACAGTCAACAGGCATGGCTGGCCTCACAGCTACTTGAAGAGTACCTGAGACCCCCCCCACTCAAAGGGAACCTGAGCCACCTTGCAGTGGCTCTCTGTGTTGTCAGCGGCAACAACTGGGTAAAATGCTTTGGGGATTACCTGCTCTTCAGACACCAGCCGACAACTGCCAGCTGTCACACTGGCTCCGGTGTCTCTGAGAGCCTCCACCCTTTGGCCATTGATGGTCACCCACTGCCTGTACTTCTTAGTGTTATCAGGCAGCTGGGTCCTGGGGACCACCTCGCAGTCTCCTAAAGAGATGAGGGACATCTCTGCGGGACCCCACCCACCTTGGGCACCCAACTCCTCCCCCAGGGCTACACTAGCGATCTGCCGGGGTGGTGCACCAGTGGGTGCTGTTTTCCCATACATGGGACATCTTGAATCATAAGAGCAGTGGCCCACTTGACCACACTAAAAACAGGTCTTGTGCCCCCTGTGAACAGGCTTATCTGTCGGGCCCCTGCCTTCTTCTCAGGTGGAGGCTGGGAACCCTTCCCTTGGTTCCCTTGGGGATTACTTTGGGGCCCTTTCTGGAACTCCCTCTGTTTACCCTTGTCCCCCCGAATCCTCTGCTGGGGACCCTGCCCACCTTTGGTGGAGTCTCCCACATGACCCTTGTGGACCCGGGTGCTCACCCAGCGGTCCGCCTCCTCAGCAAGCTTCCTAGGGTTAGTCAGCCTACTATCAATAAGGTGCTGGCGTAGCTCTGGAAAACAATTTCCTGACAAGTGCTCCCATGCAATCAAATCAAAGAGCGCTTCAAAATCATTCACTTTGCTACCCTTCACCCAACCATCCAATGCTCTGCAAAAAAAGGTTACATATTCCACCCAAGTACTTGACTCCAACTTTTTACAATTTCTAAACCTCTGCCTATACAGTTCAGGAGTCAACCCATACCTGGACATCAATGCTTCTTTCATATGACCATAAGAATTGTGGACTTCAGAGGGCAAGTCTAACAAGGTATCCCGCCCCTCACTAAGGAACCGCCCCCACAACCCCGCTCCCCAATCCTTCTCAGGGACCCGGTGGGAGGACATAGCTACCTCATAGGCCTTGCACCACTGACCAATATCATCATTTTTATAAAATTCTTTCACCACATCTTTAGGTATATACACTCGTGCTTCAACAGGCATGGACGGTGTGCTGCCACCAGAGGGAGTAATCTCTAAGCTCCTGGCTTTCAATTCCAACTCCCTCAAAATTCTCTCATGCTCCAACTGCATCCTCTTTTCCTCTAGGGCCAATTTCTTCTTTTCCAATTCCAACTGCCCACCCATCTTGAGCTTGGTTAACTCTATTTCATGCATCCTACTTCTCTCCCTGTCCTCCAGCTCTCCTGGGGACAGGCCTTTGGAAGAAAGTCTGCTACCTGTTGGGGAAGGTGCTTTCCTCCCCCCTGGACCCAATGGCCCATCTAGCTGCCCCTCTGCCTCTTCAGCCCCCTCCTCATGCTCTTCCACATGCTCAGGGGTATTTCTTGCTTCCACCCAGGCCCTCAGCGCCTTTTGGTATTCATCCTTCTTGGTGAGGCCTGGAGTAGCAACTTTAAATCTCCTGCAGAAGCACTTCAGCTGTTTCACAGTGTAGGTTTCTAGCTTTTCTTCCTCAAAATCTAAATCCATAGATGCGATGGATGCTGCTTTGCTCATGGTGTCAAAAGTTGGCAGTTCTTGACAAAAATAGAAATCCCAGGTAAAACAATCTACCAAAATGTATGTGGTTGCGTTTGGTCTGCACTCACCAGTAGTGTACACCAATCACTGTATATGAGTCACAAATGCAAGTCCAAATCCTCACCGCTGACCACCAATGTTAGATTTGGGGGTCTCTAGTTGGCAGAGGTAGGTACCTTTGACCAAATAGGGACCCTTGCGTCTAGTCAGGGTAAGGGGCTACATTCCTAAAATAACCCCTGCTCACCCCCTTGGTAGCTTGGCACGAGCAGGCAGGCTTATCTCAGAGGCAGTGTGTAAAGCATTTGTGAACACATACAGTAATATAGTGAAAACACTACAGATGGACACCACACAGGTTTAGAAAAATAAGTATTCTTTATATAGACTTAACACAAGACCCAAACGACAAAAGTCCACAATACAGTATTCAAAAATAAGACTTTAGAATGGTAGAAATAGTTTAGTTCACTTTAGATTGCAAATGCGACACTTTACTCTCAATGTACCTTGCGAAACGCAAAACAAACAAAAGGGTCGCAGGGAAGGTGATGCGTCAGTTCCTTACACGCAAGAACAGTGATGCGTCGGTTCCTTTTCTTCGGGGGAGGTGATGCGTCGGTTCCTTACTGCAGCGCAGGGGAGGTGATGCGTCGGTTCCTTACCGGAGAGGAGGTGATGCGTCGGGTTCTTTACCGCGTGGGGAGGTGATGCATCGGGTTCTTACTGCACTCCGGTTACGATGCAACAAGATTGCGCCTCGATGCGATGCGACGATCCGGTGAGATGCAACAAAATGGCGTCTTCGATGCGATGCGACAACATTGGATGCGATGCGTGTACGCCCGACAGCCATGCGGCGAACTCGGTAACTTCTGAGCCGCGACAGGCCCTGCGACACACTTCTCCGGTGACGCACCGGCAACCTCTGCGGTGGCGACACGCTTCTCCGGGGATGCGATGCGCTTCGTCGGTGATGCGATGCGCTTCGTCGGTGATGCGACGGCGAACAGCTGCGGCGGTGGCACGCTTCTTCGGTGATGCGACTGCAACTGCTGCGGCGGCGACACGCTTTTCCTTGTTGCGTCGTGCTTCCAGCTCCCAGCGACACGCAGTCTCTCAGAAGGCCCAACACAACAGCAGGCACTTCAATTCCCAGCAAGGGAATTCAGGGGGGAGCTGGTAGTGAAGTCTTGTTTCCCTGAGATTTCAGGCAGGAGGCAAGCTCAATGTTCAAGCCCTTGGAGATCTTCTTCAAGATGATGAAAGCACACTCAGTCCTTTTCTCCTTTCTTTGGCAATGAAGCAACCACTGCAGGCCAACCCCCAAACAGCACACAGCACAGGGGTAGTCTTCTCCTTCAGTTTCTTGGTTCTTCTCCTCAGCAAAGGTTCGTCTTGATTCCCAGAAGTGATCTAAAGTTCTGGGGTCTGGGTCCCCCTTTTTATACACACAAATCCTTTGTCTCTGAAGGCAGAGAGTGGCTGTACCTAGTCCAAACCAGTTCTGGGTGCATTCTGCCAGTGCACCACTTCTTCCTTTGTCAGTGTGGGCTAGGGTCATCAGACGCACCACAGGAGGTGGAACCAGCATTGTGGAAGGCAGGCACAGCCCTGTTCAGGCCCAGGTGCTACTCCTCCCACTACTCCCAATGCAGCTAGGTCTATTCAGCCTAGTGCTAACTCACCCTGTCTCCTGGAGCCACCCCAGCCCCTGTCATTCACAAACCAGACATGCAATACACAACCTAGCAGAGGCAGGCTGGATGGTTAGGCAAGAAAATACCTACTTTCTAAAAGTGGTATTTTCAAACACAGAATGTTAAAACCAACTTCTCTAAAAGATGTATTTTATCATTCTGAGTTCAGGCATACTAAATTCGTTTTTCTACCATATTCCCTGGGTCAGTTACAATTATAAGATGTTATAATCAAACTGCCCATTCTGGCCTATGGGAGCAGGTAGTCTTGCAATAGTGAAAAACGAAAATGGCTGTAATTCACTATCAGGACATGCCACACACATCAGGGCATGTCCTACCTTTTACATACAATGCACCCTGCCCTTGGGCCTACCTTAGGGGTGACTAATATGTAGAAAAGGGAAGGTTTAGGGACTGGTAAGGGGTGCACTTACCAAGTCAACATGGCAGTACTAGACTGCACACAGGCTCTGCAATGGCAGGCCTGAGTCACACTTTACAAGCTGCTTCTGTGGGTGGCACAACCAGTGCTGCAAGCCCACCAGCAGCATTTGATTTACAGGCCCAGGGCACACACGGTGCACTGTTCTAGGGTCTGACAAGTAAATCAAATAATCCAATCATGGAATCACTAATCCATACAACAATTTACCATAGGGCGCATGTGGAAGTTGGTCTCTCTGATAAAGAAGTCCAGAAGCGGTTGGTTAGAAGGAAGAGAGACTTTATTCAGTAGCAGTAAACAATGAGACCCCATCCAGCAGCAAGACAGGAATAACTGCATCAACAGGTTTGAACAGTGCTAGGCAACCTTCACCACATTCCAGAACCTGGTGTCAGTGGCTGACAAGAAGGCTGAGGACACCACATCACCTCCCCCTCCATAAGCAAACAAAACATTAACATAAGAGAGGCGTACCAATAGGAAGGGGAATGTTGAAGGGACAGGGATAAAGGAAAAACAGTTAAACACAATCTTGACATGTTAAGAAACAAAGTCACGTAAATGAAGGGGAGCACGCTTCAAACGAAGAGATCTAGAGTGGCTCCCAGAAGCACCAAAGTTTCCAGGTTTTTGTCCTGCTAACAGCGATGGAGAACCACAGGCAGAATGGACGTAGGAAGAGGAACATTTTGCCACTCTGTCCAAATTCCAAATCCTGTGATCACTTGTCTTTATAGCATTCTTAAACAGTTTGATTACCTGAATCGGTTGACTGAACTTAGAAGCACCGGAACCTTTCCTAGGTGACCTAATTTTGATCCAGTCACCAACTTTAACAATAGTACTCTTCACAGCCTTCCTCTCATCATAACGAATCTTTCTTTCATACATCTTACATCTCTCCCTCTCTTTCCAACCAATGCCCTTTTGGCTGAAATCCAGGATGGAGCCATTTCAACATTCGCTACTCTGCCTTTAAAAAGTCTAAAGGGTACGGACCCCGTAAGGTATCTGGGTATCAAAATTCACACGGATGCTGCACTGGTCTTGACCGAAAACTATGGTCGAGCCCTACAAAAACTCTCAGACGCGGTGGACAAGTGGATTAAACTGCCACTGTCACTGATGGGCAGACTAGCGCTGGCGAAAATGGTGGTGCTACCACGTTTTTTGTTTTTATTTGCAAATGTCCCAATAGGTCTACCGCAGTCATTTTTTACCACATTGCATAGCTCCCTGGGCCGCTTGATTTGGGCAGGGAAGCAGCCTTGGGTTAGGTGGGAAGTACTAACGCGTCCATATGCGGGGGGAGGACTCAACGCTCCTGATATGGAACGGTATTATAGGGCTGCACAAGCATTACATGCACATGTCTGGTTTCACGGACCCCGAATATGCCACGATATCTTCTAGAGCAGAATATGGTAACCCCCTGTGTGCTGCCCGGGGTGGCGACAGGGGCGGCACGTGCGACGCGGGGTAGGATAGATCCGGTGAACTGCACCGGCTCACAGTTCTCTAAGACCGCTAAACAGCACAATCTCTCTCTCATATACTCCCCCAGACTGCCCATCCTATGGTGCAGCTGGCTCCCATAGGGATGATAGGGCATTGATGGGTGTGCTAGTAAAGTTAAATATTCGCTGTGTAGGTGATCTGTTTTGCGATGGGCAGGTCAAAACCTGGGAACAGGCGGCGGGTCAAGCGGTGGCGGGCACGACTCTAGACATGTTCCAGTATCATCGACTTCGCAGTGCATTGCGTGAATTGCTGGCAGATGGCATGGTAGAACCGGAGGAGATGCCCTCTTTGACATACTTACTATGAACCCCTAGTGCACAACAGGGAATAACCAGACTGTATGCTGCATTTCACAAAGCTGGCGAATACTCCAAATTGCCATCACAAATAGATTGGGAAGTCGAGTTGAACTTGATACTAACTGAAGAACAGTGGGCATGGTGTTTTGCCTCGGTGAGGTCTG
The DNA here is from genome assembly GCA_963921515.1 of Calotriton arnoldi. Classification (NCBI taxonomy): domain Eukaryota; kingdom Metazoa; phylum Chordata; class Amphibia; order Caudata; family Salamandridae; genus Calotriton; species Calotriton arnoldi. Next base: position 2,439,358 of record CAWUFW010001997.1, read on the forward strand.
TTTCGCTAAACGGCAGACATCGACTAATACAATTTAAATATCTACATAGGACATACTATACACCGATTAGGTTACATAGATACGGGCTGCGGGATGATGATACTTGTCCACGATGCTTTGCTAATCATGCTACATTTCTACATTTGGCGTGGGATTGCCCGGGTGTGCGTGTCTTTTGGAATAGGGTGTGCCAGATCCTTTCAGAAATGCTGTCTGTTGAGTTGCCTGAGGAGCCTGTTGTAACTTTGTTGGGGTATGTGAAGGACATCCCGAAGGGAGTACGGAAACTCGCAGCCATAAGTTTGCTGCTAGCAAAGAGGAGAGTTGCTATGAGATGGATGAAGGGCCCTTTGCCCACTATTGCCGACTGGGAAAAGGACTTGGCGTATTGCTCCACCCAATCTGACAACTATAATGTACTCTTGCCTGCACGATGCGCACCTAAAGACATATGGGGCCCATATAAAATGTATTTATTGGGCAAAGATGGGGCTACGGATCCCCAGGCTGAGCTGGATTGCACGGATGTGGGGTGAAGCTAAAACGACATAATTATTTACTGGGGTGCCTCTTGATGGAAGATAGGGCTGTAGGTGTATGGGTATGGGGGAAGGCTGTCGACTCGGGCAAACCAAGGGCTTGTTAACGTAACCTGATGTAGGTCTGTCATGTTATTGTTGTCATTTGATACTTTTTGGGGTTTATACTTCTTGGATGTCGGGACGTGACCTGAACGGTCTTTTTGTATGCATACGGGATATGGTTGGAGGACCGGGGAAATTGCCATTACTAATTGTTGAACTTGCGCTGCATTTCGCTGCACAATGTGAACGTGACTGTAACTGATATTGTTGTTGCAAACTGAAAATAAAGTTAAAAAAAAAAAAAAAAAGTCGAAAGGGAGTCATGCCCGTTGAAGAATGAGGGGTGAAACGATATTCCCTGACCTTTTTCCTTAAAGCAGCTTCCCAAGAATCACCACAAGACCTGGCTTGTTGCATGGTTTCTTTAAGAACCTTGATAAACCTCTCCGCAACGCCATTACTTTGCGGGTGATATAAAGAAGACTTCTTGTGGTTGAATCCCCTCGAGGCTAGAAAATCCTCCATGAAGCGAGAAGTAAATTGAACACCGTTATCTGACAAGATGGTGTGTGGAAAACCCTCCCGCTCAAAAAGTTCATCCAAGAAATCCACAATGACCGAAGATTCAACTGAATTGACTATCTTAATCTCCGGCCACCGTGAAAACAAATCCAAGCAGACTATGACATAACGGTCTTGCGATCGTAATTTTACTGGCCCCAAAATATCTATACAAATGTCTGACCAAGGGGCGCTGGCTTGATCCCTAATCACCATAGGTTAGGTTCTGCACTTTAAGGACTTGTCGCAGTTCATACACTCTGCACATTCACGAACAAGTCTTGCTACATAGACATCCATTGCGGGCCACCAGTACGCTTCTCTGACTCTCTCTTTGGTTTTGGCAATGCCCATGTGAGAGGCATGAGCGTTTTTGACTATCTTTTCCCTTAAAGCAAGAGGTGGAACCAGCTTACTGCCGCGCAAGAGTAATCCATCAACAACAGCCAAATCCTCCTTGACGTGCCAGAAACCCCTGAGGAGGTCTTCGCAGTCTTTCTTCTCACACCACGTCCCTTTGACCATGGCAATGACGTTTTGCAAAGTCATATCACCCACAAGCTCATGTTTCCTATCATCTTCTGTAATGACACCTTCACTTATCAAACACACGTTGACTTCCTCCTCTAATTCTTCACCGCCAAGCCACTCAACCTCAGCAGACATCTCTTCATTCTCAGTACCAAGCCTGGAGAGACAGTCTGCTAACACATTATTGGCACCAGGCAGATATGTTAGATCAAAATCAAATTCTTGAAGAGCCACAACCCACTTGCGTATCCGGTGACTGACAAAATCGATACCTTTTTTTGAAAAGACTTCTTTGAGGGGTTTGTGGTCAGATAAGATTTTAAATTTCTTACCCCACAAAAATTTTCTCAGTTTACGCACAGCCCAGAATACGCCCAGCACCTCCTTTTCCATCCTCATCGCCAAAATGTGGAAGTTGGTCTCTCTGATAAAGAAGTCCAGAAGCGGTTGGTTAGAAGGAAGAGAGACTTTATTCAGTAGCAGTAAACATTGAGACCCCATCCAGCAGCAAGACAGGAATAACTGCATCAACAGGTTTGAACAGTGCTAGGCAACCTTCACCACATTCCAGAACCTGGTGTCAGTAGCTGACAAGAAGGCTGAGGACACCACAGAGCACTTGCACTTTGGCACTGAATAGCAGTGGCAAAGTGCCCAAAGCATCTAGACCAGCAAAAACATAGCAAAACACAGGAGGCAGCAGCAAAAAATGGAAGGGAGACCCACGCCAATGGTGCCAGGTCTAACAGTATCCATCTACTACATTCAAAAGAGATTATGGGGATGCCATTAAACTATACCAAATAAACAAGCTAAAAGAACTCCAATAAGTGTCTGAAGAAAAGGTTCCTCAAGTTGCTTCTTCTCAGTCCTATTTGAAAAAATATAAAGTATACAGCTATTAGAAACACCTTCTTACAAAACAACAATACTTTTAACAAACATTTGAAAACTACCCCACAAAATCCTCCCAGTAGTAGTCACACAGTTTCTGACTAAGACTGTATTTCAAGCCCCACTCCTCGGGGGTTAGTTCATAGTTACAGACAAGGACCTCCTTTATAGTTATATACCTCAACCTCTTCCCCTTCTCTATAACAACTATGTTGTCCCTCCCATCACCACAAATGTGATTTCAAAGACATCTCTACAATCGTCCTAAGAGATCCTCTGTACCACTACAGCTACTTCTTATGACAGAATAACCTTTCTATATCAAACCCCACCTTAAAGTCAGCCACCAAGTCTCTGAATGTATGAACTCTCTCTTCTGCACTGTACACACTAGTGGTGCTCACACCTTGTCTGCTAGACTCTAAAGAGCTATTTGGCCTTCATGTGCAGCTCCTTAACACTACAGCCATCAAGACCCTTTTATCATCCAAGGCTCTCTTAGCCTCACCTTTTCTCTCCTCTGCACCCACCTGGGCACGCTGCAGCCTCGGCTCCCACTCAACCTGTCTGTCCTTGAGGTTCCCAGGGGACTGAGTTTGGGAGGAGATAGTGCTTGCTGCACCATATCCAATAGGGACGTTTGTCTCTGGGGGATCCCCCCGCTGCTCTGGGAGACTTTGCCCACTCATTTCTCCACTCTTCCTCCTTCTGAAACTGACTACTCTTTTGGGCCCAGATTTTGACCTCAACTACAATCAGGGTACTGCCTTTTCAAGAGTGCTCAAGTAGCCCTCTTCAAACTCTTCTTGAGGTGCAGATTGCATTCTGCACATGTCCTCCCAGGCTCTAAGGGCAAACTAATACTCAAACCTGGACGTGTAGGTGAGTAAATGGGTGTATGAATGCTTTTATGATTATCTGACTGAGTGTTGCAGTCACTGTCTGGCTATATGAGAGGTGGCTACATAATTGCTTTTGTGAGAGTGTAAGTGGATATGTAAGTGCCTGTCTGACTTTTTGAACATATGCAAATTGCATACTTTAAGCAAACACCCAAATCTAATTTCAAACACATTCATTCATTCTGGCTTAATAAAACTACTATTCTTTCAGTATACTAATTTCTCTTTCTTCTTTCCTGTTCAATTGATTTTTTGTTAATATTCTCATCTAAGAACTCTGCTATTCCCCATCTACTATAGTGTCTAGAAGGTACACATTTTCTTTCAGTTTACACACTCTCTCTCTAAATATACTTTTATATACTACAACCTAATTAACATACCTCTAAAAGCTCTATGCTGTTCTCCCAGTATTATTTCTATATCTGGTAACATCTGTTTTCATTCCAAATCTCCAGTCAGAACTCCTGCAAACCACCTCCTTTCTCAGTAGACAAGCAGGTAAAATGGCTACCCTTCACCCACCATGTGCTCTTACTTATGCTGCTCTAGATAACAAATAACAGGCTTCCTTGCATCCTTGATTTTTGGTATACCACTTCTAAATGGTCAGGATTTCTTTAACTCTTTCCATGCTTCCTGCGAACAAGCCCAATTTGGTTGGATTTTTCCACGAATCCACAAATCCTACGCGACGCTCAGCGCAGCCTCCTCGTGTGACATTGCAGCGCAGTTCACGGATTTACATGGGGGCCACTCTGAATCCTGCGATGGCTCTGTGGATTTTGCGAGTGATGAAAAAATGTTTTTGGGCATTTTACTGCCCATTAAACATTCTTTCATGTCATTTTTAACACACCCATAGGGTCAGGGCACCTCTACCCTGACCCCTTCATGTGCTTAACATGCTTATTTTCAGCCCCGGGAACTGTTTCCTGGCCCATAAAAGAGCGGACGCAACTTTTCTCTCAGGATGCGCCCAGCTAATCAGGGCCCTGCTGTGGGGTGTGGACCTGCGACTTCACCACCAGTGGATCCACGGATGGTCCAGGCCCCTAGATATACAAATTTGGATTTTGGTTAATATCTCTAAAACTACTGAACAGATTCACACCAAATCATAAAAAGGTACTATTCTGGATCAAAAGCTATCTTTCTGCCAATGCGTTATCGCTGTTCAATTTTCCGAAGGGAGTTAACATGGGAAAAACGTGTTTTGGGACCCCCCCTTTGTCTTGGCCCTCGCTTGACGGATCTCCCAAAACTTTCCAGACAACAACTGAAGTGAGCATCATATTAGTTTTGAAAATTTTGTGAAGATTCGCCAAACGGCTACAAGGATGAGTTGGGGATTTTGTTTAATATTACAAATGTTGGGGGGTTCTGAGTCACAACGCTTAACATACCTGTCTCTCAATACAGGGAAGTTCACTAATGACGGGAGGAGGAGAGCTGGGGAGGAGGATGGGCGCAAGTCCTCTGTTGCAATACCAGATGGCAGGTACACAGACATATAAATGCATGACATGAAACATAAGGGGAATGCACACCATGTCGAAGAGATATAAGGCATTTTCTATTCTTAAAAGGCAGGGAGTACAAATAGCCCTACTTGCAAGAAACACATCTCACAAAGAAAGAGGGGCTAGCATTGCAGAGACGGTGGCGAGGCCAAGCTTTCTATACCATGTACTCCGCTTACGCGAGAGGGGCTCTGATATGGATACAAGCAGGGGTCCCATTTCAGCTAATAGACTCCTTAATAGACCCGGAGGGTCGCTATGTACTAGTTAGAGGACGTTTAGAAGGATGCAAACTGAATATAGTGAGTATTTATGACCCTAAAACTGAACAGCCCGCTTTCGTTGCTTCCATGTCCCATGGTCTGGCCCCACACTTGACCGGCACTACGATACTGGGGGGTGACTTCAACAGCGTACCTGACATGCACATGGAGAGATCCCACCGCTGCTACGAGACTCACCAGCAACCCGCACAGGGTGGGCATTTAGCAACTGGCAGCTCCGCTGGGGAGTATTGGATGCCTGGAGAACTCTCCATCCCTACTACCATGACTACTTCTATTTTTCGGCTATGCACGGAGTCCATGTACATCTAGACACCTTTTTATGCACTGCAGATATGCAGCGTCTAGTACACGCGGTTGAATACCTATCCCGGACAATATCGGATCATAACCCAGTCCTCTTAGGCCTAAGGTGGACGCACCCTAGGCCCGCAATTCCTACCTGGACACTTCGCCCAGATGCACTGGAGGACCAGCTGTTTAGGGAGGCGATAAGCAGGAGGATCACTCAGTATTTCAGGGACAACGAAGGGACAGCCTCTTCTCTGATGGCGGAGTGGGACGCCTTCAAGGTGGTCCAGCGGGAGCAATGCATAGCAGAGAACAAGGGAGTCAGGCGTACACTTCTGCGGGAGGTAGAGGAGGCTCAAAACACTCTCAGGGAGCTAGAGCAGAGTAGGCCAGGACATCCTGAGTTGCAACAGGAAATAGAAGTAGCTAGAGAGGAAGCGGCGTGTCAGACTGAAAGATTTAGGGGCCTTGATTACAAACAATACCTAGATCGCACGCACGCTGAACGGGATAAAGCTGGATCCCTTCTGGCATGGCTAGCAGACCCCATCAGCAGGGGCTCCCTAATAGTGGAGATGGACGATAATGAGGGCCATAGACAGTACACACAGGAGAAGATCAACGACATTTTTGCGCAAGAATATGCTAAGTTATATCGAGGCACAGCACCATGTGACAGAACCGCAACCCGGGAATATCTAGAGGGACTGCAGTTGTTCCATGTAGAGCCAGAGGAGGCGGAGGAGATGGGTGCAGAGATCACTCTGCAGGGTGTGCGGGCGGCTATCAAGCACATGGCGCGCAATAAGACCCCAGGCACGGATGGATTACCGGCATAGTTCTATGCGGCGTATATTGGGAAACTGGCCCCCAGGTTGGTTTAATTGTACACGAGAGCTCGGGAGGCAGGGATGCTACCTGAGAGCTCCAGAGAGGCGCTCATTGTCCCGGTCCTGAAACCAGGTAAGCCTGCTCACGATCACATGATCACATGGCATACCGGCCGCTATCCATGCTAAACATGGACTACAAAAAATGAAGTAAGATTTTAGCGACCCGATTACTACCACACATGCCAAAGTTGGTCCACCCAGATCAAGCTGGGTTTATCCCCGGGCGGAATACAGCGATAAACATAAGGCGGCTCCTCACCATCATGGTTATAGAGGACTACGATCGATCTGCAGTGGCGGTGTTTGCCGTAGACATTGAGAAGGCCTTTGATAATCGAATGGTACTTCCTATATGAGGTGCTGAACGCATTGGGCCTCGGAGGCGGCTTTTCCGCATGGGTAAAACTGTTATACACAAATCCGATGGCCAGAGTGCGCACGGGAAAGACCATCTCCCTCAGACAGGCAGTGGAGAGGGGCACGAGGCAGGGATGCCCCTTATCCCTGCTACTGTTCGCCCTGGCCATGGAGCCACTGGCTTGCAGAGTGAAAGTGAGAGCGAGACGTGTTTACAGAGAGCGGGTGGTGAGAGAGAAACAGCACCATATAGCCATGTACGCAGATAATCTCTTGATCTTCCTCTGAGATACGAAGGAGGATCTGAAGGGGGCGCTGAACATGCTGGAGCTTTTTGGAAGACTTTCTGGCCTGAAGGTCAACTGGAAGAAATCAAAGCTATTCCCTGTGATGCCTGATGGGCCTCCGCCGACTGCACTGGGCAGCCTCCAATGGGAGCCCAGATGCTTGGCATACTTAGGGGTGAAAATATACCACGGACCCACTGAGATCCTGGAGGGCAATGTAGGCAGAGTAATATGCTTCCTCTGCTCCTCCATATGGTTTTGGAACACCCTACCACTGTTGGCAGCTGACAGAGTGGCCTGCCTGAAGATGGTGGAACTTCCATGCTTGTTATACTTCTTTGGGACACTCCCGGTGTGGATTCCCCGTGCGATAGTCAGGAAATTCGACTCGTTGATTATATCATTCATATGGGGAACGGGCCACAGACGAGTGGGGCTGACCATGATGCAGTGTTCCACAGCGATGGGTGGACTAGCAGTCCCGGGCTTTGAAGCATACTACATAGCGGCACACCTTAACTGGCTGATCCAGTGGCTGGCAGCCAGGAGGCATCTCGACAGAACGCAGCAACCATTCACCTCGATGGCCTCGGAGCTCGAGAAAATACTATTGCGCATACAGAGGAGGCCTACGGGAGATACTACAGAAGTCAAGGTAGTGACCAGGTGCTGGGCTTGATAACGGCAACACGTTGGTTACAGAGCCCCCTGACCTGCCCATAGCCATGCTTCAACACCTGCCACACGGGGGGAACTGGTTGTGCCTCGATGACTGGGAGTAAGCAGGAGTGAGGGAGATGGGTGACCGCTTCCGGGACTCTGAAATGCTCCCTTTTGACAACCTCCGGACTGAATTTGACTAGTCCCGCTGCCATTTTTTATTGCGCAGGGCTCTCACTCTAAAAGTAAGGGAGCACTGGGGCGCGGGTCTCGCAGCACCACGAGCACTGGACTGTTGCCGCTACATAGCACCATCAGCAGGCAAGATCAAAACAGTCTCCTGCCTATATAAAGCGATACGCTGTGACATCCAAAAGCCTCCGGAGCGACTGCGACTGCAGCAGGCGGAGGATTTGGGAAAACCGATCCCTGAAGCAGAATGGGAGACTATAGTGGAGAGGACCCCGAAGGTCTCTAGGAACGTACGGTTCAAATGAATACATTATTATGTCCTGCACAGGACATATCTTACCTCAACACGAGTTAGGCGATACGTCCAGGTGGAGACGGCGGCCTGCCCTAGGTGACGGGAAAGGGAAGCACATATAATACACATGTTCTGGGACTGCCCCACACTGAGTGCATTTTGGAAGGAGGTAATATATATAGTGGCAACGATCACAGAGAGGGAGATCCCACAAGCCCCAGGTCACCGCTTACTAGCTTGGTTCCCGCACATGGCCACGACAAAAATGATGGGGAAATTCCAGGACCTTGCCTATGTTCTGGCCAAACAGGAAATTACCAGAACCTGGAAGTCGACGGGAGGGCCGAGGGTGTGGGCATGGAAAAGGGAATTAGAAAAATGGGCCAGCTCAGAAGGGAGAACCCTCTTACAAGAAGCAAGACGGGGTATAGTCACATTGGACAAGGCAAGGGCATGGGGATGCCTGGTTGATGAGCTAATGGCGTTTGACCAAGAAGAGGAGAGGGTGGTCCCCTTGCAGGCCTCATCACCTGATTGGGGGGAGGCAAACCAGATTTGACATAGTAAAGGCCAGCTGCACCCCTGGACCTACCCCCCAGTATAGTTGATCACATAGTAGTGAGGATAACCAGTGAAAGATCCCACTGCACAAACAAACACCATCCAGAACAGTATTATGAAGTGGTTGTGACTCAAGGGGGGAGGATTTGAAACAGTCACGCACCACCAGCAAGGCCCTGATTGGCTGGCCGCAATCTGATAGAAAAGTTGTGGCCGACATTTTATGTGTGAGAAAATTGTCCCTGGGGCTGAAATGTAGGCTGCAATGTATATGCAGGGTAGAGTTCCATGACCCCATGTTTGTGTTACATAGGTGCCAAAAGTAGGTATGATGGGCAAGAAATTGCCTACAAACATTTCTTTTGCCATGTGTGAGATCTGCAGTCCGCCACGGGGCTCAGCATTGCCCCTCTTGTAAATCCACAACGGATCTGTGGATCCTGTGCAAATATATATATATATACTCACACACCCACTCACAGACTCACACAGGCACTCACACACCAAGTCACAGTCCCACACAGACACTTACATACCCAGTCACAGCCTACACAGACACTGACATACTCACTCACAGACCCATGTAAACACTTTTACACCCACTCACAGACCCACGCAGGTGCTCTCACACCCACTCACAGACCCATGCAGGCAGTCTCACACCCACTCACAGATCTACTCAGACACTGACATACCCCCTCACAGACCCATATAGACGCTCTCATATCCACTTACAGACCTATTCAGATACTCTCACACACCTACTCGCAGACCCACACAGATACTCACACACCCAGTCAGTCCCACACAGACATTCAATCACAGACCCACGCAGGTGCTCTCACACCTACTCACAGATCTACTCGGACACTCTCACACCCACACACAGACCCATGCAGGCACTCTCAGACCGACTCACAGACCTACTCAGACACTCTTACACCCTCTCACAGATGTACACAGACACTGTCACACCTTCTCACAGACTCACACAGACATTCACACATGCACTCACAGACCCACACAGGCACTCACACACTCACTCACAGTCCCACACAGATACTTACATACTTACTCACAGACCCACACAGGCACTCTCATACCCACTCACGGACCCATACAGGTGCTCTCACACTCACTCACACAGATACTCACACACTCACTCACAGGCCCACACAGACACTGTCACATCCTCTCACAGACCCACACAGACACTGTCACACCCACTCACAGACTCACACAGACACTCATATACCCACTCACAGGCTCACACAGATACTCATACACACACTCACAAACCCACTCAGACACTTACACACTCAGTCATAGATCCTGTGCAGACCCGCAAATTCACCGCAAAGTTACACGGATGCTGCTCTGACCATCACAGAGGATTAACAGATTCATGGAAAAAAAACAGCCAAATTGGGCTTTTCACAGAAAACATGGAAAAGGCTCAAAAATACTGACCATTTAGAAGTGGTATAACAAAAATGAAAGATGAAAGGAAACCTGTGATTTGTTTACTATTGTTATTTGTTTCTCCACAGTAAATGCGACAATGTTGTGCTGACTCAAAACATTTTTAAAAATAAAAACAGTTATTAATGTACTTTCTGATAAAAACATACCAAATCAAAAAAGTGAGTAGTATATAATATAAATATAATATACAATATACAATTATAGAAAGAAAATATGAAAATCTTAGCCGCTCACAAAAAATGGATGTTACAATTAAGAAATATAATTTTTTTTAAACTTTAGATATTCACTGAAAAAACTAATGGTTACAGGGACATAAGAGTTAGGAATTAGCATTTAAACAACCTTAGAAAATCACTGAAAAAAACAGGTTTCAGGGACATTATAGCTAGGCTGACATTTCACTAATGCAAAACCAGAGAAACTCAGCAGTTATAGTTAGCTGAGCACTGCTTATGACCTCACATATTACATCACTCTTTAACTTTAATAACTTTATTCGTTTAATATTTTAAAAAACCATCAAAGTATACAAATGCAAATACAAGCAATACTTAAATTTTGGGGTAATTTAATCAAAGGTAAAAAGTAATCTGATATATCTAAAATAGATAAAAAAGGCGTAGCTAAAATTCTAAAAACAATTGTCAGCTAATAACATATATATCAGCATGCAATTAAAAAGCACAGCACTAAGCTAGCAGTAATAAGAAAGTTTTTGCTTGCAGCATACAATTCATTTGTGCCAGCAAATCAGTTTCGAATCACAAGGGTTTAATTTTGATATTAACAATCGGCTCCAACCGTGTGCAGAAGCTTTTCCCGTTTGATCCAGAACGAGAATAGGAAACGACTGACCGCGTAAACAATTGGACCTGTGGTATCAGTTTTCAGGATTCTATAGGCAATCTGATGTTGCCTGGCTCCAATGTTTACGCAGGTCGGTCGTATCCATCTTCTGCGGATCTTTTGGTATTTTATGCAGAAAAAAAGGATGTGCTCTTCTGTCTCCAAAGTTTTAGCACATGCAGGACAAGGTTCTAAAGATAGCCCTGCGGTCCGATCGCTAGAAAACCGTAGTATTACATCACTCATGAAATGGTCAGGGACATCACTGATGACATCTCAAATGACATCACTCATGACATCATCCACAGAATCTCTGACACACCCAGTCACAACCCAATATAACCTTTCATACACCCACTCCAACTTCCACACTACCATTCTTAAAACCATTGACACACCCAAACCAGTACTTACACACCCACTCCCTGATTCATAGATCTACACACACATCCACTCAGTCACCCATACAAGCACTCATACACCAACACACTCACTAATACAGCCACTCATATATTCACTCATACACCCATACTGCCACTCACACACTGTCAGTCACCTATAGAGCTACTCACACACCTACTCAGTCACCCATAGAGTCAATCACACAGCCACTTACTCACCGATACAGTTATACACACACCCACTCACTGATTCATACAAATACTAACACATACTCACTCACCTATAGTGTCAGTGACACAAGCACACACTCACCAAAACAGCTACTCTCACGATCACTCACTCACACATACAGTCACTCATATACTCAAACACTCACCTATACTGCCTTCCACATATGCAGTTACTCACCCATATACCACTGACACATCTATTCACTTACCGACACAGCCATACACTGACACAGTCACCCATACAACCCCTCACAGATGCACTAACAAACCAATACAGTCACTGACTCACCCACTCACTCATCCATTCAGACAGTAACACACACTCTCACCAACCCACACACACATTTAAACACCCATACAGGTACTCAGACAACCATTCAATCACCTATACAGCCATTCACATACCCACTCACCAACCCATACAGCCACTTAGACACCAACTGACAGACTGATAGAGACATTAACACAACCTAGTCACTCATCCATACATACACCTAATCACTGCGTTATACAGTCAGTCACGCACCCACTGAATCATCCATACAGGCACTCATACACCCACTGATTCATCAATACACCTTGGTATATATATTTAATATTCATAAACTTTTTAAAAACACTCACAGTCACTGGATGATGTCATCAGTGATGTCACTGACCATGTCATGAGTGATGTAATATGTGAGGTCATAAGCAGTGCATTGCGGGGGCGCGAGTTACAGTTAGCTCAGCTAACTATAACTGCTGAATTAATCTGGTTTTCTATGAGTGAAATGTCAGCCCAACTATAATGTCCCTGTAACCTTTGTTTTTTTTCTGTGAATTTCTAAGGTTTAAAAAAAAATTATATTTCCTAACTGTAACGTCCCTGCAACCTTTGGGTTTTTTTCAGTGAATTTCTAAGGTTTCAAATATTTATATTTATATATATATATATATATATATTGTTAACCAAGATGCCCTGAAGCTTGGGTGCGCACTCGACAGTGCTCAGCCATCTGGCTTTCTTATTGCAGTATGCCTTCCTATTTCGCATTCATTTGATAGTGCCAACGCGTTTCAAGGTCTCTCCACCTCTTCATCTGGGCTGCAACAAATGACATCTGAGAACTCGCATACTTGTTTTTCAACTGAATTTATTGTGTTTCCGCCCCCAGTGGGCGTGTGCTTCGTGCACACCTTCTTCATTGCATTATGGGACAAGAAGTCCCTGATGCGAGCGTGCGTGAATCCTGACAGTCAGTTCAAATGTTCATTTGTAATTAAAGCATTTACTTTCTTTCCTGTAGTAGGTTTTAAAATGATCAGGCAACTAAATTATATGCAGAGCGCTGTGCCAGTGATTTACGACAGTTCAAAATCACAGCCTCACCTGGCTGGTGAAACCTTCCTCATCCAGCTGGCGATGGTGCACCTCCCCACGGCCAGGCTGCCGCGTTTCAAAATTGTTAACCAAGATGCCCTGAAGCTTGGGTGCGCACTCGACAGTGCTCAGCCATCTGGCTTTCTTATTGCAGTATGCCTTCCTATTTCGCATTCATTTGATAGTGCCAACGCGTTTCAAGGTCTCTCCACCTCTTCATCTGGGCTGCAACAAATGACATCTGAGAACTCGCATACTTGTTTTTCAACTGAATTTATTGTGTTTCCGCCCCCAGTGGGCGTGTGCTTCGTGCACACCTTCTTCATTGCATTATGGGACAAGAAGTCCCTGATGCGAGCGTGCGTGAATCCTGACAGTCAGTTCAAATGTTCATTTGTAATTAAAGCATTTATTTTCTTCCCTGTAGTATGTAGAACTGAGGGACAGAAACAAGTGCGCAAAGCGCAAAAAGGGGGCAGGGTAGAAACACCCTGACCCCCTATGTCTGCTCAGGGGGTCCCACAAGGACCCCCTGGGCAGAAAAAGCATTTTTTCTTTTTTTTAAATCGGCAGGATGCGCTCAGGGTGCGCGGATCCTGCCGATTAGAAAAAAAAACAGAAGAAACAAGTGCGCAAAACGCACAAAGGGGGCAGGGTAGAAACACCCTGACCCCCTAGGTCTGCTCAGGGGGTCCCACAAGGACCCCCTGGGCAGAAAAAAGCATTTAAAAAAAAAAAAATCGGCGGGATGCGCTCAGGGTGCGCTAATCCCGCCGTAAAAAAAAAAATCGAAGCGCGGTCTCCCGCGCTTCGATGTTATTTTGCCCCCGGGTGGCACAAGTCCCGGGGGCATGCGGGGGGTGGGTTTATAGTTAATGGGGGGGCCTCTAAGGCCCCCCAATCCCCGGGGATCGCCACCCCCCAGGGCTTTCTAATAAAAATGTTGCGGGAGGGCACTCGGCCCTCCCGTAGCCCCGGGGACCACCACCTCCCCGGGGCTTCTTTTTAAAAAAACAGTTCCTGTGTGGGGGCTCGAGCCCCCACATGCCCCGGGACCGCCACCTCCCCGGGGCACTAATAATGTAAATGCGGGGGTCCGTAACGGACCCCAAGCCCCGGGGATCACCACCTCCCGGGGCTTTAAAGACATGGGAGGGGGCTGCGCGGCCCCCTCCTGGAGCCTGTGGTGGCCCTGGGGACCGCCACCCCCAGGGCCGGCTCCTGCAGTGTCCCGGGGTGCCTACCCCCGGGACACTGTAGTTTGCAATGGCAGGACGGGAGCCTCGCGGCTCCCGTCCTGCCATAGCTAACTGCTTTGCTTCATTGAAGGGAGAGCAGGGAAACCTGCTCTCGCTTCAATGAAGCAAAGCAGATTGCTTTCCACATGGGGAGCTGCATGTCAGCAGCTCCCCATGTGGAAAAGCAATGCCGGGACGGGGGGGGATTGGGGACCCCCCCACGGTCCCCAACGGAGAGGGCCAGCCCCGGGGATGGGGTCCCCGGGGCAAGTAGTGGCCCGGGAGGGGGGCCACGCGGCCCCCTCCCCCAAAAAAAAGAATAAAAGAAAAATAAAGGCCTGCCCCGGGGATGGGGTCCCCGGGGCAAAAGGAGGCCTGAGGAGGGGGCCACGCAGCCCCTCCTTAAAAAATAATACAAAGAGTGGCCATGGCCCGGGGGATGGGGTCCCCGGGGCCGGAATCGGCCATGGGAGGGGGGCCACGCGGCCCCCTTCCCGTTTTTTTTTAAAATGAAGAAAAGGGGTAAGGCCCTGGGGGATGGGGTCCCCAGGGCCCAAAAAAAGGAAAAAGGAAGGGGGGCCACACAGCCCCCCTTCGAGGAAAAAAAAATCAAAAAAAAAAAAAAACGATCGTGCCGCAGGTCCCACCCCCTTCCTTTACCACTCTGCAAACGCGCCCCTGGCGCGTTTGCAGAGGGAGAACGAATTCCTCTTGAATACTGGGGGTCCCTGGGGGCCAACTAGCCCACCAGGAACCTCCAGTATGCGCCAGGGGCTGCATTGCAGAGAGGTGTACAGAGGCCACGCCCCTTTTTACACCTCTCTGCAACGCAGCTCTGTGGCGCTTACTGGAGGTACCTGGTGGGATAGTTGGACCCCAGGGACCCTCAGGATTCAAGGGGACTTAATCCCCCAACTTAAAACGCGCCACAGGGCGTGTTTGCACAGTGGTGAAGGGAGGGGGCGGGGCTTCAGGTGACATGTGTGCAAACAGGCCCCATGGCGCGTTTTAAGATGGGGAATTAAATCCCCTTCAATCCTGAGGGTCCCTGAGGGCCAACTAGCCCACCAGGTACCTCCAGTAAGCGCCACGGAGCTGCGTTGCAGAGTGTTGTAAAAGGGGCGTGGCCTCTGAACACCTCTCTGCAACGCAGCTCTCTGGCGCATACTGGAGGTATCTGGTGGGCCAGTTGGCCCCTAGGGACCCTCGGGATTGAGGAGGAATTAATTCTCCAACTTAAAATGCGCCACAGTGCGTGTTTGCAGACATGTCACCTCAGGCCCCACCCCTTCCTTCACCATTGTGCAAATATTCCTCTAAAATCAGCCGAACTACGAATTCCGATTTACTCACCTGTTATCAGGAGAGACCTCAGTGCTGCATCTTTCAGCCCAGTACTGATCCTGAAAAGTAATTTTAACCGTACTTACCAGTAACTTGAATTTCCTTCCATAGGATATCATTGCCTGCTTTTTGCTGAAAAAAGTTTCTAAGTGTCGATTTTTGAAACATACAAATATTCCTCTAAAATCAGCCGAAATACGAATTCCGATTTACTCACCTGTTATCAGGAGAGACCTCAGTGCTGCATCTTTCAGCCCAGTACTGATCCTGAAAACTAATTCTAACCGTACTTACCAGTAACTTGAATTTCCTTCCATAGGCTAACATTGACTGGTTTCACTTGGAAATTCTTCTAAGTGTGCAGTTTTGGAACTTTATAATATTCCTCTAAAATCAGCCGAAATACGGATTCCAATTTACTCACCTGTTATCAGGAGAGACCTCAGTGCTGCATCTTTCAGCCCAGTACTGATCCTGAAAAGTAATTTTAACCGTACTTACCAGCAACTTGAATTTCCTTCCATAGGCTAACATTGACTGGTTTCACTTGGAAATTCTTCTAAGTGTGGAGTTTTGGAACTTTATAATATTCCTCTAAAATCAACCGAACTACGAATTCCGATTTACTCACCTGTTATCAGGAGAGAACCCAGTGCTGCATCTTTTAGCCCAGCACTGACCCTGAAAAGTAATTCTAACCGTACTTACCAGTAACTTATATTTCCTTCCATAGGAATCCATTGTCTGGTTTTCAGCAGAAAAGTTTCAAAGTGTCGATTTTCACAAACTACAAATATTCCTTAAAAATCGCCTGTATGACTTAAACGCATTCTTTCAACTGTTTACAGGAGATGCACCAGTGCTGGATCCAGGATCCAACACTGAGTAAGAAAAAGTAACGATAACACTACTTACCTGCTAAGTGAATTTCCTCCCATAGGATAACATTGGTGATTCTATGTGAAAAAGTTTCTAAGTGTCAACTTTTAAAATACAATAATATTCCTTAAAAATCACTACTGTAACCAAAACGCTTTTACTCAACTGTTTACAGGAGATGTCCCAGGACTGAATCTAGGATCCAGTCCTGTGGTTAGAAAAGTAATCCATAAAGTAACTAATTGCATTTAACTAGAAATTCGCATTGAGCTCAATGTTGCATTGTGTTTGAAATTGTCTTGCCCATTGCAACAACTGTAACTACTGTACTTAAAACTCTATTGCCTATTTGCAAAGTATTTAAACTAAAGTAATTCATTCTGAGAAAGTATATTTTGTAATGTAATGTATAATGTAATTACAATGTAATTTAATAAATAAAATATCTAAAAATAAATAGTTTTAAAAAATGTAGTAAATCAGTATCAAAAAAAATATATAACAATTAATACATTTAAAAATTGTCATTTACAAAACCTTTGAAATTCACTGAAAAAACCATAGGTTTTAGGGGCGTTATAGTTAGAAATTAGCATTTAAAAAACCTTTGAAATTCACTGAAAAAACTATAGGTTTCAGGCACGTTATAGTTAGAAATTAGCATTTAAAAAACCTTTGAAATTCACTGAAAAAACCATAGGTTTTAGGGACAGTTATAGTTAGTTGGACATTTCACTCGTACAAAACCCGTGAAATTCCCCCGTTATAGTTAGTTCAGCTAACTATAACTCGCGCCCCCGCAATGCACTGCTGATGACGTCACATATTACATCACTCATGACATGTGTGCAGTGACATCACTGATGACATCTCAAATGACATCACTGATGACATCACTGATGACATCATCCACGTGATAATCTGATGCACCTCCTCACACCCTAATATAACCTTTGATACACCCACTCTAAATTACAGACTGCCATTCGCAAAACCATAGACACTCCAACACCAATAACTACATACCCACTCACTGATTCTTAGGTCTACACACACACATCCACTCACTCACCCGTACAGTCACTCATACTTATGGTCACTCAGTACAGGACTATCATATGCACTCTTACTCCTATATAGACACTCAAACACCGCCACTCATCCATAGAGGTACTCACACACCTAGTCAGTCATGCAAATAATTAAACACACTGCCATTTACTCACCTATACAGTTATACACACACCAGCTCACTTAAACATACAAATACTAGCACATTGTTACGCTCTTATACAATCACTGATACAAGCACACACTCATCCATACAGCCACTATCACAATCACTCACTCTCGCTTATAGCTATTTATATACTCCAACACACATATATACTGCCTTTCACATATGTAGTTAGTCACACATGTCCCACTGGGACATACATTCACTCACTAACACACTCTTACACACACTTACCCACCCATACAGTCTATCACAGATGCACTCTTGAAACCATCCACCCAGTGAATCACCCACTCACACATCTATGCACAGAGTCGCACACACCCCTCCCACACAAACACTCAGGCACCCATACAGATACTCAGACAACCATTCAATAACTCATATAGACACTCATATAGCTATTCACAAACACATGCAGCCACTTACACAGCAACAGACAGACGGATACAGACATTCACCCAGTTTAGTCACTAACCCATGCATTCAGTAAGATACGTTAAATCACTCACTTATAGAGTCAGTCACGCACCTACTAAATCATCCATAGAGTCACTTATACACCCACTCATTCTTCAATACGTCTTTTCCTATATATATTAAAAATATTTAAACTTTACAGAAACACAGTCACTGCATGATGTCATCAGTGATGTCATTTGAGATGTCATCAGTGATGTCATCAGTGATGTCACTGACCATGTCATGAGTGATGTAATATGTGACGTCATCAGCAGTGCATTGCGGGGGCGCAAGCTATAGTTAGCTGAACTAACTATAACGGGGGAATTTCACGGGTTTTGTACGAGTGAAATGTCCAACTAACTATAACTGTCCCTAAAACCTATGGTTTTTTCAGTGAATTTCAAAGGTTTTTTAAATGCAAATTTCTAACTATAACGTGCCTGAAACCTATGGTTTTTTCAGTGAATTTCAAAGGTTTTTTAAATGCTAATTTCTAACTATAACGACCCTAAAACCTATGGTTTTTTCAGTGAATATATATATATATCCAAGCTCCAAAGTACCCAACGTACAAGGAGCACTCGAACGGCAACATGCTCATGAAGAGCCTTAATGGTATACAATCCGTCGGCACAACGATAACTTTAAGCAGTTCAATTTGCCATGGATGCCTGACGCGTTTCGAAGTGTCCCCACTTCTCTTCAGGGAAGGGGGCCACGCGGTCTGTTATCGAGCAGGCCGATTTCGTGGGCCAGCAACGGATTTAGCATATCCACCGGCACACCAAGGCCCATCTGGGGGCATTCAATGTCACAGCAGCAACATCGCACGCTCCATTTGGAGATAAAGGACACTACAAGGCCCATAATGCTCTGCTAGTCGCGGCAGAGCGTCCCATTCAGGGCATGCATTGGAGCATTTAAATGATGAGGGCGGTGTCCTATGCGCCTTCAATTGCCAAAGCCTCTGAAGAGAAATGGAGACACTTCGAAACGCGTCAGGCATCCATGGCACATTGAACTGCTTAAAGTTATCGTTGTACTGGTGGACTGTATACCATAAAGGCTCTTTAGGAGCATGTTGCCGCTCAAGTGCTCCTTGTACGTTGGGTACTTGGAGCTTGGATATATATATATATTGTTAGACTTCAAGCACTGTCACGTTTGAGTCTATTTCACATGCTACAGAGTTATCACATTTTATATTTGAAACTGCTTTTTGCATACAGATGTTAGGATATCTACGTTGCTTACAGATTGTTAGTGTGAGCCACAACACATTGGCTTAGTACTCCTCCCAGCCATAACACACCTTGCCTCATAAGCACACCGCGCAGGAATGGAGTTACAGACTGCAATGTCATGAACCATTTTTTATAGCAGAAGAGTCTGTTGTCTATGTTTGCCACCACATTATGCTGGTCATTACCCCTAGTCATCAGCTGATGACTAGTAGATTTTACTGCTTGCTGTAAAAGGGCCTCGTTTTTGCCATGCCACAATGAACATAGTAAAGTCACTTACAGTCACTATAAATACTCTGCACATTTCCTTAGCGCGCCATGTGATCAAGACCACAGGCTTCTGGTCGATTCGCGTCATCCTGACTTGTTAAGCAATAAACAGATTTATTTCATCTCCAACTGGTGTCTGTGCCCTTGTTTGGCCCATGGCGGTCGTACTTTGGGATCCTGGTTTCATATATATATATATATATATATATATATATATGCATTATCTACTGGCGGTCGCCAGTAGATAGTTATAGTTAGGACCTATTTTCCATAGGAAATCCGCGACATTCTATTTGAAATAACTCTTGCGTCGGTTGACGAATCTTCGCGAAATTTTCAAACTTTATGGCCCGCTCCGGTCCGCTCCTACCCTGAAAGTCTCAGGGTGATTTGTCAAGCGGGGGCCGAGAAAAAGGGGGTCCCAAAACGTGTTTTCCCCATTCATTTTCCCATAGGAAACTTTAGACACGGCTACAGCCCGAACTGCTGAACGGAATTACACCAAATTTGGCAAAGAGGTAGTTCTTGGTTCAGAAAGAACCCTTTTTGTTAAATGGTGTAAATCCGTTCAGTAGTTGCGGAGAAATTAAAAAATAAGAGTCAAAAAATCAATTTCCCATAGGAAACTTTATGCAAGGCTACAGCCCGAACTGCTGAACGGAATTACACCAAATTTGGCAAAGAGGTAGTTCTTGGTTCAAAAAGAACCCTTTTTGTTAAATGGTGTAAATCCGTTCAGTAGTTGCTGAGAAAATCAAAAGTAAAAACACATATATATCTGGGCGGAGCCTAACCACACATGTCATCGTGAGATCTGATTGGCTGTCAGCACTTCATCCTGGAATTGCTGGCAGCCATCTTGGGACCAATATAAATGATAGTACCCCATTGAAATGCATTGTAGTGAATCGAAGATTTTGAGGGTTACCAAAAGGAGAACTATAAAGGGTGATAACAGACTTTAGTTACATTAGAATTCATTTGTTGATGGTACCATACTAATTTCAGGAATTGTGGTGTGTTCTAAGGTGATTTTACCCTGTGAAAAACCTTCTGCTGGGATATCATGAATCATGTTTGAGAGAAAACTATTTTCACATGCTTGTCCCATACAGTTTTGGAAGGTGCCCCAGAAGCTAAAATGAGAGCAAATTTTCTGTAAATTCACATTATCTTTCTCAGTCATGTGAGAATGAAGTCTGACATTCTCAGTAAAACATGTACATCCAACAAGGGCAGAGACTGTCAGTTGATTCCTTTATGTTCTACTGCAGCTTCCCAGAGTGTTCTAAAGAACAACTAGAGTGCTAACAGCCTTACTTATGACAAAAGTATGGCACACCTGAAGCCATCTTGATTGGAATAAACTGGTAACACTTAAAACATTTAATTTAAAAGGAACAAAATGATGGGGTTCATCTTGTCATAGAAATTATGGTTAGTGCTCTGGAAAGAAAAATAAGGACATGTTTCAAGTGTGATCTCAAATATATTCCTGTTATATTTCAACAGGAGCAGCCTGTCAGTTGATGCCTTTGTGTTCTACTGCAGCTTCCCAGAGTGTTCTAAAGAACAACTAGAGCGCTAACAGTCTTACTTATGACAAAAGTATGGCACACCTGAAGCCATCTTGATTGGAATAAACTGGTAACACTTAAAACATTTAATTTAAAAAGGAACAAAATGATGGGGTTCATCTTGTCATAGAAATTATGGTTAGTGCTCTGGAAAGAAAAATTAGGACATGTTTCAAGTGTGATCTCAAATATATTCCTGTTATATTTCAAGAGGAGCAGCCTGTCAGTTGATGCCTTTGTGTTCTACTGCAGCTTCCCAGAGTGTTCTAAAGAACAACTAGAGCGCTAACAGTCTTACTTATGACAAAAGTATGGCACACCTGAAGCCATCTTGATTGGAATAAACTGGTAACACTTAAAACATTTAATTTAAAAAGGAACAAAATGATGGGGTTCATTTTGTCATAGAAATTATGGTTAGTGCTGTAGAAAGAAAAATTAGGACATGTTTCAAGTGTGATCTCAAATATCTTCCTGTTATATTTCAACAGGAGCAGCCTGTCAGTTGATGCCTTTGTGTTCTACTGCAGCTTCCCAGAGTGTTCTAAAGAACAACTAGAGCGCTAACAGTCTTACTTATGACAAAAGTATGGCACACCTGAAGCCATCTTGATTGGAATAAACTGGTAACACTTAAAACATTTAATTTAAAAAGGAACAAAATGAGGGGGTTCATTTTGCCATAGAAATTATGGTCAGTGCTGTAGAAAGAAAAATTAGGACATGTTTTAAGTGAGATCTCAAATATCTTCCTGTTATATTTCAACAGGAGCAGCCTGTCAGTTGATGCCTTTGTGTTCTACTGCAGCTTCCCAGAGTGTTCTAAAGAACAACTAGAGTGCTAACAGCCTTACTTATGACAAAAGTATGGCACACCTGAAGCCATCTTGATTGGAATAAACTGGTAACACTTAAAACATTTAATTTAAAAAGGAACAAAATGAGGGGGTTCATTTTGCCATAGAAATTATGGTTAGTGCTGCAAAAAGAAAATTTAGTGCATGTTTTAAGTGAGATCTCAAATCCTCTTCTATTTCATTAGAAAATTCTGACATGCAGACTGAAACAATCACTTTCAATACCAGCAGTAGACTTCCAGTTAACTCCTTGGTGAGCAGTAGCTTTACTACAGTGATCTAATGAACAACTAGAGTAATAACATTCTGAATTTATGGCAAATGTGTGACACATCTGAATGCCTTCTTGATGGAATCAAAGTAAAAACTGAAAGCATTTCCTACTGAGGAGACTGCAGTAAATGAGGAAATTAGGAAACTTCATAACAAAGAAGTCTTCCAAGATGGCCACCAGTGAAAAAAGAGCCCAAATGTAGCACAAATATTACCCAGATGTAGCCCACATATAGCCCAATGACAAAAGTGTGCAAAACACTTTTTATTTTTAGTTTTTTGCAGTGTTATGTAGTGCAGACTGGTCAGGTATTGGAGCGTTGCATCTTAAAACATGACCTCCCTACACTACAAAAACACCACTGCACTACCCTAAACCCTAAAACACTACCCCAGCACGACCCCCTACACTACACAAGCACCACTGCACTATCCTAAACACTAAAACACTACCCCCAGCATGACCCCCTACACTACACAAACACCACTGCACTACCCTAAACCCTAAAACACTACCCCAACACCACTGCACTAACCTAAATCCTAAAACACTACCCCCAGCACAACCCCTACGCTACCCAAACACCACTGCACTACCCTAAAACATGACCCCTACACTACAAAAACACCACTGCACTACCCTAAACCCTAAAACACTACCCCCAGCACGACCCCTACACTACACAAGCACCACTGCACTACCCTAAACCCTAAAACACTGCCCCCAGCACGACCCCCTACACTACACAAACACCACTGCACTACCTTAAACCCTAAAACACTACCCCCAGCATGACCCCCTACACTGCCCGAACACCACTGCACTGCCCTAAACCCTGAAACACATACCCTAGCACGACCCCCTACACTGCCCGAATACCACTGCACTGCCCTAAACCCTAAAACACCACCCCTTCACGACCCCTACACTGCCCGAACACCACTGCACTGCCCTAAACCCAGAAACACCACCCCCAGCATGACCCCTACACTGCCCGAACACCACTGCACTGCCCTAAACCCTGAAACACTACCCCAGCAAGACCTCCTACACTGCCCGAACACCACTGCACTGCCCTAAACCCTGAAACATCACCCCCAGCAAGACCCCTACACTGCCCGAACACCACTGCCCTAAACCCTGAAACACCACCCCCAGCATGACCCCCTACACTGCCCGAACACCACTGCACTGCCCTAAACCCTGAAACACCACCCCCAGCACGACCCCTACACTGCCCGAACACCACTGCACTGCCCTAAACCCTGAAACACCACCCCCTGCACGACCCCCTACACTGCCCGAACACTACTGCACTGCCCTAAACCCTGAAACACCATCCCCAGCACGACCCCTACACTGCACGAACACCACTGCACTGCCCTAAACCCTGAAACACTACCCCCAGCAAGACCCCCTACACTGCCCGAACACCACTGCACTGCCCTAAACCCTGAAACACCACCCCCAGCAAGACCCCCTACACTGCCCGAACACCACTGCCCTAAACCCTGAAACACCACCCCCAGCAAGACCCCCTACACTGCCCGAACACCACTGCACTGCCCTAAACCCTGAAACACCAGCCCCAGCACGACCCCTACACTGCCCGAACACCACTGCACTGCCCTAAACCCTGAAACACCACCCCCAGCACGACCCCTACACTGCCCGAACACCACTGCACTGCCCTAAACCCTGAAACACCACCCCCTGCATGATCCCCTACACTGCCCGAACACTACTGCACTGCCCTAAACCCTGAAACACCACCCCCAGCACGACCCCTACACTGCACGAACACCACTGCACTGCCCTAAACCCCGAAACACTACCCCCAGCAAGACCCCCTACACTGCCCGAACACCACTGCCCTAAACCCTGAAACACCACCCCCAGCAAGACCCCCTACACTGCCCGTACACCACTGCACTGCCCTAAACCCTGAAACACCACCCCCAGCATGACCCCCTACACTGCCCGAACACCACTGCACTGCCCTAAACCCAGAAACACCACCCCCAGCACGACCCCAACACTGCCCGAACACCACTGCACTGCCCTAAACCCTGAAACACCACCCCCTACACTGCACGAACACCACTGCACTGCCCTAAACCCTGAAACACCACCTCCAGCAAAACCCCCTACACTGCCTGAACACCATTGCTCTGCCCTAAATCCTGAAACACTAGCCCCAGCATGACCCCTACACTGCCCAAACACCACTGCACTGCTCTAAACCATGAAACACCACCCCCAGCACGACCCCCTACACTGCCCGAACACCACTGCACTGCCCTAAACCCTGAAACACCTGCCACAGCACGACCCCCTACACTGCCCGAACACCACTGCACTGCCCTAAACCCTGAAACTCCAGCCCCATCATGACCCCTACACTGCCCAAACACCACTGTACTGCCCTAAACCCTGAAACACCAGCCCCAGCACGACCCCCTACACTGCCCGAACACCACTGCACTGCCCTAAACCCTGAAACACCACCCCCTGCAGTACCCCCTACACTGCCCGAACACCACTGCACTGCCCTAAACCCTGAAACACCACCCCCTGCACCGCCCCTACACTGCCCGAACACCACTGCACTGCCCTAAACCCTGAAACACCACCCTCAGCACGACCCCCTTTACTGCTCGAACACCACTGCACTGCCCCAAACCCTGAAACACCACCCCCAGCACGACCCCCTACACTGCCCGAACACCACTGCCCTAAACCCTGAAACACCACCCCCTGCACGACCCCCTACACTGCCCGAACACCACTGCACTGCCCTAAACCCTGAAACACCACCCCCTACACTGCCCGAACACCACTGCACTGCCCTAAACCCTGAAACACCACCCCAGCACGACCCCTACACTGCCCGAACACCACTGCACTGCCCTAAACCCTAAACACCACCCCCAGCATTACCCCTTACACTGCCCAAACACCACTGTACTGCCCTAAACCCTAGAACACTACCCCCAGCACGACCCCTACACTACCCGAACACAACTGCACTAACCTAAACCCTAAAATACTACCCCCAGCACAACCCCCTACACTACCCGAACACGACTGCACTGCCCTAAACCCTCAAACACTCCCCAGCACGACCCCTACACTACCCGAACACCACTGCACTGCCCTAAACCCTAAAACACTCCCTTCAGCACGACCCCCTACACTACCCGAGACACCACTGCACCTGCCTCTAAACCCTAAAACACTACCCCCCGCATGACCCCCTACACTACCCAAACACCAATGCACTACCCTAATCCCTAAAACACTACCCCCCGCATGACCCCCTACACTACCCTAAACCCTAAAACACTACCCCAGCATGACTCCCTATACCACCCAAAGACCACTGCACTACCCTAAACCCTAAAACACGACCTCCTACACTACACAAACACCACTGCACTACCCTAAACCCTAAAACACTACCCCCTACACTACACAAACACCACTGCACTACCCTAAACCCTAAAACACTACCCCCAGCAGTACCCCTACACTACCCAAACACCACTGCACTAACCTAAACCCTAAAACACTACCCCCAGCAGTACCCCCAACACTACCCAAACACCACTGCACTACCCTAAATCACTACCCCAGCACGACCCCTACACTACCCAAACACCACTGCACTACCCTAAACCCTAAAACACTACCCCCAGCACGATCCCTACACTGCCCAAACACCACTGCACTACCCTAAACCCTAAAACACTCCCCCAGCACGACTCCCTACACTACCCAAACACCACTGCACTACCCTAAACCCTAAATCGACCCCCAGCATGACCCCTACACTACACAAACACCACTGCACTGCCCTAAACCCTGAAACACCACCCCTGCACGACCCCCTACACTGCCCGAACACTACTGCACTGCCCTAAACCCTGAAACACCATCCCCAGCACGACCCCCTACACTGCACGAACACCACTGCACTGCCCTAAACCCTGAAACACTACCCCCGCAAGACCCCCTACAGTGCCCGAACACCACTGCACTGCCCTAAACCCCGAAACACCACCCCCAGCAAGACCCCCTACACTGCCTGAACACCACTGCCCTAAACCTTGAAAACCACCCCCAGCAAGACCCCCTACACTGCCCGAATACCACTGCACTGCCCTAAACCCTGAAACACCAGCCCCAGCACGACCCCTACACTGCCTGAACACCACTGCACTGCCCTAAACCCTGAAACACCACCCCTGCACGACCCCCTACACTGCCCGAACACCACTGCACTGCCCTAAACCCTGAAACACCACCCCCATTACGACCCCTACACTGCCCGAACACCACTGCACTGCCCTAAACCCTGAAACACCACCCCTGCACGATCCCTACACTGCCCGAACCCTACTGCACTGCCCTAAACCCTGAAACACCACCCCCAGCATGACCCCCTACACTGCACGAACACCACTGCACTGCCCTAAACCCCGAAACACTACCCCCAGCAAGACCCCTACACTGCCCAAACACCACTGCCCTAATCCCTGAAACACCACCCCCAGCAAGACCCCCTACACTGCCCGTATACCACTGCACTGCCCTAAACCCTGAAACACCACTCCCAGCATGACCCCTACACTGCCCGAACACCACTGCACTGCCCTAAACCCAAAAACACCACCCCCAGCATGACCCCCTACACTGCCCGAACACCACTGCACTGCCCTAAACCATGAAACACCAGCCCCAGCACGACCCCCTACACTGCCCGAACACCACTGCACTGCCCTAAACCCTGAAACACCACCCCAGCACGACCCCCTACACTGCCCGAACACCACTGCACTGCCCTAAACCCTGAAACACCAGCCCCAGCACAACCCCGTACACTTCCCGAACACCACTGCACTGCCCTAAACCCTGAAACACCAGCCCCAGCACGACCGCCTACACTGCCCGAAAACCACTGCACTGCCCTAAACCCTGAAACACCAGCCCCAGCAAGACCCCTACACTGCCCGAACACCACTGCACTGCCCTAAACCCTGAAACACCACCCCCAGCAAGACCCCTACACTGCCCGAACACCACTGCACTAAAGCCTGAAACACCACCCCCAGCAAGACCACCTACACTGGCCGAACACCACTGCACTAAAGCCTGAAACACCACCCCCAGCAAGACCACCTACACTGCCCGAATACCACTGCACTGCCCTAAACCCTGAAACACCACCCCCAGCACGACCCCTACACTGCCCGAACACCACTGCACTGCCTAAACCCTGAAACACCACCCCCTGCACGACCTCCTACACTGCCGGAACACCACTGCACTGCCCTAAACCCTGAAACACCACCCCCAGCACGACCCCTACACTGCCCGAACACCACTGCACTGCCCTAAACCCTGAAACATCAACCCCAGCAAGACCCCTACACTGCCTGAACACCACTGCCCTAAACCCTGAAACACCACCCCCTACACTGCACGAACACCACTGCACTGCCCTAAACCCTGAAACACCACCCCCTGCAGCACCCCCTACACTGCCCGAACACCACTGCACTGCCCTAAACCCTGA